>JACJUM010000875.1:13321433-13350368 GCA_020976665.1 Heortia vitessoides | reverse complement strand
GTAAAGCTTCACGCTCAAGCTGGACATAATAAAATATACCTGTACGAATACATTTATGTTGATGAGTCTGAGCCACCAATTCCGTTTACTGACAACTTACGTGGAGCAAAGCATTGTGCTCAAACTATAGCTGTTTCTGATGGAGTCATACTCCTAAACTTTAGCGAGGAACGCAGCGAAGATAATATTTCTAATGATTTCAAGAAAGTCAAAACTATGATGAGGAACATATGGCTCGATTTTATAACAACAGGGTGAGATTATTTATTTTTATATTTTTACTAATATCTACCAATAATTAATAATTATAATAGCTGATATTAATACTGGTACTGGATACGAATACTGGTCCGATTTGAATAATTATTTTTTTATTGGATAAGCCATTTATAGATGAAGGCTTTAGGCTATATATAACATTACGCTGAGACCAATAGGAGCGAAGCTACAGTAAGAAATGTTGCAAAAACGGGGAAAATTATTCACATTTGAGGTCTTTCGTCGCATGCACTGCATAAACGGTTTAAGTTATTCAAAAACTATGTATGAAAGAATTATTTTAATAATAATTTATTCCTTTTTTAATAATAAAAAAAAAAGTCCGCGACAGTATATGTCTATCTCTTAAGATTTAGTCATAATAACATTATATGTCGAAGAAAGCTTGCTACCATTATAATGTGCAAGCAGGCCGCGCGGCGGCGGGTGATGGGGAGGTGGGCCTCGCCCCACCGCCGTGCTTGCCACTACCACTCGCGAGTGTATCTTTGCAAGGTACCATGCCGCGCGGCTCAGACGCGTAGTCGGCTCCCTACGGAACGGTTGGTTACAGCGTGCTTTATTTTAAACAAAAGTAAAAATATAATTTATGCCGAAGTACTTTTACCCATTATTTTAAAAACATTATTTTTTTACATATTATTTTAAAAAAATCTTATTCACGATTATACAATAACATAAACCAATGTGAGCAATCAAAAAATAATCTCGATAGTTTCCGACAACCACGCGAACGAAGTCGCGGGCACAGCTAGTAGCTAATAGTTGTAAGAGTCCCCGCAAACTACAGACTTTCTATCGGCCGATAGTTTGGTCGGGTTGGGCTGTTAGCGCGCACACTACGCCAACTAAACAGTTGGGTTGGCGGTGAGTGCGCAAACTAGGCAACAGGCGGGCGACAATATTCATTTTTGAAGCTACCGTTATACCGAGCTGTCGCATAATGCAAGTTACTCGTAATAAAATATTATCTAGAAATATTATTATTGCTCTCATACATCGGAGGAGAAAAATCAAAAAGAGAGTCCGAGAGTATTGGGTGCATCCCATCCACAGTGATCGATTATTAAGTGGAAAATTTTACACGATGCATTCAAAATTAAAAAACAAAAAACTTTTTTTGCTCCAAAACACGTTGAGAAATGAACCATCGGCCGACTAAACAATCGGTTGGTGTGCGCGCTTGCTAGGTGCTCCATACTGATCTAGCAGTCGGTCGATAGTTTGCCGATAGTTCAGTTTGAACGCAGTTGAGTAGCCCATCAAACTTATTTATCGGCCGATGTTAAATCGTTGTAGTGTGCGGACTTGCATACATCTTCATACTTATTATAAGCCCGACCAAACTATCGGCCGATAGAAAGTCTGTAGTTTGCGGGGACTCTAAGCCGTGCGACGTGCGCGTGTTTCTCTGTCTTTGTCTCTCTCTCTCTCTCATAGGCAGCAAGCCAGTAAATTTCGTTTTGTCTTTCTATTTCGCATTGAACAGTGTGGTACCGCGAAAAATATTTTTATAAAGTGTTGTGCCTACTGATTTAGTTTATGTTACAAATATAATGTTATTTGTTAATAATAAAAAATATTATAACTTGAAAAATGCAATTCCTTCACTAATTAATCGAAAGGAACTTTGTTCTATCCTAGTGTCTCTTGACATATCTCATTTATATTACTATCAACATTTATTTATCAATATGCTATTGGATAATCGAGTGCACGAAGATGAGAGCAAGCTATGTATGAATAAACAAATAAAAAAAAATATGGGCAATTAAACAAAATTATTTAGTTAAAACCTACTAATACATCTCTTAACACTATTTTCATTAATAATGACACAACTCGAAAACTTTTATATGATGCCTAAATTATTGTTAATATTTAGATTTATTTTAAAGTTAATGGATATATTTATCAAGTCTACGTTTTGAGTAATTCAACGATAAAATTGCAAAAATGTAGCAATTTTAATTTTAATTCAAGGTAGTTACATACATACATCACGCCCGTGTCCCATTGGTTTAGGCAGGGACTATAGATCTCTACTTGTTGCAATCTTGGCATACCTTTTTGCTTCACTTACTCGCATTAGTACTTTTATACATGCTCGTTTATTCTTGATACTTCTAACCTAGCCCTTCTTTAATACGTCTTCCTTTCCTTGGTTTTCAAAGTAGTTTTTTTATTTTAGATTCAATTATATTTCTATCATATTATATAGCTGAACAAATAACTTTCTTGTCTTTGTATGGAAAATATTAGAAAAAATTTAGTTATCATATTCCAGGAAGATGGTGATGTGAAAAATCGTTTTTTTCCAAAAAGAGAATATACAATTTTCGAATATATAAATAGTAGTTTTACAAACTGGCTAATAAAATTTTGAAAATTATTTTTCAAAATTACTGTTATGATATTTTTTGCAACTTTATGATTGAATTACACGGGATGTGATACGTGAATTTTAATTGCTTTGCATGTGGAAAGTAGATTTATATAGATGTGAATATATAAATGTGATGCTCTTCAATTGTTCCAGTAACCCAGCACCGGCAGGTTCATCATTGCCCGAGTGGCCAACAGCACAAGCTAACTGCTCACCTCACATGTCACTAGATAAGAAAGTGGAACTTCGAGGGCCCCTCCTGGAGACCAGAACTAATTTCTGGCATGAGATCTACGACCAGTACTATCGCATCCCTATGCCACCTCCAGATCCACCTGCTAGACATTCCGAATTATAATATAAGTGTAAAAAGAAAAAGAAGTTTATTTTCTAACCTATCTCATGTACTACGTGGGGATTATAAATCGCAGGGTTATCGTAAATATTTATAATAATTTTAAAAACCGTGTGGGTGGGTAATCGTAATTGTTTTTGATGTTCCTTACGCACGGCAATATTATTTTTCTGACCTGGCAACATTTAATTGACGTGAAGTAAGTTGTAAGTTCAAGAAAAACCACTTTGAATTCTAGTCAATTAATGAAAATTGAAACAAAGTGTCGTTCATACCAGAATAACGAACAGCATCACAGCATTTAATTAATAAAGTGAAAGGATTGACGGTCTACCTCTTCATTCCAGCGATTCGTGTAAATAGTGCTGTTTTTTTTTTGATAAAGTTTGTTAGTATCTATGTATTTATGTATATTTGTTACTCTCAAACGAAAACCTCTAATTAAATTTTAATCAAAATCCTTACAACAATATATCAAATATATTGCAGTAATATATAGATTATAATTTTTAAAGATTTGTATACAATATAACAATAAGTGTTGTTTGCGAATAAAACGCCTGCCATGTTTTATACTCAAATGTACTTATTATCATCGTATTGTGTTCTAGATTTATGTAGGAAGTACGCAATTATAAAAAATTGTAATTAGCATCTCCCTGTCACGACTCAATAGTAGAAGAAATGTTGATGTATTTTGATATGTTTAAATATGAATTTGAAACAGGCTATTTGAAACACTCAATAAATGAAGTAAATAATAATTAAACGTGCACACAAAGTCGCGGGCATTAGCTATTTCAATAAAAATCAGCCAAGTCCAATCTCCAAGATTTTTTTTATTTTTCCTTTTTTATATTTTCCTCAGAGCGCTTTGTAGATTTTTAACCCTCATAACTTGGGTGCGAATTATACCAAATAAAAGTTCTTGAGACATATTGTCAATTGCGGGCTTATTAAACACATTTTTATTGCATAGCTGTTAATCCTTTGATTTTGTTTTGAGTAGGTATATTGATCTTTCGGTTACATTAAAAACGATTTAAAATAAAACTACTTTTTAACGGCTTTAAAACTCAGACTGAGGCTTTGAGACTCAAGGCTGAGATTAAAATGCCCTTGGTAACAGGACAATGCTAATTCAATCTTGTCAGTATTTCGCCACAAATATCCACGTTACACACACATAAAACTGTACGCCGCATTTACTGGCGAGCGCTTGCATGTCCTGTCTTCACAGTGCATACTTGTCACTAACATCTTTTATCTACAGTTATTAATGTCATTTTATTATTTTTTTACCTACACGAAATATTAGGTGCTGTATAGTTAACACAATTTGCATTACATTTGAAGTTACTCAATCTGAAGATGAAGATATTATTCAATTTTTAAATGAATATCTTTTAAACAAGTCTTTTTGACTTAGCATTAGTGCTAAATTAATTAGTGGCAACCCTCTGCATCCGCATTCCTATCTGTAACTCCTGCATTGCTTTATAGATAAGATTCCAGCAATCGTATAGAGTATCGGTAAGATCGGCCTACAAGATGTTTTTTCCTGATCAAACTCTCATGGAATTCAATTTTATCCTTCATAAAAGCATTATGCAAATCCTCTGAGACTCCTAAAATATATGTGATCAAAGTTGACATTGGTTATTAAACAAATCCTAGTGAATACGAATTTTACTATATACATAGGTTGACTCTTTTTCATTAAAACCTTATATCAATCATACCTACTTATGTAACTATAATGCTGTATAGCAATACGTATTTATTAACAATTGCGAGATATTATAGCATATAAAAATTATTTTTATATTAGCATTCCATAGAAAATGTCTTGTATATTAAAATAATTCCCGGGATCAAGTGCACGTCCTTTCATAAATTTCAAATATCGTAATTCAGTAATTTTAATATTTTTTTCCGCGTTATTGCAACATTTTCAATGGTATTTTGCACCTATTGATAGCTTATAAACACTTAATATTTTTTAAAATAGAACCAGTGGTAAGTTATTAAGGTGCAAATAAGCTCTTCAAATTTATAAAATTTGTATAGATTTCTCTACACAGTAAAATTTTCTATCTCGGCTCGTGAGGAATGTCGTATTAATATATAAATATCAATATGACATTCTTTGTAACCCATAATAAATACATACTCGATAATAAACTTCCAGTTTACATGCAAGAGAATTACAAAAAAGAAAAACTACTTGGGCAACGTCTTATCACAAAGCGAACTCTTCCATCTCATCCAAATAACCATCGAGCTTGTATATAGATAATGAATAGATTATAGGAGATTACAGTGTTGTTACATATATAAATTTAAAATTGCTTTCAAAACAATTTTAAATTTTTACAAAAACAAAACAACGCAATTCATTTAGAATGTTTATTGCCGATTACTAAAATTTATGCATATATCCTTTTGTATATATTATGCCCTACTTAAAAAAGTTTGTTCGTCAGTTAGTGTCTCACTGGCTAAATCTAAATCGTTAAATTGTCCAATTAACTGACGCACGGTATTCAGATAGAATCAATGGGCTTCTTGATGTTTCAGGCATTGCGAAATCGTAAATCAACAAGTGTACACTTAAATAAAAACTTAAAGACGTAGGAGGAGTTACCTTTGCTTTGGTAAGATTGATGCTTTTGGTTGTCAATGCCAGCAGTGACTGATGAAATGAATGTTCGTGAAACCTAACACCTTACAGTGACACCAAGGCAGGTACCGCGTCATTAATTGTGCGAAATAATTGTTTGCGGCTCTCTCTTCCTCTTGCCTCTCACAAGTGAACGTATCATTGCATTTATTGTTATTTAAAGTTCAGACTCTCGTTTAATTCTAAGAAGTTATGGGTCCAGCACGCTTCAACTGCGCTCTCACTCAGTTCGAGTCCTAGTTCAATTCTCACCCTAAATTACTTCAAGCGAACCATAATGCTCAACTACAGTTTACCCGATATAGTGGCTTATAGACTCCGGAGGACTGGAACAAAGTATATTTTTCTGATAAAGCTGATGTAACTTGAATCCTTTATAAGGAGAGGGCCAACACCGGCGAGTGATACGAAAACCTGACTAACGCTATACGAAAGCAGATACCATTATTTTTTAAATAGTCATTAATTTGACGCAACGTCCAAGATAGGTTTCATACCACATAGAAAATACACACAGTTACACAACAAAAATCTTAATTTCATATGCTTAACCTGCTTTGACTGCTGTTAGGGAACATTTTTATTCTCGCGCTCACCATTTTGGTACCTTGGACGCATGAATGTAAGTTTGATCTATACCATTAGAGCCAGTCTCGAATGCTGCACTCAACATTAGGGAGTTTAAAAGAGCAAATGCAGATGACTGGAAAAGTATTCAAAACGTTACTAAAATATTGTGGAAAGTGCCCAGAAGGGTGCAAACAGTGAGATATATGTAATGATGTGAAACAAGACGAGGTCACATTCATTATTTATATATTAATTTAATAAACAAGATTATAAGTGACAGGCCCGATGGCGCAGATGGTAGTGATCCTTTCTGTGCACCAGGGGTCGTGGGTTCGATTCCCACCCAGAGCAAATATTTATATGATGATATTTGTGTTTGCTCTGTGTATGGGTGTAAAATATATGTATTTAAGTAAGTATATTTGTGATTCCTCTGTTGTCTGGCGTCCGTAACACAAGTGCTTTAAGCGACTTACCACGGAGTCAGGTCAATGTATGAGATGTTGTGGGAATTTATTATTATTATTATATTATTATTATATTATTATTATAAGTATGCAGACTATGCAAAATTAATATTAGATATGAATATGCTTTCTATATCTGTTCTTGTAAAACAGAATGTTTCCACAAATACAGTTTTAAGATCAATATTAAAATTATCGTCAAAACGTTTATGAAGCAAAGATTATCCAACCTGATGGGCCCTCGTTAAATTTACTGCATTTTAAGGTCCTTCCATGAGTCGGCCCTTATCTCCTTGTGACAAAAATTGCATTCGCGAGCGTGACACGACTTCAGTAATTTGCATGATGATACAAGGGTTCCTTACTTCTTAAATTACGCGATAACCAACGCACAGTTAACTATAGACCGCTATTCCGAAAGTTTATTTAATATAATTGACAACAGTATGAGAATCTATGGAAAATGCGGCTGTATATCACAAAAGATTCCGAATGAAGAGCCTTCTCCAAAAGATTTTGAAAAGGACCCAATAATGTAGCCTGATATCAGCGCTATCATGCTAAATTCTTAATCAAACAAATGCCTTAATATTATGTAATATACATATATTCGATAGCTGTGATTATTACATTCATTATACTGTCGACCCTAAAAATATGTTTCAGAGAGAAGTAGGAAAAGACACGAACTATCATAACGTAAGTATAATTGTATTCGCATTTGAAGAATCAGTTTTATCAAAATTGTATCTAATCCATGTTGCAGCCAGATCATTGAAGTCAATTTTTATTTACTACAGACAATTAAAATAGATATAATCTTTAGTAACAGTTTCATCTGAAAGCGCCCTGTTATAGTCATAATGGGTTATATTTACTCATAAGAAACATAACAATTTTGTGTCAAAATATTTATCAATTGAACAGCGCGTCCAAATTTTCTGGAGTTCAGTAATATATGCTCAGAAAAACTCTCTCTTGAAACTTGA
Organism: Heortia vitessoides; assembly: GCA_020976665.1. Taxonomy (NCBI): domain Eukaryota; kingdom Metazoa; phylum Arthropoda; class Insecta; order Lepidoptera; family Crambidae; genus Heortia; species Heortia vitessoides. The sequence goes on along the minus strand of JACJUM010000875.1, from coordinate 13,342,639 downwards.
AGACCATAAAAAATCCAACGGTTGACAGACAATGATTGAGTTACAAAGATATGAGTCGTCCAAGTGACGGCGCGGCCGGTCGGCGGGGTTGAGTAATGAAACAACTTTCACAAGTTTTCCGCCAACTGCTAAACTTCCACATCCACCAATTTCTTTCAATGAAACTCTTGTTCAGCACAAATTAATCCGAACCTGTATTGTTGCAACCTTGAAAAAACTAGGACGCCGGCGGGAGCGGGGGGAGGGGGGAAATTACTCTGTGGGAACTATTAATAGCTTCGAATGATTTATGATCACAAGTATCGGAAATGGATCGTTCGAGGCTTTGTTTCCGTCGGTTTCACTGAATTCTTCAAACGTTGCCCGAAATGAGGTGAGCTGCTTGGCACCATATGCTGGGTTTATGTAATCCTTAATCTAATAATTTCCTCGGCTAAGACAAGCCATGTTTTATATCTTGTAGGAGAGATATCGTAAATTTGTAGTTTGCCAACTGACGATAAAGGTAAATTACGTAACAATTTATAAACTAATGACCAAAAAAATATTTGTAATGCTTTGCTATATATACTATCATTTCCTTATGACTTGGTTCCTGTTGAAATTCTACTACGAAAAAAACACAAAGGTAACAAGACAAACTCACTGAACGTACACTGTGTATGCACTGATCTTATATATATTTATTTATTCTGGTACCAACATTGTTTATTCATTTTCTAAATCATCGAAAATAGTAACTGAATAAAGCGTCTATTTAAAGAATAAGACTGTTGACTTAATACATACTAATTTAGATGCGATACTTTTAACAAGACTTGAGGCATTCTTATATGTATAAAAATTGAAAACTGTGTCAGTAATATTGATTAAAATTTTACAGAATTGATGGTAAAATTTTGCAATTTTATATTCAACTTTACGCTGTACATTGCTTGCTGAATACTTGTATACTAAAATTTGTATACATAGAACACAAAGAAAAAGATCACAAATAATACATAGAAAACAAAGAAAAAGATTAATATCTTTTTCTTTGTTTTCTCAGAATAACAACAGTACAAACGCACAGAAATAATCGTTAACAAATAATAATATATCCATATATCTGATCATGAACTGATCATGATCAATAATAATCCATACTAATCCATACAATTTAGATCATACATCATTATATGTTGTTTTTTAACTATTATCATGCATACCCACGATCAATCAAATATATAGATATTTGATTGATCGAATACATTACATACATACATTAATCGAAACAATAGTGTTTAATTGTGATAAACTTTTGACAAATTTACAGAATAATAAAACCGTAAGTTACAGACAAACTGAAATGTGTGTATCCCAAAATTTAACACAAAGGACGATGCTAACACAAAGTACGGTACAAGCAAGCAAAAAAAAAAATGTAATCTTGTTAATTCTAAGAGGAATTTTGAGAACTTAAAAAATGCTGGCTAAGTAATCCTAAATATCATTTCATTCAATTTAATATTCAAATTTAACTAGTTTTCACGATGTCTCTTCTAGCTATTAAGATTTAAACATTTGAGAATCCATTTCAGATCATCCTGATTTATGATTGAAATAAAAGTTCCAGTAAAAATAACATTAAGCATAGAGAGTACCTAGATCCAGATTAGATAGATTAGCTTTAAATAAATAGCGAACAAGAAAAAAGGGAAAGTTCTGATACAAAAAAGATTCTATGTGAAATAGTGTGGTGGTAATCCTTATTGTGGTTGAATCATTATGAAAATCATCAAATCAGAATCTCAAGGTTTAAAATCTTAAATTCAAAACCCATTTTTAATGAAAACGTTATTTTACACTCATCGTCGTATCAGAGCATTCGTGATCATGTATAATACATATATAATACCATCTGCTATGTTGCGTGTCCCGGGCCTACGCAAGTCGCTTGTCGCTCCGCACCACTCATGCTGAGGGTCGGTCAAAACCTTTTTATTCCAAAACTGTTAATTCGTCGTTCGTAATTTGATCTAATCTTCACTTTTTTTCGATTTTACGAAAATTTATAGTAATTTAGCTGTAGTGGGTCTACCGGATCCAGCATAGTTTTGGAAGTGGTCTGTAAAATAAAAGAGTTTTGGAATTACTGGTGTAACGTAACGGTGTTGTGTGATATTATTTATTATTGGGGTCATGGCACAATCTATGGAAGATTTAAGCACGATGCTCGAAGACCTCAATCGGGTTTATCTAGAGGTGGTTCTTAAAATGAACATGAAGAAGACTAAAGCAATATGTAATGCCCATGTTGTACCCACCCGAGTTTTAGTTGAGAGCTCGCTTCTTGATGTTGTTGACTCGTATGTATACCTAGGAAAAATAGTTCAATTAGGTAAGTCTAACTTCAAGAAAGAGGTCAATTTCCGAATCCAACTCGGCTGGGCAGCGTTCGGAAACCTTCAAACACCTTCTTGTCAGACATACCTAAGTCCCTCAAGTCGAAACTTTTTGTCCAATATGTGTTACTAGCGATGACCTATGTTAGCTAAACGTGGTCACTTATTGGCCAACTGAAAGTAGCTCAACCACCTATGGAGAGGGCAATGCTCGGAGTTTCACTGCTCGTTCGAATCAGGAATGAGAAGATTTGCAACAGAACTAGTTTGCCTGGCGGATTATTAAGTTAAAGTGGCAGTGGCCAGGGCATTTAATACGCAAAACCGATTGACGATGGAGTCGTAAGATTCTGGAATGGAGACTAAGTACCGGCAAGTGCAGAGTAGGGCGCCCACCCGCAAGATGGTCAGACAATCTGACTAAAACCGCAGGATCAAGCTGGACACAGGCCGCATACAACCGGTCCTTTTTGAGATTACTTGAGGAGGCCTATATCCAGCAGTGGACGTCTTATGACTGATATGATGATGATTCTTAACAAAATAATAGAAAAGTATGTACCTCAAAAAAATTTGAAATAATTCTTTCCTTTCTTGGATTAAAGCTTCAATCAGAGGAATATTGCGAGGAAAGGAAAATCTAAGAAGTCGATATAAAAAATACAAAAATCACTAGATGAGATTAAATTGCGTTTGCTTATTAAACGCTGCAACTCACTAGCTCACTATTAAATATCTCTTACAATATACTGTATGTTGAAAAAGTTGAGGATAATATCGAAATTTAACCTAAAACTTTCTGATCATTTGCAAAAGCTGAGAGATGGTTTCAAAACTTCCTCAACGACTGATGGTTTCAAAGATTCCTGAAATGGTAGAGAAATCTGTGAGTTGTTTGCCTCCAATTTTAAAACCGTTTATGATGAAGCTCATGACAGTTGCAATATAGAATTAAGCACTAGTTATTGGCAATTGATTTAAACTGGAGCCTTGTACAAACAGTACCACATTTTAATAAACATCAGATACTGAAAATTCGCAAGTCCTTGATTTCAAAAAAGGAAGTGGAGCCAGATGGAGTCACTTCTGTATTGATCTCAACATATGCTAAGTTAGTAACACAGTCTATTTTATTTATGGAAAATTCTTAAAATCTGACAGCTTTCCTGATGTGTGGAAAGCTGGAAAATTATAGACCCATCTCTGTCTTATTAAAAATGGGAAAAAAATTCGAGTCTCTCCTCTGTCTTGTGGTACAGGATCATCTAAAGTACTACTTTACCAGTAGTCAATACGGTTACACCAACTTAAAACTGAAACTTTGATTGAAGCTTTGGATGCAGGTAAAGACGTCGTCGTAATATACATTGACTTTTGTTAGAGCTTTTGATCAGGTATGTTTTCATGTTGTCATGAACCGTTCAAATCGTCCTTGTGATATGATATATCGTCTGTAGTAGCTCAGGGTTCACATCTGGGTCAAGTATTGATGATAAATGATATCCCAAATTGCTTCCATACATACCATACCATTTAAGTATGCTGATGACTTAAAGTTGATTGGGATTTGTGAAACCTTGGAGGATCAAGAAGAAGATATCGATCGCATGGTAGAACTGTGTAGAGTGAATCACATGGATTTCAATATTTAAAAAATGCTTTCACCTATTGTTTACCAGTAAACTAAAACCCTTTTAGTAGCTCTTACAGCAGTTGCGGTATCCCTAATTAGAAGAATAATTGTTAAAAAACTAACCTTTGTTCTTCGTATCGAAAATGTTATAAGAGCCTACCTTATGTTAGGATTTGTTCTGAGAAATACTAAAGCATTAAAAAATAATGAAAGTAAAATCTTAATTATTATTTTTTAATATACCTTAACATATCCTTAATATACAACAGCGTAGTACGTACATAGGTACTCGAGTACTGTAGTGTTGTCTGGAAGCCACATTACACGACACATTCATTGAGATTGGAGCGTCTATAAAAAAGCTTCGTGTCTAACTTGGCTTACAGAAACGGAGTCCAAAAAAAACGGAAAAAATTAAATATTTTAAAATAATATCTTTAAAAAAAATAGAAGATTTTTGTTAGACTTGTTTAATAGAAGACTTTTGTTAGAGTTGAATCATATTGATTACTCTCCCATACTTCGAATCTTCAGGTGACGAGTTCCAGTTAGAATTCCTCGCTCTTCTATCACCCCTCTTTGCCCTCCCTTGCGTAGATCAGCTTTGGGTGCTAACTCCTCTATTGCAAGGTTAAGTAAATTGCTTAACGAGTTTAGTGATTTGGTCGACGTTCATGCGGATCCATTTGCCAAGCTCAAATCGAACTTGCCTTATAGTTGGCTCAGTTAAATAATTTTACTCTTGTTTAATTTAATTTCTATTAATGAATTGTCGACTTTGTATTAGGATTATTTTTAGTAGCATAGTTAAGTTTTAAGTATTAGTTAATAGGTTTTATTTTTTTTTATATATTTGCATGCATTTTCCTTTAATGTTTATTACATTTAGTTCTAAGATATCATTTTATAAAGTGTACTACCGCATTAATATTATCAAATGCTGGGGAACCTAAATAAATAAATAAAATAAATAAATAACAAACACTCTACAGTTGTTTCAGCTGGTCTTTAGTTGGTTCACCGTTAACTCATTTAATTGAGACTACATTGAATAAAATATGCTATACCAGTAAATTGTACTTTATTAAATGTCATAAAATACGATCAAGATTTCATTAACAATCTTTATATCTTTTCCTATATTCTATCACCATCTCTGTATTAACATCAAAGCGGCCAGTAAAATGAAGACTTTGCTACATATCGGAGTGGCAGAGTTGGGGGTGGTATTGGCGTGCGAAGGTGCTTCTCGTAGATGTTATCCCACAGTTCCGCCGCTCCCTGTAAAGGGGCGCCCTCGGCACGTATGGTCTTCCCAATGTGGTAGTGTGGGGATCTGTTTACCCCTGACGGCGGCCATGCTGGCAGTGTCGTGTTAAGCCCTGTTGGACTTGGGTTTCTGTAATAAAAGATTGCTGCTACAATACAATAAAATTTTTTGGAGTGTTTTAAAATGTTCACAAGCGAATATACCAAATGGATGCCAGACATGAAAGAGACTTTCTTATATTAATGTTTTTACCTCCGGTTTTATTTTCACTTACACTGATATTTTAAATATTTTTTTTTCTTATTTTAAAAACAGCTTAGATTGAGACGATTTCTTACCCAGTTGTTATGAAATTTAACCATAATTCACGAACTATCTTTTTAATTGCAATATAATCTTCCGGCAGGACACTTTCATCTTCATCCATCGCAGCCACCGATTGCTGACAGTGGTTAGGTCCACGCGCGTCTGTATGCGGTATAGAGGGTGTAAGGTCATGTATAAACCAATACTCCAACAAATAAACTTCTTTATTACCAGCCTTTACTTGCTCAGAAACAGATTGAAGTATACTATGAATAAATAACGAATCTCCGCAATAATCAATGTAAGGTAGAATGGTCGAGTCAGACACGGTATTGTTTCCGAAATAATATTGTCGTACTGCATTTGCCACTTGTTCTTTTTCAACATCGCTCTCAAATGAAAGATCGGCTGGCATAAAATCTGAAAACTTTTCATTCATCTTAACTTTCCAGTCATCAAAAACAGGTAATCTGAACATTCCTTCGAAACTAGAATAACTATAAAACGTTGGCATCATATTATAATCTTTATTCCTTATGATGTTAATAGGGGCATCTTCGAGAAACATTTCCTGTCCCACATCTCTCTCTATGCATGGTGCAAGTGGAAAGGTTGAATCTTTTTGATGCGAAAAGTCCAAATCTTGTGGCATTTGCTCAAATGACGATGATTTATAGAAGTTTTCTAATGCCTTGATGTCTTCCACGTTCGTAAAATTGAGATGCCCGGCTAAATCTTTCGCATTCTGCAATGGATCGTATTGGACACCGAATGGAACTAAACTACTTCCACTTTCAGGAATAACTTTATTTATAAGGCCGTCTGTCAATTTGGACAGTAGAAGAAGCTCAACAGAAACACCACCGGCGCTGCAGCCGTTTACAGTGACGTCATTGGGGTTGCCTCCGAAACTTGCTATGTTATCTCTGACCCAACGTAGCAACGCCACTTGGTCCTTCATACCAGCATTTCCCGGAACGTCTGGCGTACCGAGACAGAGAAATCCTGGGATGCCGAGACGATAATTAAATGATACAGCTATCAATTTTTTGCTGTTTACTAAAGCCTTCGGAGTTCGTCGATTTCCGTAGCCTATGAAATAGGCACCTCCGTGAATAATCACCAATACTGGAAGGTTTGTGTCATTTGTATCTGGTACGAAGATATTTGCTACTAAACAATCTTCAGTTTGATATAAGTTAGGATCAGTCGCATAATACCCGATATGTTGTGGGCATATTATTCTCCTATTTATAGCCTCGAAAGTTTCATTCCATGAAGGTGCTGGAAGAGGAGCCTGCAAAATAGAAAAATTAAACTATTAATTTCTAATCATATTTAATAGAAAACCCTCAGAAATGTTGGCATAGTAATAAGTAATCGACTACACAACTGAGGATACAATACCTTTGTGTGAGTTCTTACCTCATAATAATTAATTTATTTTGTGATCACTTACAGTTTTTTCTTCATAGTTTTATAATCTGGCTAATATTTACCATGTAATAATCCCTCTTCGCTGGAATACGTATATATATCTATATAATATATATATTTAAATTGTTTTTCAACTAGCAAAGGTCTCTCACGCACCTTGAATTTATCCGCTCCTTTGGGAGTCCCAGCATAGGGTATGTTGTAGAAAGCAAACACGTCCGCGTCGGAGTCCTTGTAACCACGCACGGGCCCCTGAGCGATGGTCACAACGCGAGATTCCGTGGCATTCTGCGCGTGCGCACGCACTATGCTCAACACTATACAAGCGCAGATCAGAACCACTTTCCCTGACATTGCAGCAGGTGTACGTTCACACTGTTGAATTAAATTATTTTCCCCCTAATATATTACTGATTGCTAATTATTATCAACATGAGAAGATAAGATATCGTGCGAATCGATTAAACCAAGATCTTTAGTGAAGATTTGTTTACTTACATTATATAGAGTTAGTTTCGAAGCTTTTCGAATCAGCCGGTATGTAGAACATTTAAATGGTGAAAAAAGACTTTAATAAAGGGCCATTTATTTTGACCGGCTTCAAAGAGAAGGAGGCTCTATATGCGCGTTGGTAAACCATGACCGACACCGTGCGGTTTGAGGTAGGTCGGGGCGGGTTGCGTGGTATTGGTTTCTTAATCTACCTTTGCTCTCCACGTTCGATCTACTCTTTTCCCGTTCTACTTTTAATAATGCTGTCATACCGACACATTTTTGTATCTATATTAAAAAATATGTATATATATATATAACTACACGAAATGAATTTCCTAATATAATATTTGTATACACATTTTTGAATGCACAATAAAAGTATACCTTACGATTAAAAATGCAATAATAATAGCGTTGTGTTTTTGTTTCTAGAACATCAAATCGAAACTTTTAAGTAACTTCTAGAATATATTTATCTTCTGACCAAACATCTGTTTCAAACCATTAACTTATTATTCACCTAAACAAAACTTGTAATTAAACATAATAACCCCAAGACTATAAATGAAAATAATTGATATATGATATTGTTCTTATATTTGTATTGTATTTTATATTGTTCTATTTTGTGTAATTTTTATTTTTGAAGATGATTGAATTTTTTAAAATAATTAAAAAGGATACCTTTGAGTAAAAGTTTTAATCTTGACGAATATCTTAAAAAATAAAATTTTGAGAGTAAAGTTCTTTTACAATATACGAGTATATTGCACGAAATCTTAGAAATGAACTTTACCGAGGAAGCATTTTAGTTCCCATTAAGGAAATGCGAAATCATAATATGTTTTTATGTATCACCAACTGCGATTGTCCTGCGGGTAATATAGCGAAATAAACTGAATTAATGCGAAGCAAGGTTTTATTAAGTTTTTCATTGTTAAGTCTAACACGCAATTGTTTTCATAGAATTTAAGATTTTAATTCAACGCTGTTTCAATTTACACATAATTACCACTGCCACTGAAATACAGTGATACCATGTTTAGCATGTAGTGATTTCAAATAGATTCTGTATGTGATAGATAATATTAAATTCCCACAACGTCTCAAACATTGACCTGACTCCGTAGTAGGTAAGTCGCTCACCACTTGTGTTACGGTCACCAGACAATAGAGGTATCACAAATATATTACTTTAATACGTATATTTGACATCCATAAACGGATCAAATAGTAATATCTTCATATAAATATTTGCTCTGGGTGGGAATCGAACCGACGACCTTTGGCGCCCAATATATAGATAGGTTCACTACCATCTGCACCATCAGGCACGTCAAATAATGTTTATATCATGTAAAATAATATTTATAGTATTTTAATTTTTAGTATTTACTTAAAATTCTAGAGGATATATCTACGCTCTGCCATCTACGCGTATCCAACGTGTCAAAAATGAGATATAGACAGAAATAACCTTTCCTTAGATATGTGATAACGATGAAGGTGAAAATTCATGGTATAAATATAAGTGAAATGAGAGAAACCACGAGCGACTAATAGTTTAAAATGTTGTAAAGCCAAGCCAAGTTCAAGCAGTTTTATTAAGTACAGTTAACACGGAATATGAATGTAAGAAAATATAAAATTGTAATAGTGTTTAAGGGAGCAAAAGATACATTTGCATAAAACTGCAGTTGAATGCATTTTGGGTGGCAAGACTGCTTCAGCGAAATCGTCCGTGAAACTGATAATGCGGAGCACGGAGAAATAGGCAGATTCCCTATTGTAGTAGTATTTCGTGACTTTTATCAACGTATAGAAATTGTTTTAGTAAAATTTACAAATAATCACGACGGTGATTATAAACATTAGTCATTTATTAATGACTAATGTTTACAATTTATTTGTAATCGTGTCATGGTTACTGAATAAAACTTATAAGCTACATTTATTCCGTAATGTTTCAAAGTTATAAAATTTTATACCAAGGTACTTTATAAAAAAACTTTTCGGTAATTCAACTCAATTCAATTAAAACAATTTATTTCAGGAAAATATACATTTTGTAAAAAAACAAACAACAAGATAAGCAAAAAATGCATAAAAAAAGATATAATATTTTACACAGATATACGAAAAATGTAATTGTAATTATAAAGAGGATTTGTCCATAATAGCCTCGCTGGGCAGCACAGCACTTCGTCGAGCCGCCTTCAAACAAACAATTAGCACTAATGTTATCTTGCATGTCTATATTATGGTATCTGTTTTATCCATCGGTGCATCACCGCTTGTTGCCGAAAGTACGAATTAATAAAATCCCTGATAACATATTGTTAATAACTTGATATAATTGACAATTGGCGATCGATAACTATTGCTATAGATGATAGATGATAATCTATGAAAATATTTTTACAATTGCTATCTCATGTTATTTATTGATGTTTCTCTATCATTTACGCGTTCATAATACTACTTTTTAACATTATAACGCAGTTTACCTTACTTTAAGTAACTTTTACATTTTTAAGTAACTGAAACGTCGAACAAAAAATATAAGAAGTAAAATAAACCGTGCTCAAAAGCCATTAATAGTAGTTTTATTTATTACTGGTCATTTAATTTTATTTATTTCATTTATTGTTCCGTGGTAGGAGGGATGGGTTGCCGACGTTTTATCGTTGTCTAGAACTCTTTCAATGTTTTAGCTACAATTTCCTTTTCTTCTTTAATCTCAAATCCCAGATGTGTCGGAGAAAAGTCCGAAAACTTCGCATTCATATCTTCTTTGTGTGTCTCCAAGTGTCAAAAATTTTTATTATATATATACTTTCCACATGAGTAAACCCGAACATTATAGGGTATTTCACATAATCTCTATTTTTATTATATTTTCAGGTATGTCATAAAAAAATATTTTACCACCAATATCTCGTTCAATGCAAGGAACCAAATCTATGAGAGGAATTTCTATTATCTAATTATATATTTGAAATTAACAAGTCATACGATGCATCTTTGTAAAATTGTTGTAACAGAAATAATACAAGAAATCCCACGAAATATTTCACTATTTATAAAATTCTAACATCATGCATAAGTGAAACTATCTACACACATGTTTCAGACAATAACATATTAGCAGAGCAACAAAAAGGATGTAGAAAAAATAGCCAAGGATCACAATAGATGCAGTTATAATGAAAAAAAGAACTAAAAGAAAATCAAACATCCATGCAATGTTCGTAGATTATCAAAAGGACTTTGATAATCCCTAAATATATAGAATAATTGAAAATAAATCCCACTAGGAACTTTTCTCGAAACAGCCATGGATAATTAGGTAACTTTTCTAACAATTAATCAAGATAAAGAACTGAAACGATTAAAATACAACGCAGAATATTCCAAGAAGATGCGCTAAAGCTATTGTAGTTTTGTCTGGCTTTATTAAAAGATAGGTTAGGACTATATTTTATCACACTTACTCTATAAGGACGACGTTACACTGATAGCTCACAGTAAAGCTCAATTATACCATTCAGCTGATATTACCCAAGAATTCTTACATGACATCAACATGAAATATGGAATAGATAAAAGCAAAATACTATCGATAATAAAAGGCCAAATGAAAAATTATAGTTAAGTGCTACACACAGATAAGCCTATGGAAACTATGGAAGAACATGGTAAATATAAACATTTAGGTTTTAAGCAGTGCGAATTTTCAGTTTTCAAACTTATCCTTAGTGCCTTGATGAACATATTCGGACAACTTTCAATATTTGATTGATATGACAAAATGTAGCTACTCGAGTTTAGCACTAATGAGGAGCTAAAAGTGACACTTAAAAAAGGGTATCAAAAATTTAGGCTGAAGGCGGAAATACCTAAAAAATATTCTGGACTCTGGGCAATTGCGCAAAAGCGTCTAGTAGCGTTTCTCTCGAAATATCTCGTCGAAAACGTCTTAGTGCCGTTAGCAAAGAAAGGAGCAGATTGAGTATCAATCACAGAACGGGGAGATTTGCGGTTATTCCTTACAAAACTCAAGCCAAATATTGATAAATTATCAATATTTGGCTTGAGTTTTGGTCTGGCTAACAAATATAGTAAATCCATCTCATTAAATTTATATTTTTTCCGTAATTACCATAGTAGAAGCTACATTACGTTATAAGTCTTTAATTTTGATTACTTTATGACTGTTATAATAATAATTATTAGTGTAATAATTTTTATATTTTAATAAATACTTACAATCTAAAGAAATGCCTACTTCATTTGCCACTATGTATTGACTTTTTTTAATTAAAATTTATGAGAACTGATTGGTACTTGTGCTATGAGTCACTGTAATGTAGGTTTCCAAAAAGTTAAGTTAGATGGAGTCACTTTTTCGATTGGCCAACTCTACTTTTTTGACATCCACTCACAGCACAATCAATTATAATTTATTTAGTCGACTTATCAAATGTCAAAATATTTTTTTTCCAAAACTATTAATTCATTGTTCGAAATTAGATCTATTGATTTATTGTAATCTAGCTGCAGTGGGTCTACCGGATCCAGCAAAGCTTTGACAGTGGTCTGTAAAATGAAAGAGTTTGGGAACCACTGGTGTAACGTAACGGCATTGTGCTATTTTATTTATTATTATTTTTAGGTTTGGATACATATAATTAAACAGGATTTGTCCACGCTGGGCAGGCAGCACGGCACTTTGTCAAGCCGCCTTGAAAGTACGTATTGACAGAATCCCTGATAACCGATCGTAAATAACTTGATACTATAATTGGCAATTGGCAACCGATTAATATTGATAGATGATAATTTATGAAAATATTTTTACAATTGTTATCTCATTTATTTTATCAAAGTTTGTATTGCTATAAATATATGCTAATAATTATTTTTTTATTAATTTGTGCTGGCATACAATTTTCTAACATTTACGCGTTCATAAAACTACTTTTTAACTTTAAAGTGCAGTTTATTTTACTTTTTATTTAACTTTTACCTTTTATGGTAACTGAAATGTCGAACAAAAAGTGTAAAATAAAATCAACTTTTCTTATTTTTAAAGCATAGCTTAGATTGAGATTTCTTACCCAGTTGTTATGAAATTCAACCATAATTCACGAACTATCTTTTTAATTACAATATAATCTTCCGGCAGGACACTTTCATCTTTTTTGACTTTCTGACAGTGGTTAGGTCCACGCGCGTCTGTATGTGGTATAGAGGGTGTAAGGTCATGTATAAACCAGTTCCCAACAAATAAACTTCCTTATTACCAGCCTTCACTTGCTCAGAAACAGATCGAAGTATACTATGAATAATTACCGTATCTCCGCAATAATCAATCAAAAGTAATATAAAATAAACCACGCTTTAAGTAGTTTTATTTATTACTGGTACTTTATTTTGCCTCCTATTTTAAAACATGCTTAACATAAAAAATTGCTCATGTCAGTTGCAATATAGAATTAAGCGCTAGTTATGGGCTAAACTAATTAAAAACTCGAGCCTTCTACAAACAGTAACCATCCAATTTAAATAAATATATAATAGATAAAAAAAAATTAATCCAAGCACTTGATGATGCCAGATGATAGGCCAGATAGAGTCGCTTCTGTATATATCTCAACATGTGCTGAGGAGTTAGTAACACTAGTCTATTTAATTTATAGAAAAACTTACAAACTGGCACTTTTATTGATGTGGCAAAAAACTTGAACGGCAAAAGTTGATTCTGTTTACAATCAGGTTGATGTTGTAAATAATTATAGACCTATCTCTATCTTATCGTCCCTAGAAAAAACTTCGAGTCTCTTCTCTGTCCAGTAATACAAAATCATAGGAAGCAGTACCTTACCAATAGTCAGCACGGTTTTGTTAAGTCTAGGTCTACCTGCACCAACTTGACCTTATTTACTGAATTTTGATAGAAGCTTTGGAAGTAAGGACGTCGACGTGATACACGCTGACTTCTGTAAGGCTTTGATCGAGTATGTTGTCATGTTGTAATGAACCGCTTCAATAGTTCTCCTTGTGATATATCGTCGAGAGTAGCTCAGGGTTCACATCTTGGTCCAGCACTGTTAATGCTTTTATTAATGATATCCCAAATTGCTTCCATAATACCATACCTTATGTATGCTGATGCCCTAAAATTGATTGGGATTTATGAAACCTTGGAGGATATAAAAAACAATTATGAAGATATCAATCGCGTGATAAAATGGTGTCGTGTGAATCACATGGATTTAAATATAAAAAAATGCTTTCACCTAAAATGTACCAGAAATCTTAATCTTCTTAGAAGCTCTTACAGCATTGGCGATTTCCCTATATTAAAAACGATTATACGAAATATTTGATTAAAAAAACTAACCTTTGTTCGTCACATAGAAAATGTTATAAAAGAGCCCACCGTATGTTAGGATTTGTTTTGAGAAATACTAAAATAATAAAAGTAAGAAATAGGGCAAATATCTTCTTTTTTTAGGCCTATGTCCAGCAGTGGACTATTAATGGCTGGTATGATGATGTGATGATGATGAAAAGTAAAATCTTAAATATACGATTTTTAATATACCTTAATATATCTTAATATACCTTAATATATTTAATATATCCTTAATATACAACAGCTTGGTACGTAGCATAGGTACTCGATTACTGTAGTGTTGTCAGGAGGACACATTACGCGACACATTCGTTGATATTGGCGCGTGTACAAAAACGATTCGTGTCAAACTTGGCTTATAAAAACGGAGTGAGCCTTAGACACGGCGGCTCCTTAATGTATTGGTGATAAACAAAATACTCTTAATAAAAGATAAGGATTCCCGCCATTTGTCGGTTCCGATGCTTCAGTCCTCTCTTACAAACCCACAGGACTATTCTGTCCCGGCAGCATGATATATATTTTTAGTGAAAAATTGGAAACATTATTATGATACTTCTACATAAAATCTGATAAAAGTGGAATAACCGAACCGTTGCAGTTAAGTAGAAATTCTGTTCTGCTCGTAAAAAGGCGCTGAAGCGTTTTGTAAGCGTCCCGATAGCCGTCGCGTTCTCTGCCAATGTAACTAACACGCAGATTCCCGAAAGTTTTTCGGGACAAACTCGCGAGAAAGCCGTCTACAAATTGCGCAATGATCTATAAAATTACTTTGGCGTTTCTTACATTGCTCAATTGCTGTTCGATTTTGCGTCACTAATTTTCTATTTGTCCATTACGAAACAAAAGTTTGGTGGCGAAGTCTTCTTCTTCTGATTTTCTAAAAATCTTAATGTAATAACATTGATGAAGTGATCTGCCATGAGGGTACCGGCAGAGTAAAATAGTACCTAACCCTGCACCAGATGTCGTAAGAGGCTATTAAGGTACCAGAACGGCGGATGGTAGTATAAACAATGTAGCTCAGATTTACAGGGCAGGAATAGGTAGCAGCATCTGCGATTACCAATACGCTTGTCCAGCGTGGCAATTATAGGCAAAACTCCACCTTCCTTAGGGAGGCCTATGTCTAGAGTTAGAATATTGAAAATGGCGAAATCTGTTCCGGCACCGATCCTAGTGCGTCTATTTATTGCCTCTTTTAATAATGCCATATTCCCCAATGTTCAAAAAATTTTTTGTACGATTTTTGTACCTATTCTCAAGGGGGGGTAAAAGAAATAGTGTTGACAACTACCGCCCTATACTAAGTTAAGAAAAAATAATTGTTACTCTCAAATTCCCTAGAGAATATCTTGTATCCAAGCGAATTTACTAAAATCGTGACCATGTCCTTTCATAAATTTAGAATTCCGCAAAACAGTAATGATTATTATTTTTTCCCGCATTTATCAACATTTTTCATTGGTATTCTGCACCTATTGATAGAGCTTAGAAGCACTTACATATTTTTTTAAATCGAACTAGAGGTAAATTCGTAAATTAAAAATAAACTTAAAAAAATTATGAGATTAGTAGAGATTTCACTACACAGTAAAATTTACTATATGTCATATTGTATATCGTATCGTATATGTATGTCGTATTGATATATAAAATCAATGACATTCTTAATAGTAACCCATAATAAATACATACCCGATTATAAACTTCCAGGTTACATGGAAGAGAATTATAAAAAACAAATACAACGTGGGCAACGTCTTATCACTTCTAGATAACCATCGAGCATGTATATAGAAAATGAATTAAGGTTCGGAGTATTCGAGTGTAGTTATAAATATAATTTTAAAATTGTCATAAAAATAACATAAATCTTTTAAACAGTTTCATGCCTATTACTAAAATTTAGGAACTTTTGGCATATTTTCTGCTAACACAACAAATTAACATTAAATATTACGTTCGGATATGACTGAACAAGCGATAAAATTAATAGCCTCAATAATAGCCCTACTTGAAATAGTTTGTTCGCTTATTTAAGTGTCTCACCGGCTAAATCTATTCAATCGTTCAATTGCCCAACGAACTTTTATCGCCTGTCTGTCGTATCCGGATTGATCGGGTTTATTAAAAAAAGACCTGGAAACCCGCTTCTTGGTGTTTCATAACAAAAATCGTAATTCCATATGCTTTACCTGCATTGACTGCGCTCAGGGAAGATTCAATTTTTATCCCCGCGCTCACCATTTTGGTATCGTGTAAGGATACATGCAAGTTATCCTTACTAATATTATAAATGCGAAAGTGACTCTGTCTGTCTGTCTGTCTGTTACGCTTTCCCGCTTAAACCTCTCAACCGATTTTAATGAAATTTGGCACAGACAATCTTTAGACCCTGAGATAGAACATAGGCTACTTTTTATTGCAAAATAGGGATGGTAAGGGGTTGAAAAGGGGGATGGAAGTTTGTATGGGATTTCTTAATTTTAAAAGATAAAACCATGAAACTTTATATTTAAGCACTTGATAAGAAATAATAAAACATTTGTTCTAGCGTTTTTGAAATTTCGAACTGTGAGGGGGTGAAATAAAGGTTGAAAGTTTGTATGAAGTTCGTAATTTTTAAAGATAAAAACATTACATTTTGTATTTAAGCACTAAATAAAATACAAAAATCGTTTGTTTTAGCATTTGCACTTTTTTACCAGTGTGGGGGTGAAATAGGGGTTAAAAGTTTGTATGGGTGTTCGTCATTTTTAAGATAAAACCATGAGACTTGGTACGTAGGTCTCTAAGGATGTGCAGAGTTTTTCTACAAACGGAATTCCGAAATTCGAACGGAACGGAACTGATTCGGAACGGGAACTACGAAACCAAACTTTTTGTATACAAAATCTTAAGCACTGAACCTAGGAACATGATATTTAGAAGTTTTGGGTGTATCAAGTTAAAAAAAAATTGGCTTTGAAGTAAAAAATCCTTCTAACGAATACTCTGCATCACCGCCGCTGTCATTGGTCGTCGGTCGTCGTCGCGCACATTCGCCGAAGTGTGGCGGCCGGCAACGGCGCTGTCGTGTGGTGGGGGAGCGCACGAACCTACATAACTATGCCTACCCGAACGGGCAGACACGTGAGGGCAGACGACGTTGTCGGACGCATGCGACTAGAAAAATTTGCGCTAAAAAGATTTAGGTACTTTTTTCGATCCATTAGGTCATTGTGTCTCTTGGACACAAGGGACCAATACATTTTCCTGAGTACTTTCTGCCACTCAATGCTATATCTAAATCTATACCGTTCCTTTAATCCATATCTAATATCTAATATTCAAATTAAAAGTACGCAGACAAAGTCGCGAGTACCGGCTATCTATATATAAGAGAAAGTCGTGTTAGTTACTACACTTATAACTCAAGATCGGCTGAACTAATTTAGCTTAAAGTATGTAGAGATGTAGCTTAGAACTGAGGGAAGGAGAAGGTTCTTATGACAGAAAAAAAACAAAGAATTGCGCGAAAACTTAGAAAATTTAGGTATCCCCTCTAAGGCGGAACGAAGTTCGCGGGGGCAGCTAGTGATATATATATGATTAATACATCTATTATAATGTCAACCTTGAAGATATGTTTCAGAGGGAAGTAGGAAAACACACGATCATAACGTACGTATAATTGTATACGCATTTGAAGAAACATCAGAATTGTATCTTATGCATCTTGCAGCCAGATCATTAAGATTAATTTTTATTAACCACAGATAATTTAAACAAATAAAATCTTTAGCAAACGTCTCACCTGGAAGCCCCCTGTTATTTCCATAAAGGGTTCTATTTATTCATAAAAAAAATATTACAATTTTGTATCAATAACTTTCACAATTGAACGATGCGTCCACATTTTCTAGAGTTGAGTAATAAATATATGCTCAGAAAAGCTCTCTCTGGAAACTTGAAGACCATAAAAAATCCAACGGTTGACAGACAATGATTGAGTTGCAAAGATATGAGTCGTCCAAATGACGGCGCGGCCGGTCCGCGGGGTTGAGTAATGAAACAACTTTCACAAGTTTTCCGCCAACTGCTAAACTTCCACATCCACCAATTTCTTTCAATGAAACTCTTGTTCAGCACAAATTAATCTGAACCTGTATTGTTGCAATCTTGTAAAAACTAGGACGCCGGCGGGAGCGAGGGGAGGGGGGAAATTACTCTGTGGGTAGTGTTAATAGCATCGAATGATTTATGATCACAAGTATGGGAAATGGTTTGTTCAAGGCTTTGCTTTCGTCGCTTTCACTGAATTCTTTAAGCGTTGCCCGAAGTGAGCTGCTGTACCAGTAGAAGAGATATCGTAATTAAGCGGTTTTTCAGCTGACTGTAAAGGTAATTACAAAAGTATTTATAAATTGACGACCAGAAATATGTTCGTAATGCTCATATTATTTACTACACTAGTATTTTCCTGTGGTTTTTGTTAGAATTGTACTACGAAAAAAAACAGAGGCAACACGACAAACTCACTCAGCGTACACTTTGTATGCACTGATCTTATAATAATATTGATATTTTATTTAGATCTTTCCTAATACTTAACGAAACATGTAGAAGAATTTCAATCATAAATGGAAAACTTTAAAAAATATATATATTATTCTAGTATTTGTAGTTTGCTTATTTTCAGAGGATCTATTTGTCAATTGGCAAAGGCCATTTCCCATTATAACCTTTCCTGAGTCACTCTGTGCCATGTCACTCTGGCCACTTCTCTTATATCGTCATCCCACTTTTTCTGTGGTTTACCTCTCTTCTTTTTGCCTCTCCTAGAATGCCATGCTGTCACTTTTCTACTCCATTTGTCATGACCTCCCATCATGTGTCCTGCCTATTTCCATTTAAGCCTTCTGATTTTCTGTATTATGTCTAAAGTTTTTGTTTTGCTTCTAATGGTTCAGTTTATAAATCTTTCTGATCTCTTGACGTTTAACATACTCTTATCCATTGCGTATTGCCAATTTGCTAGTTTTTTATCCAAATCTTGAGTGAGAGTCCATGTTTGGCATCCATTTATAATAATCGTTAGTAAACAGGTGTTGAATAGTTTACTTTTAATATTTGTGTGAAGATTTTTGTTTTTCATTGCCTATTTCAAGCTCCAATATCTTTTCCATGCGTTTGTAATTCTTTCCTGTACTTCTTTTTTCATTGCTTCTTTTTGTGTTTGGGCTACTCATAGCACAAAATATATATATTTACATAAGATAATATATAGATTACATAAGTAAATATATTTGTATGTAATGTCTTTGTTTTCATTTGTAAGCACTCTAATCTTTTCTGGGTTTAGTTTTAACCCTACTTTCTCACTTTCTTTCGCTAGATCTCCTATCATTCCTTGGATGACTTTAGATTATTCGGCGAAACGCACTATATCATCAGCGAATCTTAAATGCGTCAGCAGGGCACCGTCGATGTTAAACCCGAGATTTTCCTAATTGAGTCGTCTGAAAATTAAATTTAGCACCATAGAAAAAAGTTTTGGAGACAGAGGGTATCCTTGCCTAACCCCTTTTCCAACTTTGAATGGGTTACCTTTCTTTTCTAAGTCGATTCTAGATTTAGTCGAATGTATTTATGCGTAATACCTTGTTTACTTCAACGTATTTGGTTAAATGGGTTTTAATAATGAAGCCAACTCCGTGATTGCCTGGGGTTTTACCTATGAGTGGTAAAGTATATAATCATGATGCGATGCTTACTTTCGTCCATTTTTCTTACTTTACTCAGTACAACGTTATCCTATTTAATGTGTTTTAACGCAGACACTAACTCAGTGAGATTTTCTTCATTTTGCAGGGTTAGTACGTTGAGGGCTGCGATGTAATATTTTGATGTTTGGTGTTAAAGACTATTGTTGTTATATTCTTTCTTGTTAATTATTGGAGGGTTTTGGTCTCTTACCCCCACGATGACTAATCTTCTTGGGGGAGGTGGTTGGTTTTTTGTTTTATTATTGCCAGTTTCGTTGACTAGTGTTTGTTTCAGTTTGCCGATTTTTGGTTTCTATTCTATGGTATTCTATTATTGTTGGTAGTGGATATATAAGAAAAAAAGCTTGATCTAGACCGCATCCTACCAAAATCATTTGTCTCGTTGATTGGAGATATAGTCGACTGCTTTTTAGGCTGATTATTGATATTAGCAGAGGTGAAGTATAAATATATTTATTATTATAATTCTAGTACCAACTCTGTTTATTCATTTTCTAAATCATCGAAAATAGTAACTGAATATAGCATCTATTTGAAGACTAAGACTATTTAGTACATATATACTAATTAACATTCCATACTTTTAACCAGACTTAATCCATTCTTATAATAAAAGTTATGTAAATAAATCATAAAATTTATCAAAATTTTACAATATTCATTGAAAATTTTATAATTTTACAACAGACTTTATGCTGTATATTGCTTGCTGAATGCGATAGATTTATATACATTGATATTTTTCTTTGTTTTCTCAGATATCTATAATATTAAATTACCTTTTAACAGCACATACGCCCAGAAATAATCGTTAACAAATAATAATATATTCATATATCAAAAACTGATCATGATTAACACTAATCAATACAATTATTTAGATCATACATCATTGTATGTTGTTTATTAACTATTATCATATATATCTATTGTCAATCAGATATCTATTATTGAATTATGATAAATTTGACAAATAAAAGAACCCAGAATAATGAAACCACCAGTTACCGACAAAGTGAACTTTGTTTATCTCAAAATTTAACACAAAAGATGACGTTAACACAAAGCACATTCCACATTAAATTTAGCCACATTCATTCCACCTCATAAATTTGGCATTCAAACATGACAAAAAGGTGTTAAACTAGTTGTCAATTCGCCTCTAATCCTAAATATATTGGAGATCAGCCTGATTTATGATCGAAGAAAAAGTACCAGTAAAAATAACACCAAGCATATACCTACCATACCTAGATCCAGATTAGATAGATTAGGTTTGAATAAATCGCGAATAGGAAAAATGGGAAATTCAGATACAAAAAAAGATTCCATGTGGAATATAAAAACCTGCGAATCAAAATCTCAAAGTTAAGAAGAAAACGTTATATAATACTCATCGTCGCATCAGAGCATTCTCCGTCGTGTACGTAATACATATATATTACAGTCTGCTATGTTGCGTGTCCCGGGCCAACGCGAATCGCTTGTC
>JACJUM010000875.1:13250155-13321423 GCA_020976665.1 Heortia vitessoides | reverse complement strand
AAGACACTGTCGTCATTAGTATCCACAAGCCCGGCAAAGCTCCCAGGAACCCCACTTCCTACAGGTCCATTAGCTTGCTCAATTCTTTGGCCAGGCTAAATGAGCGCAATATTTTTTCACGACTGCGCGGGTTCATCTTCGATAACTGCCTTAAACGTACGTAAACGAACAGTTCGGCTTTCGTAACCAACATTCGTGCGTACACCAACTGTACCGCCTCACGGAACACGTCCTTTCACGCCTCAACAAACGATGCCGACCGCAAGGGACGACGGCGTTGTTCTTTGACGTCGCGAAAGCCTTCGACAAAGCCTGGCATAACGGCCTAGTCTTTAAGCTCCACTCTTAAGGAGTGCCGGACAGACTCTGTTTTATCAGTCTCTGTCGTAGACAGTATGGGCCGCAAAGTGGGGGTGTAAAACTTTTCAGTCGACCCATCCCCAAGTCAATCAAATACTCAAATACCTAGGTGTAGGATTCGCGGGATAAAAATCGTGGGCATCGGACCTCTCATTTATAAGAGGCCCCGTCCTCTTTTTTCGGTGGCGCTGGAATTGACGTCTGAGTAGTCCAGCAATAGGTTCGTCAGAAAAAAGAAAAAAAAAGAAAAACTTCGACAAATAAAAAAATATTCTACAAATGAAAAATAAAACTTCGACAAATAATGTTATTATGAGTAAATCTTGAGAGGTAGACATGCTGTTGCGGACTTTTTTTATTATTAAAAAGGAATAATTCTTTCATACATAGTTTTTGAATAACTTAAACCGTTTATGCAGCTCATGCGACGAAAGACCTCAAATGTGAATAATTTTCTCCGTTTTTGCAACATTTCTCACTGACGCTTCGCTCCTATTGGTCTCAGCGTAATGTTATAAAGCCTAAAGCCTTCCTTTGTAAATGGACTATCAAACAAAAAAATAATTATTCAATTCGGACCAGTAGATTCTGAGAATAGCGCGTTTAAATAAACAACAAACAAACTCTTCTGCTTTATAATATTAGTATATATATATATACATACTGTTCGACGTGCCAGTTACTAAAAAATGTAAGAAGTAAAATAAACTGCTTTGTAAAGTTAAAAAAAAGTTTTGAAACGCTGAAATGTTAGAAAATATTATGCCAGTAATAAAATTAAACGCATATAGGATAAAATGCACATTAAATATATATATATATATATATATATATATATATATATATATATATATATTTTACTTCTTACATTTCTTAGTTACTGGCACGTCGAACAGAAAAGTAAAATAAACCGCGTTATGAAACTGTTAATAGGTTTTATTTATAGCTGGTACTTTAGTTTTTATTTTTCCTTGTAAGGAGGAATGGGTTGCCGACGGTATTTCTGGTAAATCTCTGCCCAGAAGTGATATCGCTCTGGATTCACCAAGCTTGTGATTTCTACTTTTTTATCCACGGACAAACATGGCGCCCTTTCCGATCCAACAGCTGGCCATAGTAGCGCGCGCGACATATCGGGCGTTGGGTTACTGGAAATAAGACAAATGAATGCATTTAAACCAAACGAGTCATTTGATTCGATTTGATATACACGAGCTATGACTAATAAAGTCAAAATTGTGATTAAATGATTTGGCTAGATTTCCTATTTTTTTCTAATTTGAATATTAATTAAATAACCTTATTATAAAACAAACGTTTCTTACCCAGTAGTTATGAAATTGATGTACATTTCTCTCATGATTGATTTTATATTTTTATACTCTTCGGAAATTTTACTTTCCTCCTCGTCGAGTACTGCTAGTAATTCAGTACAATGAGTGGCACCTCGAACATTTACATAAGGTATAAATTCAGTACTGTTATCCGTGAAAGAATAGTCGTGGAGGTATATTGCATCATTCCCTGCTTCCACTTGTAAGGTGACGGTGTGTAATATACTATGTATGAACATCACATCTGAGAAATAATCCACATAATTGAGAACTTTATCGTTGTCGACTGGATTTGCTCCAAAATAGAACTCTTTCACTATTTTAGCTACAGCTTCCCTTTCTTCTTCACTCTCAAAGCCTAGATCTGTTGGTAGAAAGTCCGAAAACTTCACATTCATATCCTCCTTCCAAGTGTCAAAAAATTCTATTCTAAATATACCTTCCATGTGAGCAAACCCGTACATCATAGGGTATTTCACATAATCTCTGCTTTTAATAATATTTTCAGGATTGTCATGAAAAAATAATTCTTTACCAATATCTCGTTCAATGCAAGGGACAAATCTAAGAGAGGTATTTCTATTATCCATTCGAATATTTGAAATTAATATGTCATATGATGCATTTTTGTAAAATTGTTCCAAGGCCTTCGTATCGTCCGCGTCATCAAATCCCAATATGTTTGCATGTATTCTTGCATTTTCGACTGGATCCATTTGCAGACTGAAACTTGATATACTTGCGCCACTCAGAGTAATAACTTTGCTAAAAAGACCCTTTGCCATATTTGAAAGCATCAGAAGGTCAACAGATGACCCTCCAGCGCTGCAGCCACAAATAGTTACATCCTGAGGGTTTCCACCAAATTTTTCAATATTTTCTTTTACCCATCGCAATAAAGTCACCTGGTCTTTCATACCAGCATTTCCAGGAACATCTTGTGTGCCCAAACACAAGAACCCATGTATACCGAGACGATAATTGAATGTCACTGCAACTACTTTCTTACTATTCACTAGCTGTTTCGGAGTTTGAGAATTACCAAAACCAAACTGATAGGCCCCTCCGTGAACGATAACCACCACAGGTAAATTGGTATTATTAGTATCTGGTGCATAGACGCTAGCTGTTAAGCAGTCCTCTTGCATATCCTTATCTTTTATACGAAACATGGTTGCCTGCGGACATATTATGCCTCTATCTACCGCTTCAAACTCTGTCTCCCATGTAGGCGGTGGCAGTGGAGCCTGCAATAGAAAACCGATATTCATTTAATAAATAACAGACATGCAAAAATATTCATTTGCCAAGAATAAATTGCTCAGATGTCTTGACATCTGATCAAAGAGAACAAAATTTACCTTAAACTTTTCATAACCCGACGGAGCAGTTGCGTAAGGTATGTCTACAAAAGCGAAAACATCAAGTTTATCATCTTTGTACCCTCTTACAGGACCTTGATTAATACTGACTAGTTTTGAATCTTGCGCCAAAGTCACACTTAATAAAACAGCACAAACGCCTATTCTTGAAACCGCCATCTTAGAATAACTAAAACAGACTCCGTTCAATACTATTGACTCTCAAGAACTTTATCAACTGTTATCAATAAAATGTCAATCATGTCATATGTAACTACATTATCTAGACATAATTTTGTCTTTATTTCACTATCGGTTCATGTATTTTTTTTTTTAGTTAAGTACTAACGCAACTCGCTATTGAACTGTCTCGTGTGTGTTGATTAAACGGTATAACAGCTGTCTCAACATCTGTCCGATTTCCTTCAGAATCTGTACTTGTTACATAATCTACAGTTTTAAAAACAGTTTCATCGTTATTCATGATTGTATATATCATATGGCGACTGAGGGTGCCGAAGTGAAGTGACCTAATATATGAGGGTGATATTTTGACATTATTTGTATAGATTTCACATGTTCTCCAGTGAAAATCTCTCACATTAATCACAACTTTGGAAATAAAAATTCATATTTAAATGAATAGTAAAAAATTTATTTAGTTCTTAAGTGTGTTTGTATAGAATGAGTTTTTTTTTGTGTGAATATTAGTAAAAACTGAATATCCGGATAAAAGTATTTCGATACAATTGAAGTCTCAGCTAGTCTTTTTAATCCCACTTTGCATAATTTTTAAAATAAATCCGGTGAATGCAATGAGTGCTCTAGATAGAAGAAAAAATATTTGAAAAAATCCTACTGTAAATAAAAATATATATTATGTAAAAAACAATATGATGGAAATTTACATCATCATGCGTTGTCACATATTTAGCCCAGTACTAAATAAATAAAAAAAATTGTTTACTCAATCTTCTTTATTATTTATGATAATTTCTCGAAAACTTCTCGAGTGAAAGAAGGTTCATTTTTAGATAGTCAACGTTATGATAGTCGATGTTTATCTAAAGAATTCAAATGTGAAATTTTTGATAAAAATAATAAATAGAAATGATATGAAATGAGGAAAATAATTATCATAAATATTTTTGCAATGGTTATTCGTCTTCTTACCTATTAACCACGTTTTCTCGTAAAGAGAGAAGGGCTGAGACTAACAATAATATAATAATACCAAATTCTTTTCTGATATAATAAGTCTCTACATTTTCAGTTCTTATTGTAGTAGATGGAGAACATAAAGGTTCTTAAATCTAATATTTTACTATCCAAATTGGCTGCTTTAAAAATTAAAAGTAGTAATTTCTTTTCCATATTCTTCCAGTCTAAGATGTTACTCTTGGGTTCAAATTGATTAACAAACACTCTACAGTTGTTTCAGCTGGTCCTCAACAGGTTTACCATTCACTCATGTAATTGAGACGACATTGAATAAATTATGCTCTACCAGTAAATTATACTTCATTATATATCTTATTATACGATAAAGATTACATTAACAATATTTATATCTTTTACTATATACTATCACCACCTCAGTATTAACGTCAAAGTGGCCAGTAAAATAAAGACTTTGCTACATATAGTAGAGGCAGAGTTGGGGGGTGGTATGGGTATGCGGATGTGCTTCTCGTAGATGTCATCCCACAGTGCCGCCGCTCCCTGTAAGGGGGCGCCGTCGGCATGAATGGTCTCCCCAATGTGGTAGTGTGGGGATCTGTTTTCTTCTGATGGAGGCCATGCTGGCAGTGTCGTGTTAAACCCTGTTGGCCTTGGGTTTCTGTAATAAAAGATTGCTGCTACAATACATTTAAGATTTTAATAAAATTACAATTTATAGAAGATTTTAAAATTTTCATCAATAACTGCTGCGAACATTTAGGGATGCCTGTCATGAAAACGAGTTATTAAATCAATTTTTTTACCTTCGCATTAATTTTCACTTGTATTGTTATTTTTTTATGTATATATCACAATTAATATTACATATTTTAAAAGCATAGCCACATAAATTAAGATTGAGAGGATTTCTTACCCAGTTGTTATGAAATTCAACCATAAGTCACGAACTATCTTTTTAATTGCAATATAATCTTCCGGCAGGACACTTTCATCTTCATCCATCGCAGCCACCGATTGCTGACAGTGGTTAGGTCCACGCGCGTCTGTATGCGGTATAGAGGGTGTAAGGTCATGTATAAACCAATACTCCAACAAATAAACTTCCTTATTACCAGCCTTCACTTGCTCAGAAACAGATCGAAGTATACTATGAATAAATAACGAATCTCCACAGTAATTAATGTAAGGTAGAATGGTCGAGTCAGACACGGTATTGTTTCCGAAATAATATTGTCGTACTGCATTTGCCACTTGTTCTTTTTCAACATCGCTCTCAAATGAAAGATCGGCTGGCATAAAATCTGAAAACTTTTCATTCATCTTAACTTTCCAGTCATCAAAAACAGATAATCTGAACATTCCTTCGAAACTAGCATAACCATAAAATGATGGCATCATATTATAATTTTTATTTCTTAAAATTTTAATAGGGGCATCTTCCAGGAACATTTCCTGACCCACATCTCTCTCTATGCATGGTGCAAGTGGAAAAGTTGAATCTTTTCGATGTAGAAAGTCCGAATCCTCTGTCATTTGCTCAAATGACAATGATTTATAAAAGTTTTCCAGTGCGTTTATGTCTTCCACGTTGGTAAAATTAAATCGCCTGGCGTAATCTTTTGCATCCTGTAATGGATCATATTGGACACCAAATGGCCCTAAACTACTTCCACTTTCAGGAATAACTTTATTCATAAGACCGTCTGTCAATTTGGAAAGTAGAAGAAGATCTACAGAAACACCACCGGCGCTGCAGCCGTTTACAGTGACGTCATTGGGGTTGCCTCCGAAACTTGCGATGTTGTCTCTGACCCAACGTAGCAACGCCACTTGGTCCTTCATACCAGCATTTCCTGGAACGTCTGGCGTACCGAGACAGAGAAATCCTGGGATGCCGAGACGATAATTAAATGATACGGCTATCAATTTTTTGCTGTTTACTAAAGCCTTCGGTGTTCGACTATTACCGTGGCCTCTGAAATAGGCACCTCCGTGAACAATCACCAATACTGGAAGGTTTGTGTCATTTGTGTCTGGTACGAAGACATTTGCTACTAAACAATCTTCAGTTCTATATACCCTAGAATCACTCGCTAAATTCGCGATATTTTGCGGGCACAATATTCTTCTATTTACAGCCTCGAAAGTTTCATTCCATGAAGGTGCTGGAAGAGGTGCCTGCAAAATAGAAATATAACACTATTAATTTTTAAAAAAATTTAAGTCCCCTCAGAAATCTTTGCATGGTAATGAGTTATCAACTACAACATTTTATAACGTTTATCATATTCATTTACGAGAGGCAATAAAGATATTCATGTTTTAACATTGATAATAATACAATTTTTGTACGTTTTCATTGTACACCAGTAATAAACAAGCTGGAATTTTTTCAGAAAACTCCTCTATCTTAGGCCGCTGTATAATATATAAAGATAGTTAACTCATAACACAGATCAAACTTCCAGGCGACTAATGGATGGAAAAAGCGAATATAATGTTATTGCTCCCTTAATTAGATGCAGCAACGTGTCTTTTGACAGAAGTATGGCTAAGGCATCAACGTCTCTTATAAAATCCAAAATGCCGTCCAACGGTGTATCTCGTAATACGTTCAGTTTACATTATAAATAAAACAGAACCTTTTTAAACATATTATGTTTCAAAAGTTATAGCTGCTTTTCATTCGAAAAATAATTATAAAAATGACTGGGTATAACATAAAAGGAAATTTGCCTAAACTGTGTAATTTATTTTTAAATGAGTCTTTTTTATTATTTGGCCACGTCGACAAACAAGTTTAAGGTCCGCGATAGTCATAGGAAATGCTATAGATGCAGTCTTTAGACGCTCATACTTTTACAAAGATATCGCTAGCGCGTTGCCAATCTTGTGACTTGGAGATACTACGTTGGCTTTTTCTTCATAGTTTTAAAATTTGGCATAATCATATTTGCGTATACTCCACCATGTAATATCCTTTATTGCTGGACTATGTACATACATCTGAAATTTTTAATTGTTTTCCAATCAGCAATAGGTCTCTTACGTACCTTGAATTTATCCGCTCCTTTGGGAGCCTCAGCATAGGGTATATGGTAGAAAACAAACACGTCCGTGTCGGAGTCCTTGTAACCACGCACGGGTCCCTGAGCAATGGTCACCACGCGAGATTCCGTAGCATTCTGCGCGTGCGCACGCACTATGCTCAACACTATACAAGCGCAGATCAGAACCACTTTACCTAACATTGCAGCGGGTATACGTTCATACTGTTGAATTAAATTGTTTGTCACCTAATATATTACTGATGGCTATTTATTATCAACATTGGAAGATAAGATATCATAAGAATCCAATACTTCGAGATCTTTAGTGAAGATATACTTACATTATATAGAGTTAGTTTCGAAGCTTTTCTAATCAGACGGTATGTAGAACATTTAGATGGTGAAAAAAGACTTTAATGAACGGCAGTTATTACGACCGACTTCAAAAATGAAGGAAGCTCTTTAGGCGCGTTGGGTAACCGTAACCGACATCGTGCGGTATGAGGTAGGTTGGGGCGAGCGGGTTGCGCGATATTGGTTCCTTAATCGACCTTAGCTCTCCGCTCTCGGCATTCTCCGCGCTTTTCTCGTTCCTGAAATACACATACGAGAGTTATAAAAAGGGAATACTTTTAGTAATTCCACAACACAACTACATTTTTGTATATACTTAATAATATACATTATTTTATAAGTACATGAAATTAATATCCAAACATAATTTTTATTCTAGAATTGAGAATAGTAATTAAAAAAACAATAATAATTGCTGTGTTTTTGTTTCTAGAACATAAAAACCTTTTTAAATATCCACTACAATATATCATCTGTATGAACATTTATCTAACGGTTTGAAACTTATAAATTATTAATAACCTAAACAAAACTTGTCATTACTTAAGTATAATAACTCCAAGACGCCAAAAATTACAATAATTGACATTGACATGATATTGTTCTAATCATCATATCAGCCATAAGACATAGGCCTCCTCTCTAATAGGACCGGTTATATGCGGCTTGTGTCCAGCGCAATACTGCGGATTTAGTCAGATCGTCTGTCCATCTTGCGGGTGGACGCCCTACGCTGCGCTTGCCGGTACTTGGTCTCCATTCCAGAACCTTACGACTCCAATGGTCATCGATTCTGCGTACCAAACTATTCTAATATTTGTATTTTATATTTTACTATTGTGTGACATTTTTATATTTGTTATAAGATGAATAAAACTGTTATAGAAAAAATGTTTTTATTAATTATTTAGTTATCATAAAATTAACTTTTTAGGAATAAAGTTTTTTATTGCAGACTATTCTATACAAACAAATCGTACAAATAAACATTACTAAAGAAACAGGTTGTTCAATCCTAGATATCTAATTCATATTAGGTCAACCCTTGTCAAGTTCTTAAAGTCGTTAGTTACCGTAGTTAGCCATATATTTGTTTAGATTATAATATTTGTACATTTATTGTTAACAATATGACGACACGTTGTGCGTATTTTAAATAAATGTAATAATATAGAATTATACCCCTTCTGATTGCGTCCGGTAAGCGAGTGACAAATAGAAAATACAATTCAAGTTACTGACGGATTGTAATAGGGAATCTACACAAATGAAAAATTAACAGTCACATTTCCAACTATCACTTTTACTATTTATCTGTTTGTTTTGGCTTCTATGGAGCATTTAACAGGCCAATAGAACTTAAGTGTAAGTACTTATTAGTATAGTTTTCTCGCAACACATGACGTTGTAAACGATATCCGATCCCAGGTGAAAAGTGTCAATAACACCTACCTTATTAATGTTAAGGCGGCAATTAGTCCAAAGCGTTTTTGAGATATCACAGTTGCAGAGTTGGGGGGTGGTATAGGTATGCGAGTGTGCATCTCGTAGATGTCATCCCACAGTGGCGCCGCTCGTTGCAGGGGGGCGCCGTCCGCGTGTATGCTCTCCCCAATGTGGTAGTGAGGAGACCTGTTTTTCCCTGTTGGCGGTCAAGCTGGCAGTGTCGTGTTCAATCCTGCTGGACTAGGGTTCCTGAAATGAGAAATAATTATAATTTTTAATTCCGAATGTCCCTCTATATCTCCCCTCTGTACGCTCCTATAATGAGAGAAACCAGATTTGAAGCAAAATTTGCATTACTAGTCAAGTACAAGCTGTAAAATAAACCAGCTAAAAATTGTGATGAAAAGCAAAATATGTAAGATATCTTCCTCGCCCAGTCATTATGAAGTTCAACCACAATTCTCTGACCGTTTTCTTGTTTGCAATATAATCTTCAGGCAAGCGGCTTTCATCTTCATCCAACGCGGCGATCGATTGATAACAGTGGTCAGGTCCACATACATCTGCATGCGGTATAGAGGGTTTGCTATGGTGTAAACCAATATTCCATCAAATAAACTTCGTTATTACCAGCCCTCACTTGCTCAGTAACAGATCGATGGACACCATGTATAAACGTTGGGTCCCCAAAATAATTAAGATAAGACAATATGGTCGAGTTAGACACATCATCGTTACCGAAATAATGTTGTCTACTGCATTTTCCACTTGCTCTTTTTCAACATCACTCTCTAATGTAAGGTCAGCGGGCAGAAAATCGGAAAGCTTTTCTTTCATCAGAACTTGCCAGTCATCAAATACAGGTAATCTGAATAGTCCTTCGAAACTAGCATAACTGTATAGCGTCGGTAGCGTCTTATAATATTTGTGTCTCAAAATATTAATTGGAGCCTCTTCAAGAAACATTTCCTGACCTACATCTCTATTAACGCACGCTGCCAGTGGAAAAGATGAATCTTTCAGTAGCATAAATTTAAAGTCTTCTAAAATTTTTTGAATCAACAACAATTTGTAAAAGCCTTCCAATTCTCCAATATCGTCTCCACCAGTATAACTGAAACGCCTGGCATAATCCCTTGCATTCTGTACAAACACGTTTGCCACAAAACAATATTCGGTTTAGTTTACAATAAAATTATAGAAATTATATTATATGTGTGAATGGTAGTCAATGAGTTCGTACACACCTTAAATTTCACCGCCCCCGTAGGAGCTTCAGCATAGGGTATATGGTAGAAAGCAAACACATCCAGGTTAGGGTCCTTGTAACCACGCACAGGTCCCTGAGAACGCGAGAAACCGTATCATTTTCCGAGTGGACACGCATTATGTCCAGCCTTACACAAGCACAGAACAAAACTGTCCTGCCGGACACACTGGCACACTGGTGTTCATACTGTTTTCTTGCCAATAAAAACCCACCTATTTAGACATTATTGTCAGGTATCGTTTATCTATAAATCAGGATTAGATTAATTAGTATCAAATATAAGGATGATAGATATTACCATTAGTACCAGTTTGAAGGGAGAGATGTAGTGAAATCACTGGGTAAATGTGATATTGTTGTATCTTAATTTCACAGGGTTGGTGTAAGTGATATCCTTGTGATTACACTAGCGTCTATAGGCTGCCATCACATTTACCATCAAGCGGACCGTATGCTACTCTGCTGATTACATAATAAGTTGTGTTCTGTTTGAAGGGTGATAGAGGGAATAAAATTACTGGGAAATAATTTAATGGGATTAAAATTTTTAACACAACACTGTGTCACACATAATTTCCACCGCTACTTATTTAAATACATTTTAAATCTGTTAAGTGGATATTGTGATACCGTGTATAACATGTAGAATTCTAACAGAAGATCGCGAGGCTATCGAAGGTTTAAACAGTAGGTGTTTTTGGTATAAAATGTTAATAGTATTTAGATAAACTTTCTAGTAAAATAAGTATTAATGGAAATGCACTATAACTCAAACCGAAGCCAAGACCATGTACCTGCAAGCGCAGCATCGGACATGAATAGACGATCTATACAATCCACCATCGTCATCCAGGGTTCAGACAACATACTACCGGTTATATTAGAAACATTTTAGGAAGGCCCACGTACAACATGGAAGTCCTGTGGCTGATAAGATGACATAAACTGATCTATTTATCAACAATCACGTCATATTTATTAATCGCGCCAAACTTTACGTTTGTCCATTGGAACGTGATTCATGATAAAGACGTGAATCATTTATATTTTAGCCTGTTAGAGTAATCATTCGAAATGACAATCAAACAAATTGAACAAGTCATATTTATTATTAATTTATTTTTTGATAAATTTATAAGATTGAATCGTTTATATGATAAAATCGACAATTTAGTTACTGTTACTCACTCATAATATGTATCACTCATAGGAAAATAAGTTTCCTCAAGAAAAAAGAAAATTTTCCGTCCAGACTCGGCCAACGTGGTGATGGCTATAGCAGAGAATCTCATCATGCTTCTGTCCATTCTCAGTTTTGTATTTGACGTGTTATTGTTGTCACGTGCTGTTTTGTATGTTATGCCATCTGTACTCACGCGATACTCGTCGTTTATAGTAAATGGTTTTGGTTCATTGTTGCGACCTGCCGTATCCGGTGCTTGCACTGCTTTTGGTTTCCGAAAGCTTCGTAAAGAGCTTTAGACACGGCGGCTCCTTAATGTATCGTAACATTGGTGATGAGTGGACGCAATAAATTAAATACTCTCTACGGGAGATAAGGATTCGCGCTATCTGTCGGTTCCGATGCTTCAGTCGTCTCTTGCAATCCCTGGTTTAGGAGTTATTATTCTGTCCTGGCGGTAACCGACAGCATGATTTATATTTTTATTTAAAAAATTCAACCCTTACTTTCCTTAGAAATAGCATTATTATCCCTCTACATAAAATCTAATATAAGTAAAAGGAATAACTGAATCATTGCAGTTCCACTCATGAAATGGCGCTGAAGCATTCTCAAAGCATCCCGATAGTCGTCGCGTTCTCTCCCAACGTTACTTACACGCAGATTCCCGAAAGTTTTTCAGGACGAACTCGCGAGAAAGCCATCTACAAATTGCGCAATGATCTATAAAATTACTTTGGAGTTTCTTACATTGCTCAATTGCTGTTCGATTTTGCGTCACTAATTTTCGATTTGTCCATTACGAAACAAGAGTTTGGTGGTTATATCTTCTTTTCCTGATTATGCAAAAAGAAAAATGTTTATTTTTATTGCAAATTTAAATTATTTAAATTTTCCAAATTGCATCATTAATGAAATGATCTGGCGTGAGGGTACCGGCAGAGTAAAATAGTACCTACCCCTGAACCAGGTGTCGTAAGAGTTTATTAAAGTACCAGAACCGACGGATTTCGGTAGGCATATCCATCTGAATACAATGTAGCTCAAATACGCAGGATAGGCAGCAGCATCTGCGATTGCCAACACGCATGCCCAGCGTGGCAAAATTCCACCTTTCTCGGGGAGGCGTATGTGCAGCAGTCGACCTCTATTGGCTGATATGATAATGATGACTGAAGTGATCTAACAATAGACATTCTGCTTCGCGATTGATATATATCTATTTCGTTTAACAAACATTTTTAAAGACTATGAAACTCAGTGTATTTAACTGTTAACGTTAACATTTCAATTACCTTGTTGCAGCCGCATCCAAATAATGACAAAGAATGTTATGTAAGGATTTAAACATGTATATATATTAATGAAGTATTTCATTTGTTTTTATTTTTAGACGTTAGTCATGGTAGTGTGTAATGACAATATGTATGTACAGTAATATATCATTTCCATGCCTTGCTTACATTAGTATCAGTTGCGAACGTGTTTTTTGACGTTGTCGATTCATAACTTTGCCTAGGAAAAATTCTCAGCTTCCAGGTCCTAAGCAAAAGGGCATCGTTCGAAAAACGGTAATAACATCTTTTTGCCCGACAAGTGTATGTCCCTTAAAACCTCAAAGCGATAGTCATGGGTAATTCACCAATGCATTACAGGATTTGACATATATTGAGCGAGAGAAATCTATATAGATCGATAGAGAGCGATCTATTGAGGAATGAACTCACTCAATAGATCCTTAATTGATGATCAAACTTCCCAAAATACACACAAACTGATAAACGATGGGACCTTGAAGTTCTAAAATGAAGACCACGCACGCTGACGGGTCAATGGCGCTCTTTCCTACACATGACGGTCAGTCAGTCTGACTACACTTCAGACAAAAACTTTCTTTTTAAATATGTTACAGAAAGAATCTCCATTAAGTAACTCACGAGGTAGACATCCTACAAAGTCAGATCTTATGACAAATAGCAGAGGCAGTAAAATTACTGAATGATGTGACATAATATCTTCGAGGCTAAAAGTTGGCAACATGCTAGTGATCCCTTTTTATCGTAAGGATAAATACGAGCGTCCATAGGCTGCAGTAATACAAAAAAAATGTTTGCTTTCCCTTCCATGCGCATACTTAAAAATTAATTGAGAATAAAGTAGAACAGGCAGCCGTAACCGAAGCATTTATTACTAGAATTAAGTAGCTGCACGAACCCTCACATAATTTCTCGGGCGAAATCTGATGCGTTTCATAGAGATCCCATTGGAAATTTCCCTCCCTTCAAAGTTGTTTCGGGACGATGTACCGTTTTCTCTCGGTACGATACCTAGTACAGAGAGAGGAACTATTTTTATCTTCCTCATGGCATTTATTATTAATATTCGTAATTAAATACATTTTCTTAGGCCTATAGAAATAAAAATACAAAAAAATACGTATATCTAAAAAAACTGTTAGATTATTTATTTTATTTAACCTACTTAAACCATTTTTTTTTTAAATTTGGTAATCACATGAGAGAAGATGATAGGCTAATTTTATAAATAAACTGAACACATCGGAATTTGAATACCCATAAAGGATATCGTTGACTTTCTCGTTTGCAGAAACATACATAAGGTTCCGTGCTATTTTAAGTTTTATGTTCTAAGACGACTAAACTATAAAACCTCGATAAAATAAGTTACTCTCTCACGGGCAATTGTGTGAGATTTTACAATAAAATCCCAAATAAAATAACAGCCTTGC
This sequence comes from Heortia vitessoides, assembly GCA_020976665.1. Classification (NCBI taxonomy): domain Eukaryota; kingdom Metazoa; phylum Arthropoda; class Insecta; order Lepidoptera; family Crambidae; genus Heortia; species Heortia vitessoides. Next base: position 13,307,134 of record JACJUM010000875.1, on the reverse strand, counting down.
CCTCAAATTAATTCAAGAAATAAAGAAATTTAAGAAAAAATTCTTTAAAGATTATGGTTATGTAACACCAAAACTACTTGGGATTGAACTGTTTTAACCACTAGCTTTAAGACAAGGGTTTGTGAGCGCCAATCACTACATAGGTGGTGTTGGTAGAAGCTTTAACACCGCCAGTTTTTCTTACAGGTTCATTTCTGGTGGGTTGCGTAATGAACCTGCAGTAAGCTTAGCCAAAGCTAAGCTTACTGTCTACTAGTCTGCCTCCACCAGGTGAGTCTCAAAAGACTCACCTGGTGGAGGCAGACTAGTTTACGGAAGGCCTAATGAAATTATCTATGTTAGATGACTGTTACGATCTCTTAGGTCATCAGGGTCGTCTGTATTATATATAAATATTCTTAAATGTCAGTAAAGTTTATTGGAAATATTAATGTTATTATTATTAATTATTTTATTATTATACTTTTGACGATTTAAAAGTGCTTGTAGTGGAGTTACTTGAATAAAGTATATTTGACTTTGACTTGTTTAACAAAGCATATTTAAAGACTTTAAAGTTTCTTTTATAATATATGGGAGCCCTAAAAAAATTCACCCCCTGAGGAGGTAAACCGAGGGTGCTAAGTTAGTATGAAACTGTTTTGTTTATGAAGTTATTCGAGTAAAATCTAGTATAATGATTTAGTTTTTCATTGAAACATGTTTAAAATATTTTTTTTTCGAATTCATCCCTTAATTGGGTAAAAGGGTGGTGCATAGTTCAACAACTTAACGCGGTTGAAAACGCGGGACGCTGCTAGTTTATTTTTAAAAGTCAAAATTATTAGTGAAATATGAATTATACTATTTATAGATTATCATCTTTTATCCTAAGGTTTACACAGACAGATATGGATCTTTGAAACGCTTAGGCATGTCATAAACAATGTCATCAACGCTTAGGCACACCAAGATCATTGGACGGATCTCAAAACTTGAGTAGGAATCTTCTTACTGAAATCTATGTTTCATTAGCTCAATCGATTTTGATATATTGCATACGTTTATCGGTGGTGGTGCGTCAAAATCACGTTGTATTGATTTTGAACGGGCCCAGTGTGGTCTAATTATGGTCATGCATTTTAAAAACATGCGCATTCCAACTGAGTGCCTTTACCAAATCAGTGGCCTCTTAACGGTTAGGAAGCTATATATAAGTCATGTAGTTTAAAAAAAACACAAATCTTTACCATAGGGTAAAGATTTGTGTTTTTTACCCTGACGTTAAGAATGCAAGAAGAAAGGACATTATAAAAACATCTGTATTGTATAACGGTCGCATGAACCGTAAATTTTACTTAAACTCACAAAACAGTTCCGCCGAGTGCAGTTAAAACTCATCAAATAATGTCAGTGGACATAAATCCAAATTAAACACCATCGCCCTCCATTAACATTGTATAAATTGATTGTGCTCTCGAGCCTCGAATGTGGGTTGCCATTTTTATGTTTGTCCATATGTTCAGTGTATCCACTTGTATAACTATACCACTCACAAAACTACTTCAGAAGTACCTATATCTAACTTAATAATTTGGCTATCCCTTAACTTAACCTTGTTTCTGGTTCACTAGTAGAAGTTATTTATACAGATTATATTGCGTAAATAAGATTTATATTTTTTCTAACTACCCAACATCACCGTGATTCGTATGTAAAAACTTCTTGCTTTCCGTTCAATCCATGTTCATCTGTTCTTTATATCTCTTCTCCATAGAGTTTCTAACTCTTCGCGGCCGTTCTGCTTCTACATAAGCTAGAATTTTAACTAATAGCCGACTGAACATAGGAGGTTCAAATTCATTGGAAATTATAAAATTCAAGATGATTCCATTAGAACACCCGAAACTTAAATAAAATTTGTTTGGAACGCTTGAAATAAACTGCATCTGAAAAACCACTCCTTTACGTAATCCTACCCAAGGGACAGTTTTGCCCATAATCTTCGGATGGATATACAACCATCGGCCAGTTTCAGGACCTCAGCGTCCTCTTGATTATATCAACAGGCCACACTGCCGGTAGCCCTCGGCAAACAAATAAAACCATTAAACTCCGTATTTACTCTATCACTAAGAGTAATACGATGTCAACGGACAAACACTTAATGCACTTCTTGTCTGTCACCTCGTAATTTTTTTAATGTACATGTACTGTCGCCTTGACATGATAGTGGTTACATATTCTGTGTTAGAATACATGAATACAGAGCAAAATTCATTCTTCAAAGTATGAGATTGGTTTCACCCACGTTAACTTGTAGAACTAACCTTTTAGAATTTATAAAGCCTTGATTAAAAAATCTATGTTTTATAAATTCGTTTACAAAAAAATACCTTAGATTAACCCTTAAAGTTACCCAAATGGCTCTGTCAGAAAGAAAGTTAATTTAGTGCATTCCAAAACAATGTAATAACATAAACCGACAGACTTGAGTGACTTTGTTGATATTGTTCAATTCTTCTCAAAATACCTTGGAGCCAATAAAATAAGTTTCTTTCATTATTCTTACCGAAAGAAAATAATTAGTCAGCGTCCCGCTCGCGCCCCGGCTACAGCTGTTTTTGACCGCCGCCTTTTCAATTTTCCGCTTGTCCAACACATTTGGTATACTGGTGCCGTAACTATGGCAGCGTATTCAATTACAATTCACCAATATCCTGAGTTATTATTGAAAAATATGTGTTTTGGATGTTTGAAAGTATTTGTTGACTGTGTAATCAATTAAAACCGAATTCATGTATTCCAGTGATATCAGGCAGACAGCCTGATGTATATTTACAACATAATTATTGTTGTCACAAAGTTATCAACTTCATTTTAAGAGCTACTACCTCTGTTGAATCGCCGTAATACTTGTCTGTCTAATAATATAGTGTTAACACAATTAGAATGTCAAAGATAAAAAGTCGCCGTTGCATGCTCTGCCTACTTTAAATGGTTTATCTTTTATAATCATTATATATATATATATATATATATAATATAATATAATGATTATAAAATATATATAATAATATATATAATATATATAATAATATATATATATATATATATATATATATAAATATAGTGATTATAAAATATATATATATATACACTAATATGAAGTATGTATATTTCAGCGTATGTGTAATAACAATTTGATTTTAAAAGATAAACAATTCAAAGTAGGTCATAGCAGTAGAGAGCATGCAACGGTGAGTACAGCGTAGGTTATTATGTTATATTGCGTATGGATACCCTCATAATGATCAGATTAGAAACACAATATAACTACATACTAGAAACAGGTTTACATATCTGGCTGTCCTTAGAAGACGTAAAAAAATCGTTTTATAACAATTTATTTATTTAATGTACCCAAAACAAACAAAACACTCAACATTATTTAAAATATACGAAAAATGCAACACACATTGTTGCAGCCCCAAAGGCAAGTGCACATAGTACTATGAATTAGATGACAGTATTTAACAGAAATAATGAGAGATTTTAATGTTATGATGTAAATAATTATTAAATGGTATTTTAAACTATATTAATTGCGTTAGATTACATATCAGTCATAATGTTATATACGTAACACATTCACAATAACTCATTTAATTAACTCCCAGCAGTGGACATCGAAAAGCTAATATAATTATGATAAATAGCAACATTTCACAATTTCATATAAAAACAATAACAAATAAATGGCGGTATGATTACAACCGATAAATTAAAATAAGAACAAAGGAACACACAATAATGAATTGGCGGCTATTTCGACCGCGCTGCCGTCCAATTTTCCGCGCGTCGGACGCACGCTGCCTTTCGTGACGTCACTGGAAACGATTGACGGAAACGCGCCGGAATAACAATCAGGAATGGTCACCGCTATTCGGACTTTAGCTTAGTTTTGTAAAAAATAACCCAAACATTCACTTCTAATCGTCATACCAGCTATTAGATGACACTTCTGGATATAAACCTTCTAAAAAGGAGGTTTTTTGCCCATAATTTCCGCGCTGGGCAAGCGTGTTGGCAATCCGCGCAGAGCGCAGCTATCGCGACGGGGATGCTGCTGCCTATCTCCGCCCTGTGCATTTGACCTGCACTGTTTCGGATGGATATACCGCCATCTGTCGGTTCTGATACTTTAGTCACCTCTTACGACACCTGGTGCAGTGGGAGGTACTATTCTATTTTGCCGGTACCTCACGGCAAATTAACCCAAACAGTCACGTGTAATATGAAGGCATAATTATTTTTTTTGGCTGAGTAACAAAACTACACTAACACCAATAATTAAGATGGGAGGACAAACCGAGACTTATGGCTGGAGCCCATAGGAGAAGGGTCGAACGTGACAAGTGGCCTATGCTAAGTGGCAAGTTGACGCTTGAACCAATTGACGTCTTTGCTGTCAATGAATCAGAATAAAATCCTTTATTATAATTATGTTAAGTGAGAATTTAACTTGTTACCAAGCTTGCACTTAGCCAGTTATTTAGTTTCAGAGTTTAAAAATAGAAATATTTATTTCAATAAAATAAATTACAGAATACACCAACATAAATCATTTAAAACTTAACATAAACAAATCCACTATGTAAACTTATATACTAATCCAATACAATTTACTTACTAATGTTATGAATATCTTTAACTTGTACAATAAAATTCAGAACATTAATAGCTAATCAATTAGTCCACAGAAGTGTACATCGATTTGAAATTAAACATAATTGGCGGTATATAAATAAATAAATCATTTCCTCCCGTGCTACTCGAGTTTGTTTAAATTATATATTTAATTAAACAAAATTGGCTCAGACTCGTTGAATCACCGCGGATTTAATTAGCTTACATCCTTTACATCTTATTAGGAATTTTGTAAAGGAGAGATAGAAGATATTAAATTAATGCAGTTTTTCCATATAATAGTGCACTGAAGCAGAGATGGTAGATCCGAATATATATCCACAATATATCTACATTAAACGGCAGATAATAATAACCGATACAGTATTTAAATAAACCTTGCTTTTAAAAAATCGTATTACTGATTCGCATAAGAGGTAGTTAAAGTTAATCTGTTTAATAATTACAAAAGAAGTTACGCCCAGAGGAAAATTAACAGCGATAAGAAAATGAGTGCAGGTTCGTGAACAAAGAGCTGGTGAGAGGGGAGAGGTGAATAAAGGGGGAGGTAGATGGAGGGGAGGAGGGAGCATAAGTGTACTTTGTCGTAATATAAATATAAGACTGCAAATCGCGCGATTAGACTTGGCGACTCGGCGACCTTTGTGTATGGAAAGTCACTATGGAATCATAACTTATGTTCACTTTACACGTTTTTCTCGAAAAGCACATTTCGTTCGAGATATTAGATTTTACAACTTTTATCAGTTTATAATTTATAACATCTGACTTGAAGAAGGCTGGCTTTAGAATGATTCCATACTCCGATGAAATAAAGTTGACGAGACAACAGGAATCGTGGCATGCCAAGATTTGTGGCTCGAGTGGGTTGTGAGGCAAATTATGTGTTAACTTAAGTGCCAGCGGTCAGGTGGGCAAAGCGTCCAGCCGAGCGGATAGGCGAGCGACGCATCACGACCTAACGCGCAAATGGGACACCGCGGACCGGAATAAGCGATTAGATTAATTAAAGGCCTGTTCAGATTAGCTTAGCTCTACCATAACCTTTTAAGCCTATTACCTAAGACTAGACATCTTGACCTACTGGCATTATGTTGGATGGCAGATGTTCTATCAGTTCCCATAGTAGCAATCTACATCCAATCTACATTAAGACTGTTATCGAAATTCGGTTCCTCAAACTAGATGCATGAATAGTGAGTCGCCCAGCTCTCCAAAAAGAAAACAAACAGAAAATAATGGCAACTAAAAAAACCTAGTGGTGTACAATAGTAATACGAGGTATGTCGTCTAAAGCACTTGTGTTACGTACATCAGACAGCAGAGAAATCACAAATATAATACTGATCATCATCATCACATCAGCCATTGGAAGTCCACTGCTGGACATAGGCCTCCTAAGAAAGGGGGACTTTTGCCAATAATTGCCGCGCTGGGCAAGCGTGTTGGCAATCTCATAGCGCAGCTTTCACAACAGGGATGCTGCTATCCATCCCCGCCCTGTGCATTTAAGCTACACCGCTTCGGATATACCACCATCTGTCGGTTCTGTACCTCAGTCGCCTCTTACGATACCTGGTACAGGGGGAGGCTAAATATATTACTAAAGTACATATATTCAACAGCAAGACATAACAAAAATATCATCATGTAATTATTTATCCTGGGTTGGAATCGAACACCACGACCGACGCCATTGGGCCCGTCGAATAACGATTCATTAATATTTACCGCTGGTTTGTTGTTAGTTATATACAAATGCGGATAACAATAGACAGCGTATATTGTGCTCTGCCAAGTTTCGTGTCTCGTGTCCAGTTGAAAGGCTAACAATGCGTTAAGTCAAGTGACTGCTACAGTAAGGTGGGTGAAGCGTCCAGCCACTCGGACGGGTGAACAATTCATCACGTCTTGATGCGCAATTGGGTCACCAGGATAGGCGAAAATTTACTTAGCGGTTCGTTGCTGAATAAAGAAAAAAATTTCTTAAATCAACTTATCTACTTTGCATTCGAAAAGGGCCTAACGTTACTTCTAAATGAAAAAAAGGGTAAACTATCTGCAGTAAGACTTTTTTTGGAACTGATTTAGATATTAAGTGCATTACTGACATATCCGTCGGATTATCAAGTTGAAGTGGCAGTGGGCAGGGCACGTGGAACCAATGGACGATGGAGTTGTAAGGGTATAGTCAGATCATCAGTCCATCCACAATATGAACAAATGATCTGACAAAAACCACAGGATCACGCTAGACGCAAGCTGCTTGCAGCCGGTCCTATTAGAAATGACTTGGAGAAGCAGCGGTGGACGTCCAGCAGTGTTGGACGTCCCACGGCCGATATGATGATGATGATGATTAACTACAGAATTATGCACTGAGTTTATAACCCCATACGTTTACTAGGTCCAAGATTTTGACATTAAACTTTATAGCGTTTGACCGTTATGTTCTCTAAGGTACTTAAGCTTAAGCATCCATCTGGTAGCATCCATTCTCGGTTGACCTTTTCATATGTCAAATTCAAATTATTCAGCTATTTTCTAACAGGACCCACATATTTGGCTTTTATCAGAAAGAAAATCGAATGAATTTGTTAAATTATTGCTATATCGATACTTTTAGCAATCTCACATTACCTTTATGACTATATATAAAGCATTTTTGATATATGTGTGAATATGTATAATTAAAATCAAAAACATGTTATTTAAATTATGCTTACATTTTTAATAAATCATTTAATTTTAACACGTAAACTAGTACTCATATACAACTTAAAATATGGCAAGGTAAATATACCTGAGAAATCAATCAAATATCGTATATAATAACCAATAGACTTGATGTATATGACCAATAGACAAGTATATTTGATGTATTTTTATTATAAAACAAAAAATTTTGTTGGTCACCGTCCTTTTTCTAATATATCTTTCCTTATTTTTTATTTTCTTAATATCCCAGACTACTATATGTTGAATGAAAAGTAGATAATCTATCCATTTGCATCATCCCATTATAATACTAGCACGCAATCTAAATCTACGAACTACTCCGAAATAACGCTGACACGTCTAATTAAAACACAATTGTAACGCCGGTCATATACGTGCAAAAAGATAAAAGAGACACACAAACTACCTTTGCTATTTTTTTCCGAGAGTATTTATTCAAAAATTCTTTCTTAGCTACTCTGTGCCAATTCAAAAAAAGAAAAATAATAAAATCCGAGTATAGTAAATTGATTACTGTTATAACAGCTTAACTCAGATGATAATCTACATCCGATATCAAATTTATACCACGCGATAGGTCAAGGATCAAAGAATCATACCTCAAAGAAATTATTATCAGTTGTGTGGATTAATTCACGTAAAACACACGACCATGTCTGTTACGCAACTAGGTACATTCAATTTTTGCCCTGAAGTTAATGTCGGATTAAAAATTATAATAACATATATTCCTATCAAAAAGTTTTATTTTATAATTGTTTTGTTGTATTGTGCTACTCGACATATGTATATATTTAGTTTTAAAAACGGACGATTAAAAACAGGATATCGGTTCAAGTGTGAGAAAACTATAGAATTCACTCCAACAAGCAGAATTAAAATTTATTTTAATTACTAATTTAAATTTATTCAGGTTTTTCAGCACTTAATAACATTTACGCAGAAGTACAATTTACAACACTATATCTAAGAACTAAATATAATAAATACTTACATAAATATAATAAATACATACATTGCGGACGCGTTTATTAAAAACCGTTAAGTTGATGCGGTCAAAGTTCAATCGATTGTTTTGGATCCGTGTGTTTGGTACAAATTTGTATTTTTGATGACACACTAAGGATTACAGTTTTTTAACTTTTAATAATTTATTTGTTTTAACTTGCAAATATAACACTACATTATCTCAACAACAATATGACACGATACTTTGCAATAACATTTAAGCAAGAACAGTCACTTTTTATGCAGTTTTGTATTAAAACAAGGGACACCAGGTAATATGCATTTTCTATTTAAAGACTTTCTAGAAAAATTTAGTTCCAGCAGAGTTTTGTATTATTTTCTTTAGTATGAAAATCTAGCATTTAGCAAATTTATTGGCAGAAAAAAGTCTTGGTGTACAATTGGTAAGTAGAAGCCTGTGTCTGGCTTCCTTAAAATGGTATCATAATTCTTGTTATACTTGTTCGTCTATATAAATGTTGGAGAAAATGTAAGCACCCGAGTCAAATAGCGGTAGTTGTATGCAGTTTATAACAGCTGTTTAAAAAATTTACAATTACAGAAGCCCAGCAATTAGATCGCACTTATTTGCTGACGACTTGGTGAATAATGGATACCCTAATAGAAGAAACAACACGAGAGAGGGAGATGTCAAAAGTATCACTTAAAAAGTAAATTTTAGGGCATGTGAATCAAACAGAACTGACGTACCATGGGACACCCACTCTCTTTAAATTTAAAATTATTTAATGTTAATTTATTTAACGATTTACTTAATGTTGTTGACCACCACAAAAACTTAGATTAGATGATGGAAACCTAACTGGAAAGTTCAACTATTAGAATGAGATCTCTCGTTGTGTCCATACAGGCAGCGTTCTGGAAATCTTTGTTGTCTATGGAGCCTATATTTCCGTCGTTCAAGGCACACTACAAAGTACTTACTAGTTCAAACCACATTTCTAAGGATTTTTACACATACCGGAAGAGGGAAGCCTTATAGTTAAATTACGTTGTTTCTCTGTACGAATGAATTAAAAAGAAGAGATCCGAAAGAGAGAAATTGTTTTTTAATATGCGACTTGGCCCATAAAACAGTTCAACAGAAGTGGGCCTATCGCAGTTGAGCCAGAAAAATCCTTAACTAACGACTATGTAACCAAAGATATAGTATCAAATGTTCACCTGTACCTAGTCCAGTTAAGGTTATCGGATAGTTATGGAAGTCTTTACAAAAAACGCAGCAGGTGATGCCGTATCCATCGCTTCTCCAATTTTTGTTGGTGTTGTCATAGCAGTTGACCAATTCAAGTAAGGTCATGATGAGCTTAAATTTAATCCACGGTTCTTAGAAACGTAGTACACCCATTCAAACTGACTAGCAAACCACAAACGAGCCAGGAGTCAATTTTTACTAAAGTACAGGCTAGAAATTGATTTTTCTTGATCCTTAATAAACTTCGCCTATACGTCGATTCTGTCCTAGATTTTCCTGGATATGAAAATAACAAGTCTGAATGCTACATTAGGCAAATTGTCCACTGAGGCAGCGCGGTGTGCGGTGACACGGAAATTAATCTCCTTATGCTATGAATCTGATAGATACGCGCACTGAACCTGTTTGCATTCCTATAGTACTACTATCAATATACAATTTTACTATCTACATATCACGATGTATCTTCTATCTTTCTTCGACGTCATATCAGAAGTGGGAAGTAGGTCTCCCAGAGATACAATCAAAGAGATAAAGGACAGATGTAAGGTCGTGATCCAATTTGATTTTATAGATTATAAAAATATAATATCTCAAAAGGTTGTTTTTCTATAATTAACACACCAGGCAGACATGATAGCAATTTTATAGTAGATATGGAAGCAATCGTACTTCTGACAACTGATCATTAACTTGCCTAGTGGTGCCAATATGCCGCATGTCATGATTTATTAAGTTTGAGGCCTGTCATTGATTTAGCCAGCTAAGCTTATCAGGGATTGGACTGGATTTCAAACGACGCAATTCTAGTCTGCACTTACTTATGAACTGCGGTTAATCAAACAGACTTACTATTTCGGGTTCTACAATGGTATTCATCGTAGGACGTCCACTGCTAGTCATAGGTATGTATAAGTGATTTCAAATAGGACCGGTTCTATGCAGCCTGCGTCCAGCGCGATCTTACTGTTATAGTGCGAACATCTGTTCACCATGTGAGTGGACGCTGTACGCTGCAATTGCCAGTACATTGTCTCCATTCCAGAACCTTACAATTTTTTCGTTCATCGGTTCTGTGCGCCAAAATGCCCTGCCTACTGCTACTTCAGTTTGCTAATCCACCGAACTAGGTCAGTAACTTATTAGTTATGAGGACATCTGTAAAATGTCCTTATTTCTAATTCGATCGCGAAAACACACTCATTGTCCTCTCTATAGCTCGTTGGCCTATTTTGAGTTGGCTATTGGCTAAATACTGGTACAAGGTATCGTAGGAAATCACGGCGTATATATATCGTTGTCCAATTATTTGATAAAAAATAACTAAGAAATTATGAATTGAAATGTTTATTTTTGACAAAATTATAATGATACAATATTTTTACTAAAAATCAATAATTATACAAAAACATTATGTATTTAAAATATAATATGTATCGGATTTGTGTCAACTGAAACGGTTAGGTACGCAACGCATAAGCCGAGCAAGCTAAGCGAGCATGCCGCGGCGGCCAAAAGCCAGAAAAGTAATATTCTAGCAGGCATATTTCATGCCTTGAGTAAAACATTGCGAGAACTGTATTATGGCAAATGATTATTCTTGAAGTAATATGTTTGCGAAATAAAAGTTAGTCAAATGTTTTAATTTTTCAAATGTTGTTTGTAAAATTATCTTTTGTCATACCGACTGTCTTAAATTCAATTGTCGTTAGGAACGAAGAACTAAAGAGATAATAAAAACAATTCATTCGTTATAAATTTATTATTTGAATAGCTATTTTTAGTTATTAACACTGTTTTAGCAAATATTATTGAAATTTAATCTTTTTTTACTTGAAACTATTAACAAAAGTAAGAAATAAATTAACACATAATGTTGTGTCTATATGTTCCTTATGCCAATTGAATTTCTGACCGTCGAATTACGTTTTTTGTTAACTGATAGTAAACCATTTTCGCCAAACGAGGAGACGTTAAAAGAGTAGCATACTTAAAAAATATTGCCCTATAATATGTTCTCCACATATACTAGTATGTAATAGTATTGTATTTATATATATAAAAATTCTCTTGTCGTTCTTACTTGTTTAAATTGGTAAAGTTCCATTTTTCCTTCTTTCTATTTATACCGTACCAAGTACTAAGCCGGATAAATAAAGCTGCGCGAAAGGGGGCATACCATAAAAGCTAGTAATAGCTAGCCGCAGACAACATCCACTCAGCATATGCCTGAAAATTAATATTGGCTGGAATGAATAACATTACCCTAGCGATAATGAATATTAATTGATAGCCGCCTCGCCACTGGAAAGATTTTATGTAATAAAAACAGGATTTGATTTTTCACTTCTTAATTTATTAAAATGAAACTAGTTTATAGTAAATTATTTATTTGTTTTTATTATTACAGTAGAACGATTTACTAGCTGCTTAATTATTGCTATATTGGAGAATAATAGACAAAAAAGGGGGTCAAAACGTCATCATCATCATCATACCAGTCATTGGAAGGCCATGGGACTCTCTAAGAAAGGAGGTTTTTTGCCCATAATTGCCACGCTGGGCAAACGTGTTGATCCTGTGCAGTTGAGCTACACTGTATCAGATAAATATACCGCCATTCTGTCAGTTCTGGTATTTAAGTCGCCTCTTACGACACCTGGTGCAGTGGGAGGAGGCTATTTTAATCTGCCGGTACTTCGCGGCAGAATCCTAAGCAAATAAGATATTTGTTTAGGATTACGTTTTGACCCTTTATTCAGATACCTACTATTTTGCTAAATTATTAATATTGTACAAACATCTCTTTATATGGCTTAACTCATGAAATGTTTGGCTAACTTTGGTATGTATGCAAAGCTTGAATGAGCTTTGCATCTCTTTAGCTCTCTTGTATAGCTCTTTTAGAAAGATGGAGAAAAAATATAAGCAATGAAATGAGTTGTATGTGGTGTAATCGTGTACGGTTCATCAAATCAGCGTTATAACCTCCAATGTTAATTAGACCTAAAAAGTTATACCACTTCACAATTCTCACGCTGAGCAGACTTGTTGGTAATTGCAGAATGCAGAATCACGTCGTTGATGCTGCTAACCATCCTCGCCCTGTTTTTAATAGATATACCGCCATCTCTCAGTTACGGTACCTAGGTCACCTCTTACAACATCTCATACGGAAAGAGGAGCACCTACAGTGAATGTACAATTTATTTTATGTACATGGAGCACAATACGTCTTTCTCATTAGTGTAATATTTAATGTGCCGCAAAAATATCCATATGGAAAACACAAGTTTAGTCCTCATTGATCTGACAGTGCATGGCTAATTGTGAGAGGAGAATGTCTCATTAACTTGCCATAAATGATAGTCCTTTAAATTTAAACAGTCCGCCATTTGTACATTTTGTAATATTTTGTGTGCAATAAAGTTCAATAAAAAATAAATAAATGTTGTGATCAAATAACGAAAATTCTGACTGAGCAAAATTTCGATAGAGATTTTGGGCTTATCATTCAAAATAAAATGTCAAAGTGATCCCATGTGTGCTAAGAAATTTCTCTGGGCTAAAGATCGAAATTTTAGGTTTTTTTGGGTTTATCTTGGAAAAGCTAAATCTTAAACATAAAGTTGTATATCTCAAAATTATCTATTAAAATTGTCCTTATGTATTTTTCTCTAGGACCTTAGGAATCTAGGACATTCCTGAGATATCGCGATTATAAAAGTCAGGTTCACATAAGATAATCTGTACACACGTCCACGCCACCTGTGACGTAGTGCACTTTTAACTTATCTCCTTTTCTGACCTTTAACCCCGAGTTTCTTTCTTTGCACACATGAGATCAATCCTTGACATTTTGTTTTTAATGGTAAACCGAACGTTTTAACGCATTTGCATTGAAAACGAATCATCGTCTTGGTGCTCTATGTCTGCAGGGGTTCCACAAGTTGGCGTGTTATCTCCATTACTCTTCGCACTATTTATAAACTCAATTTCACATAACATTTTATCGTCCTACCATCTTTATGCAGACGATCTACAAATTTACTACCAAACACCAGTTTTTGACCTTAGTATGGCTATAGATGCTATCAATGATGATCTGACCCACATTAAGAAGTGGAGTGAGTGTTACGGTCTGAATGTGAACCCATCCAAGACTCAAATCTGTATGGTAGGCAGTCCAAGGATGATCTCCACTATCAATTGGCAAAATCTTCCCCAAGCTTCTTTTGGCGGCATTTCTATCTCTTATAGTAAAGCAGTCAAGAACTTGGAAGTATTTATGGATAGTGATTTATCTTGGACTACTCAGCTAAAAGAGGTTAGTCGTAAAATTTTTGCTTCAACGGCCTCTCTGTAATGGTTGCGGAACTTTCTTCCCTTTACTACAAAAATTGCTCTTGCACAATCTCTCCTTTTACCTATATTGGACTATGCGGATGTGTGTTATCTAGATCTCACTGAGGACCAGCTCTAGAAGCTTGTGCGTCTTCAAAATTTTTGTATTAGATTCATATTCGATCTACGCAAATATGATCATATAAATTAAATTTTCGTAACGAGCTCAAATGGCTTCCTATCCGACTTCGCAGGAATGCTCATATTCTTTCTTTAATATATAAAGTATTGTTCATTCCTTCCTCCCCTAATTACTTAAAAAATAGTTATGTGTTTTTAGGTGACAGCCACGAAAGATCTCTGCGATCATCAGAGAATTAACTACTTAAGTTACCAGTTCATTCCACAATATTTTACAGGAAACACTTCACAGTTCAAGCGATTCAGTTGTGGAATGCGCTCCCTTTGCCGATCTGACACGCGCAATCACTGCCGATTTTTCGGAGAATGGTAGAGGAGTACTACCTATCATTGTAGTTGTTGCTTGCATATTATTCGTTTTATATTCTTCTATTTATTTTATTATTATTTTTTGTGTGTTTGCGTGTGTGTATGTATGTGTTATATGCGTGCATGTGTGTGTGTGTGTGTGCGTGAGTGTGTATGTGAGTGTGTGTGCGAGTGAGTGTGTGTGTGTGTGAGATCGCTCTATGCGATAAGGCCGCCTATTGTACTGTACTGTTGTAATTTTTTTATGTTATTTGAATGTGATGCTTATGTTGCGTACAATAAATAATTTTACTATTATTAAAATACCTACTTCTGTCAGACCGACAACAATACGAATTTATATCGCCTTCTATCCGTTTACTAAACCATAATTCACCGTAGCATTTTCCATTGCACATTTCCATTTAGTGGCGGATGTCCACTCGAAACAAAAGCTTACCAGATCCTAGGGTTGGAAATAGCGGGGCGACAAAAAGCACTCCGTGGAGCATTCGCCAGATATTGAAATTTTGAGCACAAATTAAATATGTACTTGGGGTGAGTGAAAAACTTTTTTCTATGATCTCTTTTATTACTGGATTACTCAACATCAATTCCAGCGTCATAAAAACTGCGCAGGTCTTTTATCTGTAATCATTAAGAGACAAAGAGCCAGAGCGTCAGGAGTTTGAGTTTTTTTTTTCTTACGAACTAATAGGTGAATGACTCGGACATTCGATCAGGATGTTAAAAAGGACAGGCCGCTCATTTGTTGAGTGTCCCTATGCCTACGCACCTTCTGTTCTGGTAGGCATCCTTGTGAAACGTGGAGGACCCTTCACCGGTCACGAGATTAGAACAAGACGAGGTTTTTTTTGACGAACTTAATGGTAAATTACTCAGGTGTGGAGAATGTGGTCAGGGCGTTCATTTTAATGAGCGAGCGACGAAACGCACTTCTCGTTTATGAGCACTAGCGCCATCTATATTAGCTACTACACACATGTGAACAATACTAGATATGAATATGAGTGGATAGCAAATCAGCACAGATTATATATAAGAAGCTAATAAGCTTAGTAGCATCCTACTGAAACCAGTACAAAGTTCTCGACGCTCGTTTCTGTATGTAAACACAGCGCAATAAGATCAGAATAAATCGAACAGATTATGCAGAAAAATATTCATGCCTAAATTCTACCGCAGGGAAAACAGGATCAGAAACAGGAGGATGAGAAATCGCTTAGTCCTATAATTATTATCTATTTGAATGTTTTATCTTCTACTGTATTATTGTGGTCAATCTGTAATTATTGTATTGTGTTGTGGGCTCAAATAGGCCGTTTTTGCCCGTCACCGCGGAGGCTGACATAAAGTGTGTCCATCGTTATTGCGTTGGGCGAAATAGGTTTTTTGCGGCGCGTGATTGAAAAACAATTTTAAAAGTGTTGACTTCGGTTTGGTGCACAATTCTCTCGTACTCGAATGCATGCATACCAAGCTCATGTATGGACATAAATATACGGTACGAAATTAATATGATTTTACTTGAAAGCAGGCAACACATAGGCGAGTGCAAGCAGACCCGAAGCGTCGCGAACATTACGGTAAGCGGGTGTTTAAATCTAACTTTCCGTTAAGACAGCCACCATACCCTAGCTCCACCATTAAGAGGCGAACTTGAGTGATCTCCGGCTACCCGGGCTTAGCATTGTTCAATGATCTTGACTCCAATTCCCGAGAGAGATTAACAATAGAGTAATCGTCTATACAAATAAATAAATTAATAAAATATTTGAGGAATCAGTCTGCCTTAATAACATGTTTAGTCATACGCACCATAGCAATATCGGACGAGGATAAAGAACATCTCACCCCCAATAGATGAGGCTACACTCTGAGGCGGTTATGGGCCGTGGCAGGTTGAACCCCACTGAGAGATTGCTCAGCGAAGGTATTGGCCATGAAAGCTCGGCGCACGTTAACCTGCACAGAGACAACGCGTTATGAAAGATATTCATTATCTTAAATTAAATATTTAAAAAGAATATACACAGTATATATTTTATTTTGTTTTAATTTTTTAACTTCAATATGTGTAGTACCTAAATGAATATTAAAAATAATAATACCATTACGGTCTGACCATCTATCGTAGAATATTATGAAACATTTGATTAAATCTAGACCAAAAAATCGTGCGGAATTATATGTTTCAAGCTCAAAGGCTTTCATGATATTATTAGAAAGAGAACAGCCTGGAAACTAAGCCGTTTTCGCGGGAGCTCCGACCATTGACATTATTGGCGTCGTAGCTGGACAAATATTGATAGAACAGTGGATTCGGCTGTATATCTATTAGTTTATATCGTATATCTTATGGTAACTCGACACATTTTGCATGTTTATTTTTCTTTAATAAGTTTATCAAGTGTTTATTTAATATTTTGTAATAAAATCCTATTAAGACAGGAAAATAGGTATAATTTCTTAAATAAAGTTGTATATTTACTTTATTGCCTTCACCTATATATATATATTGTTTATTATTACGAGTATAAATTGATGAGTACCTACACTTAAGTAATGCTTTTACAATTTGTTAAATCTAATAAATATTCAATCAACGTAGTACCTGTATGCTTTATTTACTTTTATAGCGTCAGCATATAGTATTATTCGGAGTCAGGGATTACAACTGACATAAATCCCGTTTTTTGTTTCCACAGGTTTTTACACTATTCATGCAATTTATGATAAGATTACTGAAGTTAAATTACTCTTAGAATAAAATAAAATTAATCAATATGTTCAACTATTATATACCTATGGCTGTAAAATATAATAAAGTGATTTTTAAATAAAATGTGATATAAGTGAAACGAGAAGCCAGGAGATTAATAGTTTCAATAATAGTATACCCGTTCAAGTAGTCTTATTAAGTACAAGTAGTTAACACGGTATAGGAATGTAATATAATAAAAAATGACACATTTACATAAAACTGCAGTTTAATGCAGTCCGGGCGGCAAGACCGCTTAGTGAAATGGTCCGTAAAACTGATAATGCGAAGCACGGAGATATAGACAGTAAAGATCTTGTAACGTAGTAATTGTCTTTCGTGATCTTCGTCTACGTATTTGTATATTGTCGAGATTTTAAACAATTGTGTTCCTATATGACTAGTCGGTTGTATAACAAACGATTTACGTTTTCGACCTTTTGATATGACGAAACAAAATATACTCAGACGGGCCCGATAAATATTTGTCCTGGGTGGGGGACAAATATTTATATGATAATATTTGTGTTTTTCCTGTGTCTAGGTGTTAATTTGCGCATATAGATAAATGTAGCAAGCTACCCCAAGCTGGAGCCCGTAAAATACTTAACAACACAATATCACTGCAAATACAACTGCTGGCCCGTTATATATCTATGTTTATTTTGAAAGAAGTATGCGACTATAATTTGACATATAAACTATCCTACCTTCCAAGTTGGATCACGCTGTACACTGTACACAGTAAACAAAAACATGTTAAAATCTGTTCAGTCATCCTACCTCTCGCGCTTCTCTTACTCGCATTAATCCTTTTATTTTCAACTCGCATACTTATTTTAATTTCGTGTTACACTGTAATTATTTGTTGGATTGTATTCGTTCTCAAAAATATTTACCCGTAAAAAAAACGTATGTGCATTATACATTTTATTGGTTAACCCTACAATTTATTATTTTTTTATATATTTTCCAAAACAGCTGCCTACCATAAATTTAATCTTTATGTATATTGATGTCAAACATAGGGTTGACGGGCCAGACGGCAGTAGCGCATTCGATTTTATCTTGAGCGCCAAGGGTCTTAGGTTCGATCCCCACCTAGGCCAAACATTTGTTTGAAAAACCTTTTATATTTGTAGTCTGCAGGTTATATATATGAATTTAAACATTTTGTTAGTAATTAATCTGATATCCAAGACAAAAAATATTGAGTGTGTCAGGTCGACAAATGAAATGTGTAGATTTATTATTATTAGGCATCATTATATGAATTGTTAATTTTTTTTCTGAGAACCTGGTGTTTGGTACTTAGTCGTCAATTCTAGAACCGATGAAGGAGGGGTAAAGCCGCTCATCAATGAGCGACCATAAGCCCGAGTGTACCTGCGTATTCTACGTTACTTGTCCGAATAATCCATTTGTAATTATTACAAACTTTCTCCTTTAAAATAACACAGTGACACGTTTCACATCGTTTCCACCTACTGTTCCCCCCAACAAAGACCGTTTGTAAATACGGACGTTTAATTTTGATTTTTTTATTACCAATTGTATTGGTATTTTGATATCATCATTAAAATACTCCTAAAATAAAATAATTATTATCACAAACAATTTTTGTTTATGATATCTATGTATATAGTTAAGGTAACGTTGATGGAAATCAAAACAAGGCCATAGATGAAAAATATTTATAAGGATATTATTATTATTTTGGAGGATAATTATTATTTATTATTAAAATAAAAAAAGGAAGGATATTATTATTATTATTATTAGGATATTATATTATTTTGGGAATAATTCACGGAAATAACTTTTTTCCTAGTAAACCTTATATTTAAATTGTGGTCTTTACTCTTATTATATACTAGACACTGAAATAATTTGATATTTTTTCATACCACTTAGCAAGGAAAAACTAAACAAATATAGGTTACCTACAGCCAAAATTGCCCTTTATTTTTTCGATGACTTCTAGTTAATGATAAGTTAAGATAAATAAGAGATAATTAAGAGAAGTTAATAAAAATAGAATCTCCCCCCCCCCCTGCCCCTCCTCTTCTCGCTCTCTCAGTGTCTCTCTTCTAAAACATCTTGAAAGGGAAGCCAAAAATTGTTCTTGTTTCCAAATTAGACATGATTTAAATTGCTTCGTACAATGGTTATATTTTCACACAACATTAAGCATTTCCTCATAACAAATCACACTTACGTTAAGTAAATAGTTATTACACGGTGGACATACATAATATTGGCAAAGTAAGTAAGTCACTCTTGAAGAGTAGAATATCTTGATAATTATTCTGCATGTATTCCAACATGACCATATTTAATAAAATTAATTCCATACTTCTATACAAACAAAATTATTTGAAGAACATAGTTATTTTTTAAATTAGGAAGATTCTAAATTCGGGTGCGTTAATCGTTTAATTCAATTATCAAATGGCGTCATCGTCTGGTAGCAGAACCTTACCTACTGGTCTGTTTAATGCCTCTTCGTTTTTCTAGTTCACGAAACTCGTATTACATAAATGCTGCGGCAATATCTAATTACACTTGGCTATAATGAAGAAAGCAAATAAAAAATGCAATACTGATGACTTGAATGGCTTGAAAAAAAATCATAACACAAGTATAATTTTCTAAATATATATGTTTTATTTTAGTTTTAACTTTCGTACAGTTACTTTCAAATAATTTTCGAAGATTTTTTTTAAAACCTTAACTGCCATAGATGAACAGAAGTACATTAACATGAAAACACTACAGTCGTATTGTGTCATGATCTTGTGTGTTGTGACGATGGGTGGTACATACTGCCTTTGTTTTTGAACAGTTTGTATTAGAGCTCAATCATCAGGTCTTAAAATTTTTATTGATTTTAATTTGTACAAAGAACGATTAAAGTCTTGCCCGCACATTAGAGTGCCATAAAGATCCTTGAATGTAGTACATGCATTTAATTCCAAATAATAGTTCAGAAATAAAAAGAAAACCTAAAATCAGTAACAAGTCTGTTGTGTTGTGACGCGTCAGTAGCTTTCAAACTCAAAATAACTTTTATTTAATAGACCTAAATTAAAAATTAAATTAAATTATAATACTAGTCTGCCGGCACCAGAGACCTGTCAATACTAAGTTTACTGCAGGTTGATTAAGAGAGGCAATGAAAAATGCAAGAAACAAAAAATAGATAAAAAAAAATTCCAAAGCTTAAATGGTTGATGTTGGAACTCCCACGGGTGTCAATGCCACCGCCACACGAAGAAAGGTCCCATTACGCCCGAAGCTATACTAATTATATAAAACTAAAAATAATTCTGACGTGACGGACACAACACGACACATAGTGTTTTTAGCCTAATATTAACGAAAAAAAACGTATTAAACAATATTATTCTTATATTTTCAGTATGTACTAACGATCTATATTGATAAATTTGATAAGTAGATTTAGAAATAGGTTTTATTAGTATTTTATTACCGTTATTTGAGTGACAATTACCAAGTTCGATACACATATGTACACACTTACATACATACTTTACATAATTCGTATCACTGCTTTAATAGTACCACACATATTATAAATAAATAAGTTAATTAAAAGATCATTCAACTAAAAACTAGTTACATACCGTAGATGTGGGTTGCCTTGGGGGAGGGGGGCGATGGTTATAAGCATACTTTTTTGTTTCATAATTAAAGAAAAAAGGTTTGTTTATTCTTTTATTTATATTTACGAAAACTTATTGTCCTAAGAGTGACGCTAAAGCGTGGTGACAAGATCATAGACAACAATATAAAAATAATTTTTTAAATATTAATTAAATTAATATCTAGACTGAGCAATCAAGTCATTGAGAAGCCTCACCACTTGATACATAGGAGTGGGCTGAGTAAACAGCGGTCTAAAGAATCCATCTCCCAAGGTCAATGACCCGCATCTTTGTTACTTT
Organism: Heortia vitessoides; assembly: GCA_020976665.1. NCBI lineage: Eukaryota > Metazoa > Arthropoda > Insecta > Lepidoptera > Crambidae > Heortia > Heortia vitessoides. Next base: position 13,285,899 of record JACJUM010000875.1, on the reverse strand, counting down.
TCAAGTCAAACATCACATTCAATGCAAAGTTCTAGAGAAAGACACAATAAAAGCTTTATAGTATAATACTTTCAGTGATATGCCCTAAACATAAACCGCTAACTTCCTTCACTCGAATATTATGACGTTGTGTAACCTTATCGGGCGACAATGCGTTTACGAGGCATATTTCTTACTAGTTTTAAAATGAAGAGCTTAAAATTTTATAATTATTATGTAAAACCTTTGCTGGCCTTCGGTTTTGTACAGATATTTGAACTTAACTGTTCAAAAACTTAACGTAAAGATATTTATCTTAACGTTCCCCGTAAATACTCGATATGTCTACACGATTACGTCACATAATGTCACAAAACTCGTACCATGGAAAAAAAGACTGGGCCAAAGCACGGCTGATTTTCAGGAAGATTTCTGATACTTCGATTAGCTATTCCTGGCGTGGCAAATGTTGATCAGTCCATATATATATACTTGATTTAAAATATAATAGGTTGATACGGTAGCTATTCTATATGTACCTGGGTTTTAACTACCAAGTTTCAAGTAGCTAAGTGTCAATTATAGGTTATACTGGACACTTAAAATCTCTATTATAAGGAATCTTGGTATATAATGCAAAATAACAACTGTGTAATGCCATATCTACCTGTATAAACCTTATCCATATCTATAAACTCAAATAGATAAATTCTTAGTCGAAATAAATATCTTAAAACACACATAGAGCAACATTCATTCAACATTAAAGTCATCAGTCAGTCATCTTGAAAAACTCACTTGACACCCGTTCAGGAAACACCTGTTTAGGGACACACCCGTTCGGGACACACCTTTCCAGAAACACGATAGAAAGCAAATCAGGCTATTTCTAAATATATGTATTTACTTTGCCTTTGTATTGCTTTTGTCGGTAGGCAATCAAACAACCCACAAAAACCAGTCAAAAATCGCAATCAATATTAACCATTGAAGTGCGAACTACTTGGTTAAAGTTGACAGTGAAATTTGACAAATTTGTGTAGGTTGATCTGTTGCTTTGTGTACTTAAGTATGGTTATAATATCTATAGATACTACGTCTCCATATAACGTACAATTTAATACAGTTTCATCAGGAAGACTTAAAAATCTTCTACATGTGTACTTTTCACTTTCACCGACGCCGTCATGCAGAAACGAGCTGGCATTGCTATGGACCTAAAAATCAAAGATGCGCGTAAAAGCCTAAGCTCCTAGATATGTATTTGGTGCACATAATGCGTTGGCACACGTTCGGGCGGCAGTCGGGTATTCTCGGTCGCGCTCGCGGGGAAGTCGTCGCTCGATTATACTTGACGATAGCACCGGGCGATCATTCAAACTATAATTTTCGGTGCAATATGACCAGTTTAAAGGCTTTATGTTTTCCAATATACCTGTTACAAATGCGTATTACAATTACAAACATATAACACGTAGCTGGTACCCTGACACCTGGCGGCAAAAGTAGCGCATGCTTTGGCCCTCAAAGATATCACACAAAAAATAAGTCAGATTACAATTAGCATTAGAACACTAAATTAAGCAGTCTCCGTATACAATGTCTTTTATAGTCACACGATTTGACATTCACCGTTTCGCCGTTTTAAGCCGTAATCGCTGGTAAATTCGGTCCCTCGGGTCTGTTAGAGCAGGCTTTGTTCTACCATTATCTTCTCGTATCCAGGTGGCGGTGGGTATAAGAAACTATCTAGGTTTATGTCTAAGATTGCGCCATCGTCCACTGAAAATAAATATTTAATTAGGTTAGTAAGGGAAATATGAGTTACTTTGACCTATAGAGGCAATTTTGACTCACATGAAAATCACGGGCTTTAATTTTCATCACATATATAACAGAGAATCATCATCATCATCATACCAGCCATTGGATGTCCACTGCTAGACAAGCCTTTTCAAGAAATTAGATTTTTTGCCCATACTTACCGCACTGAGCAAGCGTGTTGTCAACCGCAGAGCGCAGCTATTACGACGGGGATGCTGCTGCCCATTCCCGCCCTGTGCATTTGAGCTGCACTGTTTCGGATGGATATACTGCTATCTATCGGTTCTGGTACTTTAGTCGCCTCCTTTACGACACCTAGTGCAGTGGGAAGTACTATTCTTTTCTGCCGGTACCTCAAAAAGCCGGCAAAGGTAACAGAGAATACACCCAGTATTTACTAAATACGTCAACTGTACACAACCAATTCTGTTGACATAATTTAACTGTTTGTTAAACACACTAAAACTATAGTTTAGGGTGAGTAGCCTTTTGGGTAAAGAATCTGTCTGGTTTTAAAAAAAAATCATGACTAGCCTTTCGCCTGCATCTTTATCTGCGTAGACTACACGAAACCGCCTCATGGTATTATAAATAAATATTTAATTACTTCCTACATGTAAAATTATTATTGAAAGTTTCGACGAAAGACTCGTTTTATAATCTTTAGTGTTATAAGTATCGCGATAAAATTGAAATGCATTCAAATATATGTGACACATCAACTTTTACAAAACTGTCAATGAATATTAAACTAGTCATTGTGACATGGAGTTTAAAATAACGGAAAATTATTAATATTGCTCTATTATCATACAGTATTTGTACTTTGATGGTCGTGTGGTACCGGCAGAGTACCTACCCTGTGCCAGGTGTAAGAGGCGAGGTACCGAAACTGACAGATGGTAGTATATCCTTTCGAAATAATGTAGCTAAAATGTAACAGGACGGGGATAAGCAGCAACTTTCCCATCGCGAAGCTACCTTCTGCGACTGCCGCCACGCTTGCCCAGCGCGGCAATTATGGACAAATTTACCCTTTTTTCCTACATCCAGCAGAAGTCATTTTACGGCTGCTATGGTGATGATTTTTAGTTTGATAAACTCACCATATAACGCTGGAAACACAGTACCCCGAACGCTCCTAACTGGAATCTCCATATTCTTTCCATTCAAGAAGAAATTTAATTCCACATGGTCATACGCCACGCCGATAGTGTCGCCCTCTACCGGCATGACGGCTGTAGTGTTGCCATTCTCTATCTCTTTCTCGGTCTCATGCTCCGGGGAGCCCGTGGAGACGAGAAGGTCGGCTGTGGGCGAGTCCCGGGGAGCTGCAGTGAGGTGGTATAACTCCTCATTCGCGTGTCGCACCGTGCCATCACTGTTGAGACACCACGACTCTTTGTCTACTCCACCTTTAAATTAGAAAATGATGAAAAATATAGAACTCACTACATTACATCTAATCCTATTGCAAAAATAGCCATGTACATATCTCAATATTACATTTTAGGATCCTGTCACGATCTCTAATCTCCAGCGGGGGATGCCGCCCCAAGCGTGCCACAGAAAAGACTGCTCAGGTCTACTGTCGTTCATTATTGAGCAATCTCGCCTACCTACACAGCATTAGGTTCGTCAGAAAAAAAATCGGAATACATTTAAAAGACTGTTGTGATGCATTGTATTTCCACAATTTTCATAGAAATATAACCAAAACTTAAATACATTATGGCACATTGTATTAATGCCATTAGATAGCCAACTTACAGAGGAAGGTCAAGGAATCACACTATGATCAATAAGAACAAAGCATAAATGACACTAATTCTGTCTTTCAAATTAACATGGGTGAAACCAAGGGCACATTTAGTTGCTTTATAAAACAATAATGTTATTGTCACCAAATTTTGGAACTACATAGTTGACAGTAGAACATGACATATAAATAGATAGCCTGTCAATAGCCATAATTTTTTATCATTTCACACATGAATTTTTTTAATGACTTTTATCATTGTTATTTGCAAATTTCATGCATGTAAAAATTATTTGAACTTGAGATTATTGATTTGTACTTTGTCCTTCTCCTTGCATATTATTATAGTGTTCCAACCATCTATATCTATGTTCCTTCATAAAATACAATCTAAGGAGCTTTAAGGCCAGCATGAATAGATTTAAAGACCCACATGTTTAAACCACATTTTAAATTCCTATATCATAAGGTTAGCACTTCAAGATATATATATGTTTCCTACCTTAGAAGATTATATTCTCATCATTTAAGGGTATAAGAAAATGTTTATCTAATGAAATAATTACAACAACAATCATGCCTGTCCTTTACTTGTTTGCTTGGTAACATGCCATATTTGCTTATCCTGTGCAAACTGTGTTTTTCCGAAGGCTATATAAATGCATTGTTATGCCTACAGCCTAGTTTCATACACCAACAGGACCTGCATTACCTCACAGAGGATGATTCATAACAGAAAGAATACTTTAGATAGCATTGACCTACATAATTTACATCACTTGAATATTGATAGAAAATATTTACAACTGTATTTTTGAATGTTATATGGATAGTTGCTATGTGCTTGGCATTTAAATTATATTATTATAGAACTATTGCTCGGATTATAAATAAATATTTCAATTTGAATAAATGTAAACTCAAATCATTTTAAGTTCCTTAATACAAAATAGATAAGATGTTTTAACAGCATCTTTTATTTTTCATATCCAGCTATAGGAACAATAAGTTTTTCTTATGTATATTAATGAAAATTAAGCTTATTGATTTCCACTAATACTTGCAGGTAAATTTGACATCTACAAGTGTTGAATATACACTTGAACTTACAACTCAAAGTATTAAGAGAAAAATTAACAATTTATTTTAGGCTAAATATGAATTTTCAATCAATACATACCATGGACTCGGTTAACATCTGTTTCTCTAGTAGCAAGTCCAACTGCCCAAACACCTCCTTGCTGCAGCTTTACTTCAAAGTATGCCTTGTTTTGCACCAGTGGAGCATTTCCCAGTGCACATCCTGACCCACAAACACGTTGTCCACCTTTCACCACAACCACTTCATGACCTGGAAATGGAATAAACAATATTCCATAGATAGTTTATATGTACAACTACATAATGGGTCCCAATTTATATCATACAAGTTGTTTTCTGCTCCTTCACCAACTTTCATTTGAGGAAAAAGATCATGATGATGCTTCTCTTTCACAAGAAAAATAACAGTTTAAACCACCTCCTGAAATTTACATTTTCAAACAAACAAGTTCTTCAACATATTATTACAGATTATATATGATGCATTTCATTCATGAGCCATTATTTCGTAACAAGGAAAAGTAGTCTGTGTAAGAATGGTTATAGTCAAGAAAATTTTACTATTCAGCAGCATAGTCAATCCTGCTTTTATGTTCAAATTGATTAACATTTTATAGTACTAGCCCATAATATTTATCCCCTACAAAATTAAACTAAGCAAAAAATAATATCTCAGATGGTATAAGCGCGTGGGAAACATAAGATATAAAAAATATACTTTAACTCACTAAAATAATGATAAATTGGGCCTACGCAAAATCCATTTATGGGAATCGTTTGTCGTCATCACAAAACCAGCAGCACCAAAATGCTATACTCAGAGGTGATATATAAAACCTAGAGTTAGCGTCATATTAATTATTAAGGAAAACGTTTTAGTAAATAAATAAAACTTGCATACCCATATGCAAAGTGTCCAACTGCACCGGATTCTCTTTGATTCGAATAGGTACACTTGGGGTTAAACTGAACCCATTCATGCAAGTCTTCAGACAACAAAACATGATGAAATTTTCAATCAATTGTTAATACGGAAAAATAGAAATCAATAAATTATTACTCTTCAGTTTAATTATTGTTATTGTATCAAACTACGTCATTTTCATTGAATCCAAATGACAGTGACACTTGAATGGAAATTACAAGTAAGTATAGACAATATAGTTTATGTACTGTCTATGAACTAAACAAAGAATATGCAAATGTACATAACACAAAACAGATATATACATATATATATTTATAAAAAAAACTTAATGACAGTATAATTAATACGAACTTTTTGTTCGCAACTCACCATTCTATGTAAAAATATATATTTCACAGGAGTTTTGGATGAGTCAAAAGTAGGTAATCCAACTCTACAGGGCTACAGACTTCTTTAAAATCGTTACATCGATTAAGTCTTGTAAGCAAAACATATTATCAAAGATATCTTCGCATTTATATTATTAGCATGTTTTGCTGACATACTTTCAGATGATAATAGATTATACATATGTACATGGGATACGAAGATGGCAGTGAGTCTAGGTTATGCGCCTAGGGTTGTGGATTAGATCCCTACTCAGAACAAACATTAATTTATATGATGATAATTATGTTTTATGTGTTTTGTGTCTGTGTGTTAAATATATGAATTCATGTATCGTATTCTAAACAATTTGTGATTTAATTAAACTTATTACATATCGTAGCCGCTAAACTTAAATAGTAGTAACATACCCTTCCAGCGCTGCTTGATCATATACATCTCATTTTCGTAAGTTTCAGTAAGTAGGTATCTAAGTAGGTACTTGTAGAGTAGGTCATATTTGTTTTGTTTGTTGTAAAAGAGAAAATTCTGAAATTTGCAAACTCGGTCACATTTGGATAAACATCACGCTATAGTAAATACTTGCATCGTATTTTGACAGCAATATCTGAGTCGTCCTTTAACTAAAAACAAATATAAAGGTGCTGCAAAGAAAGCTAGCAATTGATATATTAATACTTACTTTCCTATATTAAATACACAAATTTAAATTAAATAAACTTTTAATTATGAGTTAGGCCATTTTTATACAAAAATCTTTTTTCACTTTAACTGATTCTTGATCTTAGACAATATAAATAGATATCCGAAATAGTGCTACAGAATTTTGACTCCAACCCCAGATTTATTTCAAAAGCAGACTACACACACTGTGTGTAAATTAAAATTTAATTGGAATTGCACAGTACACCAAAACAGTAACAGTTGTTGCACAAATATTATTAGTTTAATCTATAGTCCTTAGTTCAACCAAATAAGCCAATATAATAATACGGGTTAATAATAATTCGGGTAATACTGAACTATCCGGGTAATACATTGATAAATCTTTAAAATATCGGTTCAGATTCACCATTAAGGCAGTTCTTGCAATCGATTAAAACCTTAATCTCAGCTGAATTAATTTTATATTCTACGAAATAGGATAATAGGATAAAAAGTTTCCCTAATATTTCAATGTTACCCGAATTTAGTGAAATAATAATAATAATATCCTCAAATATGACATCCGTCATAGTAGACTATAAAATAATAGGCATTTTGCAAATGTCGTCTATGTACTCTATTAGTTTTATTTTTGGACTTCTGTACCTATATAAGATTTTAGCTTATTCCGCATTTCCGGATTTTGAGGAGATGATCGATTAGTAGTAGGTAGATAAAGTTTCTTGTCTTTCTAGTGTTAAAAAGATAATAATACCTGTACAGCAAAGTTTAATTTTGGACTTATTATTATAAACAAGAATATGCAATGAAAAACCTCAAAAAAGCTCATAATGTTAACTAACTAATCTAATAGTTAATATCATTATGCTATTATTAACTAATATATTAGTCCCAACGTTTGCCGTTCGATACTGGCAAAGTCGAATAGTACCTTCCCTCTATCCCCGCTGTCGAAAGAGGGAGCAGCATTCCTGTTGCAAAGCTATGCTCTGCGATTATTATTGTAAGTTTTCTGCTATTTGCCATTAATCATTTAATTAAATATTTATTATTGTTAATCTTTTTGTCTACTTTGAATTTGGACCTCAACAAACCATCCAAGCAAGCTCCATATAAGATGACCAAGTAATAAAACCTCTTTCTTTTAATATTCATTTTTAAAAAAGTAAAAAATCCAAAGATATCTTGCTTTTTAAAAGGAAAAGTACTAACGTGAATGTTTTTAGGTTTAGAATGGCATATACTTAGACGATATTTAATTTTACCGTCCAAGAAACATGGCATGCGATGCATACAGATTTTTTCGCTAAACTAATTCTAGACTTCTCATACGTCAATTCAAGCGCCACAGGAAGAATGGTGAAGGCCGCACTAGAATAAATCGTTCCTATGCAGCACGTGAGATGAGCACAGCCGACATGCATATGAGACTGAATTTAGTACAAGGGCATAAATAATACGTTGCTTTTGAACAGTCTAAGGTTGGGGTTCAAATCATATTTCGTATTGGAGTTGTCATGCTAACGCAGAAATCCTTTAATTTTTTTTCTAGAATTAAGACGGCCTTCGAAAAGTCACCAAAATAAAACTTAGTCATCGAGCATATTCAAGTATAATTACGAGTTAATCTATATCCATGTAAATGAGCAAATACACATTAAACAAAACAAACACGACTCAAGAAGTACTTGAACTTATGCCAATTTAATGCTGTCATGCTGTGCCTCTACTTGGAAGTTAGGTTAACTCTAGATAATAATTGAATCATACCACCAATCCATGTGAGCCACCTAATATTCTGTTACCTACCATAATTGAACTACTATAGTAATAATAATAATAAATTCCCACAACATCTCATACATTGACCTGACGCAGACAGACAACAGAGGAATCATAAATATCCTCAATACAAATATTTAACACCCAGACACAGAACAACCACAAATATAATCGTATAAATATTTGCTCTGGGTGGGAATCGAACCCACGACCTCGGGCGTTTTACTTACTTTCTTTTATATATCTTCTGTATTGTCTACTTACTTTTTTTCCTGTTCAGTTATTGACTATATCATATTACAGACAAGCACTCTAGATTTGCCATAATTTCAAATCGCTACTGTAAGTTTCAGTAATTATTAAAGATTATTGAGTTTGGAGACGAAAACTTCTAAAATAAAAGGTCCTACATACATACTTACCTCCATATTTCAGGGAATTGTAATTAATATATTTTGAATAATAATGTGTACTTTCTAGTACTTGGTAATTATATTATTAAATTATATAATTTTGCCATTATCCGGAGAATGTCTGCAGTCCCTCCCCCTCGAGCGAATACCGAATGTGTTTGGGGGGCGCACTCTTTTACAAACTATTCAAACAACCCAAAACAACGGTCTCTCTAGTTGAGGCAGCGGTACCCTCGAATCATGGCGTCGGTATTATTTTATTACTTACTTTCTATGCTAGAATTCACGTCTAAGTTATTCAACATTAGGTTCATCTGATAAAAAATAAAAAAAGGATAGAGGAGGAGGGAAGAAGCTATTTCTAATGAATAATTTGGGCTGTTAAATTTTATTTTTAAAACACATAGTTTTAAAATTCCCCTGTAAATTAAATCGATTTTTATATGCAAATACTTCATATTATATTCGCGTCACATTCATTTAGGAGTTGAGCTTTAATCATAGATTTTGCCTGCCAACTAGCCGGTCGTGTTGACTTAATGTTCGTTGCACAAATAGAATGTTTGATATGACGCCAATGTTTATCCTTACAAATAATTAGGTTATGCAATAATGGACACGGATAATAATTGGACTGACATTCCTTCACGTTCACACAAAATTCTGGAGGTCATGAAAATGTAGTTTTCTAACTAAGCCAGAACTTTGGGTTTGTAGGCAAGTTTTATAGGAGTGTGTATACTCTAGCACTCTATAGCCCTAGAAGCCCTAGACAACTATATAGTAAAATATCTATATAGGTATTGTAGAAAGTACAAATCGCTTCCTCCCGATCATATACATATTTATGGTCCTGCTCGTAGTTAACTACAAATTGTTGCCTATACAATATGGGATATTCAAATTTGATTATTAAACATTAGCTTTTAAGTTATAGTGAGTCAATCTCTAAGATAGACATTTGCTTACGCGACTTTTTTTTTATAACCTTACAAGACCAACAAATCAATCACCTATTTTGTGTAACTTAAACCGTTTACGCAGTGTGCGCAACGGGAGTTCTCAAAATGCATGAATTAAGTTTATTAAACAATTTCTATAGATACTCCGCTGCTTTTAGTGATGGTTAAATGATCTGTAATGTTATATAGCCTAAAGCCTGGATAAATGGACTAACTCACACAAAAATATTTTTTAATTCTAACTAGTAGTTCCTGAGATTAGCGCTTTAAACTAAACAAACTCTTTATCTTTATAATACATTCTATTACATTACATTATGAAGTCACTCACATTTCGTCCGGAGAATTATATTTAGTAATGATTTTGATGTTCTCACCCGCTTTCTGTGCACAACTCCGACGGCATGTATCTCACTACGCGAGATTTTTCGGAACTAAAATAGCTTACCTTTTCTTCTAGTCTTCACACATGTGAAATGTTTCTAAAATCGGTTCACATGGTAGTCGAATAACGGGTTACAAACAGACAGATAAACATACACATTTTTGCATTAATAAAATCAGCACATCCCACTCAGCTTATCTGTCATTCTGGTGAGGGTGTTACATTTATCAATTTAATAGTTGCAGAGTGAAAAAAAAACTTACATACCTACTGTGAGTATTTTGACATGCCTTTTGGCGCATTCATACCCTCGATAATCTTGTTTTGTATAGTTGCTTGAGTTAGTCGTTCTCGCTTAAATGTATCTACGGAAATAGTTGAACACCCCATTACTTCAAAAATATTTCAATGGGATGATGGCTGGCATATGCGTCATACTCGTGATGCTCTATCGACTATCACTCAAAATTTGGTATGTATTACAAACTTCCATCTATTACGTTTAAAGACAAAGGTTTGAGAGGTTCCGTCAATCCGGCTAAGGTGGCAATCTTCTTGGTGTCTTCAGGTGAACTTTATCACCATAATTTTTTCTTGTAGCTCTATTTTGGTGAATCACGTAGTTAACCTGCAATAAACTTAGTTTTAAGAGTCGTCCAGTGCTGGAAATATTGGATCTAGTCAAAAGATGCACGATGACAGCTTTGATATGAGACTCTATCTGCGCTTCATAAAACCAGAAGTATTTTTGTACTTTCCTAAATTGCCGATGGTTAAGCTTAATTCGTAATATTTTTATTTTAATTCGGTAGTGTACCTATCTGGTACGGTGACAGTCGTAGGTTAAGTTGCACCCCCAACCAAAACAAAAATTTATTGAGACATTTGGTTTTGTTTATGACTGGGTTTAAATAAGTAATAAGTAACTAGAAGCGTAGCGTGTGATCAATAAATAATAAAAGTAGCCTAAGTTACTCTTTATAACATCAGCTATCTGCCAGTAAAAGTCCCTCAGTCAGGCAGACAGACATATATGAAAATAATAAAATAATTTGATATAATTATGTAACTACTGTACATACATGCCTAATGGTACTTTCCTATGCCTAATTGAAAAAGCTGTTATTTTGGTATTATAAGTAGACACTTAAATTTTATTTGAATGTCTAGATACCTGTTATTTGATATATTTGAACACAAGTGTTTTAAGCTATTTAGCTCAGAGTCAGGTCGTGTGATACGAGTACATACATACATACACCACGCCTTTGTCCCATCGGGATAGGCAAAGATTATCTCCACATGCTGCGAACTTGGCACTTCCAAGCCTCTCACTCCTCTTGCTCGCATTAGATCTTTCATACACGCTCGTGTATTATTAGTACTTCTGATTTTGTCGTTCTCTAGTACGTCTTCTATCTGTTTAAGATATGTTCACCTAGATCGTCCCATACCAACTTTTCCATTCACTTCCACTGTATATTTGTGCAGTCATTCAACTTTCATCCATCCTTCCTATATGTCATTCTCTATCATTGCCTCAACATCTTCTTTTACACTATATTGATCTCTTATCACAGTATTCTTTAATCTATTTCTCAAAGTCATATCATACATACTGCGAAGTACTCTCATTTAAACAGCGTTTATTCTACTTTTTCTGGCATACCCAACATAATATGTTATAATTTATTATAATACATCTTCATAATATTAGTTCATTTAGTACTAGCGGGTTCCCACGAGCTTTCTAGTTTCCATGCTTGAGTTATAATAGCTGTAGAACCTATATCCACTAATAACGATTCTCACTAGAGTAGAATATCTCTAAACTTTAAGCTCTCTCTTTCCTATCACTGACCTATGTTCCCTTAGATACAAGGTGCACACGCCAACTGTAGGCTTGCCACGCGTCTTGTTATCCATAAACGGTGTATTTTTAAGTTTAAGTTTATAATCTTAATCACTTGAAAACAAACCAATTAAATAGGCTGTGTTATGTTCCATTCACCAAAACAATCATCATCACCATAGCAGCTATAAATCATCCACCGCTGGACATAGGCCACCTCAAAAAAATGAGGGAATTCGACCATAATTGCCCCGCTGTGCCCCTGTCCACGCTTGCCCAGCGTGCCAATTATGGGCAAAATTCCCCATTTATTGGGGAGGCCTATGTCCAGCAGGTGAATTCCAATGGCTTTAACGATGATAATGATGATAATATTGATATGAACACAACTGATTATAAACTTCACATAACATCTACATTGACAACTAAATTTACATCTATTCAATGCAGAATACTGTACACCATACGCACTACGAGCCCCCATTTCGATTCTAGCCAGTATTAAGTTTAAATAAATACTTTTATGGACCATCAGATATGTTATAGCAAACAATTTATGCTCTAAACCTAAAACTCAAAATCTTTTGTGAATTTTGGACAAAACTCTGTAACTGTGTACAAATAATATTAGGAGTCACAAAACAAATACTTGTGAAAAATAATAGCTACTGTTTAATAGCCAAACATATTTAAGTATCTATAGACTAATATTTGTTAATAGTTTATAAGTTGGAATGCTCGTCTGCGTTCCAGTTTCCTTATGGTGACCCTAACCACGCGAGCCGATCCGATGCGCGGGCGCAAACGAAAGCAGGCATTTGCATCGCGGGCACGTACCGAACGAATGTTCTAGCGCCAACACATGCCCGTAACAAGTCATTGTCGCTAACACACCGTAAAAAACACCTGAGTTCCTCCTTGGCTGTCGGATTTCTTTTCCATCGCTTGTGTTTCCATTTTTCCTTTTTACGTAACCTTTGACATAACCGCGGCTGACGGGTTGATGTATTTGCGCAATCAATCCCATTTGCACTTACATTATAGATCCCAGAAAGTGTAGGGATATATTTTGAAAAACGGAAATTCTAAACTACTCTAAAGTTCTTCTAACAAAATTGAATATTGTAAATTGTACAAATCATAACTACAGTGGATCCAGGGCTATCTGGCTTCTCTAAACTAGCAACCCCTATAACTCAACAGGCTTCTAACTCAATAAACGACTCGAAAGTGTTAGAAAATATTATTAATCCAACATATATTCAATTAATAAATATTAACAAATTGAATGTATACTTTCATTAATGTATGAATGTATACAGTCATTCATAATAAATCATTTATGCTATATTATCGTAGGGCTTTTTGTGCCTGCGCTACTGATGACGCCATTCATAATAAAATGGCATGTTACGTCAATAATAACCGTAGCTTGCAGCCAGTTTTTCATATTATTTTCTGAACAAAAATGATTCAGGTTTTAATCACAACTATATTGATGCCATACTGACGGCCATAGTGAAAGTTAATTGTTGGCAGAAAATGTCTGCCTATATAAGAGACTTTATATTTAATCAATAATAATGTGCGATACTAGTAAGTATGCACAGGACAACAAATACAAATGTCAAAATTTCTGAACCAATTATGAACTCAATGTAATAAATCTTGCATGGAGTTTAATATCAATTACATTTTTACAGATTTGTAAAGTTTGATCTAGAGCTTTGTGTTCATCTTTATTGATAATAAAACTGTGACTTATATAAATAGGTTCTATGTAGAAATCCTATATCTAATAGTTAGGGATCTTTCATAAATATCATAAAAAAATTGTATTAAATTAATATTTTATTTAGATCCAATCGTTTTTGTTAGTAAATCAGCAGTATGTGTGTACTTCCATCACTCCCATTGATAGTATGTAAAACTGGGATCATTTGACACCCAGACAATTTATTTTTTAACATAATTGCCTGTAAATAGAGTTCAAACTTTGATAGTTTAAATATTTATAATTTAGCTAGCACAAGAACAGTTATGATCACCCTAGTGGTTAAACTTCTGTTTATAAGTAAATTAAAGCGTGATGAGGAAACTTAGCTGTGGGTTACCGGCAGAGTAGAATAGTACCTGCCTCTGTACCAGATGTCGTAAGAGGCTACTGAGGTACCGAAACTTACAGATTGCGGTATATCCATCCAAAACATGGTAAATGCAAATGAGCAGCATCATCACCGTTACAAATAACGTTCTGCTTTTACGAACACGCCTTCCCAGTCTGGCAATTATGAGCATACAATAGTCAGAAGTGGACGTCATAAAATTGTTATGATAAAGGAAACTCAGCGCAGCAACAACAACAAACGCAGTAGATCCTTTATAATGTCGCCATTTATTTGGACACATTCTTAATCCACAAGTTACCTGAAAGGAATTGCTTGAAGAATTAAAGCTACCTATCAAATTTGCGCATATCATATAATTTGTCATTCTGGGGTACAACATTAAAGTATATTATTTACTATATAATAAATTAAATAAGAAGGATTAAGCCGTTACAAATCGAATGAAGCTAACGTAATACTAATTAAGCTGAGTAAAGTTGGGTGGGCCAACTTTAAACGTCTTAATTCTTACGTATTTTCGCGTAACCGCGAAACCTCTTCGTCTAATGACCGGCTGCAGGCATGGCCGGTAATGAGCAGTGACATAGTACACACATTTCTGTTTAATCGCCACTTATATAATGTTATGGTATGCGCTGTTGATTAGCCATCCTTCCTGCCGACCGATTGCGTTGGGATCCGCAAACTTTTAACAGATGCATTTTGCCCGAACGCTTTCGAATGACGTGTTTGTAAATTAAGGTCATGATGTCATGAGTTTAGTCTTTGATATAGGTATATATATGGTATTGATATGATATTTGATATGGTTAATGTATACAAGAAACACCACCTAAGTACTTTAAATGGAATAATAGCTCTATTCAATAATAATCAGAGAAAGACCTCATCTATATACACAGCTAATTTTATAGCTTAATATATGTAGATAAATAAAATTTAGACCAAGTCACTGTACAAACAAACCTACAATCAAATTTAAAAATCGAATAAATTACGCAGTAATTTTGAGTCACTTTTAACTTTACTATATAAATTGGAACCTAAAATTTCGACAAAAGACATCCCGGAAAAACCAAGCAAGTCTGCGTCTTTAACGAGTTGAGACGATACGTTATCAGCTTTTCAAAGATGTGTGTGGCACAAGAAACTAGTTTCGCTACGGTATTTGTAATTTCTGATAGAATCCATGCTATATAAATGTTGACGAATTTACGATAGAATTGCAATAAAAGCAGTATCCTACTAATATTAAAAACTTCAGGACAGCTGGACTTTTTGAAGTCTGAAGTAACATGTTAACTACTTGTTATCCCAGATAACAATAACTTTGTATTTTACAGAAAGAATATTTTTTTTCTGTATTCAACACACACTTCATCATCCACACACATACAAATTTCGACGTTAATGAAGTACCGAGTATCGGTTCATAAAAAAAAATATTCGTTTTATCCATGTTAAAAAATGCCACCCGAAGTGGACAAACATTACAAAATTTCCTAAAATGCTTACTTCTTCAGTCACTACAAATGTACCTACTACTATGCCAGTCAATTCATCTAATTCTAAAATAATAAGTGAGTCAAACATTAAAAAATTCACAATACACACACAACATTTAATGGAACAATATATATCTTTTAACCTTTAGATACATTGATCCCATTGTACAAAATTACATTTTTTTTTAATAATTCTGATCTCTCTCTCTGATGATTTGACAATTGTTATTATCAATTTTTTATGATTTGTTATGATTCACAAAACAGTATACTTAATAGGTAACAGATATTGTCTTTTTATCACGGATCAAGATCTTTAAAATTTATATGTAGGTACGTCAGAAATGTCAGGATGAATAAAATCTCATTAACTGCGGGTGCGCCCTTTAGTTATTTAATCAAAGGGCGTAAGCACCAGGGTACCTGAGGGTGATACGCGACTACGGCCGCGTAGGTGCGCGCGCGCAGCTGCTCCATAAAAGACGGCTGCGCCGCGCTCGCGCATCAGTAGTGACAGCAATACGGACACTAGCAACAGTGAGTTGACTTTTTTCTTATAAAGATAAGAAATAATGTAATGTAGGTACATATTTTTGGTGTGGTTCATTTTTGATTTTATTCCTTGTAATAATCGATTCTTCTTTAATGCATTATCAGCAATCACTTGATTATTATGTAATTTTAATAATTGCAGTTAATTAGCTCATAAAGCCATTTACATATTTTTATTTTTCGCGACAGGTGATTTTCTCGTATCTTATTTTTATAACAGCATTTTTGACATGCATTTAAAATGGACATCAAGTATGTAGCTCGCATTTTAAAAAGTTCGCTATTGATTATTTATTTCGTCGTAATTATTGCGAGTGACATTCAGTAGATTTTGATATTTATTTGAAAGATCGTAATAGTTTGGAAACTAGACTGGAATTTCATGAATGTATGAAGGGAGGAATGACCGTCCCGGGCAAGGTCACTTTCTCCCGGACCGGTCCCGAAGAACTGCCCGGGAAAGTTTGTAAACAACCCGGGGCAGGCAGCCCCGCCATTCACAAAATAAACTCACAAGTCCAAATGCGTTGATAGCTCACGCTACGACATTATTATAATAAGAAATGAAAAGATGTTTAACATGATGACAAAGGTCATCTTCGAAATTAGAAATACAATCGATACTAAAATATAATAACAAGCCATAAAGTTTTTCAGTTCATTATTCGATAAGTATATGCTAAGTAGGTGGTATATTGTTGTTTTTATTCTAAATTTCTTCGGTTAATAGGTATATATTAGTAGATAACATGCTGATAGATAAATTATTTTAAAGTTACTTTTACTTTAAATAAACATAATTTAAATTTAGAAAAATATTAAGATTTTGTTTTGACGATTAAAACAAGGAGTTTAAAATGCCGTTTCATAACCAAGTTCGCACTTGCAGGCAAATGTAAATAAGATATTTCTAGCTTAAAAGATCAAGTGAGGTCGCAATTTGTAAAAAATATTTCACAATTTTAAAATGCCACAAAATGATGGACGAAATTACCATTTCACTATGGATTCTATAATACCGTTCCACCATCGGTTTTAATATTCCGGTAATAAGTAATAATTCCATTATTTTAAGTAACAAACATTAAAAATATTTGTTGAATATAAAAGATACAACTGTTTGGAATTCTCTTAATAATAATTCTAAAGAGAAAACAAAGATAATCATTCTCACTTCTTATAATGCATTCTAAACTAAACTGTTCAAATGTCTGACTAAAAGGTTAACAAATTCATAATGTAACAAGTGACTAAAATAATATCTTAACATTTACACTTTTGCTACTTATAATAAACCTATACTTTTTGAATAAACAACGTTTAAAACGCTGTTTATTCAAAAAGTATATATAGCCAAATAAAATAAGTTTTTAATATTAAGTCACTATGTGTGTGTATATTAACATAATTATTACTTACACATTTAAATAACAATTGGTGCTCCGCGACCTTCTACAAATATTTTAGGTTTGTAGGTAAAATTATTGTGGTTATGGAAATCCCAAAAAAATATACAGCTCTTGATAACAGTAAACTTGTTTAGCAGCTGGTGAGACAACGAAATTATAAGCTTTTTATGTAAATTATGTAACGTTAAATCGAAGTTGGTAATGCATACACAAAAAAGTTTTTTACGGGTTTTTAAATGCCATTACGCAATATTATTATTTTTTTAAGAATTACATGGTGACTGTAATAAAATAATAGCGGTTATATTTATTTTCTTATAATCAGCAAAGTTTATTTTTATTAGTTTTGTAGATAATCGAATGTCAAATCTGTCTCCTAACTAATAAGATATCATAAAAAAATCATAATGTAAAGCATATCGCACCCCCGGTGCGATATTGTCACATTTGCAAAAAATGCAATAATAAGTTAAGTATGTAATAATTGTTAATTTTATCATTTATATTGTTTTAATTATTGTTAATCATCATAAAATTATACACATCATAGCACACAATGTGTACTACGGAAATAACGTTATGGCTCCATGTAAACGGGTGCTTTAGGACAAGTATTACATACTTAACTAATTATTGCATTTTTTTCAAATGTTACAGTGACGCACCGGGGTTGCGATATGTATAGTAATCATGACCAATAATATGCAACTACCTTCTTACATTTCACATTCACGGGGAATGTGAAATTTATTTGATGATAGGTATAATGTAGAGAATCTGACTAGAGCACAAGGACAGAACTATTCCTAGATCAGTAGGTCTACGTTAAGCAATAGACGTCTACCAAACGAGGATCACTCCAGCAATCGAATGTACCAAAAACTTAAGGTTAATTACATTAATCATGTACTTATAAATAATAAACACCGCTAAACGAATGAGGCCAAAAGGGCTTTACGTAAAACAACGTAATTTCATGTAAGTGCATGGTCGTTATCTGCAATATAGCACTTAACGCCTCAATCAGGCACCGCACTGCGTGTTAAATACTTGAACGGCTTTATTCACATAAATTTTTATATTACATAAAATTCGATAATCTTTACTGGTTCTACATTATAAAGCTCAGGTACCATATATGCATGTAAATGAAACATATCATTCCTATCTTCGTAAAGTTACATAAATCTTAAGTCAAATAAAAATTATATTAAAATAACAACAACAAAGCACACAAGAAACATCCCTTATCACTTTTGCCTTGTAGCTTGATAGATTGTATCCATTCTAACATAAAGGTATCTTTGCTGTGCGTTTACCCCCTTTTATGAGTTTATTAAACCCCAATTCGAGATAGAGTTAGACATATTTTTAGTTGAAAAGTTCTCGATAGATAAAGATTAAAAAAGTCTAAAATGTGTATTTGACATTTGAAATCATAGATAAGAGACTATAGTAGGCTATTTCTCAAAAAAGTACTTTTAAGAGTGTTAATTTTTAGATCATACTGTCATATTTAAAACAAGAAGTCTTGAATAAATAATTATTTATAAATAAATTAAATTTTTGTCCATAGATGATGAAACAAATCAGCGCACTTCTCGTGGTGTTCGCAGTTGCGCACGCACAATTCCCCAACGGGCGCATCCTGGAACCTCCCGTTCCTTCCCAGTGTGTGCAAAGAGTCATCCATGAAAGATATGCTGACAGTAAGTATGCAGTGCTTTTCCTATACTCTTAAGTTGGTTCTAAGCACTCACTATCTCTAGTGTATATCTAAATGAAGATCAAAGGTTACTATATCAGTAATTTTAGTGCGACTCCGAATTTAAAACTTGGGAAGTTTTTGTCATTAATCACTACATAGTATAAAACGGATTTTATGTGGTTTTTTAATAGACAGAGTGATTCAAAAGGAAGTTTATATGCGACTGTTTTTTACTATTTACTTAGTGATTAATATTTATCATATATACATAGCCAGGGTCAGAATTTCAACTACTTCCTTTAAAAGGTACCGTACCGTAGAGTACCAGGGTACCGTAACTTCTACAACTAGGGCTAGTTCACTAGTATTTCTACGATCGTAACATGGTAAATGAATAGATTTACTATGTAGAATTTCAAGTAGTAGAACACTTGAACAATACGTTATGCCTATAAGCTTTCTCTACACAATTTATGTCTTTAATCGAAATCCGTTAGGCGACTATCTAGTTAGTTTGTGTTTGAATACGCAAAGAAACTTGGCAATAAAATTACCATAATGTCCCATCTTCTCTAACATAACCGACGCAGTGTTTGCTTGGGCTTTGTTTCTTTCCTGGTAAAAAACCTCTGAGCAAACCTGTTTGAAGGCTAGTCAGAAAGAAGTCATTTGTAACCATGTCTCACCAGGTTAAGGAACTCGTATAGTTTTATTACAGTTAGGGCTATAAATGTTGCTTCCACGCCAAAATGATCTCGGTAAAAATCTCGAATCATAAATTGTCTTTAATGACATATATTATGAATAATATCGTAAAAAACGTATGAACAAGATACTCAACTCCAAATAAAACGTTGTGAACATTCTACTTTATCTATTATTATCCTTTACGATAAGATTTTTCCTGGAGTTAAGAGGAAATAGGTCAAATATTTGAGATACGGTCTCACACATAATAATAGTCTCCAAGATAAAAAGGTCGTGAGACCATAGATGAATTTTAACAAAAAAAAACATGAAATGATATGTTAGTGTGTGTAGAACCAAAATAAAGAGGGCGATTCCGAGTCGAGATTTGTTTTTATAAAGCGATTGCGGTGACTTAAGGTTTTAAAATAATACTTATCTGAAAAACCTGAAAGAACAAAATACTTATGTTACGAAAAAATAAATACTTATTAGAGAAAGCGCGTTTATGTCTAATATTCAAGGAAATGTTACGCTACTGAGCGGAAAACAAAATTCACGCTGTCCATAAATCATTAAATTCATTAACCGACTTAACAATAAAACTTATGTTAATTTTTACCATAAAAAGCGATTATCATGTTTTTACTACCAATTTTCCGTATGATCCAATTAACTAAAATCTACTTGCATTACATTTTAAGTAATTTAATTTTAAAAAATGCTCTCATCTTACGAAATAGCGTTAACATATTACATAATTATTCTGCGTTCCCGTAAATAGGTAAATGACCTTTTTTTGCCAATGGATGACGCACGCCTGCCACGCCATGACATAGTCCAAGCGCCGCATTTTTTATCATTGCTTATTTCGTACCAATACATATAGCCCGGATAGCTCAGTCGGTAGAGCATTGGACTTTTAATCCAAGGGTCCAGGGTTCAAGTCCCTGTTCGGGCGAATACTCTTTTTATTGAACTGTAAATAAAACACGCATATTCTAATTACTAAGACGCGAATTTGAGAACGTCAAAGTAATATTTATTATATTATCGGGGTCTAAATGTATTATAAAACAAATTATATCCGTTTCTGACATACTTGACATATTTTGCGGTTTATGAATGTTTGTTTTTTTCTTTTCGTTTCGTTTGAATCATATTCACTTTGATAAGATGATTTATATAAAAATCAAGTTAAGATACAACCGGTACTACTTAAAAAAAATGTCCACACAGTTTCTTCGAGGAGGCAAAAATGTCTTTGTCAAAAGTGTTTCTACCTGAGTTTGTATTAATTAATTAAATAGTTCCTCTGAATATGCCTTAGGGTACAGCTTTTATTTTAAACTTGTTTTATCCGGGACTAAACGATAGGATTGGACTTAAGAACAAATACTACGCTACTGAGCCGTTTTGACTGATATGCTCGATAGATGATAAATGATACGTAAAATTTTATCTTAATATATTGAAAGTACGTAGTATCGAGTATCAACCATGCCCAAACCTATATTTAGAATGAACAGTGATACTATATAATAATCTTTGCTTAGCAGATAATAGCAGGCATATTATGGTAACAATAGATCGCATACTCTCGCTCCACAATACCGAAAGCCATTCATTTCTATAGGCTGCCACTAGGTGTGCTCAGTTCCCAGGCGATCTGCTAGCATTTCTCGCTTTTACATTTTCCTCTAACTCGGTCACCTCGGTTGGTTATAAATTATTTTTTACTAGCACCGCCCTGCGGTTTTAAACGCCTCGTTCCCGTTCCCTTGCGAATGATAAAAGTAGCCTTTTCTTCTATGTCATAAGCTACCCGTAAGTGAAAGTCGCATTAAAATCGTCTAGCCGACAGGCAGACATACAAAGATTATAAAAATGATATTTTTGTTAATTGTATTTAAAAAATAAATTATTTTGTTATTAAAAATAGACACTGCAATTTTATTTATAAATATAGGTTACAAAGCCTGTTAGGAGCGAACTTTAAAATTTTCACATTTTCTAGAGAAATAGACCTTGCAATACAGCAAGCGTTTTCAAAAATATAAAGATATAAGTATTTTTATTTTATATTATTAAGTACACTTACCTGCTCAAATAATTATAAATATAGCGCTTGTACTTATCGAAGTAACTAGACTTAGACAACAGTCCTATCAGATATACGAACTAAATTATTTTAACAATTATCGCTACATCGTACCTAACTGTTGTGGTTCGAATTATAGTCAAACTTAAATGCTAACCCCGAGAAGTCACTTAAAGCACTTTTGATCCGGACATCAGACAGCAAAAGATTCACATATATTATATTTAAACACATATTTAAAACCCAGACACAGAAAAAACACAATCATATAAAATTATTTGTGATGAGTTGGGATCAATACGACCCTCGGCATACAAGATAGCATCACTACCATCTCCTCCATCAAACAACAGACTACCTATAATATTTTTATTCTGTGTCCAGACAAAGGGTACTTCTTCTCGTGGCGGGATCCGGCGTTGCGCGGCGTGGAAGAAGACTGGCTGAGCGCGCGCAACTACTGCCGGCAACGCTGCATGGACCTGGTCTCCCTAGAAACCAGCGACGAAAACGAGTGGGTCAAGACTCGCATCGTACAGGATAAAGTGAGATACCATTATGTTTATGTACTTACTAAAGACACATGTCACATGACACAACCCATCCCAAACTGACTTACTATTTAAATAGAGATGATTTTATTATGCTACAAAAACAAATATATCTACAATTTACACATCAATACAAAGAAAAAAAAGCTGTTTCTCTAATTTCACTGTATAAAAAACTTGATAATTTATTTTCCTATACTCTATGAAACATCATAATTTATTTTTAATCACCCATGTTAGGCGACAAAATTTAAACAATTAAAAAACATTTATTTGTTTATAATTATCTCCCTTGAAACAAATAGGTATATAGCATAACACAATATTTTCATAGAAGCCTAATATGATTATGGGGTTGACAGTTGACAATCGTTACTTTACGCGTAAGTAGATCTAGTTACGCGTATGTGATTGCGTAGGTACTACAAATGAAACAGATGTCGTAATGGACATGCACTTAATAGGTATATAGTACAAAGGTGTATGGGCATTTATGGTAATCAGTCGAAGAGAAATATTAGTGGAGGTTTTAAAAGAATAATGGAACATAGTTTGTCACTTACACTACGGGAGTCTATTGAGCGATTAGTCCTTTTAAAATTAACAAGAAATTTTCGTTTAAACCTTGTATATATACAATCATTGTACATAGGCATAATGACTGCTGATGACTACAATCGCCGTTTTTACAAACCGTGAAGTCTTATTTCTAAGGCGTCGATCGCCGCATCCTTGACCTGACCGATTACTATGCATCGTATTTTGCTAAATTAGCGAAGCATTCACGAATGACAAGCAACAAAGAACAAAACGTGGACTTTTTGAAATGTCGAAGAGAAAGTGTTTCTTTAAATATCTTTGACAAATTCATAACGCGTCTTTTTCGTAACGACGCGTCGCCTCCCCATTGTCATGATGAAGAGCAATGAGGCAACGGACCGATTAGAATTTGGCAGTCAATTCGTGGAGCGACAATTGAATACCTAATCGTTTTCCGAGTTTCACTGCGGCTATGAAATCCGCTTCTTATTCCGTGAGAACTTTTTCTGTTTTTATACTTGTGTGTGCCAATATCTTCGATGTTTCTAGCTAGGGAAAGGTATTGAAACTCTTCTAAGAGAATAATATACCTAAGAAACCTGAGTCTGTAATATTACAGTTTTATTACGCTTCGATACATTAAAAGCGTCACTATAATGAAGAGTTTTCTCCTATTTACACATACCTACCTACTGATAGAATGCTTGGTTTTGGAGATAATAAAGACTCATGTAGACATAAGATAACACAGGATTCCTTCTCTAATTGTGACAAATTGCCTTATCCGAGGTATGCATCTCGCCATTGTTCAGAATCTCCAGATTGTTTCGCGTTGTTCACTCGGCTAATGACTTTAGCTTTTTTAACAAGGCAGACCGTGCAATTTGTGATTCTTATCGGGCGCAAATAGATTATTAGCAGTTTTTCCCTTGTATTTTTATATAATTTATTTTCATGTATCTGCCCAAAGATCATCAGAATTCTTATACGAAATAGATCAATAGGTTCATTTATTACAAACATGTTTGTTCCAAAATAAAGTCTGCCTAATCTTGGTATCGTCTTTTAGTCCGATATCTACCAATCAATAATACTAAATATATCTATAGGTAAAATACATTTGGACATCCGGCCGCCTCTGCGACTTCAAGGGCTGCAACCGCCCCGACTTGCTACCCAACGAAATCAACGGCTGGTTCTGGACCGCCGAGCTGCAGAAACTGGCGCCGACTACCAACCGACAACAGAACGACTGGTCTGAGGGCGGCGGCATCGGGAAACCGCAGCCTGACAACAGGGTAACACTTCCTCATTCTACTTACCGTGAAACCGAACAATAGCGACACTGCAAGCATGACATTACGAAGTCGGTCATACCATACCATACGCAATGACGCAACCGATTCCGCGAAGTTAAGTAATGTTTGTCATAAAACACGCGTGACCTGTTCAGGCATCCGACAATGAAAACGAAAGCGACGCAGAATATTTATGGGCCTGCGAAATATTCGCCTGAGGGCGTACCCGCATACGTGTCACCGCTTTCTACAAACGTCACACGCAGGCTGTACGACAAAAGCTCATCTTTATTCCGCGCGCGCCCACGACATTTGTTTGCGCGTCACTTTCCCCGTGCGCAGGCGCAAATGCGAAATAAACAATACGTAACCCTTTGCGGTCCGCCGCGGATCATCCATATCCGCTTTTTGTGTGATTTGCGTTCAAGGCGACCGACACCACTCATATAATTGAGTGATGTAAGTTCTTTATGTTTACCTACCTATTCATTGTTTGGTACTCAAGATTAAATAGAAACGAATGAGGATGTGACACAAGGTCGTTATTGAGCAGACATTAACCAAATTTTAATTTGCTTGTGAAGTTATAAGTAACAATTTCTAGCGGTAAATTTCATGTTTTTTTTCTACAGGAGCTGATCCAAGGTGGCGCCTCCGAGCACTGTGTAGCCATCCTCAACAACTTCTACAACGACGGTGTCCATTGGCATGACGTGGCCTGCCACCACAGGAAGCCGTTCGTTTGCGAAGAAAACGATGCCCTGTTGAAATACGTGCGGTACACAAACCCTAACCTCAGAGTATAGAGCCGCCCACACTACGAATTTATGCAATAACTCCCAAAGTCTTGAGTTAAGATCTCGCGAATAATGACGAGCATACAAACAAACACTGCCCAGAGTCAATTTAATTTAACATTTTCTAAATTAACCAGTGGTGCTAGCTTTAAGATTACCTCAACATATTTATTTCAGTATTGTTTTTCTCTATGGTAGTCATACAATTGCAAGTGGTTGTATTAAGTTTATAAGATCTGTCAATAAAGACTGGTTTAATAGTATATATTTGTCTTTTTTATTTCCCATACCAAAAAACAGGTTAATCTTGCTCTCTTTTCCCCAGGACTTATCTAAACTAATGTAATAAAGACGATTTTTATTTTTTGTTTGTTTATTACTAGTTAGTTAACTTAAAGACTACTGGACCCATTTCATATATAACTTTATTAATGAAAAGGTACCTTATCGGCAACTAAAACACTATATTTTATCTCTGTATTTTTAAGAAAAAGGCAACAACTAAACATAAAAAATATAATCAGTGCACTGCTAGCTGCTTGTCCTCAATTAACTGCTAGTCTGCCCACAATGACTGCATCTAATGGTCATAGTTCTAAAAATAGTAAACATAAGTTGAGCTAAGTTACTGAAACATATGTATGAAATAATACTAATATTATACATGAAAAAATATATAAATCCATTTGTTATGTTTTGACATCATACCAGAGTATTATTAAAATTTTGGCAGTTGTATAACCACAAGAGATTTTGGCTGGTTTTTATTCTGCGTAAGATGACATAGGATGTAATCCTTACTTATATTATAAATGCGAATGTTTGTGAGTATAGATGTATGATTGTTACTCTCTCGCCAGAATGATATTTGGTACAGGGGTTATTGAGTCTGGTGTAACACATAGGCTGTTACTTTGAACAGTGTCACGGGAAAATTGATGATTTTATAATATTAGAATATATAAAACTTATTTAGTGAACTTAAAAAGAAATAAATCAACTTAAAAATATAAATTGTAGAGAATCTTTATTTATTTTCTCTTAATAACAAAAATTTATCCTTAACTGTAAAATGCACAATCAAGGTGGAATAATAATATTTAAGGTATATTTTAATGTTCTGGGCGAAGTTTTAGTGATCATGATAAACCAAAGGCAGATATTGCAGAAGTAGACTAGAGTTAACAGCATTGTCACATGCATTAAGCGACAGAGACGTAGAAAACTTAGCTTGAGTCCCGCACTAGAAAGAAGTCATTATATATTAAATTCTATATACCAACAGCAGTAAACAAGTCATTGTAAGATATTATAACTAACCAATATCTTAGATAATCCAATAATGCCATATTTCTCAATAGTGTTAAGGATATATTATTAAGGTATCAACAAGAGCTAAGGTTGATACCTTAATAATATATCCAAATACATCGCAAATTGGTGGTATAATGCAATTATATTTAAAAAAAAATTATCACAATATCTTGATGATTTCAATTAACCTCAATTTTGATCTTAGACTATTTGATCTTCCCAATACAAACTTAATGTTATTTCAACTTTTTTATTACTATTCTCACAAAAAATAAACAATAGTATCCTTCAATTAATAAATACTATAATAATTATTTTATTTAAACTATGATAAGTCTTTATGTATATAGGATTATCATAAAATGAGAACACAACAAAAATCTATTGGAACTTACTCTCTGTTTGAGAATCCTTCAAGTTCAGAGTTTATAGACTCTGTAGATCTGCCAACATCAGGCAATTTGACAAAATCTCTATCAAATTGTTCTTGTAGACAGCAAATCCTTTCCATTATGAACAGTAAAAGTATCGCCCAGAAGTACTCAAATTCAAACACTATTGCTTTCATTTTTTTCCTTCAACCATTATAATGTGATAGCCGAACTTTGTTTTCACTGGAGGGTCTGTATAAACAGGGTTAGTAACTGAGGATATGGGTAAGGCGAAAGCTGCATCCTGAAATGGCCCAACCATGGAACCGCGAGTCATCCAGCCTAAATCGCCACCTTGACGAGCTTTGTCTTCACTATAAGCCGCCGCTATATCGGGAAATTTTTGACCGGCTTTCAATTTCTCCAACGCTTCCAAACATTTTGACTGTTTCTCGCACAATATGTGACGTACTTTGACAGCTGTCCCTCCTTTTTTTTCTTTAGCTGCAGGTTCTAAATTTAAAATAAGATTTTATTACTATCTATTTTGTTTTTATTTCAATATTATGACATAACCTATAAATCTTTTCTAACCTTTTGCATCCCCACTAGATTTACCACCACCACCCTTGTTACTTCCACCCTTTCCTCCCTTTTCTGGTTGCTTTTTAGGAGGCATTAGATATTTAACTTATGTAACTACCTAAATTCTATTTTAAATTAAAAACAACAAGAATATGGTAGGAAGGAAACAAATTAAATTGACATATTGACAGTGACAGCGTCAGACATTTTAACGTTCGAAAATGAATATCTCCATCAAACTGTCTATCGGCATAGGTTGTGTGCTTTGTCTATAGCGTTGAAAAAATTATAAGTACTAATGTCATTTTACGATTGTGTCTTGTAGTGAATAATTGTGTTGTATTTATTAAATATTTTTGTACAAATCTTTGCTTTTTCACGATTTAGTATGGGAAAATCATGTACATTTTAGATACTCTTTAGATGAAAGGTAACAATTTTGATTTTAGAGTATAACATATAATAGAATATGATATGGTTCTGGTGTTTGGCATAATTATTTTGGTTTGTTTTGAACCTTAAATAGATTTTGTTTGTGTTATAATTAGATAAAACTTTATATCCGGACACAATGGGCATTATGTATGAAAAACGTCCATTGAAGAGGTCCCGCTTGGGGCCTCCTGATGTTTACCCTCAAGAACCTCAGCAAAAGGAGGACGAGCTCACGTCAACTAATGTAAAGCACGGTTTCTCAACCACTCCACAGTCTAGTGATGAGTTTGGCACTGCCAGACATGTTTTGTATTCAAGTAATAAGGTAAAAAAATATTGTAATTCAAATTCTGTTATGTCTGTACAAAATGTTTGTTTACAGTTTATTTCAAATATTATAATTACACTGCATTTTTATATGCTTAAATTTGTTTTTGCTCAAAACTAGCAATATGAATAATTTCTATAGAGTATTTCCCAGATTGGGCAGTTTTTCTCTTCAATATTATCTAAGAAGGAGGAATTGAATACTCTCCCTGACTGTGGGCGCAAACGACAACAAGTAAATCCTAAGGATAACTTTTGGCCAGCAACTGCCCGCACTAAAGCACAGATTGAAGCTTGGTTCAAGGATTTAGCAGGTATATAACTTTCATTTTAATCAAGCTATATTTAACTCAAATAAAAATTTATTACTTATATAATTTGTTAAAACCCTAAACTGTTGATGAAATACAAAAGCTCAGTAAATCTGTTATAAATAATATTTATTTATAGGTAACAAACCATTATCACAATTAGCAAAAAAGGCACCGAATTTCAATAAAAAGGAAGAAATATTTATTACTTTGACTGAGTTCCAAGTATCAATGCCTAGGGCAGCTTGGTTCATAAAACTTAGTTCTGCATATACTGTAGCTGTTTCTGAGGCAAAAATAAAGAAAAGGCAGCTTCCTGATCCTACAACTGGTAAGTTATCACAAAGCTAAATATAAACTTAACTTTTCCTGATCAGTTATATAAATATATCTCACTGACCTTCACCAAAGCCAGTCAGTATACCTAAATTATTACTTCTATTTATTTCTAGAATGGACAACTACATTGATCAAATTTCTCAAAGACCAAATTCCTAAGTTAGCTGAATATTATCAAAGTGCTGTACCTGGTAATTTGTCTGACAAGACTCCGCCTTCGCAATCAGGTAAAAGAAAAAATATATATTTAAATATATCCATTTAAACCGATGAGGAAATAGATCTTTAATCATTTACATTGTAAAACATACACTATATCTAGTTTATGCTTTACAAGTGTCTTTATGTAATTTGATATTATATACTAATATTTATTACTAGAGTAAATATAATTCTTGACAGTAGATGTTACTACTTTTTTATAGAAAGAAAATAACCAAGATATTTATTTATATCAATTTGGTAGTTATAAAATTTTGTCTATCATTTGTTAGGTCAAGGAACTCCAAGTCACAATTCATCAGGAAACCCTCCTGGCGGGACCACTCCAAACTCTACTATACCAAATTCTATGCATTCACCTGGCAACACAACAGGTATTTAAAATAACTAAGTAACCAGTGTAAAGATACTCAATTTCTAATCATATGTTTTTCTTAAGGTGGCAAATATATATATATATATATATATACTAGCTGTCCTGGCAAACATTGTTCTGGCATATAAATTATATAAAATTTGGTTGGTGTTGGAAGGTAGAAAATTTAGGATTGTTTGTATTATTTAGTGCTACATAATAAAAAAAATGCCGTGAGGTACCGGCAGAGTAGAATAGTACCTCCCACTGCACTAGGGGTATAATATATATATAGTAAGAAGCGACTAAGGTACCAGAAGCGACAGATGGCGGTATATCCATCAGAAACAGTGCATCCCCGTCACGAAAGCTTAGGGTTGGATAACCCTTATCACTTAGGGGTATGAAAAATAGATAGGAACCGATTCCCAGACCTACAGAATATGTGTATGGTAACTGTGACACGAGAATTTTACATATAAGATATATGGTGTGCAGAGAAATTAGAAAATAGAAGAGATGGTATGATAGCTACAATTTACTGACAAACTGGTACATGTAATGGTAGCAAAATAAATAATTTTTTAAGTCTTATAAAACATGTTTTAGGTTTAATACTATCTTTTTATATAAAAATTATTTGTCACTGTTTGTCCAGCATGAACTTCTAAACTACTGAACCAATTTAAATATTGTTTTGCTTATTCTGTACAGTTTGATCAAAGTTGAGAGAGGATAGTTTATATCTTAATTTATATTTGCAATATATTTTTCATTTTGGACTTAGTTAAGACAGCACAATGTCTATCGGGTCAGCTAGTTATCTATATCTATTCCATTTACTTAGTTTATTGTAAACTTGCATATTTCAACTTTGTTTATATTAATATTAACAGTTTTATAATGCCTGCAGGCATTGGTTCATCGACGCTAGGCTCTAGTGACAGCACGGACTGGCGGCAAGCACTGAAGCTTTGGAACTACTGCTGCCGGCTAGCCAAGTATCTTTTAGACGAAGGTCTTTTGGACAGACATGATTTTCTCACCTGGATTATTGAGCTCCTGGACAAGAGGGCGCCTGATGATGGGCTTTTGAGGTCAGTTTTTTTATTAATATCGATAATTAAACTTCATGTATCAATTATGTATGTCAATCAGTAAAAAAAATTACAGAAATATTCTAAGGCTAGGCTTCTATATTTACTAGAAAATAAATTATATTTACTTTACATTTAACTTTAACATTTCTGATAGCATCTCTTTTTTAACTGTCACAAACATGTGGTGACATTTACTCACAGATTGTGACTACAAGCAAACTGTACTAGTAGCATGAGATATAGTCATACCATAATGGTCCAATCCAATCATCGTCATACAAAATGCGCTTACATTTAAAGTGGCACTCAGTTTATGTACATTTCTGACACACAAGTATTAGAGACACATTATTACACAAAGATTAATTATAAATACGAAAGTTTGATAGATGATTGTTACTCTTTCTCGCTAGAACAGCTGAATAGATCTGGAAACAATTTTGCACAGAGATTATAGATAGTCTGGATAACACATAAGCTACTTTTCCAGAAAAAATGTTTCCGTAGAAAAGACCGAGCTTTTAATTTTTCTCTGAGGAATCGGTAAAACATTTACCCAGTTTAACTTAGCTTAGAAGCCACATAGACGTTTTCCCGTAATAATTAGAGCTTCTCAGGTATGAGGGTGAGATATAAAAAAAATGCGGACAAAGTGCCGGCCGGAAAGCTAGTAAACTTATACATTTTATCCCTCATTACTTAACCAGGCTATTCCTGCCGCTGGCTCTACAGCATATGTGCGAGTTCGTGTGCTGCGAAGGCTTGTCGCGACGTCTGGCCACCTCTTGTGCTAAAAAGGCAGCGGCCATCTGCTCAGTACTATCAGACACCACATTGCGCACGCTCAACCAACCCGCCGTCTTCACTAAGGCCCCAGACCGAAGCACTGGTAAGTATGCTCTTTTCATAGTACATGGTGATACACGTAATTGAACCTTCTGTTGCCGACAGATTATTTGTTAAGAAGTCTAGTCTACTATATGGTTATTAAGGTCCATATCATACATAGGTCGTCTGCATTGGTACCACATTCACCTATTTCTGCCACCAAATAGCGTTCGTATTGCTGTGTTCCGGTTTGAAGGGTGAGGAAGTAAAATTACTGGATAATGCGACATATATCTTCAAGACACAAGATAGGCAACGTGCTAGTAATATCCTTGTAATATTACGAACGTCTGCAGTTTGCTGTGTCGTTTACTTTCACGCGGACTTTATGCTCGTTTGTCGAACTGGTCTTCTAAAAGAAAAGTTATCACTAATTTGAGTAATATTGTATGTAATTAGTATATCTATATTTATAGAAGAACTAATTTTTCTTTCAACCCTTTTATACTGACTTTAATAGGCCTATATAAATGAAGATATTTTTAGTCTAGCAGTACTTTTACACTTTCCTATTACCTATCTGCTGTTAACTCGGCATCAATGCGCGGGCAGTAATAATTTTACGTTGATTTAAAGTCGTATAAAAACCTATTTTATAATAGCTCTTATTTTTTACAGAATTACCCCCCATGTCACCAGCGCCCGAAGCAAACGTCGACGTGAAACCAAATATATCCCAAATCAAGAGGTCCGCTACTCCAGCAGACCAAAACCAAGGCACTCCTAACCCAAACCATTCCATGGGCACCCCAAACCCCAACCATTCTATGGGTACGCCGAACCCATTGGGTACTCCTAACCCTATGGGTACGCCGAATCCATCACAGCCAATGGACGTGCAAGTCAAGGAAGAGAATGAGTCCCCACCGAGGGACCAGAAGACCACATTAACAACAGTAATTGCTGCTGCACTGAACCCAGTCCAAGTTGGCTTTGGGGAAATTCTGAATTGTCCGTATCATAGAGATGTTATAATTCAGTTGGCTACTGTCCTGCAGGTATGAAAAACTAAATGCAATATCTACATAAAACAATGTAAAAATATAAATCTATACTAATATTATAAAGAGGAAAGATTTGTATTTTTGTATGTAGCGAATAAACTTAAAAAGTACTGGACCGATTTTAATAATACTTTTTTTTTATTAGAAAGCTACATTATTATTTAGTAACATAGGCTATATTTAGTACTAGATTACTTTATTCCTATTAAAACCAACCAAACGTGTAAAAAAATTAGCCATAAAATGTCTTTCATCGCATACGCTGCGAAGAATATTAATGATAGGACAAAAATTGTTTGACAATATTATAGAATATATCAATATCAACAAAAAACTTTGCGAGACCATATGTCTGTCAACTATTGTACATAGTTACGTCACTATATCTACTTTTTTACATTTAACAAATTGATAAAAATGCCGATCAAAATCAGGCCGTGTTATCCATACCATTTATAATTTTTTATCCAAATAAATAATTTAATATTCAAAACTGTCTTAATAACTGATGATTACTTTTTGAATTATTGAAATCGGACATTCCATTCAAAAGATATCATGAAATTAAAATAAAAATACACGCCGCGGCGGCCGCCACGCAGCGCATCGAGTAACTAACTCGACGAGAGCAATTGTATTTGGCACTTTCTCGAGTAGGATTTTCTGAAAATCAATACGCTTCGTTGCCACCTACAAATACCACAGCCAACGTAGTGTACAGGGAGGCTTTAAGATAAGCATACAATTTTTTTCAAATTAGGGGTTCATGGTCGTTTTAATTAGCATGCTTATTACTTAAATATATGTACCGTGCGAAGCCGGGACGGGCTGCTAGTTATTTATATATAAATAAATGCTTAATTCAAATCATTCAATCATGTGCCTTTCATAAAACTATTTTTCATTAAAGGCAAGATTGTGCGCCAAGGGTTGTTCGTTTGAAACCCTTATAATATTTATGTGATTCCTGTGCTATCTTATGTCAGTAGCAATAAAGCTTTAAATGGCTGGGATTCGATGCTTACCATAACAGATATACCAGAATTTCAACATATAATTGATGGTGTAATTTGTTTACTAGATAATCTGCATAGAGTGCCCTACATCCATGGTATGGTCGGGCTGTGGCTCGTCCCTTCAGGGCTCCCCGCTGGACCTGCTGCCGCTGCCACCCTCTGCGCTGCCCATGCCGCACATGGACTCTGCCATCACCGAGGAGCACAGGAGAATGGTAATGTAACATTATCTTCACTGGAAGTCCTTGCATAATCCACCAGAGTAACTACGATGAAGTTTTAGGCAATATTTAGTGATTGAACTCTCTCTGTCCCTGATGGCAGTTGTATAGCCATCAGCGACAAAGAGAGTTATCGCTATCTGTTAGGTCCTTGACCTTTGATACTCTGTTCAGTTAGATTAAGTATTTTTAATGACGACTACAACATTAAATCGTTATATCTCTAGAGCGCTGACTCATTTTGTTTTACGTTTAACCTCGAGTAAGTTGTTTCCGACTTCCAAACCGATTAGGAATGTCAATTTTTTTTTGTTTTTTATTATGTTTTAAACTCTATTAATTTGTAAAATGTGTGTGTATATTTGCGCTTATTTTATGGACTAATACACTTTGTAACAGGTTTTGTTTTATTGAACAGAAAAGCTTGTTTTGAGACATCGGCGGGTCAATATTTTTTGTTTGTAGTACTGAACATAGTGTCAGTTAATTAATCAAAATCTTAGATTATAAATGGTAACTGGATACTTCGACAATTAAATTAAATCAAAATGTCATTTAACTTTTTCAATGTTCCTAAAACAGGTTTATGAAGCTGAACAAGAGATTGCAGCTAGAAGCAAGAAAGCCGAAAGTAAATGGTGCACAGACAAATGGCAGACCAGCTCTCAAGGTACGTTACATTATGTACTTTATTTGCTAGCATATAATTAAAGTACCTATTATATAAAAAATCTGATGATGAAATGGTGGTACATCCATGCGAAACTGTCAAATGCACAGGTCTGGAATGAACAGAAGCAGGCCCGTCACTCTGCAATTGTCAACACGCTGGCCCAGCTCGGCAATTATGGTTAAATTCCCTTATTGCCCCCAAAATTCAATTATTCCAAAATCATTGGGGAGGCCTGTTACTAGCTCTGGGCTTCCTATGACTGATATGATAATGATAATGATTCTGAATGGTAGTCCGGGTCTTAGTGATTCTAAATGTATATATAAAATCACTTTGGATATATTACATGTTTGAACGTTAATTACCCACCAATGATAAATTTTACATTTATATATAATTGGTGTCTTGTAGTTGTTGCGCTTTAAATAATATAATTACAGACTTATATACTGTTTATTGTCTGATAGCTCGAGTGCTGGCCGTGTTGGAAGCCCTGGACCGGCACTGCTTTGACCGCGTCGACCCAAATAACAACTTGGACACACTCTATAAGGAAGTGTTCGCTAACTGCACGTCGCCATCTAAAGACTCCACCATCGATACCAAAGATCCGGTGAGTAACTTGAAGTCAGTTCGCAAGAGAGCTACATTTCACGTTTCTGTATGTACTTATGTATTATATGTGATTCCTGTTGTGTGATGCCTGTAATAAAAGTGCTTTAAACGATCATGCCTTATCACGGAGTCAGGTCAATGTATGAAATATTGTGTAAAATATTATTAAATTATTAAAAAAAAATATATGGAACAAGACCCATCTCGGTTGCAACCACTTAGTGGCCCTGTTATTGTACGCTCAGCGAATAACAGTAGGAAGACCTCTTACAAAGTTCATTGTATTGGTACCTCACTCTCAGCTAATTCTACAGCTAAATAACAGTGTTCGCATTACTGTGTTCCGGTTTTCTGTTCACAAGGTTAGCGACACTAGAATAGTGATATCTTTTTGATGACACAAGTGTCTTTAGGCTGCGGTCACGTTTATTATCAAGGGGACAGTATGGTTGTTAGCTGACCTCATAATATATAAAAAACAAGGTTACATTACAAATTCTAGCTTCTGAAATATTCGTTTGTATAGGAATGGGCCTGTTCGTACGCGGTAGTGAAGGTGCTGTGTGAGTGGGCGGTGTGCGGCGCCCGGTTCGGGGAACATCGCGCGCAGGCTGCCGCCGCGCTGCTAGACCGCCGCCAGCACACGCTGCTGC
>JACJUM010000875.1:13048787-13250145 GCA_020976665.1 Heortia vitessoides | reverse complement strand
GCACCACGACCACCACGCCACTGGTGACTATGTCCTACCTCCGTGTAGCTTCTGAGAGTGGTGGCTTATGAGTGGACAGGATATTTATACACTCGCCAATGTTATGCTATACACAATGATTTCAAATTAACTTGACATTTAATTGAATTAATTAGTATTCATCATTCAATCAATATTCATAAAAGTACGCAGTTACGCTTCCACCGAAGTCGCAATTTAATGTTAATTTCGTATCAGCGTTTAAATGTAACAGCTTAATGTGCTCAAATCTCCATAACAGATGATCCTATTCGCAGGTTCCGATGACAAAGAATCCGTAAGTTCCGGCGCGGGTCTCTATAATGGTCCACCGGTCTTCCAAAATCTTTTACTGAGATTCCTAGACAACGACGCTCCAGTACTGGGTAGGTATTGCAGTTACGACTTCTTGCTTTCTAATATAGTTCATTAAAAGCCTACATGGGCGGTACCGACTAGCTAGACTTCTCTAGCAAACAACTGCGGTAGTGGAACTGACAGATACCCATCCCAAAACAACTTACTCAAACGCGAGACCGATATGCTGGCTACCCATCCTGTGTTGCGGTCTCGCGATTGCCACCACGTCTTACTCTAGGACAAAAGCGCTTCACAATGAAGCTTGCATACAGCTGGACTTCTAGTCCAGCATCAGCGTGAAATAATGGTTAATTATAACTAATATTTGTACTTAGATGTAGTAATATATGTACTTCTTAAAATCCATATATCAACGCAGGGCCTAAATGAATTTTTGCACAGCTGGTTGCTTTTATAATATAGGGTAGCACTAAGACAGATTTTATGAAAAATCATCTAAAGGGGTAAAACGGGGTTGCAGTTAGTTCGAAACTTTGATGTTTTTGAAGTTATTTAAATTAAATTCAGTATAAAAAGTCTTCATAGAAAGTCATGAAAAATGTGTAAAATATTATTTCGAAAACATTCCTTAAAGAGGGTGCAAAGTTAGTATACAAATTCTACAAGTTAACGCAGGTGAAACCGGGTGGGGTGAAATTAATGTGTATACGACTTGTTCTAGATGAGAGTCCCAATGCTCCGCCCGGCAACCGGCAGCAATTTGCGAACTTGGTGCATCTGTTCGGTGAACTTATAAGACGAGATGTATTTTCACATGACGCGTACATGTGCACTCTTATTTCTAGAGGTAAGTCGCTAAACCTGATTTTCTTTCCGATTTTATTATTCAAATCTTGACGAGCCCATTATGTTCCTATGTTTTGCACCTAACGTTCGGTTCGATCCAGTTCGATCCGATTTAATCTATTTAGGACAAACATTTATATATTAACAAACTGTTTTCTTTGTTCTGGGTCTGGGTGTAAAATATATGTTTTTAAATAACTTGTGTAACGGACATCAAATATTTAACATTTAAATATTTTTCCTGAGGGGGGACCCATGACCCTTGGCGCACAAGATAGGATGACGGATGGTGGTGATCTCCGCCATCAGGCTTGCCCTTTGCTCATTATTCTTTCCTGTATGAAAGTACAACTCTATGAAACGACCTCATTTTAACCGTCAGCTGTTTTTATTTTGTTAATTAATTAATATATTTAATTATACACCTAAATTTTTTTAAGGTTTTGGATTAATCTCCCTGTCCATTAATGAACACCGTTTGCAAATTCATCTGCATAATGTTGAGTTTATTGTAATTATTCATACAGACATGAGTAATCTTTGATTGATCGTGCACTAGCTTAGTGTTTACAATAAAGACTCCAGTTCGATCGGGGAGACAAAAGTCATTAATTTATGTTAAGTGTTTGAATAATCCATTCCATTTGAATGTGAAAATGTCTATGTTATTCAGGTGACTTGATATCTCCCACTGAGCCTACCTCCACCGGTACCTCGAGCGGTAGTCACACAGTGGCTCCCCCTGCCAATAGTTCCGGCACCAACCACAATATGGATGACGACATATTCGCAGGAATCGATTTGAAGCCTCCTAAAATGGAAGTGAGTGTGCAACGGAGACAGATTTTGTAATTGGAATATCTGACATTTTAAAAATCTCAATCTAATTCGAATTTGGTAATTTTTTTTATATTATCTTTAATATAAAAATAATTACAACACAGAAGAGATCCCAACCCTGACTTCTCAGCACAAAAAATCCAAAAAAATCTACTATGTTCTCGGTAGCACAACGGTAGTGGGTAGCGCCTTGACTAGAAAAAGATGCAGGTTCGAGTCCCGCCTGAAGTCATATCTAATTTTTACCGGCAGAGTAGAATAGTACCTCCCCTTATACCAGGTGTCGTTAGAGGCGAGTGAGACACCGGAACCGACAGATGGCGGTATATCTATCCGAAACAATGCAGCTCAAATGCACAGGGCGGGGATAGGCAGCAGCATCTGCGTCGCGAAAGCTGCGCTTGCCAACGTTTGCCAATACGCTTGCCTATCGCGGCAATTAGGAATGCTGCTGTCGTTTAGGTACCTCAGTCGCATATCACTACAACTGGTACAGAGGATAGTACTGTTCTACTTTACCGGTAGCCCAAGGTGGTCATATGAATGATGATCTGCTTTAATTATATAAATTATTTCTTACAGGAAAATGTTCGCATGGATTTAGACGACTCTAAAATAGATGATGACTTAGACAAGCTATTGCAAAACATTAACGTCTCCCAACAAAACTCTATGGACGCGCCTGACAGCCCTAAAGACCCCGGTGAACCATCTCACAGGTAAAATAGTATTAAAATTGATTTATTTACTTCCCTTTTATTGATTTA
Organism: Heortia vitessoides; assembly: GCA_020976665.1. Lineage (NCBI taxonomy): Eukaryota > Metazoa > Arthropoda > Insecta > Lepidoptera > Crambidae > Heortia > Heortia vitessoides. The sequence continues at coordinate 13,247,353 of JACJUM010000875.1, read as the reverse complement.
TAGAAAAGTCGTAAATAATGCCAGTTGGAATTATCTCCCAGTCAAACCATCGCACGTACATATATATAAAAACATGTTATTATTAAGATGTTTATATAAATGCAATGCATACATATTATATGATCTGAATAATAACGTACATCAGAAGTAAGGTCATGCAGTTTCAAAAACAGTAAAGATTAACAGTAAACAAAAAAAAAAACGTTTTTTTATTATAATAATAAATTCCTACAACATCTCATACATTGACCTGACTCCATGGTAAGTTGCTTAAAGCACTTGTGTTACGGACGCCAGACATCACAAATATACTACAGGAGTAATCATAAATATACTACTTAAATATATATATTTAACACCCAGATACTAAATTAGTTAATCGGACCTGTCAATGAATCAGATTTTAGAATCCCTACTAATATTATAAATGCGAAAGTAACTCTGTCTGTCTGTCTGTCTGTCTGTCTGTCTGTCTGTCTGTTACGCTTTCCCGGTTAAACCTCTCAACCGATTTTGATGAAATCTGGCATAGACAATCTTTAGACCTTAAGAAAGGACATAGGCTATTTTTGAACTCGAAATAAGGGTTGCAAGGGGGGATGAAAAGTTGTTTGCATGGATCGCTATTTTTAGAGCTAGAAACTTAAAACTTATTTTTCAGGCCATTGATTCGATATAAATAAACGTGACATTCAAAGTTTATATAATTTGAAGTAAATAGGTATGGTACCCAAAAAACTATTCCACGCGGACGAAGTCGCGGGCACAGCTAGTTTACAATAAATTTGTTTGGGGATCGTCGTATAGCTTTCACACTAAAAGAGTATGTTAAAAAACAAGATTGATAAGAAGGAGTTAAGAGCGAGACAGTATTAAAGGAACGGGGATTACATTCGTGAGAGGAAGATAGGAGATGCTCTGGAAAATAATACAGATTAGCTTAATAATTCATGGACTAAATATGACTGGGTGCTTTTTTTATTACAGCGTTAATTCACCAATGATGGTTCCCAGTGCAATGGGAATTCCTGGGATGCAGTCTATGGTAATGGGTCCCATGTCAGTGCCAGGTGATTATATAGTTCTTTTCTTTAATTAGCTGTTACTCGCGATAATGTCTAAAATTAGTTCTTCCGGAAACTCGGATAGTGACCAATAGTCCTAATTAATTTGAAAAAAAACAAATGATATGTTTAACTTGTAATAGGACATATTGTCATATGTCATATGTCATTGGACATATTGTATGAATACATTTTTAGTTGTTTCTTTTATATTTTTTAATTTACTTTAATAAAAGATAGGGGTAGGGGGGGGGGGCAATTTGTAAATAAAAATGTCAAATATCATGATTCAGTGACACTGATAACGGGTATATTATATAAATAAATTATGAAGCTATAATACATCATCATCATCATCGTCATATCAGCCATTGAAAGTCCACTGCTGGACATAGGCCTCCTCAAGAAAGGGGGAATTTTACCCTATAAATGCCGCTCTGGGCAAGCGGGGATGCTGCTACTCATCTCCGCCCTTTGCATTTAAGATACACTTTTGCGGATGGTTATACCGCTATCTGTCGGTTCTGGTACCTTAATCTTGCAACACCTGGTAGGTGGTACCACAGGGGTAGTTCTGTCGGTATATCATATTATCTATATATTGAAACACCAACGTGCAGGCATCCGCACGACGAGCGCGGGTCCGTCGAGCGCGTGCGCGGCGCCGGCGGCGGTGTCGCGGCACTACCACTACACCATGCACTTCCCCCTACCGCCCGCGGAGCCTGAGCACACGCCGCACGATGCCAACCAGCGCCACATCTTGCTGTACGGTGTCGGCCGGCAACGAGACGATGCCAAGCACGCCGTCAAGAAGATGACCAAAGGTTAGCTTTGGAAACATTGTCGAGTCTCATTCTCTTATCGCTCAGAGGTTTCGTTTTCGCTCAGAGACAAGAGGCAGGCCTTGTCGCAAGTTCACCTGAATCTCATGTTTTTAAACATCAACGAGCAGTGCTTGCGTAACATGTGTTCCGCCGTTTGTATACCGTAAATGATAACAGAGGCGGCGAAATTACTGGATAGTATGTAGAATTATTTTGTAACGTTTGATGAAACGCTTGAGGTGACTCTTGTGATGACACATGACACATATGCCTATAGCCCACGGTGACGCATACCATCATGCGAACTGTCTGCTAATTTTCTGACATAGCAATAAAAAAAATTACTTCTTAAGTGAATTAATCCACTTAAAACAATACATACTAAAACTTTATATATTTAAGGAGTTCTGTCCAACCCTATTTTGCATACTTCGTGGTCTAAGGCTCTTGCTAACCTTAACAACCACAACAGGAGATGTACTGCTATGATTGTTAATCGCTTCCTAAAATTACCCCGAGAAATCCAGGAATGGGAATCCAGGACATATTATAAATACAGTTATTTATAACTGTCCTGGATTCCGTTCCTCGTTATTTAATTATGTCGTTACCTAACGAACATCTAATTATAACGACACTATACCCAATTAAAATGTGCTTACATTTATGCTAATTGTAAGAGATAATAACAGGTTAGCTCCGCATGCAGATTTAAGCATACAACGTTAATTAATAATAACCATAAAAACATAAATATGATATTAAGAGCTCGTTCCCACTTGTCGGGTGTTGGATCTGTATATTAAACGGAGGTTATAGTGGCATAGCATTATATATAAAGCTTACATTACACTTATCGGAAACCGATTTTGTGTCGGCTCGGACAAGAAATGTCGGGTGTTTTGTCAGCCCTCTACGCCCGGAAAAATATCGTGTCGGATCTCGCTCGCCTATGATGAAGAATGGCGCTGTTCACATTCGTCTGATATCGAGGCCGATAACCCTCTCCCCGCTGCGTTCGCTACACACACATCGCGACGCGAAGGCAGAGTTGTTGTGTTTTTATTGTACGCACGTTTGGTGATTCGTAGAAATGGGAAGAAATTCTCGATAAGAAACTCCGAACAGTTGATCACACTAGTTCAGGAAAAGGTGTCCTTTGGGACAAAACTCTAAATGAGTATAAAGAAAGCAACTGAAAATATCTGCTTGGCGGGAAGTTTGATGCCTACTAATACATGATTTTGTCAATTTAGACGAAAAGCAAGACAATCATGTGGTAAGTGTTTGAAGTTATTTATTTAATAATATACGTAAAATTCAAAACATAAATATTAACCATGCGCTTCTGGTTGCAAAGGCACTGAGCCTATTGTTGAAATGAAGTAGTTTGTAAATTCAAACCGTATATCATTTGCAATAGAACCACCGTGGATTACAGTTTTGCAGTTGTACTTGTTCTTGCATCGGATTTTCTGCCGCACACTGTCTTCAAAGTTCAGACCATCCTTTTCTCTTGCAAAATTGTGTAATACTGTACACGCTTTTACAGTTTCGATAGCCGTGTCTGGGTGGACATCCCGTGGCCAATTAAAAATTCTCCATTTATTGGCTAAAATGCCGAATGCGCATTCAACGTGCCCGAGTTAAGCGATAGTTAAATATTTTTTTCATTTGGTCCAAATGAGTGCCTCCGGAAGGTCCTAACAAATTTGTTGACATAGGGAAAGCCTCATCGCCCACGAGAACATAAATAAGGCATATCATTTTGAAGTGTTGCATGTAGAGGCATTGGTTTTGGTATATTTAAACTACCATAATTCAGTTTCTTCCACATGGTAGACTCCTTGAATATTTAAGAATCGCATTCTTTTCCATACAAGCCAACACTCATAAAAATAAAACGATATTCTGCATCAACAACGGCTAGTAAAACAAATGAAAAATAATCTTTGCAATTAAAATACCTCGAGTTACTATTATTTGGTTTCACCACTCTTATGTGCTTGCTATCAACTGCTCCAAAACAATTGCTTGTGCAATTTCCAACCATTTACTATCATTAATCAGGAATTTTCATTAGCTCGTCTCTGAATACATCCCAGATAGTGGAACTAATTTCTTTGCAGATTTTACCAATAGTTGTCACACCAGCTTTGTAACTATAGTGCGATTCATTTGAAGGAACAACCGATGCGCAATATTTGTAAAATAAAAAAGTAGATATATATAAGAATAGGTAAGATAATTAACATCTCCATCTGTATCTATTGTAATTGCAGGTAAACTATTATCTACAAAGTGGTCGAATCTACGAGTTGTCTGGATGCGAGCAAATAAAAATGAAGTCAGAAAATCCGGAGCAGGGGCTAAGTTTTCAAAGCCTTATGTATATAAAGAACAGATGAGTTTTTTGCAAAAAGTGGCCGAGCCTAATCGCACTCATGATTCTGTCAAGAAGCGTCCAACAGATACATATTCAGACGCATCAGCGGCCAATACAACAGATATAAATTCAGAGCTGTTATTACCAAGTACTTCCAAAACGCCCAAGACCTTCGATGATTAAATGAGCCAGTTTTTAGATAGCAGGCTACAGTCAGGCAGAAGTAACGAACATCCAATGCTTTCTTTTTTCAAAGGTATTCTGACGAGCGTTACGTTTTTAGACCATAGTGAAACTTTAGATTTTCAATCAGGCATGCTGTCACTGTTTGAAAACATTAAAAAGCAGCGTGAAAGTCGTTTATACTCATCAAATTATGGTTGACATTCACAGTCAAGAGATCACGTGCTACATCCTGTATATTCGTCACAAAACCAGAATGTGCACCCACCATTAAACCAGAATATCTTACCTTCAGGTGGATATGGATATTCGACATGCCAACTCGTTGAACCAGCATCACCTACTCTGTCACAACATTCAAAAATTACTCAAGATTCGGACTTAGATTTTAGTAATATTTAACTCCACTAATTTGTTTCCGAAATTATAAAAAAATATTATGTTATATTTTCTTTCGTTAAATATATGTAAACTAAAAGTGACTGTTTTATCTTTTCCTCTATACAAATTAATATGTATAATTATATAACTTAGAAATATCGCTAACCTTTCTTAAGTACAAACGCAGTCTCTAAATCTTGTATTTTGGTAGTTTATGCTCACTGATATTTGAGCCAATAGATGGTTGAATGTAGTTATCGACATTCTTAAAGAACTTAATTTCGTCACTCCTCAATTCTGTTATTAAATTCTGAAATGTTCCCAAACTAAATCTTTCTCTCAGGATTGGGTGCACCCAATATTTTCTTTCCTTGGCTGTCTTTTCTGGGTTTCTTCTTTAATAATAATACATCACAACAAAAAATTCGTCGACGTCCATCGTGCACAATCGCTTAGCGTTTAATGTTTAAAATTGACACTAGATTCGACCGTGGCCGACAACCGATTATTAATCGTGTGTGTGAACAAAGACGCCGACATCCGATTAATATACGGATCCCATAGCCGACAAGTGCGAACGAGCCGTAACTATTTAAATAAAACAGTTCTATATGACAACCAGAAATATGTTCTCTAAGCCACTCTGAGCTGATTGTTAATAATATTTGATCTTTTAAGCTTTTCCAACTTAAGAAAGCCGTGAGTTACCGGCTGGGTCTATACATCCATCAATCAGATGGCCGTATATGCATCCGAAACATCGCAGCTTAAATACTACAGGGCGAGGATGGGCAGTAGAATCCTCGTCGCGAAGTTGCGATCTGTGATTGCCACCACACCTGCTCAGCGTGGCAATTATGGGAAAAAATCCGCCTATTTAAGGAAAAAGCCTAAAAAGGATGTATGCTGTAGACCGTGACGTCACTATGGTGTGCGTCACAGGGGATGCGTGTGCGATATATATCCAGTAATTATTTCCCATTCTTATTATATCAAATGAAAATTATAATAACAGCCGTGGTTAGTCGCCAGACAACAGAGTACCTTATCACAAATATACTACTTAAATACATACATTTAACACCCAAATACAGAACTGACACAAATATTTGCTCTTCGTGGACTCCTGGCGCACAAGATACGATCACTACCATCTGCGCCATCGGGCCCCTTTTCCTATTATATAATGATTTTTGATTAACTAATTTCCAATTTTAACAATTCATACCTTATTTATTTCTGAACAGTATTTTTAACTTTTACTATTTTTAGATAGTATAATACATGCCACTTTGTCTACAGAAATCTGCAAGCTTTTCTCAAAGAAGTTCTCCATAGACGTCGCCGAAGGAGGCAAAATTAAAAAGCACTCCCGTAACGAGTTCAATTTCGAAGCAGTTACACATAAATTTCAGGTAAATTATGTATTAACTTTATGTTTTATTTCATGATTAAGATTTACGTTTAATGTTTAATGGCCTTACAGTAAATTCACCGGATATAGAAATATGAGTTCACTTTTGAGTTGACACTTGAATTTTGACATGAGATACACCTCATACAGAGGTCGTCTGCATTGGTACCTCACTATCACCTGTAACTTTGTAATTCTTGGAGTAGATAAATAAATTGTTATTATTACCTATTTCTATCGCCAAACACAACGCAATCTGTTTCGGTTTGGTTGCGGGTAAAAGTAGCAGTGAAATTACTGGGTAATTTGACAAAATATTTTCAAGTCACAAGATGGGCAACGGACACAATGTGCTAGTTATATTACGAGCGTGTATACGTGATATAGCAGTGACGCTTACTATTACATCGCGGCCTGTACACCTGCTTGTCGAGTTGGTTAATTTTGGATTACCAATAGCAGTAACAGTTATTACATAATAAACACTATAAAATCATTCTTACAGTTATAGGTAACCACATCATGCATAAATAGAATCATAATAAGTCATAACACGTACAAAAACATCTAAATCGGTATATATATATATATATATATATATTAGATTTGTGCTAGGAGAAAACCACTAACAAAGCTCACGTATAATAATAATAAAAAAATAAACCTCCTGTATAGACTTTTCACTACCTGTGAAAATATCAAAAACGTACAATAATGCCTAACGGTTATCCTAAACGGCCTTAAAGAAATTTTTTCTACGATCTCAGGTATAAGTAGAATATAAAATCATAAAATCGTTTTCTTAAATTAAAATGGAACTTGTACTTAATAATTTCCCAGGCGATGTCAATGTACGAGCAAGGCGCCGTGTCGTGGGCGGTGGGCGGGGCGGTTTGCGAGGCGCTGGCGGCGTACGCGGCGGGCGCCACTACGTACCTGCCGCAGCCGGAGCACGTCGCGTTCGCCCTCGACCTCATGGAGATCGCACTTAACGTGCACGGGCTAATTGAAACCTGCATACAGGTTCGTTACGCCACTGATCCAGATCCCGCACTCTTCTATAAATGACGCCCTCTCACTATCAACACACAACCACGAACGTATTTTTTTAAATTTCTTTAATTAGGAAGATATGCAGTGTGGCAGAGTAGAATAGTACCTCAGCCCGTACCAGGTGTCGTAAGAGGCGACTAATGTACCAGAACCAACACATGGCGTAATATTCATCCGTAACAGTGTAGCTCAAATGCACAGGGCGGGGGCCGTCGCGAATCTACGCTCTGCTATTACCAGCACAAGAGAGTCCAGCGCGGCAATTATGGGCAAAATTCCTCCTTTATTGGGGAGGCCTATTACCAATAGTGGTCTTCCGATAGCTTATATGACGATGAGGTATTTGGAAGATTTATAGCTATATACATAATACAATTTATTAAACCAATAGTGACTTACAACCCCAACAGAAAAATAAGAAAATGAAACACAACAAGAACCACCAACCACCACATATGTAAGGAACATATATAAACATTATGTATACTGTTAGAAAAAAAAATTAATAAAAAAATAGATGAAAATCTAATATATACGATTTTACGCTGGCATATACAAAATAAGTCGGAGCTACGGTGGGTTACGATATGCCTCAGTTACTTTAAACTAATTCTAATTTCATTGTCATCAGATCCTTAAAGAGCTGTCGGAGGTAGAGGTCGCGCTAATAAGTCGCGGCGCGCCAAGTAGTGGTCTAGCGGCCCCGCGAGCGTACACTTCTGCGCTCGCGCTGTACACCGTTGGCGCGCTGAGGCGGTATCATTCATGCTTGCTGTGTAAGTCAGCAATCTCACACATTTCGTTGGCCATGACTGTTTGTTGTATTTTGTTTTTATTTTTTGTAATTCAACCAAGCCAACTAGGCTTCTGTCAAATGTGATGTCACCCGAGTTTAACTTGTGAATGTGTCGATGATGCGAACAGTATTAAAAAGAGCCGAGGTCCATGCTGTTCCAATCCCGTAAACCTTGCGACCGCCTTTGCCGTGGAAGCAAACAATGCGCAGGCATAGATCGCTCATTAATGGGCGGCACAGTCTTTCGCCGGTAAAAAACCGTAGTATGTCGTAAGCGGTATCTGAAGCGGTGTGAGAGCGGAGAGAGCACCTGAATGTCTTGTTGGCATGGTGGAACAGCATATATTTATCTTGATGAATAAATATTTCAGTGAATCTATGAATAAGAATAAAGTATGGGTCGACCATGTCATGAATCTGGCCGTGTGTTTTTTCCCTGAGTGAGGAATATACAAGTGGTAATATTTGCTGTGGAGTACCGGCAGAGTAAAATAGTACCTCCCCTGAACCAGGTGTCGTAAGTTGCAACTAGAGTACCGAAACCGATAGATAGCGCTATATCCATCAGAAACAATGTAGCTTAAAAGTACAGGGTGGGGATGGGCAGCAGAATCCCCATCGCAAAAGTTACGCTATGCAATTGTCAACACGCCTTGCCCGCGCGCCATTTATGGGCAAATCCCCTCTTTTTTGATGGCTGGTATGATCAATACTTTCTTCGATTAATTATTTTTTTTATATTATATCTTTGTTTATAGTTAAAAATATGAATTAATTCACACAACAACTAGTACCATACGTTTACCTAACTTCGAGGTAAGTAGCTTGAAGGAATCGTATTACTAATATACATTTGATATCTTGGTAGGAAAGCTACAATTTTTGTTACACAAGACAGGAACACTACCGAATACGCCATCGGACCCTCTACAAAAAGCCATTACCGTAACTAATTGGCTTCTTAAGAATCCTTTCTCTGGGTCTTGAAACAGTCGTTTGTTTCAGTATGTGTTGAGCAAACATCGGCGGTATTCGAGCAGCTGTGCCGGCTCGTGAAGTGCGTAGTGAACCCCGGCGACTGCGGGTCGGCGGAGCGCTGCGTGCTGGCGCAACTGCATGACTTGTACAAGGCCGCTGCGCACCTGTTCCACGCGCCGCACGCCGACACCTTTGCTAACGCGTACCCTAAGATCAAGTGAGTCGTGTGACATATAGAACCGGTTCTATCCGGATACGGCCGGTTAGCGATTTGGTAGAAACCAGTTTAATGCGGTTTTTACACACCTGTTTGTACGGCAGCGTGATGTTGTGCCTTTTTTGTGATATATTGAGACCACTTTGAAACGAGTGCGTGTTGCGTTGTGAATGGGGCTTCCTTTTTGGCTTTTTAAGGGATACTAAGCAGTGTACAATACGGACTCTATAGTTGCATTTGTGTGTGTGCCTTAGTTTATTCAAACTAGTCTTGCGATTTAGCATTTGTATTGACTTTTTTGTAGTGCGTTGAGTGTTTAATACAGGGTTAACATATCATAGTGCTGTGCACAATTAATACTATCTATTGTCACATGAGAGTGACAATAGATAGTAAGGAGTGTGTATCTTGGGTTCACACCAATACTGCGTAGCTATGAGATGTCCGGCACATTATTTAATCACCAGACTCTAGTCTATGATATTAACCTAACAGATAGTGAGCTTGGCACACTACACGGACACCGAATTGAAATTGAAGTAGTAATGGCATTTTAAAAAACTAATATGTTTTTAACAATTTTTTTGTTTCAGGCAAGCTCTTTACTCACCTCTGCAACCGACTCCATCAAACTACCAGTACAATACGCAATTCTTAAGTGAATTTTTCACTAATCCCCGTAAAGGTAAGTTGCTCTTCTCTTTTTGCGTGATAAAAAACAGTCTTAGTCTTAGTATGAAAAAATATATTAACACTAAAATTTAAAGTAATGTTAAGGCAAGGATGGGAACCACTTATCGTTAAAGCTGTCTATAACTGGGTGATACCAAGACTTTTTTTCAAAAAATTTTACTAGTGTGATAACCAAATTGACTTACTTCAACAAAAAGCTTAGTATATTAAAACAGTATTGATGTTACTGAATAAAAAATCAATTAAATTTACCCTATAATCGGATCTTAAAAAGAAAAATTGAACCTCTATATACGTAATTGGGAGTCCTAGGCTATTATAAAATAATTACAGTAAATAAAAAGTAACAGTCTATAGGGAATCCCTATTATTTATTATTAGGGTTATCGACCCTTGTAATTGAAGTTACCTATACCTTTTTGGATTGGCTAAGCGGGCACAATAATTATCACACTACTATCACATTTTTAAGAACGGTTGCCGCAAGGTAGCATTTACGCTGAACTAAAAATAAAAAATGTTTTAAAGACATTAAAAAAAATTTTACTATCTCTATAAAGTTGTCACTAGACATGGCCTTAAAATTAACGGAATGGTTACACAGTATCAAGTATTATACTAGTTTAAAGTGTATTATATAAACTAGTTTAATATTGAATGACAATAATGACATTTAAAACAACTTCGACGAACTATGCCATGCAACCGAGATAAACTGCCCGCGAACATATAACATTTTACAACACTTTCGCCGAAACGCGTCTTTTGTACTAGGCAGTAAACTAGTCACTAGAAATATATTATTTTTTATAAACAAATTTATCGCATACGACAAATGATTTCGTTGAGTTGGCAGTAAAAACGTAAACTCGCCTGTCTTTGTAACCAAACCATTGTTAGAAAAGGTCCAATCTCCATGTATAAAAAGATTAACAATTGTGGAAGAAGCAAGGAAAGTATATCATGATCGATGCAAGTAGAAGTTATCAGTGAATTGGTGTGAGTTTACGCCAATTGTATGCATTTTACGGTAAACATTATTGAGGAAATTAATTTTCTTTTCAGGTAAAATAGAAATCGCATGGGCACGTCAAGTGGCGGAGTCTCCAGCGAACAGATATAGTTTTGTGTGCTCTGCTATGTTGGCGGTGTGTCGCGAAGTCGACAATGACCGGTAAGACAATGCAATTGATTCGCTTAAAGCACTTGTGTTACGGACATCAGACAACACAGGAACCCACTTGTATAACAAAATCTTACCCACGACCTTTGGAGTAGGATCATTACTATCTACGCCATCGGGCACGTCATACAATAAGTATATAGCCACTCATTACAAAAAACCATTAATAAAAAAAATATAACTTAGCAAACGATCAATTAATTATGATTAATCAACTAACAATTAATATTAATTAAATCCATAGTAAAGTAGACCCGTGTTACTCCCTATAAAATCAAATGATTCAAACATGTTTTACATGAGGAAGACCTGTTACAAATGTTTTCTGCATTAGTACTTCTCTCTCACACCGCTTCTTTTTCTCTCTTTTTCTCAAGCCGTTTAAAGAGTAGTTTTATTACACCAACCAAAAAGAATAATACTTTTTTCCTGCTTAAATATGTACTTGTAGAATCAAATATCCGCAAAAATATCGATAGTTTGTTGCATGCATACGACGACGATTGGTAGTATCTCTAGGCGCCAAGATTTGATCCGATTACGGAACAGACATTTATGATTTCAGACAGTGATGAAAATTTGTGTTTATTTTGTATCTGTTTTTTAAAAATATGTATTTAAGTTTCATATTTATACTATATTGTCTGATATCCGTAACACAAGTGCATTATATAAAGCTACTTACCTCGGGGCCACGTGATACGTGTATGAGATGTGTGAATTTGTTATTATTTTATCTATATAGTATAACTTATTTTTTTTATAATGTGGCATTAAAAATACATATAACTCCAAATTTTCACCCCTCTAACATCAATTTTCATCTAATCACCCTATTTTTTAATAGCGATATTAGAAATTTTATCTTTCCATATAATCTATATGGCAGAACAACGTTTGCCTGGACAACTAGCCTATATATATATATATATAAATAAAGCCCTATTTCCCTCGTTCACGCCATCACGCGTGAACGGATGTACAGTTATTAATATTTACCATGTGCATAGTGTAAACGAGCTAGGCGTTCTATGCGCGGAGATGACAGCGTGGTGCAGCGGTCTGGCGGCGGAGTGGCTCGGGGCACTGGTTGCCCTGTGTGGCGCGCAGCACTACCCACAGGCTGCGCCGCACACTGCACCACCTCCCCTTTACCCCGACTTGCTCCACCACCGGGACCTGCACGACGCCGCTGCACACGACGCGCTAGCGGTCTTCACTTGCATCCTCGTAGGTCAGTGACCCACTATTTCATTTGGCAACAACTATATCTAACAATATATATATATATAAGGAGAAGCTGACTAACTGACTGACATATCAACACAGGGCCTAAACTATAATTGTTAAAAATTGCACAAGGGTTCGTTTTATAATGTAGGAGAGAAGGCGGTTAAAAGGGTGGTGCAAAGTCAGTATTAAAGTTCTGCATTTTAACGCGAGTGAATCCGCGGGGTGCTGCTAGTATAACATAAATAGAACGACGCTATAATGCCCGCCCGATAGCGTATCGTTGTGAATGCCACCCTCCATCAATCTTTCAGTCCACAATCACAAACACTTTACACACATTCTTTTTGTAGAGTGTTCACCGGCAAACGCGTAATAGTGTACACAAGCTTTTTTGCAAACAAGAACTAGTTAGTCCTTTTTGCAAACAAGGACTAATTTCCTCTAACGACGGCTACTGTAGCCATCATACGAATCATCAGAATCGCCCCCAAATGATAGCCGTCAATCACAATGCGATCAGGCGGTATTAATCGGTATCGGCAATAGGGTCGTTTGACTCGTAAAATAAATTTAAAGAAAATTGTGAAATTAATAAATCAGACACACTTTCGGTTTCACTGCTGAATCCTTTTCTTGAAATACTTTTGATTTAGAAATGTTATCTCATGAACCCCTTCACCCCTTGTCATACAAGTTGATGGGATTTATAGACGATCCCCAATGCGTATTTACATTGGTACACACCCACTCTAAACTGCCTCTAATAAAGCATTCTGACAACTTACAATATTACAGCTCGTCACTGCTTTTCCCTGGAAGATTTTGTACGGCACGCAGCGTTGCCGTCGCTAGTGAAAGCGTGCGGCGGTGCGGGAGTGGCCAACAACCCCGCCAACGCGCCCTCGCCAGACACCGGCGCGCGGCTCACCTGCCACCTGCTGTTAAGACTGTTCAAGACTATCGACACTCCGCAGCCAGGTTAGACACAGTTCAAGTATAAAAATAGGGTGTCATTTCTGGAAATGTACTTCTATCGTGTGTTTAGGTAAGTGCTATAAAGATATGTACTATTTAAGTGCTAACCTTCTTTTTAATGTTTCCTACGAAATTCTTATTCTTCCTTGTTCTTTCATTTTCATTTAAAACTACTTTTTTAAATGGCATCTACTGTAAGCATTATGGTTCTTTTCTTAAGCGGTATTTTTGATATATATTCAAATGTCGATTAATGATATTTCCCACAATGAGGTTTTATTTAAAGTTTATAAGGAACCATTTTTTATAACAAAAATATCGAACTTATCTTAATTTGTAAGTGTTAAAAAAATATTTTTGGACTGGAATTTCTTATGCAGGGTTAAGGATTAGTATAGCGTTGAAGGATTTAGTATGAAGGAGACATATCATAATATTAACGCCATCTGTCGTAATTGCCAGTTAATATCTGCTAATGTATCCTCGTATGATACCGGTAGAATAGAATAGTACCTCCCTTTGTACTAGATATCCTAAGAAGCGACTGAGGTACAGAACCGACAGATGGCGGTATATCTATCCGTAACCGTATAGTTCCAATACATAGGGCGAGGAGGGGCAGCAGCATATCCGTCGTGAAGATTCGCTTTGTGATTGCCAACATGCATGGCCAGCGCGACAATCATGGGCAGAATTTCCCCTTTATCGGGGAGGCTTAAGTCCAACAGTGGACTTTAAATGGCTGGTATTATGATGATTGTGATGAATGTGTCCTCGCAGGCCTGTACTCAGTGTCGGCGTCGCCGGGTCCGGGTGGCGCGGCGGCCGGTGGGGTGCGGCTGTCGTGCGACCGGCATCTACTAGCAGCCGCGCATAAAAATATCGGCGTCGGCCCCGTGCTTGCCACGCTCAAGGCGATACTTAGTAAGTCCTGCTTATAAAATCAATACCAAAATATCATTTAATAGACGGCAATATTTAGTTTCTGTATATATAAAGATGCCCGATGGCGCAGATGGTAGTGATCGTATCATGTGCACCAAAGGTCGTGGGTAAGATTTAGGTATATAAGTGGGTATTGGTAAGACCCAGAACAAATATTTATATCATGATATTTGTGATTCCTTTATTGCCAGATATCTGTAACACAAGTGCTCTCAGCGACTTATCTCAGAGTCAGGTCAATGTATGAGATCTGCACCATTGGGCCCGACATAATATTTCTTCTGGTTGTTCTGTTTTACAACATAGTATTCTTCGGTGTATCTTTTGAGCAAGACAAACGAGGCTATCACCGTTGATGTTCAAAATCTAATTCAAATATATATTTCTTGAAATAGAAATACACTTTTAAATTGTAAATAAAAATATATTTTGCTAATAACATTTTTACAAGAATGACCGATGACCTGACAACCAGTGTTCTAAAAGTCATTTAAACAAATAGGTCATTGAGTGTCCTGCTGGTCACTCAATGACCTAATGGTCACTGAATGCTGGTCTGTAGTCTGTTCGGCTGGTATAACTTGATAAAAAGTTGACTTTTTACAGACTTCACTCTCACTGATTTGTGACAATAAGCACTGATGCTCGTAATGCTGCGGTATTAGGATTGGATAACATTAAACTTCACAAAGTATTTTTTTATATTATAAAGTCTGCAAACAAGCATAGCGGTCAGCTTGATGATAAACGTGACCTAAGCCTATAGACACTCTTGTCATCACAAAGATATCACTAGTGTGTCGTCAACTTTGTGAACTGAAGATACAGTGTCACATTTACCCAGTAATTTCAATAGTTTATTACCCTTCAAACTGGAACACAGCAATGCGAACATTGCGGTACTAGAAATAAATGAGAGTAAGATACCAATGCAGGCGACCTTTGAGAGGTCTACTTCTATTAGTTCCTTAACAACAACCTTAGAATGTTTACGACGCGCTAGTAATATCCTAACGATTTAGCCGTCATCTGTACCATCTTCTTATCTTAGTTGTGTAGTTATTAATAGAGACTTAAAGTGACTTAAAGTGTCGTGAAGCTGTATTTAAAAAAAATAGATAGATTGCGTCCTGGATAAAGTAACTTCTTATTGGAGAACGTCAGCAATTATAATATAGTCAGCATAGCAGTTTAGTTATAGCTACTATAACTAAACTGCGTCTATTCTGATCTGAAAGTAAACAAATTTTGGAATGCGTCTAGATCTGGATAAACTCCAATAGATGATTTCAGGATTGTTGACAAGTAGTTTGATCTAAATACTACAAAAATGTGTGTTTATATTGTGTTTCTAATAAATTACTCCAGTGGTGGGAGACTCAACAGCTCGTGATGGTGGCAAACCCGGCGGGAAGAAATCCTGCGAACTGTCGCACATACTGGGCACTAGCGACACAGTGCCTACAGATGCTCAGCTAGACCTTATGTCGTAAGTACAACACCCCAATTATAAGCCTTAGCCACTACGGAATAACATCTAAATTTACTTGCATTCAATAATTCATTTGAAGTTGTAATTTCTGATGTCGATTCATGTTAATTTGTTATCAAATTACAATCAATAATAATTGTATTCCATTGTGCTGTAGTGTTATGTTTATATTGTGTTAAATAGTTATTTTTTATTCTTAGGATGGTAGAGTCAGAGATAAGTGGGGGCCATAGAACTCCTAGGTTTGTTTTTTTTACTATTGAGTTTCACGGCTGCACATGTCACCATCCTTGTAACCCCACCGGCCAGGGTACTGCGCCGACATCCGTCTCACCCGCTTTGCTTCCCGTTCTGTTACGCTCTCATCATTTTCACAATCATATGTACAATCCACTCTACTCTCTTGCATAGAAATAACTGTTTCTTCTTTATGTTTCTCTCTTCTTTAATTGTATTAAAGTTTTAGGTATCTGGTTAAATAATAAACAAGGCTATTTTCAAATTATTATATATCTTATTATTGCGATTTACAGAACACTATTAAAATTTTGATTTGTTTATTGTCAACCAACTATATAATTTTACAAACAGAGTATATTTAACGAACACTTTAACTACTCTACTTTTACTTTTAACATCTTTAAATGCTTGTCCATACAGTACATTTATATACAAAAAAGGAAATAAGAAACAATTATTAAATCAGGCTACTTTGCATTATATTGTAATCAATGTCAATATAACTGTATCTTCTATCTTTGAAACTTTGTCTATATAACTTTTTTTATCACTATTTGATCGCATTATTCAAATACGCCAAACAATATCAAGGGGTATCCTAATGTGTTAAATAACTGCTATCTTCTCTCACATTCCGTTACAGCTATGTGTGACTACTATCATAGTTTTGATTAGGACTTTTGTTTGAACCAAAACCTTTTCATTATATAATTATCTCAGGGTAACATTCATTGATGTATTTTTTTTTATTATAAGTGCCTACCGAGTGTCGACTAATGTACCAAAACCGATAGTTGAATGTCTATTTATCCTAAACAGCGTTTCTCATACACATTATATCGAGAATCGGCATCATTATTCGCGTCTAAAAACAACACTTGCTATATTGACATTAAGCCAGCATTATCATGGCAAATTACCCTCAATTGCATTGATTTTAAAGTTGATATTAGGATGGGGTTATACAAATGACAGAGGAGATTGCACGCTTGAACTGCCGCTTAAAATATATTTTTTCCCCATTTGTACTTCGGGGACTTGAAACTGAGACCCCCCTACTAACCCTTGTATGTAAATGTAGGTGATGTATTATTTAAAATGTGCCCTCACTGTAAACCTGTATATAAATGCCGAACCGAAGTCCTAGTCAAAACTTCGATGTTAGATCTTGTGAACACTGAAGAATCAATGTCTTCTGGCTTCTGTGAACGTCATCAATACCCTGTCCTTAATGTGCTTTTATATGATTATTCTGATTAATTATGTTCGTGGCTGTGCTGTTCTCGACACGATTGTGTTTTTGTAACTCAATTTACCTCACTACAACCCTTGCACCAGAAAAAGTCGGTGGTTATAGCGTTTACGAATTTTACAAACTTATACCTATATGTCGAATTCACATAATAGATTGTTGTGTCGAAGTAAAACAAGAGGCATTCCAGAAAGGTATATTTGAATAATTCCTTTACATAATAAAAATACTTTTTTTAACGTGTACGTTATAAATCGAAATTTTCTCATTTATCTATCTTTAGAATGGCTGCCGCAATGTAACCGAAACTCCGTAGTAATTTGTAATTAATATGAGCAGTGTACGCGTGAATATCATAAAATGATATAAATCCATTACGCAAGATTGGTTCGTCTGCATCTTGCATTTACATCTTCTGGACAGCTTCTGACCTTTTTCGATATTGCCCACCCTTCGACACTCCGTCACCAAATAATCTTAATATACACCTAAATATGACCCACGACGGCTTTAAACTCAAATAAAAACTTTGCTTCTCTCTTTCTACTATATCAAAACAATCGTTTTTAAATCAGATTGACGGTGAAGCGATCACCCTATTTCGTGTTTCCGTCTCACACGTTTTGATGTATTAAGGTAGAGATGCAAATAGCACAAGTAATGAATGAGAGGTAATAGCTTTGAAGTATGTGTGCAAACTATGCCAACCCCAGGGGCAGCGGTGGCGTCGGGTCGACGTTACTAGACTCTTCGCAGTCGCTTTCATCGCTTGCGCGTCGCGTGTTGGCCGAGATATGCTCTGAGGAGTGGGTGCTACAGAAGTGCCTGCAGAACCCCGACGAGCTGTACCAGCCGGATATGCTGCTAGACTCGATGCTCACACCGAGGCAGGCACAAAGGTAAACTTTTAAGCTGCGTCGTCTACCTCTAAGGCACGGGGGCCGTGTCTTAGAGGTCATTATACAGGTCGTCTGCATTGGTACAGGTTGTTCCGGTTTAAAGGGTAAGTGTGGCTATGAAATTATTAGGTAATGTGGCCTAATATCTTCAAATCAGAAGGTTCACAACGCGGTAGTGACATCCTTGTGTGTGTTATAAGCATTGGCCGCGATGACTTTGGTAACGGTTACTATCACGCGGACTGTATGCTTATTTGTCGAGTTATTCATTGAAAAAGAAGCTAGTATGGTCGTCGGCATCCATGACGCAGCAGGCGCTATTTGCCCGATCGAGAAGTAGACAGGAATGGATTGCTAGTTCGATGAGTGAGTATATAAAATGCCAGGCTCTTTCTTTAGGTGGTTAGACTGAGTCTGAGACGTCTGAGTTAGTCGTCATTCGTCAAGTATTTTTGCCGGCCTGATGACTCTACGATAGCGTCCCTGTCCTATATACCAAGGTTTGTGGGTTCGATTCCGACCCAGGTCAAATATTAATGTGATGATCATTTGACATGTATTTTGTCTGTTCATATTTGTAATTCCTCTGTTGTCTGATATCCATGATACAGGTGCTTTTAGCGTAATTTATGATATGTGTCAAAAAAAAATTGAATTAGTTGTTCCATACAGTATTTGTAGATAGTAGTATCGGTGAATAATGCGACTCTGATCCATGACTAGCAGCTACCTGCGGTTTTACCAGCGTCATGTTATAGAACTTTCATACTAACATTGCAACCCTATTAAGGGGACTTAAGGGATGGTTTTTGAAAAAAAATTGACACATGTTTCATGATTTCGATTGATGACCCTTTATACTAAATTTCAATTAAATAACTTCAAAAACAGCAAAGTTTCATTACGACTTTGCAACCTTTGCCCCGTTTAACCCCTTTAAGGGATGAATTTTCAAAAATAGTTTCTTAGTGTCCCCTACGTTATAAAAGAAACCCCCATGCAAAATTGTATGTGTCTTACCTTAATAGCTAAGGCCCTGCGTTGATATTTTAATCGGTGTTCGCATTGCTGTGTTCCAGTTTGAAGGATGAGAGAGGCAGTGAAATTACCGGGTAAATGTGACATAGTATCCTTAGTTCACAAGGTTGGCTGATGACACGTGCGTCTATAGGCTGCGGTCACGTTTAGGATCATACGGATCGTATGCTTATGTGCTGACTTCATAATATAAAGTAAATATAAAAAGTCAGTCAGTCAGCTTCTCATTTTATATACAGAGATACAAGATCTTAAATCAAAATGTATGAGATGTGTTAAAATGAATGAATTGTTCCGTAGAGTATCCGATTTTAGTACTATGGGTGATTGAAGTGACTCTTCTAGTATTTTCGATTGTGTATACTTTGACGAAATTGGTTTGATTGTTTTGCTGAATACAAATGACGTTACGTAAGTTCTCGTTAAAAGAAACAATTAGAATTTTGCTGAGCGTTCGAAATAGTTGCATGAACTCTCAATCTAATTAGGATTTTGTATGTTACCAAGGGTGTTAGTGTGTCTTTAAATTATTTTCATGTTTGTGTATTTCCCTAGGTTACTGCACATGATCTGTTACCCTGATTCGGCCAGTCATACACACCCCGACCTCGACCAGAAGACAATGATTACGCGTTTACTAGAGGTAATTGTATGTTTATTAACTATCATTATCATATCAGTCGTAGGCTGACCACTGTTGGAGATCGTGTCATCGCGCTTCATCGCCTACTAAGAGATTTTCAACAGAATGAGTCATTAATGTTCAATTCTTGAATACCACACTGGGCAGCCAACCACAGAACGTAGCGCGACGGTTATGTTACTTCCCTATACAGATACATGAGGTACTGTTCTGCTTTGCAGGTACCTCGCGTATATTTATCAACTAGCTGATACCCGCAACTTCGTCTGCGCATGATTGGTTCTTAGATAGTCTATTTTATTTATAAACTGTGGCAATTTCCGAACGAAGTTGTACAAATGTTGGCGTTATATGGTGTGAGTCTATTAAAGTGATTTTATATGAAGAAACATGTTCTTTCCTGTCTGCCTCAAAAACACAATACGACGATAAGCTGATTTGCGTATGGAACTTGTCAGGCGTCTGAGGCGCCAATAACATTTATCGTTATATTCTGCACAAATTTTGATCAATTATAAACCTATGGGTTTTTCTGGTGTAGAAGGTAAATGATTTTAAAGTTTCATCAAAATCGATTCAGTTGTTTTTGTATTAAAAAGTTACCCAACATACATCCATGTATTGTTTTTTTTTCGGACGAACCTATTGCTGGACTACTCAGACGTCAATTCCAACGCCACCGAAAGAAGAGGGCGCGGCCTGTATTAGATGAGCGGTCCGATGCCCGTATTTATCCCGCGTACCCCGCGGCCGCAACCGCGCGTTTATCGACGGTCGCGCCTGCAAGGCTTGCGGGATCGACGGTGATCGCCCGAGGGCGCCTCTAAAGGCTCGAGCTAGGCTCGGGCGGCCATCGTTGGGGGTGAATTTTATTATGAAATTCAGAAAAGAGGACGGACGGAGTGAGCCCGACAGCTCTAGGTCTGCCGTTTATGGCTCGTTGGGGCAGGGACTGCATGCGTTTGCCGGCGAATGCGGTGTATGCTCTATTATAATGCATTTGCAGTGTTAGTGATCGTGTAGAGCCAGTGAGATGCTGCGATTTTCGCGGTAATTTTGTCGGGCGGGTCGTCTAAGACGTGACGCGGTCTATGATCTCGGACGTGGCATGTATTGTTACAAACTTTCATTTTTATTATATTAGTAGGATTACCACAAAATTAATTCACGCGGTACAGCTTTATCTCATTCATGCGGTAGTTTTAGTATTGTCCTTACCTATAATACAACATTTCCTATACACAATTCCCGACCCCGTTGATCCGTAAATACCTAATCCTAACAATTACAAACATAACAAAAAAAATATTATTTGATTTGGTTCAGTAATTTTAGTGTTTGTTTTCTTTTTTGTTTATATAGCTGATCCTTCGAGCCGAAAACTTAGTGAATAAGTTGTTTTAATCACTGTTGCTCGTAATAGATTAGTATTAACCAAAGCCATTCTCCGTCCAGAACCTAGAACAGTGGTCACTGCGGATGTCGTGGCTGGACCTGCAGCTGATGTTCAAGCAGTTCCCGATCGGGTCGTCGGAGCTGAGCGCATGGCTGGATACGGTGGCGCGCGCGGTCATCAATGTGTTCCAGCAGCCGGCGCCGCCACCGCCTGATAAGGACAGGTACATGTTTTTCCTAGTGTAGACATCGTCTATCGAGTCTGATGTATTCCGCTCAGATCCCGCGAGCCCGGGGGCGGGGAACGCAGAAACACTCGGGCATAGGGTCGCTCAACAATAAGCGGCCTCGCCCGTTCCCGCTGGAATTGATGCCAGAATGGTTCTCCTGCTATATACTTTCTTAATATTTGAAAAGGACAGATATACGATGACTATGGATTTCTCAATTCAGATGTCGTATTTCGCGGCTGCCATATAAAAATAGATACATACATCACGCCTGTGTCCCATCGGGGTAGGCAGAGACTATGGATCTCCACTTGTTTCGATTGTGTCATACCACTCTCGATTTTCTTACTTGCATTAGCTATTTAATACACGCTTGTTTATTCTTGGTAGTTCGGACCTCGTGCTTCTTTTATACCTCTTCTACCTGGTTAAGATATGTTGGCGTCGGTCGTTGGGCGTTCGTTTCGTATACCAACTCTACCATTCCCTTGCGCTCTACATATTTGTGCAGTCATTCCACTTTCATCCATTCTTTCTACATATCCACCACCTCAACATTTCTTTCTATGTTGTTGTCACAACATCATCTTTCACATTACATCTATCTCTTATCACACTATTCTTTAATCTGTCTCTCAAACTCACACCATACATACTTGGAAGTGCTCTCATTTCAACAGCATGTATTCTACTCGCGTGCATCTTCTGCCATACCCGACATTCACTACCATATGTCATTGTGGGAACGAATATATAGATTTCCTTAGTGATAAATCTATTGCTACCCGTATGCGTCGTTGCATCGCATGCTACTGCGGTTAGCATGCACCGTCGCTCCATTTTGTCTGCGACATATCATACTTGATGCATTAATCGGTCCACGTAGTTCCATGTCGGGCCCGATGGCGCAGATGGTAGTGATCCTATCTTATGCGCCAGGGGTCGTGGGTTCGATACAAATTTTTATAGTATGACATTTGTGATTGTCCTGTATTTGGGTGTTAAATATATGTATTTAAGTATTATATTTGTGATTCCTCTGTTGCCTGATGTCTGTAACACAAGTGCTTTAAGCGCCTTACCACGGAGTCAGGTCAATGTGTGTGTATTGTGTTAATTTTTTTATTTATTCATGTAGAACTGACAATCTGTTTGTGTCATAAATTACTAATTAGTTCAAGTTTATAGTAAAAAAGTGAAATGATCACCAAAAAAAATATCTGTTAGTCACCGTTAGGCAAAAAAGAGATACTTGACTCTAACAGGACACTTAAATCAAAGATAAGTTTATATAACCTCTCATAGAAAACCGAATCGCTTAACAGTCATAACGTATATTAGCTTCTAAATAGTGGACTAGGATTTGTTAATATGTATATTTCTTGATCAGGACTGGAACGGATCGCAGCGTCGTCAGTACGAGCAAATGGTCCGACTCAGTGTGGCTGGTTGCACCACTGGTAGCTAAACTGCCTCCCGCCGTGCAAGGACGTGTTTTGAAACAAGCTGGACAGGTATTCTAATCCAAGTGAAAAAATCTATCACGTATTTTTGTTAATCACATTGAAGAGTTACAACATTAAAGATATGGCGCTGACTTCTAACCAGAAAATAACTAAGAAAAACTTCGACGTTTAACTAAGGCTTTTATAGAACAATGGTAGTACAGGCTCTGTCAAAGGGAATGTAGGTTCGAACCCGCCTGAAATATATGTGTTATATCTATTTTTTGTAAGTAAATTCTTTTTTGTAAATTTTTGTCAATCATCTCCTGTTATACAGCCTCTTGTAAAGCATAAAACTAATGAAATAATTAAGAGCGTGAAATATCGGGCTTAAAATTCTGAATGTCATTGTTCATTTCTTGTGTCCTTTTCGGATATTTACCCTATGTTTAGAAAATCGTACTTCTAATGTGATTTGTAGATATTAGAAAGCGGCTGGGGCGCTGGGTGTAGCGGGAACTGCTCAAGTGGCAGCGGAAATAGCGGTGGTTCCCACCGCGACTGCAAGAGCCACCAGAGTCCAAGCTATAAAGGGTAAGCCAGAGATAATGTTTTATTTAAAGTAACTTTACTTTTGTAATTTCAGGAATCTTATTTTAATCATTAATCTGGTTTTAAAAAAGAAACAATACTAAGGTATACGTAATTTTCAGTCATTTTTATTTCGGTACGTTGTAGTATTGTTGCTAACTAATTGTACGAAAAAAATATATAATGATCATTTCGGGGTTTTGACCAATGAATACAGCATTGCATGGAATCACGCCAATGAGGATAGATATACCGCCATCTGAAAGTTCCAGTACCTCAATCAATACAGTACACCGGGAGGTCCTATTCCACTCAGCCGTGTTGTATAAATATTCTTGCAAATGAGGGAATGAGGTTTTCTTAAGATAGAAAAATTTGTGTATTTTAAGACTCACACGTAGTAGTCCTTATATCAAGGTCGTATCTTACGTTCACATATTTTTACCGCCAATAGTTCGCATTGCAGTTCCGGTTTGTAAGGTGAGAGAGGCAGTGAAACTACTGGGTAATGTCACATAATATCTACAGGTCACAAGGTTGGCGACGTGCGAGTGTTATCCTTGTGATGATACGAGCGTCGTTAGCTTGCAGTGACGCTTACTATCGTCTACGCGGACTGTATGCTTGTTTGTCGACCTGGTCTAATAAAAAAACCAGTCACTGTTACTGTGAGTATAGACACGTTTATTATGAACCAGATCATCAAGCGGCGGCAGCGGGGGTAAGCGCGGCGTGAACGTGAGCGCCAGCGCGTGCAACTGCGGCGGCGGCGGCAACGTGCGCCTCGCCAACGAGCCGCTGCTCTCGCTCGTGCTCACCTGCCTGCGGCACCAGGACGACCAGAAGGTATCCAGCTCCATCTCTTGTCCATCTATCATGTCTATTCTAGACACTTTTGTTCTGATAGGACATCAGTCTGGAAGACTAATTACTTTAACTGGGCAGTAATAATTCCCCTCAAAGTTCTAAGCTCCGGGTTTTCACTGAGGATATTTTGGTAGAAAAATCTAGATATATGTATAATTTGTACAACATCTCAAAAATTGATCTGTCTCCAACTGATCCCTTCCTTTAAAACACTTGTGTTAAGGACAGACAACAGAACAAGCGCAAATATTCATCATATAAATGTTTTTTCTGGTTGGGGATCGAACCCACAATAACCTCTAGCGTATAAGATAGCAGCACCACCGAATGCACCATCTGGCCTGACATTGAGCCATGCAGATATACATCTAATATCTGTTATATTTAATTTGTACCATTGCTATGTGTATATTTTTTTAACTTATTTTATGTACAGTATATAGTTAATTGTATGTGTTCGGTTTACCTTAGACTCTATTCCACACCTGTTATTTATGTCCCTAAGGTCGCCCGGAAAGGATTGGGGTGATATGGCCGCATATCTTACTTTATTAATTTATGTATTTTTTTATATTAACTTGGTGTACAATGAAGTGTAAATAAATAAAATGACGAGCCCGATGGCGCACGTGGTGGATAATCCTATCTTGTATCACCAAAGGTCGTGGGTTCGATCCCTACCAAGAGCAAATATTTATATAATGAATATTTGTATTTGTAATGTGTCTGAGCGTTATTTATATGTATTATTTTTTTAATCACTCTGTTGTCTCATATCCGCAACAAAAATGTTACAAGCTACTTATCTCGGACTTAGGTCAACATGCCGTCTGGTATAATATGTGTGAATTTATTTATATTAATTGATTTATTGTCGTGGCACTTCTTGCAGCAAGAGACCCTGCTGAGCTCCATCCACGCGCAGCTGCAGCACTACCTGACGCACGCGCGCGACCACGAGCGGTCGGCGTGCAGCGACACGTGGCAGGATGAGGCGGCGCCCGAGGCCCTCCAGCTGCGGTTCTCACTCGCGGGCGGCATGTTCGATGCCATCCGCCGCTCCTACCAGCTCATCTCCGACTGGGCGGTGCTGCTCACGCAGCTGGTCGCGCACCAGGTCATCGACGCGTACAATAATAGGTAACTGTCGGCTTCGGGCTCTGAGATGCCGGGTGGATTGATAAAGGTCGAAAATTTGTATACAAAGCCAAATGATTAGTGAGATGGTTTATTTTTTATTTATTAGACCTGGTCGATAAACAAGTCGTCATAGTAAGCGTCATAGTAAGCGTCACCGTAGTTAATTGTTAGTAATATCGAAAAGATATCACTAGCGCGATGCCAACCTTGAGATTTTAAGATATATATGTCTCACTAGCAGTTCCCCGCGGTTTCACCCGCTCCTATCATTTTACCCCCTAAAAGGATGATTTTTAAAAAATATTTTACCCGTTTTTCGTGACTTTCAATAGAGAACTTTTTTACTGAATTTTAATGGACTAACTTCCAAAACAGTAAAGTTTTATATATACTTCTACACCTCCGTTTTACCTCTAAGAATGTTAAAAAGTCCTTTCTTAGTGCTCCCTTTACGTTATAAAAATAATCCCTGTGCAAAATTTCAAGTTTCTCACTCTTATAGTTGAGGCCCTGCTTTGATGTCAGTCAGTCTGTAAGTCAACTAGCTCCTCCTCTTATATTTATTGATAAGTAATTTTCCTGCCACTCTCACCCTTCTAACGATGGGACACAGTAATACGAACAATACTGTTTAGCGGTAGAGTACCTAGGTAATGCAGGGACGGGTTTTATATTGGGTCCACCTCTAACAGATGAACTCAATTTTTGTGTCGACATTAAAAGTTTTACAGTAATGGCCTTATTTACAAATGATAAATAAATGATAGTACTTACAGTTGTGGCTAGACGTACTTTCCAAACCAGTTCATCAACCAGGGTTGGGTAACGGAAATCTGTGCACACATTTTTCTCTGAAAGCATTATTAATATTCATGTGTCGCGTCTTTCATTTACCCGGTGATGGTCCATTGTTTGTCCATTGATCCTCATCAAGGAAGTTCAAGCATTATTAATGACATCTGACCTCGTTGTGTTCATATTGTGAAATGTGTGTGTGCGTGTTATGTTTTTCGAAGCATCCAGCTTTTAAGAGGCGGACGGAGCATCGCTTGCTTCATGGATTAACCTGCGCAGCGAGTCGTTGTTACGGTACTCGGCGCTTAGTGATGTACGGCCAACTCATTCATTTGTGGAGGTGGGAAGAATTTGGGTGTTCGTCGACATTTATTGTTTGGGTCCATTTCATCGGATTTTGACAACATTTATTCGTCATAATACGACATCGGATTATATTCATTATGTAACTGGCCGAAATTTATATCAAAATATACGCGTAAATTCCCGCCCTTTTCGGCCTCTTACTGGCACAACACAGTCGTCAATGACTACACATGCATTCGTATAATAGAGCAGTACACCGCGTTCGCCGGCGAACGCGTGCAGTCCCAGCCCCTACGAGCGATAACCGGCAGCCCTATAACTGGTAGCCCTAGAGCGGCCGGGCTCACTTCGTCCGTCCTCTTTTGCTAAATTTCATAATTAAATTCACTCCCAACGATGGCCGCCCGGGCTTAGGTCGAGCCTTTAGAGGCAATCCCGCTCAGATCCCGCGAGGCTTGCGTTCGCGGCCACGGGGTACGCAGGATAAATACGGGCATCAGACCTATCATCTCGGAGAGGCCCCGGCCTCTTTTTTCGGTGGCGCTGGAATTGACGTTTGAGTAGTCCAGCAATAGGTTCGACCGGGAAAAATAGAAAAACGCTAGAATAAAGCGAAATATGCATGTACAAATTTACGTGTATTCAATCATCGAGTTCATTATTTAAATTAATATTTTCACGTCCTTAAAAATCCTTAAAAATGAATCTTATTCAATATACTAAATTTTTACAACACGCCTAACATATTTAAGTGTTCTGAAATAAACACTATAAATAAAAATATACTAAAATATGCAATAACGCTGTAATAATAGCGTTTTAGGCATTTGCTTATGCAAAAGTACAAATGCTTATAATCCGATGTCGAGTCTTATTGCATATTACTCCATGCGAATTTTAATAAAGGCTCTAAATTTCCGATATCCGAAAAAAAAGTCGTTTTTATTTTGTGGTAGAGAAAATTACAGTAGACTAACAGATAACCAGTCTTCCTATCACTACCGTTCCACACGATTCAATAATAACCGAGAGCCACATGCTGGTCACCGAGCGCCACGCTTCCATAACACAGCTGACGACTGGTTGCGCAGCTTGGCTGCCGGGGCGGTGTACCTACAGCGGTTGATGTAGTTTGTGTCACAGCAACCTGTTCACGACATTGATCGACATGCTCGCCACGCTGATACACTCCACGCTCGCCGACGGCGGCGACGACAATAACCGCAAGCATTACCAGAACCTGATGAAGAAACTGAAGAAAGAGCTAGGGGACAGGCACGGGCCGTCTGTGCAGGCGGTGCGCCAGCTGCTTCCGCTCTCCAAGAATACCATTATTGAAGTTAGTATTAGCTATGTGTGTTCACCGCGCAGTCAAGGGCAGGTCTACCGTTGTGGGCAGCAGACGACGGCCACTCGAGCCGCGGTCTAGCCTTAGAGGCATCTTCGAGTGATAGCAGTTGACCTAGCTCCGATTGCGCGACCAGCATTACCGGAAGAATATGGGCCGTATATAAGGTAGTTCCTTAATGTACGGCCAAGTCCATCCCTCTCATACCGTTATAATTGTAGTCTAAGTAAGTCCAAAAAACTTGCCCTTGCCTTGGATTTTCAGGTGGCTGCGACCACGACCCTTTTTTGAGGGCTGGTTCCGCTCCTGAGCGCAGGTTTTCTTTTCCTGTAAAAATATGGGAAAAGAATATAGCTTGTTTCTCGCTGATTCTGTAACTTTCTATTAGTGAGAGTTTTTTAAATTAGTTTTGTAGGTTTTTAGTTTGTTTTATACAAACGAAATATAAAATATATTTCCATATTTCCAATATAGGTAGTATCTCTTTTTTTTGTATAGTCTATGTTACTCAATTTATTATTATTATTATTTATTTAACTTATTATAGTCTATGTGACAAGAAAGTTCAATAGGTGGCCTGACTGCGCACTCTCAACTCATATGTATTCAGTATCAACAACAGCAACTAAAATGCAAATCAAAGGAACAATAGTTATGTGAAGTAGAAATACAGTGTAGTGTAGTAGTACTCACGTGTTATTAGAACAGGTCTGCCTTACAAACTTGAGCTAGGACACCATGTACCAGAAATTTGAGAATGGAGGAAAGAAATTGAGGGAAAGGCATGATCCGAAAATGTATACTTGTGAATTACTTTAAAGGTTTTATGCATTGAAAAAGGCATTTTTAAAATAAAAGATTATATTTTACTAGAAAAAACAATGTCTCAAGCTTCAGGCAGGACGAGACTAAGATCTTGGTAGCATAACGGTAGCGCAGTCCCCCGGTAAAAGAAAGAGTCAGGTTCAAAATAGAGTCAAGTGTATTTTGTATATTTGAGTGTGTATGCTTACAAGTAATTTTATATTTGCTCACTGATGTCTATGTTCATGACCAAAATATAAAGGCCAAAATTTTGATGGATTATTTTCATTTATTTTTCATATTTTATCGGTTCAGACGTCTCATGTTACTAATTATAAAGCAGTACTTATCAAAAGTGAGTAAACTAATAGTAAACGTTCGCAGGTCATCGCGTGTGAGCCGCTTGGGTGCCTCGTGGACCAAAAAGGGAACAAGATCACAGGTTTCGACAGCGACAAGAAACAGGTAGAGTGCTGAATATGTTCTAGACACTTCGTACTAGTTTCCTCGATTAGCATCAATTAATAATTATTTATAAAAATATCTGGAATCAGAGTGACTCTACCATTAAACCTTTGTCTTTGATTGATGGAGATTGATGTTTTTAGCAAATACAAAACTTTTAGGCATATTTACAATAGTTAATGCGTAGTTGTATCGTGTGCTCGGGTTACTGATGCCAGCATTGACAATAGTCGATTTAAATAGAGATTTAAAATACCCTAGAATAGGGTACAATATTTTATGGAATTTTACAGATAGCTTAAATATTTAATACCCTACGCACGTGCAAGAAAATGTACATGGGCACTGACAATCCAATTTTCGTGTATTTAAAAACTTATTTGGGCACAACGGACATGTTCACAAATTATGCTATAGATTTCCTTTTCTTTTTAATTTACACAACATTTCGTACTTTAACCTGACTCCCGATATAAAGCCCCACAACAGAGGAATTACAGATGTAATAACACTTAAATACTAATAATATTGGCACAGAAAAAACATACATAATCTATAAATAATATACTTTCTATAAATAATATACTTTATACACTCCTGACCGTCCATAGACTAATATGCACATTTCTTACTTCTTCGAGGTTGTTCTTAAGGTCTACATACGAAGACTTGCGATATCTCAATGCGTGACTCACAAGAAAACGATCATCCCGTGCTTGGGTATATGGTTTTCTTTCAGAACCAAGCCTTATCTCGACGGAACCGGTGTCTTGATACCGCTGCCAGGTCCTTTGAACAGTCGAGCGACTCACTCTTAGCCTCTGAGCCACGAAGCATTGGCTGTAACCCTCTTCGAGCAGCGCAATAATTTTGGTAGCTTTTACCACTTTCTCTAACATTATTGAGACAGCTAAACAGCAATAAATAAAGCTACGACAATTAAGAATATGAAATCAATTCATAAAAATTTACTAAAAGTTATGAAAACCGATATTATTTTTTGGAACTTCGCACCAAAAATGTAGGATAAAATGTGGTTTTCTGTAAAAACGAGCATCAAACGAAAATTTGATTAGAACGTACTGTTTTAAAACCACGGCATTTTTAAAACCGGCCAGAAACATGTACAAATGGTGAAATCATTTTGGTACCGTGTTTTTTTAAAGAAGAATTAAAAACAAAACCGCCCATTTTTTTTGTAAATGAGTGTATATTAATAAATCAAATCATTTATTAATATACGCTGCAGGGTCTCCGACTGACGGACAAGCAGCGGGTCTCGTCGTGGGAGCTGGTTGAGGGCGGGCGGAATCCCGCGCCGTTGTCATGGGCCTGGTTCGCAGCCACGAAGATCGAGAGGAAACCGATGACTTACGAGAACGCGCACAGGTGATTTTAGTGAAACATATTGGTTATTTTTTAAACGGCTAACATTGCCCCTGAGTTACAACTTTGACCCATAGAAAAGTACTTTACTGAACTCTTCATATTAATAGCAAAATATCCAAGTTTGTGTTAATAGTATTTGAGTAGGTCTAGTGGTCGCCCGGAGGTCAAATTACGACCATCATTTTATTTAATTTAGCTTTATTGTCAATAGGATTAATAAAATTTTGGCATTTTATAATGAATCAGTGATTACTTCATTTAATATAAGGAGAGTATATTTTTCCAATGTGTAATTTAATCATTAGTGTGTGTAATGGTTCTTTTAATCTATTTAATGTAGCTAGTGCATATTAAAAATGATTTTTTTTATTTGACTATGTCGACAAACTAGCATACAGAAAGCGTGATAGTAAGAGTCACTGCAGTCTAAAGACGCTCGTAACTACACAAGGATATCGCTAACGCGTTGTCAAACCTTGTGACTTAAGGATATTATGCCACATTACCCAGTAAATTCACGCAAACACTGCTATTTGGCGGTAGTAATAGGCGAGACTGGGGTACCAATGACCTTTTGTATGAGGTCTACCTCATGTAAAACTGTATGTAATTCTTCTCTACACTAACTTTAATGTGTTAAATTTTACCGGCCATCATCCTTTAGCGCAATTTCCGCAAAAAAAGGTAAAGAGTTTTCGCTTCTCATATTATTAGGATGCCCAGTTTTTAATTTGAATGTATACTTCCAAATGAAAAACTGAACGGAATCGACTGATGGTGGTATATATACCACCATCAATCGATTCAGGACACTTTGTTATATACTTATACTTTATAATATACTCAGAGATTTATCTTACACGACCAGTATTCCACGACGTTCGTTTTATATATTTTCTGATATATGAATATTCTTTTTGCATGTCCTAAGAGTATGTATGTAAATCCCTAAATAATTGTTGTTTCATAACCACATTTGTATTTCGTCGCAGGTTGCTAAAGTTTCACACTCACAGTCTCGTCAAGCCTCTGAGTTATTATTTGGAACCTTTGCCACTGCCGCCTGAAGACCTCGAAACAAATGACAGTAAACAGGTAACAAGTCAAAAACTACTGGTGTGATTTTAAAAAATATTTCATCATTATAAAAGTACATTATTAGAGTAAGATAAATTAAGAACTCCTATGTAATATGGAATACATTGTTCGAAGCAAGATTTATGTATTTGTAGGTTACTAACGAATATACTAAAACACTAGTAGATCGATTTGAAAAAATATTACTCAAATTCAAATTATTCTCTTTTTACCCCGAAGGCATGTTGGCGTGTTGTAAGGACTTGCAAAGTTTAGTAACAAAAATTCGTCAGGGATGCCCCTTGTTATTACAGATGGGACGGATGACCCGCGGGAATATATATATAACTTTTTACGATTCGGTTACTTTGTGGCGACTAGTCTAGGGAACGATTGCCGCAAGGTACCCGAATAGTGGTATAAATGGAAAAACTTAAATAAACGGCGTTTTATTTAAAAAAAGTTTTATAATTATTATATGAAGATAGCTGCATAAATAATGTCATATACATTTAAATTATTATTTTTCAGGACAACGGTAGCTTGGATTCAAGCCCAACCGGCGCCGGCAAAGGTAGATCTCGTTCCGCGCCTTGCAAGAAGATCAAAAAGCAGAAAGTGACTACACCCGTAAGTAATGTAAGGAAAACTTGTTCTTTCATACAATCAAATAGGTAGACGCTTCTTATACGTTAGGAAACTTGGACTTACTTCAATCGATATCATATTTTAATTTCTGATATTGACATTGTGACAGATTCACAGAAATCGACAATTAGGGTTCCTTGATCGCGTTTCTACAATATTGTAATAATTTATAGTTGTACTTATTAGGAATACTGCCTTGACAAGTAATAAATACATATAATAGTAACAAAATAAATTATCACAACATCCTGATATGTCGCCTCATGTACAAGTACAAGTGATACTACAAACAGCAGACGTTAGATGAATCACAAATATATCATTTAAATACATATTCGACACCCAGTTACCACCAAACCAGCACTTGTATTACGGATGTCAGACAACAGAGGATTCACAAATATATTACTTATATACATATAAATAACACCGAGACACAGGACAAACACAAATATCATCATATAAATATTTGTCCTGGGTGGGGATCGAACCCACGGTCTACGCCATTGGGCTCGTCAAAATATGTTTGTCCTGGGTGTGAGGACCTCTGACGCATAAGATAGAGACATTCCAGCGACAGACAAGCCGCGACACTTTAAACTGCACAGCAAAGTTGGAACGTGCACTTTCAAGAGTGACACTAATGTTATATTAACATTTTAAATATCGTACAACTATTATACAGACAGACATATTACTGATGACCGACTAGAACCGCGGTATTGCGATTATTGCAGGCCGCATACATTTGGTAGTATTGTGAATCATATATTTTTTATTTTGACGCGTTCATTATTTATTATAAAACAACTTATTTTGGCTCCGAAACCCGGTTTAATTTACTTTTTACATTTTTTGTTCCGTTCTTAAGACCGTTCTCAAGATTGATAAAAAATGTTGCGTCAGAGTTTAAATATTTAATTACTACTCTCACTCACTAATATTTATTTCCATCGTTTTATTAATGTTAACTTCTACCGACAATATTGACTTCTATGTAAATTTTATTAGTTCTAATTTCTGGATTTTTTTATTTGTGCGTGATAACAGACGAACGGTGCGAGCGGGCCGGGCAGCAACGGCAGCGCCAGCATGCCAGCGGCGCCGGCGCAGCAGCCGCAGTTTATGCAGCAGCAGCAACAGTGGTTCCCACCACCCGGCCAGAACTACTACAATCCGCCCGGTACATGTGCTTTTTAACTGGCGTTAACTTGCTACTTTGTCATCATCATAGCAGCCGCAATACGTCCACTGCTGGACATAGGCGTCCCAAGAACGGGGGAAATAGCCCGTAATTGCCACGCTGGGCAAGCTTGGGTGCAATCGCAGAGCTTAACTTTCTCGACGGGAAAGCCGCTGCCCATCCCCGTACTGTTGCATTTGAGCTACACTGCTTGGGGGTAGATATACCGCCACCTTTCGGTTCCGGTACCTCAGCCGCTTCCTACGACACCTGGTACAGAGGGAGGCACTATTCTGCCCACGTCTAGCAATCAGCATATATCCTAAGGTTCAAGTAATGCGTATTAAACTAAATAAAAAACAGATGGCGGTGTATCCATCCAAAACAACGCAGTCTAAATGCTACAGGATGATGATGGGCAACAGCATCCTCGTCACGAAGCTGCGCTCTGCGATTGTAACAAAAAAGTTGAAAATTCTAGTAGTTGACTTTTTATGGCTGATATGATGATATACTAATTACCGGCTTTAACTTCTCAAGGAAAGATTTTATCAGCTTCCGCCTATCGACGTAAAACACATTACCCAGTCAGGTTTACATTAACACATTACCCAGTCATTTCACTGTTTATCTCACCTGAGATAAATGACGTGGCAAGTTAATTGATGTCGAATATATAATATAGTAGAAGTACTAGCCGTATCCTACCATTAATTACGTAATCGTACGATTTGGCGAGTTACTGTTTTGTATGTGTTACTGAAAATAGTATTGCTTTAGGCGAACTGTGATGTAATATATACCATGTTTTGGCAAGTGACAGTCAATTTCATTACTGTACTATGGTTAGGCAAGTTTTTTTATAAGGCTAAGTCAACAATCAAGCCTACGGTCCGCGTGACAGTAAGTGTTACCGCAGCCTATGGACGCACCATACCATATATGCAAGAATATCACTAGCGCGTTGCCAACCTTGGTGACTTGACGATATTATGTCTCATTTCCCAGTCATTTTTTTCTCCTTCTTACCCACCTAACTTCCGGTTAACAATTCCAACAGCAATGGAAACACTGCTATTTGGCGGTAGTAATAGTTGAGTGCAGTACCAGTGCAGCCGTCCTTTGTGTGAGGTCTACCTCTAGTAAATAAAGTTTCTACCTTCGTCAAAATTTTAATATGTTTTACTAGTTCGATCGTGGTATAGTCAGATCCTTAGTCGTAGTTCTAAAGAACTATAAGACTTGCACAGCACTGCACATACATACTAATATTACAAAGCTGATGAGTTTGTTTGTTTAAACGAGCTAATCTCTGAAACCGCTTGTCCGTATTGGACTGAATGTAATATAATCGAGGAAGGCTTAATATACCCTCAGTCACTATTCCGCGGACGCAGATAGTTATTAAATAAAAATAAATGTAACGGTTTATGTAATTGGAAATAAAATATGCTTGTGTGTTTAGCCGGCGTGAGTCCCCGCGGCGGGGTGGCGCCCCCGTCCAACACGCAGTCGAAGCAGGCGCTCAGCAACATGCTGCGGCAGCGGTTGCCGTACAACCAAATGACGCAGATGCAGGTAATGTTCATTTATTCAACAAAATACTTGCAGCTAACAGATAATGCAAGACACTTACAAGCTTAGTGTTAACATAAATGGCCGACAGTGAACGGACGCGTATGGCGCAGGTGGAAGTGATCCTATTTTGTGCACCGAAGGTCGTGGGTTCGATCCCGACCAAAGACATATTTATATGATAATATTTGTGTTTGTTCTGTATCTGGGTGTTGAATATATGTATTTAAGTATTATATTTTTAATTCTTCAGTTGTCTAATGTCCGTAACACAAGTGCTTTAAGCTACTTATTGCGGAGTCAGGTCAATGTATGAGATGTTGTGTGATTATTTTATTTGCGCTGTCTTCGTACATTTGAGCGGCTTCACCCATCCCTCCAGTGGCATTGGAATTAAAGTCTAAGTAGTCCAGTATAAGGTTTAAAATAAAAATAAAATGGACCAAGTGCGAGCGAGACTTGCGACGTGACTTGATTTCGCACACCACGAAAATCGACCTTTTATGGTTTTTGCAAGGTTTTTGTATCTGTTTATCTATTAGACGTTGCTTCCTACCAAATTTCAAGATTCTGAGTATAAAAGGTACTTCCCATGAGGGAAGTACTTTATTTTACTCTTCCGGGTTTTGATGGACTTGCGAGTGTCGAAAATTAGTGGCATAAACGACTGTATCCTTTATCTTTTTAATACAAATAGCAATACGAATAATAATAACTTTATTCAACAGCAAAAGGAAACTTAAACTAAAATACTTTTTGATACTTAAGTACCTAAACTAGGTCTAGTCTGTTCTTATAGGCACCTATGCTCTGTAGTGTGCATGTAGGTGTGGATGTGTGTGTATATGGTCTAATGTAATACAAGGTTTGTTAATACAACACATTATTTACGCACACATTACATAAATACACAGAATATGAAACTAAGCTAGTATATACAGTATACACAAACAATAATAGTAACTATAAATATAGTCCAGTCTAGCATAATATAGTTAGCAATTCCTCTGTCTTGTTGTAGTCCAATTTCAAGAGCCATTCCCTTACTGTTGTTTTGCATGTGTTTATTCATGTCATGAATATCTATTTCATGGTTAGTTTTATTATAAAAAAATTTAGAAATCACTCTGCGAACCGTAAACCGAACGACATGGCTCATGCATATTTTGGAAATCCACATACCTTCGTCTACTATGAGTTTATATTTTCAGGTGTACATAGTTTATGCTGTTTGAGAATAAGTTCTTGGTAGTACAATTGTCTCACTGTTAAAACTTTGCTATGTATATAGAATTTTGAGGTAGGGTATTTAAAGGGTAGAATGTACATAACTTTGAGCACAGATCTCTGTGCCCTTTCTAGCGGTAACATATTCGTTTTAGTAACACCCCTCCAAATAGTAATAATTACAGCAATTAAGATAGTGACAAATGTTTTTTTCCCTTAGGGCGCTGGCGGCGGGTACCCCGGGGCGCCGCATGCGCGCGCCCCCTTCCCGCGCCCCGGCATGCGACAGATGCAACCCAACCAGATGGGGCAGATGCAGCCCACGTGAGTATCCATTACTATATTGAAACCCAGTTAATATTATAAGCGAGAAAGTAAGTTTGTTTGTTTGTCATTTCTTCACGCTTTATGTTCTCTACCAATCTTCTTAAAATTAAACACAGTTTTAGGTGGTAGTACGGTCACAGACATAGCTATCTTTCATCCAAAAAAATATACTATAGATGTGCGGTTTTTAAAAGCTTTCTGGTAAAAGTTATCTCTCTGAAATCTCATTAAAATTTTCTATCTCAACTAATTAATATTATAATTTTTAAAGTGAGTTTGTTTGATATCTCTTATCGCTTTATGTACTCACGATATCCTTGAAATTTCAGTGAGACGGAAATACAGTACTTTTTATCTCTAATGAGCGAAGCCACGAGTAAAATCTATTTTATTGTATTATATTTTTTTTTTCGTCCAATTTAATCTCTATTTGCTTTAATCACGGCATCACGACCTATTTTGCTTATTCTTCTTTTACAATTTGTTAATGACATGAGAAGGTTTATCACTACTGTAAAACAAAGTACAGCTTTCCTCTGTATGTCGGTCTCTATGTATGCTTAGATGTTTAAACCTACGTAACGGATTTTGATGCGCGTTTTTTTGTTAGATAGTTATTGAAGAGGAAGTTTTGTTAGATAGTTATTTATACATGCATAATAAAGCAGCGAAACACTGATAATTTTGTGAGTTTCTAATGTGATGTTGTAAATAAACCTTTTTTGATTACATTGCAAACGCTGGCTGAACCTGACGTGTAAGATCAAAATAATGTACTGTAGTATTTATTGTACACCATAAAAAGTACAAAAAAGTCTGCGGTGGTATATTTTCATCTCTTAGGAATAATGCATTCGTGTGAAGCCAGGGCGGTTCGCTAGTATGTAACTAGTATGAAATAAAAGATACAGAAATCGGGAATATAGTTTAATTCAAGAAAAATGATCGACCATAATTTTCTTATATAATAAAAATGGCGTTTGACATTAGACTGTCAGTCGTTCGACAGTTTTGCCGAAAGACAGAATGCGAGCTGCAAATACCCTTGAATATTGATGTATAAGTCGGAATTGTATATTTTTTTATTTATTACCTATGCTAATTCAAATTTCATATTCATAGTTAACCTATCACGGTGTAGGCAGCAAAGACCTAAGGAAAAAACGTATATTACTTTTAATCCCGTAACATATTAAATAAATATAATAAAACACATTTTTCACAGACAAATGAATCCAATGGGAGCGATGGGTGGCATGGGCCCCATGAGTCAAATGGGTGGCGTCCAGATGGGGCCTGGGCAAATGGGGACCAACCAGATGAGCGCGAGCCAGATGGGGGCCGGTCAGATGGGGGCCAGCCAAATGGGGGCTGGTCAGATGGGAGCCAGCCAAATGGGCGGTGGGCAGATGGGTGGAATGGGTAGCCAGATGTTCGCCGGTCAGTACGGTGGGATGCAGCAGGGGTACGGATACCAGCAGCAGATGATGCAAGGCTCTCAGCAGCAGATGATGAATCAGGTAACATAGACTAATATCAATATCATCATCGTGTCAATTATAGTTTTATAGTCTACAGCTGGACTTCTAAGATCAGTGATTTTCGCCCATAATAGCCGCGCTGGGCAAGCATGTTGGCAAGAGAGCTTGTATTTCGTGACGGGATGCTGCTGCCCATCCTCGTCCTGTACATTTATTTATGCTGATTCGGATAGATATAGCGGCGTCTGTCGGTTCTGGTACCTTAGTCACCTCTTAAGATACCCTATGCATGGGGAGGTACTATACTACTCTGCGGAACCTCACGACAATCTTTGGTTATCTTGATAACTTAGAAATTGGTAACGTAGTTTTATTATGACTAACAAACGCGTAAACTAACAATTCCACTGCTGAACATAGGCCTCCCCAAAAAAGAGGAAATTAACAATTTTAATTAAAATTATAAGGCATATTGATTTTAATAATACGGTAATTATGACGTCCGTCCGTCGTCGTGACCAGCAGAATATTATAGCATGTGGTATATATAGTGGTATACGTGTCCCATCCACCAGACGGTACGTGATAGCGGGTACTGGGGTTGGTTGCTCATTAGGGCTCGAGGACGCAATATGTTTTGCTTGTAGTCGTAATAGTAGTTGCAATATGTATGCGGTAGCTTTCACCTTCACTGACTTTTCTTATCATATCAAAATGAATAATTTAACAGGGGAAATATTACAGGATGCGAACTAACATTTATAATATTACTTTTCAATTTTAAATTTCATAGTTTCTCCTTAGAATTAATAACGAAAAATAAGTAACGTAATGGACCTTAAATTACTAAGTAATGTATTTTAAAGACTCAATATGTTTTCAGGGCATGGGCCAAAGCGTAAACCAAATGGGTCAACAAGTGAACTCAATGAGCCAGCAAGTAAATACGATGAGTCAAAACGTCGGGCAAATGAGCCAGGGCGTCGGTCAGACAGGACAAATGCCGCAGGGCATGGGTCAAATGAGCCAGAGTATGGCACAGATGGGGCAACCTATGGGACAGATGGGACAGATGGGTCAAAGTGGCGGTATGGGAGCTATGAACAGCCAAGGAGGTTCTATGGGACCGCAGGGCGGTAATGCGATGGGAGGCTTCCCTGGGCAACAGCAATTCCAACAGGTAAATATATTCATAATTGTGTAATTGGGATAACCTGTATAATTATGTTAATAATAAATAAAATAAATAAATAGAGTAGCGGACCCGACAAACGTTGACCTGCATGATATTTCAAGCGACTAGGATAATATGAAATAAAAGACAAATAATATATATATAGATCCGCAATCCGCCGGGCAGATTTTTAAATCTAATCCTATAATAAATAAAATAAAGTTATCCGGGCCCCCTTTTAAGGCATTTACAAAAAATCATTCAAGTCAATCCAGCCGTTTAGTTGCAGTGTATATAAATAACCTAGTTACCGACTGCAGCGCCATGGGCTGATTTATGAATCTAAATCACACAGGGCTCCAAAAAAATCCATTCAAATAATACACATGTACAGTACAATTGAAAGGCTCTCTTGAATACAAATTTACTTAATGATTTTTAATAACGCATTCTTGGGTCGCATAGCTGTCGCATTCTTTGAACATTAAGTACGAGTCGAGTCGAGGGGTAAGAAGTGAAAGAGAGTTAAAGGAGCGAAGGTTACGATCATGGGTCGAGGACATAAATTGAAATCTTGTTTTAAGATAACTAGGTATGCAAGGACCAAGAAACAAATTAGAATATGGTAGTCGAGGCGCGAATATTCCGACTTTGTCGAATAGGTAACCATCGAAGAGAACGGGAGTGGGAAATATGATCATATTTCCGTAGGCCAAAGACAAAGCGAGGGCAATCGTTTCAAATTCTATTAAACTTATTCAGTAATAACTGGGAGATGTTAGTTAGCACACGTCACCATAATCGATTCTAAACGGTTCTGAACCAATGGCTCACATTTAAAGATTGTGAGGTTTAGGCAGATATCAATGAATTGATCTGATGCATTGTGTTAATTAACTGACTACTACTCTTACCGTATTATTAGGTACTCTTACCTGTCTAGAGGTAGAATTATGGAGATGATCGTTCTTAAAGGGTCTACCCCAGGTATACAACCTGAGGTACGAATATAGGTTTATTTAGGTTAAATAAATGTGATTCAAACAAGTGTCTGTTTTCAGAACATGATGGGTGGGCGATCCAGTCAAGAAGCGTACCTAGCACAACAAAGACAAAATGCGCGTCCTCAGTACATGCAGGTTAGTAGGTTAATTAAAAAAACGGAGATAAGTGTGCATCGCGTTTGTTTGTATAAATACAAACGCGATGCACACTTTTGATTTATTTTCTTTCCAGACAGATCATAATGTTAATGGTATAAAAAACTCTGTTTTACCATTTGCTTTATATTACATACATAATCATATCAAAATATTCTTTATTCAATCGTCAAAAATTTTAATTCAGTAATATGAAGTACTTATTTGTATTGTATTCATAATACTGAACAAAAACACAATAGATCCCTAGAGCGCCCTGTGACTCTTCCCAGACTACAAAAATATTTTTTTTAAGCTCAACACCAGCATGTTGCCGAACGACCCCTGGTAAAACCAAATCGTTTAATGTTTATGAAATAATTTCTATAAAAGTTATCTTGTAATTGTGGCAAAATTATTTTTTTAATATTTTACTAAAAGTATAGTAATAGGTGTAAAACTTGTAGGGTCAAAAGTACTACCAGATTCAAATAAAGGAGGAAGAGAAACACACCACATTCAACGCATTTGTTAAATATTGTCGCCAGGTAGTTTGATATAACTTCT
This sequence comes from Heortia vitessoides, assembly GCA_020976665.1. Taxonomy (NCBI): domain Eukaryota; kingdom Metazoa; phylum Arthropoda; class Insecta; order Lepidoptera; family Crambidae; genus Heortia; species Heortia vitessoides. Next base: position 13,206,288 of record JACJUM010000875.1, on the reverse strand, counting down.
ACTAGGGGGGAATCAAGACATGAACGGAAACACCCCATAAATTATGAGTATTTTTCACATAGTTAACAGTTGTAACATCTTAAATTTTAAATTGATGCTTATTAAGTGAATGTGTGTAGCTGACTGACATTGCCGTACGAGAAATACCTCACGTAGCATCTCAAAACTAATAGACTCCAGAGCATTCTATTACAGTACCACTCAATTTGCAAGGTTCTGACAGGACCATGTTATGAAACATAATATGTTCAATAAATATATGAATATTTCTTGCATGAAGAAGTCAAGTCACGGTGATCAGAACGCCTGTTTATCGTAAACTGCAAACCACAGCGTGTTCCTTTAATACAAATGTATTTAATTAATCCTCCAACTGTTATGTTAGCAGGCACCAAACGTAACGATGGGCGGTATGGGTGGGCCGGCACCACCCTACCCACGGGGTATGCAGCCGCAGCAGAGCGCACAATACCAGCAGCAGCAGCGTATGCGCCAACAGATGCTCGCCATGCAGCAGCAGGGTCCGCTCGTGCAACATCTGCAGCGCCAGCCCTACCAGCCGCCCTACTAAGCCGGCGACCCGACGGCGACACCCTGTACCAGACCGCTGGAGGCAACCCCAGCTGTCCTACTGGGAACCGGCTCTACATAAATAAAGCATAAAGCTGCTACAATATATGATTTGAACCATATCTACATTACTACAAAACCACAGAGGGCAGCTCTTGCTGCCAGCCGTCCCAATAGTATAGTTACCTATGAACACATAACATGATGTCAACCCTACCAGCTGCCAAACTACCACAGTAATGTAGTAGAGTCGAGTATAGCGACAACCCTGCTGGACTTAACAGTTACAACATTAAAAACATAATCAAGGTGGCTATCAGTGTATCTAAGGTAATGTATGTATAATGAGAACTATTAAAACAAACTAACCTGACCAACTGTTGATAATGCTTGCTAAGGAACTAAGAGTACATGTCATTTCAATAGTTCTACAATAGAGATCACCTAAAAAATCGACACTTAAAATAAAGCCAATTTGACTGACATTTTTACAGCTATCTAGCAAAATTTGTTTTTGTTTATATTAGAGCATAGGCATAATACTATTTTCTCATGGATACAGTATTTCATACATATGAATATGTATAATATAACAAAAGAAAAATTGAAAATTTATTCTTTAGTCTTCATTTCTATTATTTATTATACATGTTTAGATATTTAAAATTATGTTAGTATGTATAAATTATGAGTTTCTATATTTCTTGACAATCAATAAATAAGCTTAAATGAATCTTTCCAATATTATTTAAGGTTATCATTACTAATATATACTATATATACTATACTACTACTATAATATATACTACTATAATACTGTACATGTAAGTTCTGTTTTATCTTTTCTAGCATACTTTACACTATTTTGAGAACTTTATTATTTTCAACATAATTTTCCTTAGAAATGACAACATTTTAATTACTTTCATTGTAATGTAAATATTGTTAAATATATTATACAATAACATTAGATAAATGTGTTTTATTTCATACCGAAAATTTCTTACTATGTTTAATAATATACAAAATCAATATATATTTATTTATTTACATTACATAATAGAACTGGTGCTGTATAACATACAGATATATAACAAACATTTTTTTCATTGCAAATATTAAAATGATATTGTCAGGCTGACAACCTTCAAGAGATTAAAGATTAAATACTATGACATACTAACCTTATGGCACCTGAGCACAAAATATTAATCATATATGTCCAACAAATCACAGACCCTTGATTGGAAACATTTTAAGCTATATATATAGGTATATAATGCAAAGACATATGTAATACAAAGAGATAAAACTCTTTGTTGTTACCATTAAAAGTCTGTAGTCCTACAAGTAGTTTGCTTTTTGTCAAACTTTTGTTTGGTAGTTGGAACTTCGTACAGCTTTATGGATTCGTAACATTATTGTTACGAATCCATAAAGCATTCATTATATAATTATCAAAGTTAGTGTGAACAAACACATTAATGGTTTCTGTAGACTTCAGTTTCAGATGAACTCAAGTTTAGATGAACTTCCTCTTTTCTGCCATCATCACTATTGCTATGTTAAATATTATTTGCAGCGTCAACTGTCTGCATTATCTGCATTTCAAGTTAAACTATATAACTATTCTACATAACTTCAGACAATACCAAAATGTTTGTAACAGTTAAAAATTGTGCTTTGCTTGAGTTGGTCTGTTTAAAAACAGATTTTACTATCAAGAACAGCAATCTTTGGGAACCCAACATTTCTGTTTCCGCAGCTGTCTATTATCTGGATAACTTTCAGAATAAGGTATTACTGAAAAAAAGAAGTGTAAGCAAAAACACCAAGGCTATGCCTTTCAAGTCTTCAATATGGGGAGGTGCATGGCAATTGTTAACTTACAGCAGAATTTTCTTATTCTTTCATAATTCAATGAGTATTTATTTGTTAAAAATGTTTTTTTTTTACTGTGCCACTCATGTTTTTTGCCATTAATACAGTTAGTAATCTCTCCTTTAATAATTTTCTCCCATACATGTTTCACTTAAATTCGACAACTGGTTGTGATTAATCTTATCCTGGCATCATCATCTGCAATTAACATTTAATAATCTCTAAATTGTGCATATAGAGTAGGCGAAAAGCCCAATCGATAGCATTTGAAATGACAAAGATTTGCCAGTACTTCAAAACGGTTTATCCATCTCAAGAACAAGTGAGACTGCATGTCTGTTTATTAATCATGCTTGCTTTCTCTTGTAGCAAAGGTCTATAGTTAGTATAGTATCGTTACAGTGACCCACTGTAACGATACTTTATCTACCTACTCATGAGTAGAAGTTCTCACAGTTAGCATTTCAAAGCATTGGTACTGTATAGAGACTGGATCTTATCTTCGTCACATGTCGTTTAATTTTTTTTTTTTTTTTTTTTTTCGGACGAACCTAGTGCTGGACTACTCAGACGTCAATTCCAGCGCCACCGAAAAAGAGGGCGGGGCCTCTCATAGATGAGAAGACCGATGCCCGTAATAATCTTGCGTGCCCCGTGTTATAATTTATAGTGGTCGCAGACAGTTGCCGAGGGCAGTTGAATACGGTCAAATGTAAGCAGTGCAAATGTAAGCAACTGCTTACATGAGACCGTATTTAACGCGACCGTGCTGGGATAGCCCAGCCCAAACTGCTGGCATCAATATTCTATATGGGGCCTTTACCTGGCCTTTGTAAATGTTCAGACGATGGATTGGCGTGCATTATTGTACTCCTGTAAGCACACCTACTTTCTTGGAAGCTGTAAATTGAACATAGATGGTATTCGAGACAAGTTTGTTCCGACTCTTTGTGACGCTTTCCACTGAGAGGTTTTTCTAATAAGCTGAAAATCATCAAATTATATTCACCATGGATTTAATTAGATTTGTAACAGATCGTATGTTTGTTGTTGTTAGTCATCTAACAGCCGCTGTCAAATAGCTTTGAGGTTATCCGCTTGTTGTGAACAATGTTTTTTTATATTGATTACTAATTTTATTAAATATTTATGATATAGTATTATCAAAATGAATTCTTTTTTCAAAATAAATAGATCTCTAATTCTTGATTCGTATTTAAGAATTTATTGTTATAAATACGCCATAAGAAATATACAATCATTGGGTCTCAGTGATATCCCTAAAATAACAATAACAGATATTCGAAAACTGCTAAGGCAAAAAGGTTTCGCGGTTCAGGATGGGTTTACTTCGATATCTACAAAGTGTTCATTATGTTCCTGCGAAGAGAAGTCTAAAGAAACCAAAGTTTACATCAATAAAACTACAGGTAATTTTTGATATTCGTGTCTTCTTTTGTATATCGTAATTGCAGTAATAATATGTTACAAATCAGACCTTTATTTATAATATTATTTCTAGTTTGTTGTTTGTTTTTTTACAATTTTCTTTTAAATATTAAAGTATGCTTAGTTTTAATTAATTTTTTTTATTATTTAATTAACATACATACAGTACATACAAACCAGTTTTTATAGTAATAATAACATTAATAAACAATAATAAAACTTAAACTATAATACATGTTGATACAATACTTTATTTAAGTACTTAAAACTAGGTAAAGCCTATTCTTATCGGCACTTATGCTCTATTGTGTGCAGGTAGGTGTCTTAATGTGTGTGTATGTGGTCTAATATAATACAAGCTGTATTTATATTATATATAAGTATATTGAATATGAAGCTATATGATATACTAGCGGCACTACAGTTTCACCTGCATTAAGTTGTAAAACTTTCCTACTAACCTTGCACACCCTCTTACCCCCTTATGGGACGATTTTTGAAAAGATATTTTAAATGTGCTTTATGACTTCAAAAACAAAGTTTTATACTAACTTTGTACTCCCACATTTAGGCACCACCCCTTTAGGGAGTGAATTTTCCTCTCCCTTCCTTTTTTAGTACTCCCCTACATTAAAAAGGAACCCCTGGGCAAATTTTGATGAGTATTCGGTATTAACCGCTAAAGATTTAAATAGCAAAGGTAGTTTCAAATAGGATGTATAATGTATATAGATGACAGATACCAAAAATTGGGACAATACTAGAGAAGGCTGTGTGGTAAGATGCCAAGTTGATATCTTTACATATTTGTGTCTGCTTACAGGTTATTTTTTATGTCCAAAATGCAATGTTCATGGTGATTGGAACATAATGGAAAAGTTAATAAAGAAAACAAAAATGGAAAGCTCCCTTAAAGAATTTATAGAAAAATGCCTAAGCAATCACAAAAAGTTCCTACAGGACTGGTCAGCAATGGTTTCAAAAACAAAATCTTTAGCTGAACTATCAGAGGGCGAAGTGCTTGATCTCTTTAGGTTGTTTGAATTCCCGGTGAGTAGCCTGAAGTAAAATCTGTATTTATAGATTTTTGCATACAGTGTTCAGTTCAATCCAACTTGAGGTTAGATAGTATACATCTTAATATATAGTCACAATTTTTTTGTAATAATAAACATATATATAGTTATGACAGGACTATGTCTATTGGTTTAGCTAGTATTGATATAATAATGTATGTAGATACCATTTTTAAATATATATTATGTTGTTCTAGTACCATCATGATGCCAATAAAGCTTTAATAGATGTGAGGGTCTCCTTTGATCAAACAGTATTATATTTCCCACTAAGAAATTCTTTAGACACCATTGTAGGATATCGTAAAATTCAAGCTGGCAAAGAGGATGAAGTAGAGAGTCATGGCCTACATACAGCAGGACTGTTTTCATGTAGAGCTCCAAAGATAAGCCGCAATGATCAAGCCATTCTTGTGCCGAGTATCCAGGATGTCTTGCACCTGGCTGCGCAAAAAACTCCAGGTAAATTATTACTTTGTTGTTAATGACTTAAAACATATTGACAATGGAATACAATGAATTATTTTTATTTTTCAGGTACATATATATGGTTGAGTAACTGTAGTCTCCCACCTATTGTCTTGTCGACTCTTGAGAACTACCAGAAGTTATGTCTTTGGGGCGATTGGGATAATATGCGTGCCGTTGCTGAAAAGTTAGGCGAGGATCGTTGCCGATTTGTAAGGTAGGAATTGTATAACATTGTGGTTTGACTTGAAGTCAACATCACTACAAATTCTAACCTTTTACTTTATAATGGCTATTACTAGAAAGAACATTCTGTCTTAAAAATTATTCAATACAGCAGTGCTTCAGCACAAAAGATCATTATGAATAATATATCAATAAACCAAAACATAATTTTCAAAAGCCTTTATTTTTTACGTCGCACCTTTTGCAATGGGTAGTTTCACTGCCTGTGTTAATCATTATTTTTATTATTTGTATTAAAGACCCACCGATGGATTGGTTACGGCATCAGAGGCAGCAAAAGCTCAACTGTCGCTTAAAAGTCTTGTATCCGAAGCAAAGCCTGCTGCACATCGATCTATCACAACATTCGCCGCGTTTCGTGAAGACGTATATGCCGAACTCACTAATATTGATAAGGTATCTATAATAAAAACTATTCTTTTTTTAAGACCAGATCGACAAACAAGCATACAGTTCGCATGATAGCAAGCGTCACTGCAGCCTATAGACGCTCGTAATATAACAACGATATTACTAGCGAGTTGCCAACCTTGTGATTTGAAGATATTATGCCACATTACTCAGTAAATTATTTAGACTATTACAACATTAATCACCATAAATGTTGTAAAACGTACACTACTGGACATAGGCATCCCTAGGAATAACGGAATTTGCCTATAATTGTCGTGTTGAGCAAGCGTTGGGGCAATCGCAGAGCATACCTTCTGCTGTCAATGTTACTTGCCCTTTGCCGCCCTGCGGTAATTACGCCCATTTGAGGTACACTGTTTCGGATGCATTTCCATTAATGTCGTGGCGGTGTAGTGGTACACCGCCATTCCATTACAATGTTGTAAATGCAAGTGTGTCTATTTGTTACGCTTTCACAGCTTTACTGGTGAACCGATAGGAGATGAATCAAGCGCGGATCCAGCCCTTAAAAAAGGTTATGGTCACAGCTACTAGAAAATCGGCTAAGTACGAGTCGGAGCATGAACATGCTCATTAACAATCATGCAAGTCGTTTATGAACTTTTGAATTAGATTATTTCCTTTTTCTGAGCATTTGGCCCTAAAAGTTTACTTCCATTCCTAAGAATGGAAATAAACTTGGGAGGAAGTCAAATTAAATAGTCAGACTCGATCCAAACCTATTTCAATCAATAACTTATATATATTTCTTTTTTCTAGTAGCCAGTTAGACAATATAGGACTAGACTGGGTAAATAAGCATCTTGTTGTATCAGAAGTAATGTAATGTAAAAGTGAGATCAGCAAGTGAGATCCACCAGGCGAGAGTTTGATTATTTTTAAAATTTTCTAAGAATATCAAATTAAATTAAATTCTAGGTACATTTTACATTAAACAACTTTATTTAGGTACCTACTTACTTAAATTACAAATGCTAGCTTACGTTTATTTTTTGCGAAATTGTTGATAATGTCATCGATATCCAGGTTCCAACTTTGTGTATATTTAGGAGAGCTAGCCCGGATAATCTTTGCTGTGCCATTGAGGCACATTTTTAAATTTTATTTCATAAGGCATATCATTTATTATCATCAGCCTATCGATCTCATTACACCGTACAAGTCTATTAAGGTTGTGGGCATGCCCATCGTGCCCACAACGGTGGGTCCGCGCTTGGGTGAAATGAGACATGAGAATAGATTGAATTTTTGAGCCGGAACTTAAACTACTTTGGGCTGGTCACTTTTATCATGAGAAAATTCTCACTGAACGTAGTATAAAGTGATGAATAGAAAGTGGTGAAGCGGGAAATAAGATAATAAAACAATACCTAATACACGGTGCATTATGATATTGAAGCAGATTGTGTGACTTGTAAGCTTTTACACCTCGGATATTAAAAAAAAACCTATGTTCTTATTATGTTATGTTTATCACGTCTTTGAGTTACCTACAAGTTTTTTCATTTCTGTCTTTTTCATCTTCTCATTCTAATATTTTTTATTATTTACTCTCACAATTTTTCTTAAGTATGTCGACTCTTCCGTCAGGTGCGCGGAGTGAAATGGCGTCGGTTCCCGGCTCTCACCCGGATTCTCGGCGGTCACCGGCGCGGGGAACTGACCGTCCTGACTGGCCCCACGGGATGCGGCAAGACCACGCTGTGTGCTGAAATGTCGCTGGACCTTGCACAACAAGGGGTATGTAAACGATTCCCGTCACTTTTTAAAGGGTGACCAAAGTTGTATAAGCATCCTCTTTGGACCTTTTATTTTAATATCTATGGCTACCCTATAATCTTACCAAATAGTGTTGTGATCATAACTTATGTCATCTCATCAATAGCTCATCATAGACACATTGCCACATATACAAATGAAGTAAATAAGAATGCGGCTCCAGATATTTTTAAAAGCATCTCACCTATATCATCTTATATACCTTAATTGTGGTAAAAGAAAGATCTTTCGCAAAGTCACGTAGTCAACTACAGGCCCTTTTTTATATGGACGCATCTAATGCTGGCTCACTGTAACGTAATTCCAGCGCCACTTCCCTCACCCTTCGCTTGCAAAGTTTGCGGGATCGGAATGAGACCGACTGCAAAACCTCTCACTCTCACTCAAATGTCACTCAAAGCCTCAAGTATTCAAGTAGGCCCACAAGCATTTTCAAGCGTCAATGAAATAATAATTGTTAAACGATTAATAATAAAACATAATATTTCCAATCTGTATTAATAAAATAACGCTAAAAAGTTTATTGCGTCACATAGCCCGTGAAATCTGAAAGATGTTATATTTACCAAGTAATACTCGCGAAAGATTCTTACACATAAGTGGGCTGTATATCAATATATCGCTCTGTCGTAATTTGTTTATTAAAAATTATACTTACATTGACCTTACTTCTAAAAAAGGCCGCTTAAAGCACTTGTGTTACGCACAAGCGCAAGGAACAGAGGAACGCAAATATTCATCATACATGTTTTTCCTGGATAGGATTCGAACCCAGGACCCTTGATGTACAAAATAAGAATATTACTGTCTGTGCCATCTAGCCCATCATAGTGCTATATTCGTTACAGGAAATTAATGCGATTATAAATATTTTTAATCCTAAGTATACACAGGCCCTAAAACAGGTAATTGTCATCTAACTAAACAGTTATTGATAACGGAAAGTAATGCCAACACAAATATTTATTAACCCCACCCGCTAGTACAAAAGTAGTATAGAATGACAGCTATCAATCTAACGTGTTAATAATTTACCTCCCTTAATTTTAGGTTTATTCTATATATGTAATATATGTATGTATATGTGAATCCTAAGTAATATATTCATCACTACAATATATATGAACCGGATAAGATAGATAAGGTCAACATAATAAGGTCTACAAACAAGTCCGCATTGGTATTTTATGTCCATCTCTTAGGGATAACCCACAAAAACCATTTTTATCCTCATTGCATCCGTGCGAAGCCAGGGCGTGTCTTTAGTTAATAAATTATGGTGCCTAATACAATAAATTCAAACTACCATGCTAACATTTATGTCATTCTATCAAGCTATATTAAAGGAGTATATATAATTTGCTTTCCTTAGGTGAAGACTCTGTGGGGAAGTTTTGAGATCCGCAACTCTAGGCTGGCGCGCACCATGCTGCAGCAGTTCGCTGGCGTCTCACTTGAACAGCACCTTCAAGACTTCCACAAATACGCCGACGACTTCCAGAAGCTTCCCGTCTACTACTTGGCATTTCATGGTCAGCAACCAATCAAAATTGTCATGGAAGTGAGTGATTGTCCTTTACTTTTACTTATGAATAGATATATTAATGTTTGTCATGGGGTTACGGCGGTAGAATTGTACGAGTCTGTAAGAAACGACTGAGGTATACAGAACCGACAGATGGCGGTGTATCTATATGAAACAGCAGATTAAGATTATTAAATATTACAAACGGATCAAAGCTCCATTTCAGTCGTAAAGTTGCCGAATAGAGATTACCACATACACTGGCTAGGTCACTGTAAGACATAAGACGAGGTGAATAAGATATTACGACAGCTGCTCTGATGGCTGCATGCAGCGGATCCTAATGAAAAACGTTGTATTAGGTACCTACATTATTTTTGATAATTCTATTTAATGCAAATGAGGACCGACAGAGTAGATTAGTACCTAGCCCCTGTACCAGATGTCGTAGGAGGCGACTGAGGTACCGGAATCAACGGATGGCGGCTTATCCAACCGAAACAGCGTAGCTTCATACGCAGGGAGAGGATTGTAAGCAACAAATAAAATGAACGAGTCATATAGATACTCCTTCCTTTGCAAAATTCCCCCTTTCTTGGGGAGGCTTCTATGTCTATGATGAACTAGTAAATTGTTTAATCGTGAAGATCATAAATTGGCCATAAAAACTGCCATAAACCGATTGTCATTGATATGTTTCATTGTGCTGTTAAACTTCCAAATACTAAGTAAATAAATAAACAAACATTCCCGCCGCTAAACTACGCTCTGCCAATGCCACTGCGCTTGCAAAGCGAATTTTCATATAACCCATTTCCTGGAGAAGTCCGTAGTTCGACAGTGAAGATCGAACGGCTGATATAATGACGATGATTTGATATACGCGATATTCTTTTCATTTTCGCATTAAGCACGTTTACAAATTCAAGTTTTTATTTAAAAAAACCTTTGTTATTTTAACATTGCATGCTGAAATATGACAGGCGGTAGAGCACGCGCGGTACATGCACGACATAGCGCACGTGATCGTGGATAACGTGCAGTTCATGCTGGGGCTGGGCGAAGAGCGTGACGGCGACCGCTACCACCGGCAGGACGCCGTCATCTCCGCCTTCCGCACCTTCGCCACCGCCAGGCACTGCCACGTCACGCTCGTCATGCACCCTAGGAAGGTGAGTGACACTGTCGCATGAATATGACCCGCCCAACAACGTCATTTTTAAATGTCTCTCTAACACTCCTGAATCACAAATAGGTTCTACACAAGCATATAATACTTCTTCGAATGTAGCTTGTTTAGAATGACAGGTGTCAATATTTAGGTACAGGTGTATTTATGTTATTTGGCAACATGATTTGTTATCAATATTGTTAACATTACAAGGGCTTACAATTGACGGACCCGATGGCGCAAATGGTAGTGATCCTATCTTGTGCGCTAAAGTTCCTGGGTTCGACCCCCCCCCCCCCAGAACAAATATTTATATGATTATACTTATGTCTGTTCTGTGTCTGGGTGTTTAATATAATTATGTATTTAAGTATTATTTTTGTGATTCCTCTGTTGTCTGATATCCGCAACACAAGTGCTTTAAACGACTTGCCTTGGTACACTTATAGCTTATATTATTGTTATATTCGTTCTTTTCTTCTCAGCTCTAGGCCGAACCTGGCCAAGGATATACGATGTTTTAAGTAAATGAAGGGAATATTATTATTATATAACCAAAAATTATTAAAATATACTTTACTTTTATAGCTATCATTTTAATCAATATACATTTAAACAACTATAGTCATGCAGCAGTATTCCGCTCTCGGCTATAAATGCATATACTATGCTCTGTATCACCGAGTGTGCGCTAAATCAACAAAAGCGAATGTCGTATCATAAAGTGACCTCTACAAGAGCCTTAAGATTGTCATATTTTATTATAAGCCTTTATACTCCGCCCCGTTTTTCTAAGCTAAGCATGTTCGCAATATAATCAAAATTCCGATCTCGTTTTTTACACCTTGACATTGGATGGTGTGATTCATTATAAAAGTTTAGTAAAATAATTAATTAATTTTGTGCCCATTTATATGACGCTGATAGTTGACAGAAAAATGCCTAACTTCTAACCTTTTCAACGAAAACCAAAACAGGGAACATACAACAGCGTCGCCAACGCGCGCGTCTGATTAAGAGCTCGTTCTCACTTGTCGGGTGTCGGATCCGTATATTAAACGAAGTTTATAGTGGCACAGTGGTGAGAGTGACATATATGAAGCTATTCCCACTTATCGAAAACCGATTTTGTTATTAAATTCTGAAATGTTCCTAAACTAAATCTTTCTCTCAGGATTGGATGTCGCTTCGCGTAAATGTTTAAAATTGACACTAGCTTCAACCATGACCGACGACCGATTATATTATTAATCGAGTGTGAACTGAAGCGCCGACATCCGATTAATATACGGATCCGACACCCGACAAGTGGGAACAAGATCTAACGTTTCTACATGCAAATTTTACTTCATCCAATGACATCTACTCGTACCTACTAAACCGCGAAAATAAAAAAGAGTCCATTAAAATAACGTGGCAAAGTTCTTCAATACAAAAAATATTTCAGTCCCGTAAGACGCTTAACTAAAATGAAGTATTTATACAAAAGCACTAATCTTACAATCTCATAACATTTAGAACTGTTACCTAATTTTTAAATAAAGCCTCCATAGAGTACGTCTCCCCAAATAAACATCGCACATGTTTTAATGTCCATGGTAGACATATTTTCGGAATATTCTCGCCTTATAATTTTTTTGATATTACATGCCACAAATCAATTAAAATATGTAGCTGTAATAGCATTAATAATTTTTTATACAACAGGAGCGTGAAACGGAAGATTTATCAACGAGTTCAATTTTCGGAAGTGCAAAAGCATCTCAAGAAGCTGATAATGTCCTTATAGTTCAGGTAAGTTGTTTGGCACACAATATGTTGCTCTAAGAGTGCTGTTCTGTTAATGTGCTAACAATGAAAGAACAGTGATATATATAGTCACTTGTTTAATTTGACTATAATGACGGTAATTAATCGTTGGTCTGACTGTAGTATCATTAATTATTATTTTTATAATAAAAAGAAATAAAAATATAAATGTTTTATCATTGGTACTATTATTCATTATTATTTATTTATATAGTATGTTTATTTATATATACATAGTTATTTGAGTTTTAATATATATTATTACTTTAACATAGGTACACCCCAAACTACCTATTTTCTTTGTTTATTTTTTCATCCAAAGATTGCCTTGAAGTGATCGCTCTATGCGATAAGGCCGCCTATTGAATTTTTATTTTATTTTCGTATCGAATTATTTTTGTATATGTTTGACTGGTGTACAATAAGGGTATTATTATTATTAACCTTTCTTTGAAACCCTTTTTATGCATACCTACAGTAATTTAAATATCAGCATAATAGACGCCAAACCATATGAATCATAAAAAATAATTAACACATAAACATGTTGTTCCAGGATAAACGTTTAACAGCAGTGAGAGGGAAGAAATACTTACAAGTAGCGAAAAACCGTTATAGCGGTGATTTAGGTATAGTACCATTAGACTTTGATAAGGAGTCCCTCAGCTATCAGTCTAAAAAGAAAACAAAAACCAAACAAGACGAACCGGATAAACTTCTCAACAAATGTTTCGAGGAGTTCTCTATACAGGATCCCGTAATTGAAGACAATTCACTAAGACGTGACGCGGGAAATAAACAAAATCATAGAACAAATAACAGAGATGCTGATAGTTATTTAAGTGATATATTAAATTTAAACAGGACAAGATAACAGTGTCCACATAATTTGAGAGCAAACTGTGTAATTTCGTAGACAAGTTATGAAAGAAATGAAAAACAGCATTAAAATATACATCTATGTTTATATTCGATATGTTTCTAAATTAACATTTATTAATATCAACATACTATGTATTATAATCAAACATATTGTGCATAAGAACAGAATTGAAAATTATATTGTTAGCTGCACTCTGGAATATAATGACGGGATTCATAAATAAATCCTACAAAACATGAAAGATTGTCTCTAAACTCTCTCAAAACTAATTATTTTAATAAAATTGGTAATCCCATAGTTCTCAAAATTAGATAAGTTAGATACATTCTAACAAAGCTAAAGATACTTTAGCATTTACCTGAAGTCCCTAGTTGCCACTAATTATTTAGAAATTTTCAATAAATATAATTAAGACAAACAATCTGTTGTACAGATATTGTATGTATGTACATTTAGTTAATGTTAGGCAAATAAATATATTTGTACAAAAACAATATAAAATTTTGCAATTCAACAGAATATTGCATTCTCCGTATTTCAAATACCTCATATGTATATTACAAGTTGATCCAGATCACAAATATTTTTTCTACAACTACAAAACACTATATATCCTTGGTATATCAAGCTTTTTTAGAGTCAAAAAAAGAAATTGGTAAAAAACAAACAAACATACATTTTTCCATATCTAGAATTTTTGTGTAAAAAAATAAAATGTGTTTTTAATTGTACTTTACAATGTATCGCTTTTATTGACACTTATAATAAAGTACAGACTTATTTTATGATAATCACTGTTTAATTTAGTTTCTGGCCACCATTGACTGACTGAGCTTGCACTGAAGGCCAATAATATAAACCATGAAATTCTATAACATGATAAATAAACAAAATGACTAAAATTGCCAATATAATTTTTCATTTTCACGGTTTCATTGACCCTAAAAATCTTACTATAAAATGATCCTTAATCCTAAATTGTTTTTATAAATAAATCATTAAACCTGTCATAGAATTCATTTTATCACATTTTTTTTAATTACCATGCATAAAGTATAGAAACTATGATGCACCCAAAATATAACGCACATAACTGTAAATGAATACTACAAATATTTTAAGATTCTTTTCTATTTTTGGCCATAAACATTGTTGTATCAACAATGTAACTGGAGTAAAATTTTCTAGCCCTAATCAAACCAATAATTTTATCTGTATTCTTATATATCCTGCTTCTTTTTTTTAGAATTATGCATTTATGCAACTCAAAAGTAAATAATATTTTGTACATACACATACTTATATGTTCATTACACATATATACATTCAAGCAATAGAAATATTAAACTGAGGGACTACTTGTTAAAATGTGCATGAACAGCATCGATTAATGAAGCTTCACTCGTTCTGTTTTGCTTTCGTTTACATTTGGGGCATGGCATGTGGGCATTCAGGCATTTACTATGAAACACACTAGAACAATCTTTACATTTGTATGTCAGACTAGTCTCAAATGGGTACAGTATCTTGGGATCCCTGCATACTTCACATATAAACCCTTTTTGACTACACAGCCAACAGTCAAGGACATGGGTTCTGGCAAAGTTAACTATTTTTTCTAACTGTGAAACTAAGGATCCATTTGGAATTTGTGCTAAATCTGACATAGTGTATGTGTGCAAATGGTCATACAAATACTCTCTAGGCCATACCCTTTTTTGAAGTTCCTCAATAACTGGCTCACGGCAATTGAAAATATATGCCCTGAGAAAATTCAACTGTATTCTTAAGTCTTGTAAATGAGCCATGTCAGATACCCCACAGTAAATCTTGGGGTTTAATTTTTCCATATCAATCCAAGGTTGGTCTTGAAATTCTAATAAGAATAATGCTGACTTTTTGGATACTGGATATCTCTTGAAATCCCAATTATGTATGACTCTTGCAGGTATAATAAAGACATTAGGATCCATGCAGTTAGAGCAGTAATATTCCCCTGTGTATGCACATACTTTGGCTTTTGATATTGTACTGCCTAGTAGATCTTGACATCCTATGCATTTATAATTCTGGTAATCCAATCCCTGCTCTCTAGAGAGAGCACCCAGTTGAAGTACCATTTTCTGTAATTCCTGGGCTGTGAAAGAGCCAGATGTGGAATTTGGAACAACTTCAAAATCTAATCCTTGCAACAGAGGATCTTCAGGGGTAACTGGATCTACTGTCAGTTCACATATTTCTGGGTCATCTGTTAGTTTTAACTCTTTTTGTATGTCTTTCATAATATCTTGTAAGTTTATTGGGTTGTGTGTTTCTCCATAATTGTTTGGATTATCAGCAAGTGATGACAAACTCTTCAATTCGGGTGTTTTGATCATGCTACTACCATGTGATGAATTTGAATGCATAGATGTAGTGAATTCATCATTATCATTGGACCACCCTTTCCCACACAAAGAGTTACCAGTAACCACAATATCTGTTGGAGCAACAAAGTCACCCAAATCAACAGATGATGAGGATGGTGAAGCCACATCTTTGGTTTCATAACTTGTAGATGGCTTTTCAATTTCCACTGTGTTGGACTCTGTGGTATTTGCTTGTACTGGCTGATTTAATTGGTTTGAGGGTTCATTAAATGGGTTACTTGACTCATTTGGATCAGGGTCAGGATTTGATGTGAAATCCTTTAAGTCTTTGGACAGAATAAAATTCAATGCTTCATCTTCATTAAGAGCAAGCATTCGCCCCAACCCAGTAATGTTTGATGTGTGTGTTGGTGTTGATGTTAATTGTGGTTTAACCTCGTCAATAATAGTGCTTGCAACATCCAAAGCAGTGCTGATTGGTGCAACTCTCACTTTCGGAATCCAAATTCCAGCAAGCATTAAAACTTGCTCAGGCCATTGGTTGAGCAGACTTGAATTTGTAGGCAAGTTAAACTGTATACAAGACTCTAATCCTTCAATGAGTTTTTGGGCAACTTCAAGGATCTCACAATCACAAACAAACGCCGATCTATTGTAAAAAGGTCTCACTGCTGATATATTACGGAGTAAAGTTGACATGTACGAAGATAAAAGACATTCGTTTAGTGCAATCCTCAACCAGGCACGACACTGACCTATTTCAGTGTTGATTTGTGGCAGTGATGATATTTGGTCAACATTTTGCCTGTGTGATAATACGAGAATCAGAGGCCAAAAGTTAGGCTGTGGTCGTTGGTCAGTATCTCCAGATAAGGCATTTTTCGCTTTTCTGAATAACGTATCCTTCAATCCATGTAGGAATACTGCCTCTAAAGCGACACATAATGTGTTAGTTGAATCAGTCGAACCAAGTACACTATGGAAATTTTCTTCGAATTGGTTACTATACTGAATATCTTTTACGCACTCCGACAAGTTGTTTATCAACGATTCTTTTAAAATCGTGTCGCGACTACGAATGTTAAATCCAGAAGCAACGTTCTTGAAAAAGGACATCTTTCTTCAAAACCTAAGTGTTGAAAGTGTTTTGTTCTATTTATCAACCAATTTCCAAGTATTCTACAACACAACACGGAAAAACACAACACACACCACAATTAATCTGTATTCCACTGGTGGGAATAAAAACGTATTTTAACGTAGTTCAATTTTATTCTTCTTGAGTCTCTATCAGATTATGCAAGTACACAATAACAATAATAAAAATAAAGGAACATACTACGGAATATGTTCCGAAATAATAAAAAATATACAAGGTACTCAATATAATAGACCATACCATACACACGGCAACAAATCAACCTACCCAAGTCTGTCAAAACTGCAATCGATATAAAACTATAATAGCGAGAGATTAAATTTAATATTGACTATAAAAAATGACAGATTGGGTAGGTAGACCAGTTGGTTACCGTAAGAAAATTAAGCTTGTTAAACTCTGTTGGTAAAATCAGATTTGGCAAAATCATATATAAAGTTAAAAAGAATATAATGAACACAATAGATCAGTTCTCAAGTGATAATCTTTATTTATAATTATTCAGACGGCGAGGTTTAAAGAGTAAGGGAGGAAAATCCCTTTGAGAGGGTAATAAAAGGGCGAAAATTAAAAAAAAAATGAGCCTCTACGAGCTGATGCTGATAATAGTTACTGTCAAAATGACAGTGTCATGCCCAAAAATCGGCGAAAATAAAAACATCTAGGAATATTTACCGATTTTTTTATGAATAAAAATGGAATACCGGCTGATTCCTTTTGCTTAGATTTTATTTGATTTTAATCAATTACAATGTTAAGTTTCTTGTTTTAATGTGTTTTCTATTTTATTACTACCTGGAAGACTATAAACATTTCTTAGAACTTTCAAGTGCAAGTTTTCAGTCACGTAAGGCATGTCGAATCTTATATATTTTCTGTTGATACTGTTCACTGCAATAAGCTCATTTGCTGAGCAAGTTTATAATTCACCTAAGAATGGACAAGGTAATTTATCTAATTTAGATTTGGATAATGTTTATCAATTATAATAATTAAAACTAATAGGTCGTTTTATCTTTTGTAGAGTGGCTCCTGTGTCGAAAATGTGGCGCAGATGTAGCTGATTCGTATTATATATACAATCGACGAAGTCCTGGAGCAAAAATAACTGAAAAGCAAAATCTTTTTGGTTATAATAATGTAACAGTGCAGACTTTAACCAATCCTTTTGGAGTGACGTTTGAAATAGTTACAATTGATAAAGCAAAATGTGACAATGTTGGCCCTGTAAGTAGAATTTATTATTATAAGAATTATAAATACATTGGGAGGCGAAGTTTATCTTAACCTTTTTATGCTGGTTTTGAGTTATAATTACTTAACAAAAAAAAATTTAGCCTCAGGGTGCAGATTCGTGGTTTCCTGGTTACACTTGGAGGATATGTGCTTGTCCACATTGTGGACAACACCTGGGATGGACATTTGAGAGTGCCCAGGATAAAAACACAGATGTGAAAAGTAATAAACATACATTTCATGGACTGATTTTAACCAACATTTTAGGAGAAAATTGTAAGTTTTATTCTTAATTATATAGTCAAATTAGTTAGTATGACTCTATCTTTATTGACCATCTCCTTGATTTGAAGTAATTATAGTTTGCAGTTTAGTATTCATATACAGTCTGAGATAACAAATTAGCTTTAATTAGATAATGTAATATAGTATTTAAGTGGTTTTATTGGGTTAAACTAGATCAACTAGATTCTTTACAACTCTATCAATATACATACAATTGATTTAATTAGTCTATTAAACTATATATCTAACAGAAGGAAGAAAAAATTATTGTTTACAAGTCTGCTACATAGGATGTTCCCTGTATATGATTTTTACCCATTGTATTTTTCAAGGTCCTTCATTATATTTAATATAATTATAAGCAGATTTACTTAGTTATTATTTTGTTATGTATTGTTTAGTACACTATTGATCAATAGTTTATGTTTCGAAGATGTCATCAAGTCTCATAATTGTCTTTTCTTTTCAGTTACAGATTCCATCATTATGATGCCGAAAATGTATAAAATGTGAAAGTGTGTATATAATAAAATATCTATTTATCAATAATTTACAGAAATTTTATTGTTGCCTTTAGACTGCATATAAAAAAAACATTATACATATTAAAAGACTGAAGTTATTGCTGAACTTTGAAACTACTGTTATTGTCAAGTTTATATTTCTCCCCTGCAATTGCATCACTCCTATAAAAACTGCCATTTAAACCTCACTCAATTTGTAGATCCACACATTATACTTGTAGAGCAGTTGGTACATTAAAGTCATGGAACTTCACCTACTTAAACTATCAAAAGAATTAACTCCAATCAACAGCATTAGAAACATTAATAAATCCCTCTGGAATCCCTGAATAGAAATTAAACCTCGGCGCTAACATAGCTATGCTATACTATGTTATGCTGAAGAAATGGCAATTTGAGTGTTGTTTCTAGAAATCATCTAGCTTTAGTCATAGGCGTATAAAGACCCCCTCTTTTCGGGAGGGCCCATTTTTACGAGACTAAACTGACAGATAGATTTTGTAAGTGGTAACAACAAGGGTGACAACATAGTGCCGCTGATAAAAAATGTATTTGGTGTCTAAAAGAATTAAGATTATCTTAAGGAATCTTCTGTGAATTGATTAGACAATTTGATTGTATACATCATAGTCAGAAAATTACTCCTAATGGTGAAATTTTCTCTAATGGGGTTAAAGTATACTTTTTGTTTATTTGATTATTATCTATTCATTCAATGGGTGGACGTGTATAGAACTTAATAGGTGTATCACAAGGCTCAATACTAGGCCCTTTCCTGTTCCATATAAATATATATATATTAATGCCTTGCCTTATCAAACAAGGGACAGAAGCGCTATAGTATTGTTTGCAGATAAATGGTTAACACTACGCTGTTCTTAGGTCACAAAGACAGCAAGCTGTAATGGGGACATGATACAGCTGATCTCGCTAATACACTTAGTTTTGCAGCATTTGCAATATGTTTTCGTTAAATATATTTTCGTGCTGCAGCATCTATAAAGATATAAAATTCGTTCAAGGGCGCCATACGTCAAGAGAAGGCTTATTTATAAAGCATACTAAAATGTTAATTATTATTATTGTTTTTGTCCAGATTATCAAAAATCAATGTGCCTAATTTCAAGACATACATACATGCATACTCACCATTCGCTTTTATAATAATCGAATGAATTGGTAAGGCTTTTTTATATAAGTTATGAATGGAGAATTTTAAGGATTTTTACTTGTATTTTTATCTAAAGTAATTTTTGTATGTATAAAAAGGTATATATATATATAGTTATATAATAAAAGAAATAATTGATCACTATAATTTTTATTAATTACTTAGTAACAAAACTTTAAAGAAAACAATCAAAAGTAAATTCTAGCAGTCTTAATACTAAAAAAGATACTTACAGTAACTTAAAGTACTAAATAATATTTTAAACTTTATTTTAAATATTACAAATCATTATGATATTTATAAAAAATATCATTTCTTTTATGAATAAAGTATCATGTAATATAATTACAAACCAGTAGTCATATCGTCGCATAAGTTCTAACACTGCATATGTCAAAGTTTTAAGCCCAATGATAACACGATATTACATTTCTAACACTGTAGTAAACGTTTTATACCGTGTATTGTTTAAACGAAATCTATTTTGCACCAACTAAATGCACAAGCAATTAGTTTTAAAGTGATTTTATGAAACATAAGCAATGTTTTGCCAAATGTTACAAAGTGTCAACATTTTGACTTATGCGGTGTTAGAACTTAAACAATGATATTTTAATCAGTAATGTTGCTTTTTATATTTATTTTAATTTTGAATATTCAAAAAAATTTGAAATAAATATAAAGATCAGCACTGATCCAGCACTGCTTTATAAAACATTAATCCTGGATGATTACATGATATGCTTGAAAATCTAATAAATATTTATGAGGCAGCAAATCTCTGATGTAAGGTTTGTGCAGTAGCTGCTGGTGTTGGATTGAAGTTCACTCCTCCTGGAGCCTCCGAAGGATTAGGTGTACCATAAGTTTTTCCTTGTATAGCTGCAATTTCTTTCTGTAGTCTAGGATTCAGGGTTTGCTTGTTAACAAATTTCCTTCCCACCCCACGATTACCACCCCTTCCTCTACCCCGTGGGCCAGTGGATCTCCTACTAGTGTTAGATTGATTAGACCGATTTGATCGATTGGATCCCATTGATTTGACGCTTCCTGGGCCCCGTCTGGTGTTATATCCTCCAAACTGGTGATTGAACTGTGCTAAACTACGTTGATTTAAATATCCAGCATTACCAACACTATTACGACGCCTTTTAGAAAAGTCATTCGCAACACTGACAGTCAGTTGTGAAGCATTATTAAACGAGTTATTCCTAGAACGAGTGAATGTCTGTGACCTTATGACATTATTTTCATGAAGTAGATGTTGCCTTTGCTCTTTTAATATTTGATCAGATCTCAAACCCACAACACTATATCTGTTAGCAGTACTCAAACCTCTACCACGTTTAGAGATTCCTCTTTTGGCTATAGCTAATGGTCGGCGGACATTTACACCCCCTCTGTTTCCATTAATGCCAAGTCGACTATGTACATTGCCCTGTAGGTTAAGGTTAGAATTGGTACGCCGAAGTCTGTTTTGCCAGCGACCTGGAAAAAAAATGCAATTAGTACAAATAAAGTTAAAATACATATAATGGAGTATAATTGTATGATAAGTAGTAATTCTATGTTTTATGTAAATAGGTCCCTTCTTAGTATTTATAAAAATACAGGTCACTGTTTGTCCGGGGTGAATTTCCAAACTACTGAACCAACTTTAAAAACCAAATTTGTTGCTTACAGTAAACTATATATGTAGATTGAGTTAGATCTTACTTGACATAGAAATAGAAACTAAATCAGAATGCCACAAAATGGACCATCAAGCACAAAAGGCAATAATAATGGTTCAATAGTAAGATTGTTACAATGTTTTCCATAATTTAAGTGTTCACCATTTATAATAAAACCACTCCTAATGCTTCGAAGTGTTACCAAAATTTAAACATTACAAGTGTTTAAGCAAAAACAAAAAACTTTAAGTGACTTAAGATTTTTAATCAAAATGGATAATTGTAATTGGTTATATGTAACTTCACCAATGGAGTTATTTTATATTAATACTTTCATTTTGTATATTAGGGCTTAAAAATTGTTTTAGTGCCATCTAGAAATGTTTCCTCATTCATGGACTACACAGTAATTTATTAGTCTTTTGTAGTAACACAATAACATGAAATTGACTATAATGTCACAGAAGAGCTTTCATTATATATAAATATAGAGCTGTCATTATTTATATATATATATATATATATATATATATATATATATACACTTGATGATGCAACAGAAATAAAATGTTATCAATAAACGGCTTTTTAATCAGCTAGAGGAAAATGATGGTATTAAATACTAATCGCTACATATGCAAGGAAACTACCAGAAATTATTATGAACAGTCGATCATATAGCACAGTATACACACTAGATCTTGGGTTAACTGATTTTCTGGTGTTGGTTAGGAAAATGTCAAAAGCATAAAATAATAATATTATTTTGTTAATTACGTAGATTTAACTACAAATGTACCATTATAATTATACCATTATAGGTACATAAATAATAATTGATTTCACTAATCAATTAGATATAAATCTTTTTAGATTTTTAATTAAATACCTTCTGTTAATTATAAAGTTATTTTAAATAAAATGTTATTTTAAAGGCTTTAAATAAAATAATATGTATTAAATTATAACTATATGAGTAAATAACAAATTGGTAATATGGTATGGTATGGTATTACCTTATGGTAGATTTAATATTATCTACCATGAGGTAATCTACTCCACAGGAATACAATAGTACCTCCCTCTGTACCAGGTGTCATAAAAGGAGACTAAGGTACTGCAACCGACACAGGTGGTATATCTAACCAAGCTCATAACAGCAATTATGAGCAAACAAACTTTACATTAGCTATAATTTAAAAATAATGGATCTATTTTGTGCATCATTACCTTTCTAGGGTTAACAAAAAGGCCACGAATGTTATTTTGTTGTAAAAGTTTATAATACATTACCTCTAAAGCCTCTGCCTTTGACTAGTTGAGGCATTTCTGACTGCTGATCTTCAAGACCAGCTCGACCTTTCGGCGTTAAGCGAAGTCGAGAACGTGATCTAGATGCAGATCTGCCACGGGAAACGGAACGTCGTTGCTGGCGGGACCGAGAACGTGTTTGGGACTGAGATCGGTTCTGAGAACCGCCTCGAGGTCCACGAGATCGCGACCTGCCTTGCCTAACGCCAGGCGTAGCGGATCTGGTCTGCGAGCGACCACGGCCACGTCCGCGGCCCCGGCCTCTGCCGCCACCGCCACCGCCACCGCGACCACGACTGCGGCCGCCCCCACGATTTATTACACGTCCCTGTACAGTTCCACCTCCTCTCCCTCTTGCCCTACTGACACGATTCTGTTTATTTTGTTTAATAATATCATCTGTAACAAAGATGCATTCGTTAATTTTAGGACTCACCAACAAAAATGAAGATGTTTTCTATTTATAAAACAATACGTCACTATTGGCGCCATATGTTATAATCGAAGTAAGTCAAAACCAAGTACCATATTTAACATATTATTCCTACCTTCTAATGTATTTAATTAGATTTTATTGAAATATGATGATAATATAATGTTTACCACGCAAACAAATTAATATATGTATAAAGATTAATTGTTGATAGCTGAGACAGTGAAATATAACAATGTTTACCTAAAGACATATTCACAGAGTCGGCCATTATAGCACAATATATAATGTACAATTAACAGTAATTGTATAAAAATGATAGCGGCAACCAAATCTTCACAAATCACAATTTACGAACAATCAGCAATACACAGTGAAAGAGGTTAATCTTATTTTTTTTTAATTTGGTAACTCTAATTTAAGCATCTGGCATATTCAGCCATGCAGCATTACCATAACTTTTTTATTTTTAATTGTACGAATGAAACGAGGATTATTAATGTTAATATAAATATATAATCACATGATTGGCAATTGATTTAATATGCAGTATAAAATTATGACTCGCATTTCACGATTAACGTCGATTGCTTTTGTATAGTTAAATATGTAGGTCGCGTGCACCATTTGAATGACCAAAACGTCAAAAACCCTCATTTGACAATAATTTCTGAAATAGGTTCAGAATTTTTGTAAATACAAATTGAATAGATAAATATAAAAAAATATTAATGTTAATAATCTATAATTTGAATAGGTTTGGATAGGCAGGCTGTTGGATGTGTAATAGTTTTTAAAATATAGCTTACTACTTACGATTAGAATAACTTCTTCATACTATTTAAATCAGTGATTATCAAACTTATTTCTTTTACCGCCCCCTTTGAAAATCTTTTTTTTGTCCCATTTTCTAAACATTCCTAAACCTTAAAAACCACAATATCATTACCTTAATTAATTTAGTTATATTAGTCAGGTCTAATATCACTGGTCAACACTGATTTTGCCACACGAACTTTGATAGCTAATTTTGTTTTATCAATCTACCCTCATCATTAAATCACACTTGTCATCTGTCAGTTCGCCTCATATTGGTTGTGATATGGTAATACTCATAACTAGTACTACGGCGGTAAATTAACAGAAACGCTCACAAGTAAATCGTCATAAAAGTATTTGTAGTTGAATTTAAATACTTTTTGTGATTTATTAATCCTGTGAACATGTCGAGAAAGTGTAATAATGACCCTAACTCTTTTTGTTGTCTGCGGAAAACTTACATTGAAAAAACAACGACGAAATTTTACGAATCTTGTGCTGGAGTGTTATCAATGTTTTGGTTTTTCTGTCGCCCATTAAGACAAATTCTGGGCCCCTTATGTCTGTTGCATAACGTGTGTGAAAAATTTTATCGACTGGAAGAAAGGTGCACGAGCTATGCCGTTTGCTGTACCCATGATATGGACTGAACAACAAGATCACGTTTCACGATCTCTCATTGTAAAAAAATGCAAATACCAGTTGCAACAACGTCTGTTGAGAACGACCATTCACAACCGTCTACTTCAAGTCTATGTGTTGACGAGAATGATGACTTTGAGTTTGAAGGAATTGAAAAGGAGCCACATTTGAAAACTCAAGGAGACCTAAATGATTTAGTTAGGGATTTAGATTTGTTAAAAAAGCAGCCGGAACTATTAGGATCTCGTCTAAAAAAATGAAATTGGTACATCATAATACAAAAGTTAGAAAAATTCCCTAAAATAAGTGATGCAAAAATAAAAGAGGGTATTTTTGTTGGCCCTGAAATCAGGGAGTTAATAAAAGATTCAACATTTGAAGAAAAATTAAGCAGTTCAGAAAAATGTGCATGGAACGCATTTAAAAATGTTGTTGCAAATTTTTTGGGCAACCACAAGAGTGACAGCTACAGAGAGTTGGTTAGCGAACTCTTATTGTCATATCAAGCATTGGGTTGCAACATGTCACTCAGGATCGATTTTTTAGACTCGCACCTGGATTTTTTTCCTGACAATTTAGGGGCTGTCAGTGACGAGCACGGCAAGAGGTTCCACCAGGACATTTCTAGTATGGAAAAGCGGTACCAGGGCAAATGGAGCCCAAATATGTTAGCGGATTACTGCTGGACAATTAAAAGGGACCAACCAGAAGCTAAACATTCAAGAAAATCTTAAATTATTAAGTAATTTATAAAAAAATAAACATTTGATTTCTGTGTGAAAATTTAATCTATTAAAATCTTCATCGTTATCAACACAAAGCTAATTAAATAATCTGTCATTTAAAGAGTGGTTTTAATGTCTGCTCTGATGACATGTTGCAATGATTGAAACAGTCGTTCACTTAAATTTCTAGCGACTAAATGCTGTCGGTGTATAACGCAATGCACAGCAAGCACATCAGGAATTATATTTTATAAGTAACTACTACTATATGAAGCCTTTTTGACACCTCGTCATAGCTGGAGTACCATCAGCTGCTGCAACAGCTGATATAATATTCTTCAATGGCATTCCTTTTGTCATCACTAAACTTTTACATTGTTTAAAATACGGTTTCTCCTAACGTACCTGTCTCTAAATTTCTAAAAAATAAAAGTTCTTGACATATTTTTTCATATTTAATAAACCTAACGCAAGACAACAACAGTGCGTAATTATTTGGTAAAGTGGACTCATCGAACTGAATCAAAAATTTACTAATCTTCAGATGATTGCACCTGTAAATGTTTTCAGCTATTTCATCCATTCGTAAAGGACAGAATTATTACTCAAATGAATTTTTCGAATTATATCTGCCGCCGGCTTATGGAGCACAGTACCTAATTATAACTTCTTCTATCGCAGGCTGTCATATCTATTGTTAAAAATTTATATTATTTATCTATATCCTAATGATATATATTTGTATGTATTTGTTCTATGTTAAAAATATTTTCTTTAAATCTAGGCTTTCGAGAAATGCATAAATAGAAATATCAATAGATACCAGTATATGCCTTACAATAAAGCCTTTGCCGACTTAATGCTAACCTTAAACAACTCTCTCTTCACTCACAGTCTTATTCCTGTAGCTACTTGCTGTATTTAACCCTCAATATTATTTTATAGGTTAAATTTTGTATCAATTTGAGTGAATGTAGTAACATATAGTGCATATGTATTTGTAGGTGCTATTATTGTTTCTTCATATATGTAGTTACATCGCTACAGAGCGTGTATTTACAAATTTGCAAAGTAAAAAAGGAATTCATATTATCAATATTATTTAAATTTACAATTACCAAAATATATTGGATTGTGCTAAGCTTTAGCTAATTAGAAATAGAAACTATTTTTGTTAAATATATTTCTTATTAATATAAAATATGATTCTCATCGTTAGATAATTACAATTTTATATTTAGTCTAGGAAATAATACTATTAACAATAATAACTTATTACACTATGAAAAATAAATTAATATCATTTCGTATTATAGACAAATATGGGTAATTTTTCATAGAACTTCAGTTTATAATTTAGGACTGTTTCAAATAAAACCGCCATCTAATCCAGCGTTTTATTGTTTGTAATATTTAAGATATTTGCTAATATTATAAAAGAGAAGTTTGTTTGAAAGCGCTAATACCTGGAACCGCTGGTCCGTTTTTAAAAATATTTTCAGTGCTGGATAGTCAATTGATCGTCAAAGCTACTAGCAAAATTTTGTATTAAAATAATTCGGGATTCGTTTTAAAATAAATCCTGCAAGTCACTATACCCCCAACGTCACTATTCTACGCTAGGACGAATAGTCACGGGCTCTGCTAAATTATAATGTATAGAAATAGTGAACGTTGTTTATATTTATAATATATTAACAATAATTTACAATAAATATTTACAATAAATTAACTCTTTAGGTTTATTATACTATTTGACACTGGTACGTAATGGGTTAATTGCCAAAAAAAATTTGAACACAACTTTTTGAACAATAATTATACGTATTTCTATTTTATATAAAATAATAATTCTTAAATCCGTAATTTCTTGTAAAATTCAAGGAAAATGCTATAAAATGCTCTTATGTTGTAGGGAAAAACAGAAGTAAGATTCAATTTATGTATCTTTAAAACTCCCCATGGTGGTTTTTTCCTAGTGCTTAAAATAATTTTTGGTGCAATGCAACTAAGGTAAAATTGCTCTAATTTTTTAACTATCATCGATCATGTTTCTTTATCCGCAGAAACTTGTTACAACTTGATTGCGTACGGTGTACAGGCTATCTTACAAAATCTAGTATGTTAAGTATTTTCAGTTTTTATAACATCAAACAAGGTTTCTACATACATACACTAATTATTGTCTACAATACAACAAGTGGGTTAAAACCAAAAAAATTAAATTTTAGTGGAATTTTTATGCCTACTATTTAAAATTAAATTGCAGAGTTATCAAACGCCTACAAGGGGGCGTTACAGCCCACTTTAAAAAAGAAATATTTACCTAAATAAAGACATTTGACCTTGACTATCGCTGTACAAGGAAAGCACTTTAAATATGATACTATTTTACACTGTGTAATTTAGGCTAAATTATCTATACTAATATTATAAAGAGGAAAGATTTCTTTGTTTGTAATAAATAGGCTTCGAAACTACTGGAACGATTTCAAAAATTCTTTCACCTTTGGAAAGCTACATTATCACCGAGTAACATTAACTATATTATATTTAAAAAAAATTAAAAAAAACTCCAATAATGTAACCCAAGGTGTAAAAAAATAACCTGAAAAATTCCTTACGTCGCGTGCGCTGCGAAAACTATTGATGATAGAACAAAATCATTTACTACGACTTTGCAGAACTCACCATTATGTCGCGACAGCATATGTCTAAATATTATAGTTATGTCACAGTAAGCGGTTTTTATTCTAAAAATTTAATTTATATGCCGCTGCTTAAAAAGGCTCTTTATTTGTACCTTGGTATTAATCCTTATCAAAATAAATTACTTTATATTCAAGACGGCTTCAATACCTTTTTATAACTTTTTGAATTATTCAATTCGAAAATTTCATTCGGAAGATAGGTATCACGAGTTTAAAAATGCAAGTATTAGAAAAAAGTCGCGTGGTTACCGCACACCGCGCTCAGCTAGCCAGCATGCGATGTAGGCTCCATGTAAGCATCACTGGGGTTCCAGGGGGGGGGGGGCATCAATGTAATAAAATAAAGTGCCGCGCGGCTCACTCGCGCGTTGCGAACGTGAGCCTACATCACGATCTCGACCTTCCCACGATTCGCGAATACATGAAAGAAGCGTCGCGCCGTTTCTTCGATGGGGCCGTAAATCACCCCAACCCATTAATCTCCAAGGCCGCAAAATACGTCGCTCGGAAAAACGTCCACGCCCGATCTCGCAGACCGCGTCACGTCCTAGACGACCCGCCCGATAGCACAACCGCGAAAATCGCAGTCCTTTCTCGCCCTCTCACTGGCACCACAACACGATCACTTACACTACACATGCACTCGTACAACAGAGCGGTACACCGCGTTCGCCGGCGAACGCGTGAAGTCCCCACACCTACGAGCGATAACCGACAGCCCTAGGGTTGTCGGGCTCAATCTGTCCGTCCTCTTTGATTTAATTCATCCATAGTAACGACGGCGGCGGAGCCTAGGTCGAGCCTCTAGAGGCGCCCTCGGACACGCCGTCGGTTCCGCTTAAATCTCGCGAGCCCTCGCGGCCCAGTGCGACCGCGCTAATGCGCGGTCGCCCAGTGCGACCGCGCTGACGCGCGGTCGCGGCCGCGGGGCATCGCATGATCCACTACAGTATCCATTAATATTCGTAATGGGTGATGAAGGTTATTACTTGACCATTCCTCAGCAAGGTACAGCGCGTAACAAGACTGTGACGTGCATGCAATTTTATGCATTTAGGTTAATGTTTAGAGCTAACTGTTTTAATCCACTATATTATTACAGGGACTTATTTAGTCAATATATTGTCGATAAGTTGGCGAAAATGATATCAGAAAGATTGAATTACATATGTCGTAATCAACAGAGACTGAGGGCTGAGGAATACATTCATCTCAGAGACGCTTTAAATCGAGACGCAAATGTTAACCCCTCAAATATCGGCCAACGCGTAATCCTGCCATCGTCATTCACAGGTTCGCCGCGTTATTTACACGAAAAAAAACCCAAGATGCGATGACTTATGTCCGAAACTATGGGAGACCAGACTTATTTGTCACTTTCAGATGAAACCCCGAATGGCCTGAAATTAAAGCGTAACTATTATCTGGTCAACGATCTTTCGATCGTCATGACATCGTCAAGGGCATTCCATTTAAAGATGAAGAAATTTATAAAATTATTTACCAAAGACGAAATATTCGGCAAAGTCAAATGTTACAAGGCAAGTGTGGAGTAACAGAAGCGTGGTTTACCACAATCATTTGCTGTTTTGGCTAGAACGAAAAATACAGCCAGACGAAATGGATAGTATCATAGTTGCTGCCCAACCATCAAAATTATCTAATGTTGTACGATATCGTAACTAAAAATATAATGAGAGAGCATAATTTAACAGCACCATGTGTGAAAAACGGTATCTGTACAAAAAAGTACCCACGACGTTTCGTCAATGATACCCAAACCGGTGAGGACGGGTATCCGGTATATCGTCGTCGTGACGCCGAAAATGGAGGACAAAGCGCTATGCTAAATATAGAGGATGTACGTTCAATATAGATATATTGTTTATTCTTTTATTTTAGGTTAAAATAAACTTATGCGTTGCTTCTGAAAACGAAGATTTATTTCGTTAATTTCTTACAAATATTATTATATAATCTTACAAATAAATTATTTAACTACCCTATTATTATAACTTTACCTGAAAACGAAGAAACGACAATTAAAGTCTATTCTTCCACCAATTATTCTTATTTATCTTATCTTAATTAACAAATCACAATAATTTAATATGTACAATGCTATTTTTTCCATAACCTCTCAACTGACTATTGACCTCAGATTCTAGCGCTTGTCAGTTGTCAATGTCATTCAATGTCGTTCAAAAATTAAAGAAATATTATTTCTTTACATAGATAATAGATGGATTGTTCCTTATTCTCCACTATTATGTAGGACGTTTAACGCTCACATAAACGTGGAGTACTGCCTCAGCCACTCAGCTCAGCTCAAGCCATCAAATATATTTGTAAATATTTTATATATTAAAGGATCTGACCAAGCTACTTTAAGTGTCAGAAACCCAAATGATGAAGTGGAAAACTACGTGAATGGCCGGTACATAAGTACATCCGAGGCTGTGTGGCGAATATTTGAATTTCCGATCCATGAGCGGCATCTTACAGTCATACAGTTTGCTGTCCACTTAGAAAGCGGCCAAAGGGTGTATTTTACTCTAGAAACGGCTGAACAAGTGGCTCATAACCCACGCAATCATCCTTCTCAATCAGAGTGCTTTTATCTCAGGATGTTACTACATCACGTACGTGGTCCAACATCATTTGAGTACTTAAAAACCGTTGACGGAGTTCTCAAAGAAACCTATCAAGTAGCTTACCGTGACAGAGGTTTGCTAGAAAATGATGACCACTGGGAAAATACTCTGAGAGAAGCATCGCTTTCGCAATGTCCAGTACAACTGAGAGACTTGTTTGTGGTCATCCTTTTATTTTGTCAGCCATCGGAACCATTGAAATTATGGGACCGTTTCAAAGATGATTTATGTCAAAATATTATACATAGAATCAAACAGTAAAATCAAGACTTCGCCTTACCATACAGTGAAGACGTTTATAATGAAGGTTTGATTCAAATAGAAAATAAACTTTTGTAATTAAATAATAAAAGCTTAAGTAATTTTGGATTGCCTGTTTCAGTTCGTACAAACAAAAATGCTGCAGGTAGAATGGCACATCACTATAATACATATAATTTGAGCGCTTTTGTCAATGAAAACCTGCCAAAATTAGTCCCAGATCAAAAATATGCTTTTGACACTATAGTCGATAGTGTGAATAATAACCAAGGAAAAATATTTCTTGATTTCTTTAAGACTTTTCTTGCAAATATTGATACAAAATTTCTTCCCTTATTGCGATTGCAGTTGCTTCGTCGGGAATTGCCGCAACTCTCTTAAAGGATGGAAAAACGGCACATTCTACTTTTAAACTTCCGCTATCCGTAAATATAGAGTAACAATCGTTATGTTCAATCCATAAAAACGGCCTTCTTGGTAAATTATTACAAGACGCCTCATTGATTATATGGGATGAATGCACAGAGCGCATATAGAGGCCGTGGACAGAACATTAAAAGATCTTAGAAACTCCTCTGCCCTCATGGACGGAATTACTTTTTTATTTGCTGGAGATTTCCGACAGACTCTTCCTGTCACTAACAGAGGTACGCGAGCAGATAGCATCAAATCATGCTTGATATCGTCTCCCTTATGAACTTCGATAGAAAATTTAAAATTACGGACGAATATGAGAGGTCATCTTTATGGAATCACAGATAATATTTTCCCACAACAACTGCTAAAACTTGGGGAAGGAATTTTTCCCACTCCAAATTTAAGCAGTCAAATAGTCCATAATTTAGAAAATTTAATAGATGCTGATATCGAGAATTTGCACGAAAAGGACTTTCATTGGTTGTATTCAAGGGCAATAGTGTCACCCAGAAATGATACTGTCAACGAAATAAACAATCTCATTATTCAAAAAGTCTCCGGCCAAATAAAAAATTACAAATCGATCGATACCGTGACTAATATCGAAGACGCTATCCACAGGAATTTTTAAATTCAATAAAACCTTCTGGACTGCAACCACATGAATTGACGTTAAAAATTGAAATTCCAATAATGCTTTTAAGAAATTTAAGCCCTCCGAGCATGTGCAATGGGACGAGACTGCTTATTAAGGAATTGAAGGACAATTTAATTGTAGCGACCATTATCACTGGCCCAGCTGCTGGTCAACTAGCTCATATACCGCCAATCCCTTTTAAAAGACTTCAGTTTCCGGTCAAATTATCTTTCGCGTTCACTATTAACAATTCTCCAGGCCAAACCTTCGAATTATTAGGGATCCACCTACGAAAAGAATGTTTTACTCATGGCCAACTGTATGTTAGCAAATCACGTGTCGGAGCTCCTGAAAATCAAATTATTTTGCTGCCACAAAATAAAACTACTTCAAATATCGTTTACAGGGAAGCTCTGACTCACTAAAACTAATGGCTTTTGTTTTGTAGATAATATGATATTTGTATAAAATTTACAAAAATAAAAAATACAAAAAAACATTAAAAATATGAAAAAAAATCATAAAAAAATCAAACTTCCTTTATAATTTTACTTTTTTTTAAACCTGACCCAAAAAAAAGGATGTATGTGTGTGTGTGTGTGTATGTACCCGTGCAAAGCCGGGGCGGGCCGCTATTTAAACTCAATTGTAACAAATTGAGTGGACTTGATAGTGTAGTCTATACTATCGTATCTAGTATTTTTTACGAATTTATGACTTAAACAGTCACTGAAACAATTTTGGAGATTTATGATTAAACTTCTGGTCGCTTATTGTAACAAATTTGATAATGTTTTATATATGTCAGATGATCACTTCCTAATTCCAATATTAGTTACAACTTTAGACCACGTTGCAAAATCAATCGGTGGTCAGCAGATTTGTTCTCCTAACAACATCTAATATTTCTTTCTCATAAAGTTAGTATTCTAAAAATGAGTGCAAAAATTCTTTTAGAACATTTTAATGAAGTGGAACCTGAGAAACCTTATGAGTTTGTTTTGTTTGTGGTCTCCGCTTATCAGATCGGTATCAGTTGACAAAGATGAGGGAGACCTACAGAGGTTGTCTGCATTAGTACCTCACTCTCTCCTATTCTACCGCCAAATAGCAGTGTTTGTATTGCTGTTTTCAGGTTTTAAGAGTGAGAGGCAGTAAAATTACTATGTTGTGCGACATATAATCACAAGTTGGCAACACGCTATTGATATCCTTGTGATATGATGAGCGTCTGTAGGCTGTACTGACGCTTACTATTTGCTTGATTGTGGACAAAATGTTTAAGAGATTTAATACCAATTTTAGTAAGCTCTTTAGCAAACATGCTCTATGGCATAGTATAGAAGCTTTCACAAAAAAAGGTGGCTGTTAAGACCAAATTCAAGGGTAACAATTGCCATTCAAGATAATTATATTATCAATTTGTAATCACTGTAATAAGATATGCAGAAATTCACAAAGCCAACAAAAGATTTACCATTGATTTCAAAATGGTGGTTCAGCTAGAATTGGAAGGAGGAGAGGAATTAGGTCCGTGGGAATAGGAAAATTTTGTTACATTGTAAACTGTCTGTAAAAATATGGGCTATAATTGAGATCAATTTGCTCTGATACAAGCTCACATGTTTATATATATATTTTTAGATTACTGCTAATTTCCGGCTATCTGGCTACAAGACAGAATATCCTGTATCCAGCTAATTTGTTATCCATTTTAACTCCCGACTTTTAGTTCTCTGAATTAGTATAGAACTTACTGGTCAATTATAACATCTGTTGCCAAGTTGAAAACGTGTGGAAAAAAAGGAAAAAGTAAAAAAATACGTTGTTAAAGTTTGAGCTTATGTGAAAATTTTATTAACAAAATGAAAATAGGAATAAATAACATAATAATGCATATTTTTAAGAAATATTAATTTGTACATTACTTTACTCTCCTTACAGATAAATCATAATATTCCCCTACAATAAGAGGACAACAACGCACATAAAATACAATTGAGTTTAAACATCTACACATCAGATACAACTATTGCAAAAATTAATTGCTAAGATTACAAAATTTATTATAATTCTCCTGTGCAATTTTTAATATTCGATTTATTTTGCAATTGACTGATTAAGTATATACACACTAATTACTACATTATCAATATGAGCTGAGTTTTAAAATGAATCACAGTGTTTAAAATTCAAAGGCCATGACAATAGGCGAGACGCGTGTGAGGCCGTTGACATTAATCGTGACGATAAATTTATTTTAGAATATCTTTGAAAATGACTGTCAATAATATCAGAACTTAAGTACAAACTGTAAAAGTAATGTAGTAAGTTAATTCATTTAATAATTTCGTAAATTATCATCCGGTTAATAATCCTCCACAAATACACATGTATTAAAAATTTACAAGCGTAGAAGTCGTCGTTTTACTAATAATTAAAGTCGGCGCGTCGATCCGGGACGCGTCTGAAGGATTAGTCATCATTCGAAGATAAAATAACATGCAATAGTTACTCTTTCTAGTACTAAATGAAATATTTCAAATATATAAAAATATGCCACCTCATAGTCCGAGTTGACGAAACGCAGATTTAATATACATACTTTCAATATTAGTAATCGTTTAGAATTCGATAACAGTATCCGAACTACAGGAATGAGAGGCCGTCTGCCGACGGCGAGCGCGCGCGACGCTGGGAGTGCGGCCGCCCGCCGGCTGCGCACGCGGCGGGCCGACCAAAAGGAGCTCAAAAAATAAATACGCTACTATAGTACTGTACAGTCACCCCCGAGCGTCGCGCGGGCCGCGGGGGCGGGGGCCGGCGCCGGGGACCGGCGGCTACAGCCGGATGTCGTTGGTGGCGGCGGCGACCAGCGACGCCGCGTGCGGCCGCCGCCACGACGCCGAAAGCTCGCCCGCACCGCTCTCCCCTGAGCCCGCGCTCGCGCCACTCTGCGCGTTCGTCGAATCCCCGCCCGCGCCCCGTTCGCCCCCCTCGGAGGTCCTCACGAAGGCGCGGCACTGCACGTCATCCTGCGGCCCGTACCTGTGCAGGCTGAAGAACTTGAGATTGGCCACTATCGAGGAGTTGATGGGCCGCGTCGGGATGTTGACGGTGGTCGCGGAGCGCTCGATGCGTTTGGACCGGCCGTCCGGCGGCGCCAGGTCTAGCGACTGTCCGCGGGAGTAGAGGCGCGACTGGCCGAACCGCGGCGTCAGTCGTCCGATGAGATTGTCCTCCTTGCCCTTGCTCCTGCCGGCGGCCGGCTCCTCCGGCGGCTTCTTTTTCTTCAGGAAGAAGGGCGTGAGCCGCTCCGTGAAAGGTCGCGACGTCGTCGCGCCGGCGTCGTGGACGTTCGAGGTCGAGTTGGACGTCTTCAGCGGTTTGGTCGGGTTCACCTGAGACTTGATCGGATTCGATTTCCTCTTCATGCTCACCCTCGAGAACGTCACGTACTCCTTGTCAGTCGGGTCCGGGTCGCCGTCAGGGGATGCGTCGGGAGGTTCCTCCTCGGGCGTCTCGTCCTCGCAGACTTTGAGGACGCAGTAGGTGTCCCGCTGCAGTTCGTCGAGGAGGCTGTCGTCGTTGGAGACGGAGTCGATCTTGCTGGCGGGTCGATCGGCGTCCGGGTCGGCCTCGAGCCGGCCGCCGTCATCGGGCAAGCTACCGGAAGAGCCGGCGCGCGCGGGCGGCTCCGGGGGCGGGGACACGAGGCGGCGGGCGGGGTCGAGGTCGGGCTTGGGGTGCAGGCGGGCGCGGGCGGCCGTGTGCCCGCGCGGCGGCACGGCGGGCGGCGCCTCGTCGGCGTGCGAGCGCGAGTGGCTCATGAAGTCGGCCATGAGTTCGTACTCCTTGCAGCGGAAGGCGTCGAGGTCGCGCGGCCGACGTTCGGGCGGCCGCGGCTCCACCTCCACGTACTCGCAGAGCGCGCGGGAGGGCGACAGGCGGGCGGGCTTGGGAGGTCGCGCCGGGCGGCCGGCGGAGGCGTCGCTGTCCTCGGAGGGTTCGTGCTTGAGGCAGGACATGGTGAGGTAGCCGCTGGCAGCCGACTTGTTGGACTTGCCGGAGGAGCGTTCGTCGGCGTGCCGCGGCAGGCGCAGGGACTCGGTGCTGGAGCCAAGGTCGACGGGCGGGGGCCCGCCGTCTCCGTCGCTGGGGGACATGTCGCCGCGCCACGGCCGCCAGTGGAATGGGTCCCCGTCGACGTTGCCGGCCGCGCCTGCTAGGTGTAAGTAGTTGTCGTCTCCTATAGGCGCTTGCCTGGAAATAATAACATGCATATTATATATAATTTTTAAACATAATATTTCAATATAAACAGCCAAATTCCTTCAAGCGATAAATAAGTTTCATTATTACAACTATATTGGTAAAGGTGTTATCGGTTGTCGCATTAAATCCCTCATTCACCATTATTAAAAAGCTTTTTATTATCAAAATTGTTTATTCAGGTATACCCACTTGCTGCCATATTTGGTTTCTCTCGCGAGCGACCTCCTGTATATGCGGTGCCGGTGTTCGAGATCGAAAATAGCTTCTTGTAGCTCTCGTAACGTCGACGCCTCCGCTTCACGATCCTCCAAACTCGTTCCATCTAAATAATACACATATTATTAATAATAAAATAAAATATACATTTATAATAATACCTGGTAAATAAATCATTAGCGCATAGTCGATGCGCTAGGTTGATTTTTTTCTAGTATATATATATATTGTATTTAAGGTGTCGTAAGGGGCGACTAAGATCCAGAAACCGCCAAGCTTAAATTCTACAGGGCAGCAGCATCCTCGTCGCGAAGCTGCGCTCTGCGATCCGCCCGGTTATCGGTCTTTAGGAGGCCTATGTCCAAGAGTGGACTGTTTATGGATAGCTGATACGATGACGATGATTTTATACATAATTCAGCATCCTTATATACATACAACCTATAAAGTGACAACTATGCAATGTTTGGTGTTTAAAAAAGCTAGTAGGGAGGCACCAATGCAGACGGCTTTCGTATAATAGTACCGGCGCGCGTACCCGGCGGGCGCAGCAGGCGGTCGTCGAGGCGCTGCGCGTGCTGCACGAGCAGCGCGTGCAGCCGCTGCAGGTCGCGCGCGGGGTCGAGCCGCAGCGCCAGCGCCGTGCCGCGGCCGCCCGTGGGCCCGGGCAGGCCCGCGCCCTCCGCCGCCGTCTCCCGCCGGCCCCCGCACCCCTCCGCCTCCGCCTCCGTTCGCCCACAGCTGAAATCGAAATATGACTTGATACTTTCATGGTACACCATACGTTTTCTTTTTTGAGTAAACTTTATATTTAGGAATCGAAACTATTATTCATAACTTATATAACATTTTTTAATGAAGAATAATATTATAAAAAGCTTATGATTACATTATTTTGCATTAACGATTAATTTCTTACCATTTTTTTTAAAGTCCATTAATTTTATGAATTGGGTATTTCTACTAATAACTTATTAAAAAAACCGTTATAAAATATTGCCATACATTTCCACGGGATTTCAAACCTGCCTAACAATGGAAACTCGACACAAATATACACGAGCACACAACTAAAGAGCCTGACGCATTAAATTAACTCAACATCTCTTACATTGACCTGACTCCATGTTAAGACACTTAAAGCAATTGCGTTACGGACATCAGAAAACAAAGGAATCGCAAATATAATACTTAAATTAATATATGGGATATTCAACA
The DNA here is from genome assembly GCA_020976665.1 of Heortia vitessoides. NCBI lineage: Eukaryota > Metazoa > Arthropoda > Insecta > Lepidoptera > Crambidae > Heortia > Heortia vitessoides. The sequence continues at coordinate 13,168,281 of JACJUM010000875.1, read as the reverse complement.
CCCAGTCACACAACAAACACAAATATCAATATATAAATATTTGTTCTGGATGGGGATCGAACCCACGAACCTTTGGCGTACAAGTAGGACCACTACCGTCTACGCCAACGGGCCCGTTAAAATGTTGGGCGCTATATCAATAGAGTCCATAACATATATTCATCTCTTATTTCACCGGGACGCACCAAGTCCACTGCGTGTCGCTGTAGTACCCGCGGTGCGGCGCGGCGGACGGCGACGTGCGGCACAGCGCCGCCAGCAGGCGCACCCACTCGGCGCGCTCCACGCAGTTGCTCGCCTGCACGAACAGCACCCGCTCCCGGTGCACTGCGGACAACGCGGCCCGGTCAACTCGCCTCTAGCACACCCCACCCCACCCGGCAACAGATCGAGCTGACGATTTGCATTTGTGAGCCTTTCAATTCAAAATTAACTGTCAACTGACGGGTTGATCTGAGCGTACGGTGTTATGGGGGCCTTCGCCGAGGGCGTCGCCGGCGACGCGACCCCTTAACATACCGCCTATTTATTTCTATAATTAACTGAGCCGGCAAAAGTTATGTTACTAAAAATAATTGTATAGGTAGATAAGATATTAATAATTGCGTTTTTAAATGTCCACTTTTTTTTAAATAAGAGTATTTATTACTTGTATTCAAAAGCAAAAATTAAGAGACTCCTAAAGAATATACTTTAGTTCCTACTAGGCGTCCCAATCGGAGACATCCCAGTCTGACGCACAGATTTACGTGCATATTTTAGTTATTTAATTTGCATATACAAGTCTTTTGGGTCCTTTGTGTTCCTTGTAATCATCATTACCAACACATCAACTGTTGCACTGCTGGACATAGGCCTCCCTAATAAAGAGGGAATGTTGCCTATAATTGTCGCGCTAAGCAAGCGTGGTGGCAATTGCAAAGAATAGCTTCGCGACGGTGATGCTGCTGCCTATTCCCGTACAATTGAGGACACTATTTCAGATGGATATACCGCCTCTAACGACACAAAGGTAAGAAACAGGTACAAAGGGAGGTACAATTCTGTTCTGCTGATACTCCGCCCTGTTTACAGATATCTTACCGATCTGGAAGATGTTGTTGGCGCCCAGCGGCGCGCCCGCGGGCGGGCAGTCGACCGCGGCGACGGCCAGCACGCCGGACAGCGACAGCCGGTTGGCCGGCGTCTTGGCGCCGCACCGCGACCACGTCAGCTCACCACTGTGGACCGACATCGCGTTAGTATGCACTGTTGTCTGTTACATTATAGGTAAGTGAAAAGAGTTGCTGCTTAGGGACAAAGATTCAGAGGAACAATATGTCGGGAGTGAAGATTTGAGGCGTTCGGTTATTTTTTATTCACACAACTTCTCATACATTGACCTGACTCCCTGTTATAAGTAGCTTTAAACACCTGTGTTATTCATCAATATTTATCAAACACAGAGGAATCAAAAATATAATACTTTAACACATACTGTATTCAACACCCAGACACATCAAACACAAATAGCTTAAATATTTATTCTGGAAGGAACGTTGAGGACCTTTGAGGCACAAGATAGGATCACTACCATCTGCGCCATCGGGCCCGTCGATTATAACCGCGAGGCTGGTATGGTTACAGGATGGTTGCGGATTGCTTCAACATATTGCTAACAATACGCCGGTAATGACAGTTAGTTTTTTGCGTCTGATTAATATTAGGTAGCCCTTGTAGCCGGTTTTTTTTATGTGGATCATCATATCGGCCGGTAGGAAGGTTCAGGGCTGCTGCTGGCCAACCCCAGAATCGTTATTAAATAAAATACTCTACGTACTTCTGATCTGAGAGGTCAGAAGTACCGAAAATAAGAGAGAGAGAGAGAGAGAGAGAGAGAGAAAAGGGTCAGGGCTCTTCTTAAATACCCCTTCTATTGGTTAAGATATGTTCGTCTAGGTCGTCCTTTACCAACTCACCGATTCACTTCCGTTCTTTATATTTGTGCAGTCATTCTACTGACATCCTTGCTTGCAATAGAAACCATCAAGTCCTGAAGATCGTACCTGGTGAGCCTGAAGTGCCTCCGCTTGGCGTGCGCGTGCGCGGCGCGCGTCCAGCGGCGGCGCGGCGACCCCGCGCCCGCGCGCACGCCCTCCGACCGCTTGATCATCGTGCTGGGGACACGCAACATTCATTTAACCGACCTACGCAAATAAAATATACCAGTTCGTGTAATGGATACGAGAATACAGCTTGTCGGTTATTTTAAGTTATTTCCAAGAATATAATATTAATATTAATTTATACATAAATCAAGTGCGCAGAGTTCGGCCTACATGGTTTTGCAGCCGGTCTGTCGAAGTTTTGAAGCCGATTTTGAACTCAATGGCTGGACATTTGTGGGCTGTCTGTTGTTTTGTGCACACTCTCGACAACTAAAAAGCTAATTTTTTACCTATCTGTGGTCAACGGTGCTGGTTTTACAATTATTATATGTTTTACCACACGTTTTTATGTTAATAATCTGTATCGAAACTATTTGTTGGTCCAAGTAAAGAGAAAAAAAAAAAATCTTAAAGTAGTTTCATATAAGAATTGTATATAAGGATGCACGTATAAGCTACCTAACTTTGAGGGCGACAGCTCATATATACTATATATTTAAAAATCAAGCTATTGTTGGTTGTAAATAAGTAATATATTCTAATGAATCAACTTCATTGTAAAACAAAATACGCCGGCTTAAATGGATTCGTATCATATAAACACGCTCATGACGTAAAGCTTCGATAAGCTCGAAGCTTTACGTCATGGATACGGAAACAAATTCTGTTATATTTTATCAAAAGTTACATAACTTGAAACCTCTTAATGTGTAGTGTATTAACATATCTATATATACTTTATATACATACCCGTAACTGATCCAAATGAAGCAAGAAAAAGAGCATTTTTTTAATTCTCTCATCCAATGTAGACAATAAACAAAATACATCACGAAATAAATATGTATTACTCACCCTTCTTTGAGTAAAACCGGCGTCTCTTGCACGTTGTTATTCTGCGAGTCGTTGCTAGTGGAGATTATTTCCAGGAACTGTTTTATTGCTTGCACCTGAAAAAGATAATATATTATTTAACATGTATCCCCAAATGTAGTAAAGAATTAGCATGCGCTGTAAGAATCTGTAAATTATAATAAAAATACATGAGAGCTGTTTTTGAGATCCAATCGAATTGGTTTAGTCGTATAGAAATAATGAATGAAATTAGAATGACTACATAAATATATAGGAACGAAATTAAATGGTATAGGACGACCTAAGCGAACATACCTTAATCAGGTAAAATAGGTATTAATGAAGGACCAAGTCAGACGTACTAAGAATAAACGAGCGTGTATAAAAGGGCTGATGGGAATACAGAAAACGAGAGGTATGCTAAAATTGTAGCAAGTGGAGGTCCAGTCTCTGTCTATCCCGATGGGACATGTATGACGTCATTTGTAAGTAAGCAAACTTTACCGTAATCATGGCGGACTGATAAGCTCATGATTTGTTCTTAGCTAATCTGTTATGAACATCAAATGATGTATCTAATTACAATGCATTATAGGCATGTGTAAGTGACTTTAACCCTTGCTCAGATATCCTATTGTAGCACAATATTTTTTTCTTATATTTGAGTACACTATTATTATTTACATTATAAAACCACTTTAAAAAGGCTTTTATCGCGCTATATACATTGTATATCGACGTTCGAATACTTAACGGCAATCTTACTAGAATGGTAACAGATGATTACATCTATATGTAATGTCTTATTGGAAATAATGGATAAAAAGTATGGAGGAGTGTGGTTTTATTCCTATTGTAGTATTGTAGTTTCAAGGCATTGGAAAAAAGTATGGAGCACTAACATGTCTGGGCGTGCAGAAGCTGCGGTACAGTTCGGCCATGTACTCCTCTTTGCAGACCTGCTGTGCCGACCGGCTGCTCACCAGGTTGCCCAGCGATTGGATCGTCTTAGAGATCAGCGTCAGCGTTCTATTCGTTTGAGGATCCTGGAATATAAAGCGGCAGGTGTAAAGTTTAGAAGCTGTAGGTGATAAAGTGTATGCACTGTTTAGAACATTATTATTAATTTCTATCTTATTGCATGCTATAAAATATGTTATTAACGCCATTAAAGATAATTTTAGACCAAATATTTTATATTACCTCTAAATGTAACCTAACCATATTTAGTGAGAATTTACCCATTTTGGAAAACAAAAATAATTTACATACAAAACGTACAATTATTCTGATACATATGTATATATATATTTATGATACATATATTTACATTAAAACTTAAATAGTTTGACTTTAGGGACCTCGGTATAGAGTTGGTTACATGGAGTTAATTTATTTGACTTTGTACTTAGCTTTAGGTCATAAAAAACATTTTAGTGCGCTCTTTAATTGTACCGTAAAATATTATAAATTGTTTTTATTAAGTTTAAGAAAACACACTAATAATAAAGCACTTCTTTTTGCCTAGCCCAGGCGCTTAACATGCAAGTTTCCAACGTTGGCAAAATTCAGTTGGCATTCAGATGGCGTTGGCAAACTCACAATTTGTTCAGTGGTGAGATCGAAGAGCCTCGGGCCCAGGATGGCGGGCGCGAAGAACCGCAGGAAGATGAAGCCGGACACGACCGAGTAGCGCACCTCCGCGTTGTGCGGGAAGTGGCGCGCGGCGCACTGGCGCAGCGCGTCGAAGAGCCGGCACATCGCCGCCGGGCACATCGCGTACGACGACGTGATGGCCGCGAACACCTACCCGCACATCACTCGCTACAGGTTTTGATATTTTTTCGTATGAGCCTTGCGGGGCAAGGCACTGTCCCTGTCTTATGCGCCAGGGGTTCGATTCCCACCGAGGACATACATTTATAAGATTTACAATTGTTTTTTTCTGTATAATACTAGCTTACCCGACATACATTGTCCTGTGTTAATCACATACATATGTTAATTGTTATGAAAAAAGCTGCTTTAAAAATTTATAGGCTCATTTTTTGTATCTTATCGCTCAAATTTAATATATAAAGATTTATTAAATAATTATATTTGTAATATAATTATCAAATAAGTAGATATATTTTATAACCAGACATAGAACAAACACAAATATCACCATATTAATGTTTGTTCTGGGCGGGGTTCGAATCCCCGACCCAAGTAAGGATTACTGCCATCTGTGCCATCGGGCCCGTCAAGCTTTGACTTTGCTAAGTGTGCCATAATGTAATGATATGTATCGGTATGAAATCTTGTTTGATCTGAAATTATTCGTCTGCGAATATGCTGCACGCGAATCGGATTGTTGTTCGCTCGTGTTGCTGCTCTCGTCCATATGAAGACATATATATGCTAACAACGGTGAAGGAACGTTAGCGACGTTTGTCACACGGCACAAGAGAACAGCTCCAGTTACATATATTGTGGAGTCGAGGTAGTGTTCCTATTTTGTGCACTAATAGTCGGCTTCGATTCACATCCAAAGCAAACAGTTATTTTAGTGAATCTTTGTGTCTGTGCTGTGTCTGGGTGTTGAATATGTAAGTGTTATATTTGTGAATTCTCTATTGCCCGATATGTAACGCAAGTGTTTTAAGCTTATCTCGGATTCAGTTCAATGTATGTGAGAGCGATGTTATATTTTTCTATACTATAATAATATTATAAAGCTGAAGACTTTGTTTGTATGTTTAAACGTGCTAATCTCAGGAACAGCTGGTCCGATTTGTAATAGCTCTTTCAGTGTTGGATAGCCGCGGGCAGTGCTAGTATTTTTATAATTATCTCGCACCTGCGCCGCTCAACCAATATCGTGACCAGCATTGGCTGCTTCACAAGCTTCACATTCTAGAGTACAACCACTGACCCGTTCGACGTAGTCTTTCAAGTTGGCCAGGTTGGCGCTGACGGCGGCTGACGGTTTGACCTTGGCAGGGTCGATCTCGCACGGGCGCCGCTCGGCCAGCACCGCGGCCAGCGTCGGCCGCAGCACCGAGCGCAGGTACGACGCGCCGCTGAGCCGCATCGCCTCGTCCATCATCTTAGATACTAGCGTGTTGCCGCGGAATATTGTCGTCGCATCACTGAAACAAACACGACAGTGATATAGTCAGTGTTACTTGAACACCACGTATGTAGTACTAGTGAATAAGGTCTAAATTCAGCATTTTTAATCGAATTTTGAATATAGTGCAGTCGCTCGGTATGGGAAAGATGCAGGTTCGAGTCTTGCCTCACACCTGAGACCAGTCAAATTTTTTCTAGTAAAAGTGGAAGCGGTTTTATTCCTCTCAAAGTAATAAAGCAAATATTTCTTCTTATAGATTGCTTCAATCTTGTAAGTTTGCAATTTTCAGTGTTTGTATATAAATACCTGCAGCATTGAAGAGATGGCGTTGACTTCTCAGGACAAAAAGAACGCTAGGAAAAATTCGACATGTCTGATAAGGTCTCGGTGGCACAACGGTAGTACAGTCCCCCGGTATAGGAAAGGTGCTGGTTCAAGTCCTGCCTGACACCTAATATTACTGTTGTGTATTATGTCAAAGTGTACCGGTTAGCCGTGTATTATATTTGTAATACCTTTAATATTTAATGTTTTAAGGTTAACGTATTAGATTTTGAGTGAATTTTTATTTAAAATCTAAAGAGCAAGTTCAAGCCGAGCTTTTTTTTCAACTTGGTTACATCAAGTTGTTCTAGCCAAAAAAAGATTTGTTTTAAAAAGGCGCGTAAGCTCTTAACTAACCTATTTAAACTCATTAACATTTTATCATTAGTTTAATATTAATTTAATAAACGAATGCGAAGATTTCGAATGTAGAAAAGATTATAGATATCAACTCCCTTTTTTGTTTAAGTTGGACCGACAAACTGATCAGGCTGTATCATTTATCTTACTAGTAAAAATATTTAATTCGTTATGATATGAATAAATAAATCTATCTGTATATACAAAAGAAGAAGCTGGCAGACTGATATATCAACGCAAGGCCAAAACTATAAGGGTTAGAAACTTAAAACTTTGCACAATATTTAAATGCATAAATCAGTATAAAGGTTCTTCATTAAAAGGCATGAAGCGCGTGTAAAATATTTTTTTTAATTGAATGAACGTGGGCGATTACGCGTGTAGCGGGCTAGTGTATATAGGTATTTCAGTTGTTATAATACTACAAACCAAATGTATAATCAACTCACGTGAGAGCAGAAATCTCAGCATCCGCGAGCTCCTTAACTATTGGCACGATGAGATCATGGTGAGTGAATAGCCTTACGAGGGGCTGAGCTGCGTCCGTCTTATCCGATACTATCTCTCCCAATATGTACACCGCCGACGCTGTTATAGGCTGTAAAACAATTTTATTGTTACATTAATGACTACAGACAAATACAAAACACTACACTACTAATTTTTACCCACAGTTATAGCGCATTATGTTTTCTGACATGCACAAAGACAAAAAAAAAGTACACAGTTATAGCGCATTATGTTTAAATATTAATGACTTTTTTTTATAAAAAACGTAAGTTAGATATCGTCGTTTAAGTTAAAACACCGCGTAAGTCAAATTGTTGACACTGTACAATTGGGAAAACATTGCTCACGTTTCATAAAATCATTTTAAAACTAATTGCTTGTGCATTTAGTTGGTCAAAATAGATTTCGTGTAAACAATACACGGTATAAAAAGTTTACTGCAGCGTTAGAAATGTAATATCGTGTTATATTTGGGCTTAACTATTAAGTTGCAAACTTTGAGATACGCGGTGTTAGAGCTTATGCGACGATATGCTATGTTAAAATATAACTCATCATTTCCAGGACCTAAGCTACTTGGCTTCAAAAACTACTTACTTAAACTAAATCTAAACATTTTTTAAGACAAACATTGCTTAAGATTTATAACAAACATTAATTAGGACAGGGGGTTACATAAAGTAATCCATAGACCATATAACTGAAATACAATAACATTTTGACGGGCCCGATGGCGTAGATCATAGTGAGTCTATCTTGTGCGTCAAACGTTGTGGGTACGAACACAAGTGCTTTAAGCGACTTATATCGGAGTAGAGTCGGAGCAGATGTGGAAAAAAATGCCATAAACCTAGTATATACTAAATTTGACATAGCTCTTAGAAATTATTTTGAACGGGATTCAAGTGACTAACCTGGGTGCTTAAAAAAGATATAAGAACGATAGGAAATATAGCAAACGGCAAAATAATAGGGCCTTACATTTTGTAGCACACTTTGCACGAACAATTCTTCTAGCTTTCTATAATGGTCTAGGGGGAACACGTGGTCAACTGTGTACTGCAGTTTAAGCCTCAGCGAGCCGAGCGTGGCGCTGCCGGCGGCGGACAGCCGCGTTCCTGGCGGCGTCGCGCCCCGCGATAGTGCCCCGCCCGCCCGCGACGTCAGGAAGAACCTAAGGGGGATAAGCCAGGTTATGGATGCTATAAACAAATACGTATCGTATAGGCTAGATTTAATAAAAAAAATTCAAATTACGTCATAGTTCGGTAAAGTCGTAAAAGTGCCTTGCCTTGCCAAACTGCGGTTTTATCGGCATTTCCTATCGCGGACGTTTCTGTGGAAGAAGCTCCCTGATGAGGTTTTTCCTAGGGACTAAAGTATGGGGTTCTTTAATAAGACCTCGTTAGTTTATTTCTTTAAATGGTCGGCAATGCTCTTGCAGCGTGACGCAGTTAGGTTACAAACCAGCTTACCATGGTATGCATGTTTGCCACTATCGTGGTAATTAAAAAGAAGACATTTTTGATTGTACCCTTTGCAAGAAGAAGTAAAGAAATGTATGTTGCCCCAGCACAATTATTTTCTTAACTGGTAGTTAGTAATGTCCAAAGCATTGGCCACAGAAGTCCTAAATATACGTCTGCATATTGAGCAAATTGCCATAATAGCTAGTGTCTCGTGTGTCTAGTGAAAACTACCTCCCTCTGTATCAAGTATTATAGTGAGAGATCGATCGACCAAATGAGATATCGGAAACAATATATGGCGGTTCATCCATCCCAATCCCAAAAAACAGCGAGATAAGGTAAGCAGCAGCGTCAGTGTCGCGAAACTATGATGTGCGATGCCATCACGCCGGCCCAGCGTGACAATTGTGTGAAAATATCTCAATAGATAGACTTGGACGTGGATGTCGTATAGCTTATATGATGATGTTTAAGTAAGACACATGTCTTTATATATTCACAAGTCTTCCATCTAAATAAAATTAAAATTACTTAAAGGAAAGGTGACAATGACAGAAGAGAAAACGGTTTGCATAAAAATAATTCGAAATAATGTTACAAAGGCACTATTCTACTTTGCCATGTGGTATCGACAGAGTAGAACAGTACCTTCCCTGTACCAGGTGTCGAAAGAGGCGACTAAGGTATTAGAACCGACAGACGGATGGATATACTAATATCCATCCGTAACAGTGTAGCTCAAATGCGCAGGGTGGGGCTGTGGGCTGCAAAATCCCCGTTGCGAATCTATGTTCTGCGATAGCCATCACGCTTGCCTAGCGTGGCAAATATGAGCAAAATCTCCCCTTTTTTGAAGAGGCCTATGTCCAACAGTAGACCTCCAATGGCTATTATGATAAATGTCATTAATCTTTCCTCTTAACACTGCAGTGAATTACGTAGTATCATAGATAAATAATACGTTACCAAGCACGAAGAGGAGCGAGTGCGGTCTGCCGCAACTGCAACCGCACCTCACCGAGGAAGACAGGGGTAGCCGCGTCGTGCCATACTGAAACTCTCGCTTCACATGCCACGCCAGCCTGAAATTAAACCACCAATAACTAGAAACCACCCTAAAGCATGCATAAATGAAAGATATTTAAAATTGATTTCTAAACTTACCGATTGAGAGCCATCCTTATCCTTAGGATCGGCATCCATAACGAGATCAAAAGAAAATATTTCGTCGAATTGGGGATTAACAGTCTTCTTTTTAGGTTTCGTGCGCCTCTCCACTCTTCGCCCGTTCGAGTACAGTAACGTGACGAGAGCGAAGGGATCGCACTGTCCATTCTTTGTGGTGAGCTCGGAGCATTCGAGCACCCGGAGCCTGAGCGTGTCGGGGCCGGCGCGCGCCGCGCAGTGCCTCTCCGGGTCCGACCAATAGTCGGCTGCGGTGGGGGTTGGACACGAGTCCGATTCTGACATAGTGTGCATGGGGGGTTTAGCACGGGTCCCCCATTGCGCCCTATCCTTCAAACTCTCGGAGCGCGATAAAGCTAAAGACGGTTCCGTTGCTACGGCACTTAAAAGTTTTTTACTCGTGGAGCTCGAACAGGAGCCGAACCTCATGCTCTCCTTGCAGTACTCGGAGAGTCTGACGAGGTTGTTTCCTTTGGTTTTCGACGAGCTGTTATCCGCGCCGAAATCCGGATCGGGCGGTTTGGGCTCCATTCGTAGCCGTTTTCTCGAGTCTTCGAGTGAAAGTTCGATGTGCGCTTTTCCCTGCACCTCCGAGTCCGCGTCCACTTGTCGCAGCGCGAACCAGTATTCCTTATTGTTATATTGATGGAGCCCCTCTCGTTTGATCGCCACTTTTCCGAGCACCTTGTCCTGCTTAAGATGTTTGTCACGATCGAACACGTATACGGAGAGGTATCTAAATCTTCGGGGCACCTCGAACTGGAACTCTTCACTGAATAATGGACTGTAACAAAAAAGTTACTATGAGTGTTTACCTAAGAGGAATTTCTAAATAGATCATGAGTGTGATAGTGTCAACTGTCAGAAGCTATCATAAGCCAATATTTATTCCCAGTGGCTAGTACATTATACAAGAAACGTTATCAACCTTTCGATTGGTAATATATTTATTACTACGTCTCGGTTACAATCGCGTGGGGTGTATTGCATCTCTTGCGCCCACTGCAAAATGTTTATTATTAACATAAGTATGTGATACACTTTCGAAAATAATTTGTACATGAAATTTTGAATCGAAGTCATCAAGAAAGAAGAAACAAGAAATACTCCACTGTGGCAATAAAAACAGGTGCGTTAATTTAGCCTTTTGCAAAATTGCCTGTAAACGTTCAACCATAACAATAAAGTGCATTTATTAACTGCACCAACTCAACGGAAATGGTCCATAAAATTTTATATAGTTTGAATGAATTTAATTTAAATTGGATACTTTGAAAGGCACATTTATAGGTATAATCGATTTAAGGACATCGCAGACGGCAGGTAAAACTTTATGAACATTCTTAGATTTTCATTGAAGTGTTCATAAAACCTGAATGAGAGAGTAATAAAGCCTTCCCTGCGGTCTATCATAGACTCAGTAACATGAAGTCGTATCCGAGCAACCATTCTTTATAAACTTTTATCTTTTTACCTTTTATTAATAATCTATTTAATATACAATATGAGGTTAAATAAAAGTTTATCATCAATTAGGAAAATAGTTCCATTAAAAATGCGCACTAAAATAGTTGTCTCAACGTTGTAATGATGCAAAGATCGTTAGCCCATCAGCTGTGTGTACTTATGGGTAAATAAAACGTTGCGTGAGTGTCGAGGGGCCGGCTGATTTGGCACGATAAGCGACTCTGCCTGTTATTACCCGTGCGTGCGTAGGCCTATTCAGCGGTGAAAGTTTGTCGTTCCCGCTTCACTCTTTGTCTGCTAACAAGAAACGAGCCTTTGGATTGATGGGCGTATCAGCTTATTAATTTTGTAATGCAATCTGGTATATCTATTTATAGATTTAACCTTATTGTTAAATCTGATTAATATTATCAAGACAATCATTGCGATATTTAATATTTAAATTGTACTGTGGAAACCTTGTCATTTTTCCTTTACATAAACGGACAAATGGCATGGAACAAGATCATATTAATTATGTTGAGTAATAATCAATTTCCTTTAATGTCTTTATCTGTCGGCCTTGATCTGAGTAAATGCATAGAAACAGGGCGTCACAGTGTCGTTGAATGAAATAGGGTAATGAATGCATAATTCATACTGGTATGTTAATAATTGTGGAATAATAACTGGTTAGGGTATTAAAATGACGGCGGGTAAGGCAAGACGGCAGGCGGGCGTCGGTGCGCCGCCCCCGCGCCGGCAGTTCCGCCTCCGGTTTATAAATACCGAGACGGCGCCGGATGTGCGGCTCGACACACGTACCCACGACACTTGCCTAAATCTAGACGGGAATTAACGCTAAATCTGTCGTATTTCTTAAAATACAATAATCCAGCCACGGATGCAAATAGTAAACATTACACGAATATTTTTATTACCTACAGCTGAATACCTAGCGCGGTTAATATGAAACCTGATTCCGGGAAAACCAGTGAGTGTGGGGTTATTTTAGCTGAGTGACTTTACAAACGCGAAAGACTCCAAAGTGTCTGAATACCGTAATCATGCGCACTATAGCACTATCTGACTGCAGGCGTGATCGATGTCGCCATCACTCCGTGCAAAAAGACTAATTCACCATAAATCATTAACCCCGTAAACACATCATCCGTATCACTCTGCACACATACCATGCGAGTAAAGCTATTGTAAATAGCTTCGTGGAATTAATGAGGATAAAGGACGGAAAACATGGTCATGCGACCTGCTACGACGAAAATAAACAATTCGGAGCCGCTTTAATAATTATCCAACAATTTAATTGTGACCAACCATAATCGCTTCCATTCAAGAGTTAGCCGTGTAAACAAGTGTACTTTATCTCTGTATATAGTAAAATAAGACATGTTTCTTTTATACGATCATCATAACACAAGTTACTCATGTGCTGTCATTAAACTTAAGATGTTTCTAAGAAATAGCTCTTTACAGTCCGGAAGAGAGTCATCGTCGATCATCAACTAACGCGATTCGAGTGAAGCTTAATAATTTTTGATAAACGATTTCCTCCAGCCTTATTACTAAAATAACTAAAAGAATATAGACAAAGTGCGGTGCAACTACCTCTCTCATTGTAACCCAGTTCTCCATTGACGGGCCTTTTTAAATAACTAGAACACAATCCTATACTGGTCCGTACTAGCGTAAGCGCATCGAGAAGCACAAAATAGCGTACCGTATGAGAAACCAGTGCATTGGCACTTAGGACGTGAACACATCAGCGATACATACACGTAGTATTAAAGCAAACAATTTGCTTTACATGAGAAATATCTTCAGACTTCTGAAAACGTTTAGAACATCAATGGACCTCTTTATATCGCGGATCATAAAGGTTATAACTGATTTAATTCCATACTCGGGGAGCCACTTAATTAGATTGATTCATACGAGAAGAGTAGGCGTCTTTATAATAATAATAATTCTACTATTACTTATTATTAACGCGAAATCTTGTATGTCTGGGTTGCATGGATGTTTATTACACAGGCCGGTACGGCTAACCAGATCTTGGTGAAATTAGGCACAGATATTTTAAAAGTAAGGAATAATATATGAATTACTTTTTATTCCTAAAGTATGTCGTGGGATGGATACACATTTTTACGTTCCTCTAAGGAATTGTTATCGTTTTTTTAACAGTTTATTCATCATAGATGGGGTGGGATATCGGGGATGAGATATAAAGTTAAGACTTCGCAGACAAACTTGTGGGCGGGAATCTAGTAATATATGTATATATGTATATGTATGGAAGCAAAGAAAGCTGTCTACAAAATAATTTGTCCAGCATTCATCCAACTCTGAATGAAGAATCACATAGACGAGTCTATATAATATATATAGTCATTCTTTATCAGTGAAATAATACAGCATGTGTTCGACTCTCAAGCCAGATCCCGTCCTGAGTAATACGGGCACGGGCGATGATCATTTTACGCGCCACGAGCTTCCCGCACCAATTTATCACTTAAAAGCTTCCGCTCGATGCGCCACAAGACAATATGGACCGCTTTTATGACGTTCTTAAACTGTGTACGCTTCTTGAAATAATCTGTTGCTACCGCTGCATGCACTGGATAAAAACAGGAGGATGCTCGAAAGGTCCCGAGACTCAAGTTTAAACTCGAGCCTGTTACTGGGTTATAAAGTAACAGTGAAATCCAAATCAACCTTTTCAAGACGGTGACAACCGACTATCGTGTACGAAACGTGGTTATTAACTTAAAGTAAAAACGAAAACTATAAACAGTGAATGGAAGAGTTAGTGTAGAATGACGTAGGCGAACATATCTTAACCAAGTAGAAGAGGTATTCAAGAAGGGCTAGGTCAGAAGTACAAAGAATAAACGAGCGTATGAAAGGACTAATGCGAGTAAGGGCGAAAACCGATAGAGGTATCCAAAGATCGTAGCAATTGAAGGTTCACAGTCTCTGCCTACCCCGATAGGACACAGGCGTGGTGTATGATGATTATGATGAAAAATATATAGCGATTAATGATCATATTCTACGCATTAAATTACATACTAAACAAAAAACAAACAAACCCTAAGATTCAATTAAGTTTTTTAGATAATTGTCACCTTATTACGTAACAAGAATAGAAGCTTTCTAGTTGGGAAGCCCTTTAACGAACGAACGAGAGCAATTTATATATTTAAAATTTAAGATATTTCTTTCCTTCGGTATCTCTAAATTAAATCGGTTTGACCATTACATATCGAAGGTCAGAAATTCAATTGGCGTAGGGACATATGGGCAAACATTTTTAATACATATATATTTCTGACTCTTGTTAATAGTTTAAAGTAATAAAGGATTCAATTCCAATAATATTTATTTAAAACAGCCTTAACAAAATTTAAAATAGCATTTCAAATAATAAAGTTATAACAAATTGTTTCTATTTTATTTCTATCATATACCTGCACATTGTCTCTTATGACAATTGATCGATATATTTACATTTTGAATACGCGCGGCGAAATCAGAGATAGATCCTATTTCCTAGTCAGGCAATACACACAAATCCAAAAAGAATAGTGCAAACTTAGTAGCGTCGAAGGTATTTAGATTTGGATCGACAGCGCAGTAGGTGCGCTGCACTGATAAGGTATCGCGAGACAAAGAACCCATTAAGTTAACTCGGAGTGACGTGACATTTCCTTCGATATCCGTCAATGCGTCCTCACCTCTCGGGTCACTAAATCATTATCGCTTCCGCTCACTAACAAACAACACGCCCAATCATGCCAGATAAGTAATGACAACATCGAAATAATTATGTGTCTAGTGCATTTAAGTGTTTAAATAAAATCACTTACTAAGACAATTTAGTAGGAGATTATATTTGTTGTACTAGCACTACATTGTCAAGGTACTTATGTCATGTGATATGAAACTTCCTGTTTTTATTAATGGATTTATTTAGGCTCTTGTTAGATGCCATCGTTAATCTTTGATTTGATAATGAATTCCTATATAAGTACCAGAATCGGTACCTATGTAGAGAAACATGATTATTTTTTAATTTCCATTGCAATAATGTTCACTCCTAAAATTAAGCCGCCGTGAGGGGGTGTAGCGGAAGGGACGTTCTGCGCGGGCGCACGCTTACCGGAAACGCATCCGGGACGCGGCACGCCATAGCACCGCCCTTGCGACTGTTGCCGATCCCACTTGCGCCCTATCCCAAAATTATAAATTCGAAACGAATGTAAACCGTAACGTGGACGCACTAACAATGAAGTAACAGGTGGGGTATTGATAAATCGTTTGGGTTTATTACCTACATATTTGTATATAGATTCATCGAGCATGAATGAGGAGTTATAGTTTAAATATTCAAATAGCAGGGGAAGGAACACCGCATACAGGAATGTAAACACAGCCGTACCGTGACGAATTAATATGCATATCAAAGAAAGTGACGGCAACCACGTATTGCAGAGAAGGTATTTATTTCTGCAACATGTGTCGGACGGTACTTTCTTTTAATTTGAATCACTTAATGCATTTTAACTAAAAACTACAGTAATTTTTTTTCACTTTTTAATTCATAAATGTTATTACGCTGACGGTGGTCAGTTGGCGGATTTCCACAATGCCTTATTATAAAGCGCCAGACAAAGAATAATCCGTTATTTCTTTTTTAAAAACTTGTCAATATCGTTAAGATGAGATTAGTATCTGATGGTTGGTATAATAGCATAAGCAAAGACTGATGTTGTTCTAAAGAAATTACAATAGTATCAGAACTTCCGGCAAACGGAGTATTGACTGATGTATGCACACCAAATTGCCATTGTTAATTATAACAAAGGCCTAATTAGTAAATTATTGTAAATCCGATAACAGTTATACCGTAAACATTATTATGTGGAAACTGTTTACATTTATCGCTAGGTATCAATGAAAACAAGAATATTAAAATGTAAAATGTTCACTCAATTTATCAACTATTAATTTTTATTAATAATAATAATTCCCAAAACACCTCATACACACATCAGCACTTGTGTAACGTACGACAGACAACAGAGCAATCACAAATAAACTGCTTAAATACACATATTTAACACCCAGAAGCAGAACAAACACAAATATTGTCATATAAATATTTGCCCTGGGTGGAAACCGAACCTAACGACCCTAGGTGCACAAGATAGGACCACTACCATCTGCACCATCAGACCCGTCATTAATACCTACTGCACGCGAGAACAATCTATTCGCGATTATATTTATGAATTGCTACACATCAACGCTAAATAGTTTTAGTTAGAGAAATGGTTGTATGAATTTAATCAATGACGACAACTAATACGTTCAAAATTACGTTTACCATTGTAAAAACGTGACCTACGATTGCAATGGACAATTCATGTGCTCAAGTACTTAGCGAGTAGTAGCGTTAATTATTGGTAATTCGACGCAAGCAGAATAGGCGAGCAGCCATTCACGATGCGAGCAAACCTTGACCTAATAAATTAGTCTGCCCTCCCCATTTCGGCGGCGAACGGTTCCCAGCCGATAACGCCGGAAGCGGACCGGACACCGGACAATGGATCCGTTATGACAATTCCGGAGTAAACGCCCAAAAAAGTACGCTCGCGACCGGGGAGGGTGGCGACAGGAATTTTAAAATAGTAACAAGTCACTAAGTCAAGGGCGCAAACAGTTTTAATTGGGTTCTATTCTTTATGACTGAAAGATCATTGTTTTTTAAACAAAAATAAGGATTATTGACTGAAATTTAGCACAACCTTTTTTTTATTAACGTGAATACGTCTTCAAATTTTGCATTCATAGAGGGAGCCAATTAAAAATCTGATGTCTACAAAATCGGGGGACAGCTTACCCTACTGACGTTGTTCTGTCTTAACTATACATCTTTAGCATAGAAAAATTATATATTGCGACAAAAAATTATGATATCGACTATCCTATCTCTCAAGATGAATCAAACTGTACCCAATAACCAAAAATTTATTAAAATCGGTTTAGAAGTTTAATAGTTCATCCCGGACAAACACAGAGACACGTAATACTTATATTATTATGTAAGATTGTGTGAAGATTTACACCTGAAAGTGAAATATGCCGTTGCGTAGATGAGTTCATTTCGTTAAACACAGCCGTGAGCTAGAGACAGCCGAACCACAGATTTTAAATAATGCTGCTTCAATCGGTCTAATTTTAACGGTCTAGAAACCTAAGCAGCGGACAACATGTTAGCTAAAATACTGTGTTATATTTATGCGTTCACTACTCATTAAAAAGCCACTATTCAATTCCATTTTTACCATTTTTCATTTGTCACTCTTGAAAAACAATGCAGCAAAGTGATCGAAATGTCGAAATAGAATGTAAATACGAGATATAAAGCCTTTAAAAGTGGTTTTGTTAACATAAAAGCACATATCCAAGCTTTGGCATTACATGTACTGATCGGATTTAGGCTAAATCATGTAGCCCTTGTAAATGTAGCGATCTCTACGCTGTGTAGGCGCCACTAATTATCTACCTCAATCTACTTTGAGACTTGTAACAACCCGTTAATTATAATTGTTTGTACAATGAACAGAACACGAGATAATAATAAATTACCATATTATTTTATGTTCTAATGGTGTAAGAATATATATAAAACCATGTTGTCCGTGTCTTCATTTGTTTGATAATTGGTATTAATGACTTACTTTTTTATTCGAATTTTGGTTACAATTTCCTGGGTTTTTTTTAATATAAATATAGTATTATGTTGTGTAGTACTGATAGATAAAAATGTATTTTAATTCATATGATATTTGAGAGTATATTTTCTAACACCACTTTTATAACGGCTTTAAAACGAGATTTATTTAACAAATTTAATGCGTTAAATAAAGTTGTATTCTTAGATACTGCTATATAATTATGCTATATGCTGATATTATTTATTTGTATTGTACCACCTTACTACTAATATCAACATTCATATTACTATAGGTACTATATGCGAGCTTTTAATTTAACGCTTTTACGGTATTAGTAATGGCAGAAAGCCAAAAGCAGAGGTCTGACGGCTTTACTGCATTATGCACACACTAAACACATATATTAGACAAAAGCCAACATTTTGACATGTGCCAACCAACGTACGGACATGCTGCAATCCCATAAGGTATACTTTTAGTAAGCGGAAACATTTACAAAGTATGCCTATATTCACAATGGCTAATACTCATCGTGTAGCTTTCTGTCTTTGACAGCATCTTTGATAAGTATCAAAATGTAAGCGATGATTATTTTATTTAAATAGTATAAGTTCATAGTTTTTTATATGTACTTGAGAACATGTGTGTGTAAAAATATATGTTTATTTTAGGAATGCGTTTAAACGTGTAAAACTGTTAAATTTATCTTTAAAACGTTTGTACATATAATAAATGTAGAATGACAACTACTACAACTATATTTACTTGTAAAAAACACGGTAAAAAAACAAAGTCAAATAAACCATCACAATCGATATTTGCTCACTGAATATCCGTGAACTAATGGTCATGGTAAGATAATAGACAAGACTAACTTGAGAGTTCGTTCCTTGGTGGAAGTGCGGAAGATTTCCTCTTGGTCCAGCGACAGCACGCAGTATATGTCTCGGTGGCATGCTCCGCCATGGCTCCGACCTGGGAGGTCTTTGGCTTCACCTGCAACAATAAAAACATGTGCGATTACTACCTTTGGCTTCGCTTAATTCCGTTTGCAGCTCACGCCTTGCAGCATCCTATTAATAATAATCTCAGCTTCACTCTTAGAGGTTATGGAAACAGTCCACTAATATTGTAGATTTTAGAGAATATGTTCTATGTAATAACAATTTGTTTTTATTTTTTTTTGGGTTGATCAGTCGGTCCTGTAAAAAACATCTGCGGTTAAGACCCACGAAACTGCATACTCTTTTTTCATCACTAAGGCCCTCCTAATGGTTTGTAGTGTAATATTTCAAATACATAGCATGTTATTCCATGAATTTTTGGTCTGCAAACAAATTATGAAAAGTAAGTCTGCCTTTCCTATATAATAAAGTGTAGGACGAATAAGATGTAAACGAACAAGTTTCACAATGTAACGCGAAGCATCCACTTTAACAAATATCAAGATAGCCAACCACAAAGTTAATGATGAATAACTCGCATGTCAACAGTCATAAGCATGTAACTCTAGCGCACACGTAACGAGACCCCAGTGGCGTCGTCCAGCGTCACTTGTCAGGGGTCTTCGATTACTATGCGAGATATCATCGCCACCTATTTTTGTCTCACTATCGTCACTGGCTATCGACATAGTTATTCGTATATTAATCTCACACAATGGACAATAAACCGACACGTAACAGATAGTGGCAGCCAGTGAAGACCTTTTAAATGTACGAGATGCATTTTTGTAATTACTCAACAGTTCGTATACGGAATAAATAAAATTTATTTTCAAAGTATGTCGGCATAGATTTATTATAATTCGTACGTGTTATATACTTACAAATACTAGCTGCATTTACAAAAATGTGGTAATTAAATAAAAGAGCATTTGTAATGACAAAAATGAGTGCACGAATATTTGCACTAGCGGAAACTGACCTTGAACGGAGTTTGTTTGAAAGGAAAAAATGTTAATGTACCTTGCTTAAGAGGTTGGCAATCATCAAATTTAACAAACTCCTTTACCTCCAAGTAAAGAATACCGGTAATCATATCTGATCATCTTTAAGATAAATTATCTCTCTTATACTCAAGAATTGTATCTACGTACAATAATAATAATGTGTTTGATGATAATCAGGAATGGAATGGATATATTTCCCCGGTTGTATTTTATTAGGTTTAACGAACTAGCAATTATTACGAATGATCAATGGCCTAAGTTAGAGTCTTTGTGTACGTGAAATAATGTTACACATAAAAGGAAGAAGCAGTGAGTGTTGCGCAACTTAGTGCGGCCTCGTCGAATATCGCTTTATACGGTGAACCAAGGTGAAACCATCGGCCATAAGGCGCCCCTGTCGCTTGCCCAGACCTAGTGTGCCGGCAATCTGCGGCCAAACCTGTTCTTTTATTACAGATAATTTCTTGCCGGACATAGGCATTGAAACTTACACAATGTGCATTGATACAGCTCATTACCGCGCGTGAAAACTTTTTATACGATCACGCGGCTAATTCATTCAATACAAAACAAACCTCGAATACGGACACAGTTTTGGATTTTACTATATATTTTATTGCATGACTTATATTTAGGCAAGCGTTATTAATAGTCGATAATGTTATGAAAGCAACTTCCTGGTACAATGAAACAATGCGCATGACCGTGACCGACACCCTCGTACAATTTGTGCTTCAACTTGTTTGTACTTTCATCTAAAATGATACCGCATTTTATTCACATAACGTATGAAATTACATACAGATTGTTTGCAGAATAAAACATTGTAACTTTCTCAAAATCTCCTAACACAAATGACTCATTATTACGAGCGTGGTAGTAATTATGAAGAATTTAAATGTTCATAAACTAAGGGGGAATTATTACGGCGATTGTTAGGGCGTTAAAACAAAGGAGAGACCTTTGTGTGGACGTAGGCTCCCACAAATTCGTTGTAATTGGACTGCGAGAGAAACTTGCAACAAACTGTACATAATTGCTGATGCAAAAACAACCGTCATCATCATCAACATGACAGTAACACACGCCACCAAAGTGGATCGTGGGAGTGAAACGGGAACCTTTGAATCAGCCACTGAGGAAACGAACACGTACCCAACTACTTACTATGTGGCCACAATAGCGATCATTAAGATGTTTCCACACTGTGCGTAGTGCGATTGTTTCGAAATCGAGAGTACGCTAATATACCCTATTCTATTTACGGTATTCATACATATCCTATGTCTGGACTTTCATATACTGTACGCTATTATGTAACTATACTATAATATAAAAAAAGTATATATTTAATACACCAAACACACGACGAGATTAAAAAAGGTACATTTCTAACAGCAAATTAATAGGGTATGAAAATTTTATTTAATTGAAAATATACCGACTCTACACTTCTTTGAAATATTTTTCATATAAATGAGTACTAGCAAAAACATAGTTATTTTTATCTTTGTTGATGTCACTCCCATCATCTACCTAACCTACAAGGGAAGTATTAAATTCATTCAGCACAAGTAATAATGGACTTCGCTCCCATAATTAACAGGAATAAACAGCTTATGGTTTAGTCCGATTCCACGTAAACGATTGGAAACACTTTTCGAGTATTAGGACATCTTGAGTGTGTACTTAGAAGAAATAGATGAAACGTCTGTATTATTATTGGTAGTTAGAAATAGCCGAGCTCAAGATTAAATATACACAATTTATTTACAGGAAAACGTTGGTTTAATAAACGAATTAATTCGACGATGTTAAACCTACGTAGGCTTCGAAACTCAATGGAAATCTAGGTCCTCACCCACATATGGCAGCCAAGTCTGCAGGCATGTTGCGAAAAGCGCTCGCCTTGTTTGATTCTGTTTTACAAGTTGATCTTGGCGACATTTTGCAATGTTACCTTAGTTAGTTTGCCAATGTTGGTAGGCGTAGTATCGCAAATTTTACGATTTCTTGTCATTTGAACTGTGTACTTTATGGCCCTTGTACAACTGGCGCCGGCCGATGTAGAACGTACCAACAGATCGGTGGCAAACGGTAAAGGTACTTCATAGCTTTCTTATCTCCGAGCTCATACAATTGACTGAAACCTCGTACCGACCGTTGCGGAGCACAATGACGTATCACCGTTCATACGCACCGTGTGAACTTATACTTGAAATCTTGATGTTAACAATGATTATTTTATTACAGGCACGTCTTATCCCACTTAATGATCAAACTTTTATTATAACAACAAGTTACTATGTGGAAAATAAATGTATCTAAAAAATGCACTTCATAATTGAATATCATTCAAATAATAAAGATAACAAAATAGAAAATTTATGAAAATAGTGAGAAAGAATGATCTATACGAGCCTCAACAAAACATAAGTGTACAGTACTTACAGTGTTTCACCCTATGTAAATGATGAGAATGTGTAACAACGTAATAAGCATTATTTGAAGAGGTTATTGCACGAGTAGGCAGCGAGGTACGCATACGAGTACGTAATTACCTAATTAAGCATTGTTGAGCGATGTGAATGATGTGATAAAATGGGCTCGTAGGAGTATAAAATTATATGTTGCACATAACGCAATAGCGGTGAACCAACGAACCAGAATATTCAATTGTATTTCCAAAGAAAGTTGTGGTGAAATTACAAACAGACGACATTGGTTTTGTAATCTTATCAGCGTCCTTAGCGATTAGACACAGACAAGTGTTCCGAATGGAAATATAGTGTGCAATAGCACACACGCGGAGCTATGCTATCGAGACGATAACGGTGACGATAAACGAACGCGTTTTTCATTAACGGACTGACGAGTTTCCATGAATGGGTGCGCTCAATGGAAAACGTTCGGTTTGCCCCATTCACTAGGCGTCGCCGCCGCCCGCCGTCGCCGCCGCACCGCGTAGATAATACACGCTGCGAAGCGACGTACCGCCCGGCCGCCCGCCCCGCTGCCGTCTCATTCTCAATTTTTCACTCATCTTGTCACTGTCCATGGAACTAGCAAACTATGACCGCAGTGTTGTTCATTCACAAAACTTGTCTGAACGTATACAGACCAAATATACTAAAAGACTTGAACGTATCGGATTTAAAAGTAACTATAGCCAAACAGTCAATAGCGTGTCCGTTTGTCCATCCGTACCGGAAAGTGTCAATGCCACCACACCACGGTCGGTCGCTAACTCGTTACAGCTCATTGGCTTTAGGAGAACAATGTGCATGTCGTACCTCGTGACACATTGCATAACCATCTATGTTAACTGCTTGTATTTATATAAATATGAACTTTACTTTTATTTTCGTTATAATGAAAGAACGTGACTCAAATATTAATGACGTCGCTTTCAGGTCCGAGCAAGAAGAGTTTACTTTTAAAATTTGTCGGAGTAATGGCCTTTTAGCAGCCATTATACAAGTTCAGTAAGTGAGTCAGTTGATGCATAAAATAAATAATGAGATTCAATTAGTAGCCGCCTGTTTGGGTGGGTTGCCTAAGTGTTGTAAGAACAAAGGTGTGCGGTATATAGATAAGGCGCGGGCGAGACGGAAGTCACCATAAAGTCGCAGCGTTTATCGGTCCGCCGGCGACGCCTCACGCACTAGTCTCATCACCTGTTTATGCCACGAGAGAATATGACCACATTCAGGTGGAAAGCGTGATATATCCAATTGGTCGTAAAATAAACCGGAGCTAGACATAATCAGCCTCCGAAAAACTAAGTCTCAGACTACTGACTTACCTCAATCTGTAGTCTGAGACTTTAGTTAGATCCTAGTCGGTTTACCTTGCGGGATGCTGTCTAGGATTCAGCTCCCTCCTAGAAGGTTAGTAAAAAGCTTTATAAAAATAATAAAATAACATCGATTGTTTGTGAATGCGTGAACAAAATTATTTCTATGTCCTGCATTAACAGATACCAAGAGAACAGCAGAGGCAAGGAGGTCGCAGGTCGCGCTCCGGAAGGCGTACTGCACTCTTATCGCAGACACACTTCGCGCTATCATGGATTTATGCGCCCGCTCCGTCATCGACACAAATCAATCATCTCTGCGCCGCCATTATTAGTCAAGCCTATTGCCAAAATGAAACAAACAAATAACATAAATAAATGCGTAATTTCGATCTCAAACTAACATTACCAAACTTTGTTTTATAAAATAACCAATAATTAATTTACTGGGTGTGAATTGCAGTAACTTTCAGGCCCAATAAGGTTTGAGAAAATGTTAGATAATAAAAATGGAGCCTGGAACTTTCGATGGTGCATAATGCAACATATATTTTTGTGATAAGTTTACTCATATCAGAACCTCCCTGTTTAACAAATTATAGGTTCTGTAACTGCATTCCACTTTTGCATTGTTAGGTTTGTTTTCTTATAGGAACTGTAACATATTTATTTTAATGTAATGTTATTGTTTCTTTTATATATATAAGAATACTGACACATAACAATATATTAGTGAATAATATGGATCTTGCTCACTGAGCCAAAAGTTGAATTAACTGTCTTTATTGAGAATAAATTTCTTTAACCAAAAAAGAGTAATAACCTTTGCATAGATAAACAAAAAAAATAGGTTAGATGGTATCATCATTTAACTAATGCCTGAAACACACACTATATTCCTTAGTGCCTTTGTATACACCTCGCTGTATGGTAATATAAATATGTTTTTTGATTGTATACTGTGTGCAATGCAGTATACAATCAAAACAATATTCTATCAATATACTGTGCAAGGAAATCTCTAGTCACATGACTGATTTACATTTTTATATTAATAAGAACTTTGACCCATATATCATTTCATCCATATATCATTTTCTGTGCATGAATTGGAAAACTTTAAAGGTTTTTAATCGTAAGGACTAAAGTAGTGCACTGCTATCATAATACTACTGCAATTAAATTGTGGGTGATCACAAGTATATAATATAAGAATAGAAACAGAGAAGTGAAAACTATGACTTAACTGAGGATATACTGTTTGGAAGTTATGTCTTCAAGTAAAATACAGCCTATTTTGTCCATGCAACAATATTTCTAGAAGTTGTATATAATATTGAAAGCAACAACATAAATTTGGAATAAAAATACTAAATGTACTAATAGTAAAGAGAAATATTTTATTGATAATGTTATTAAAAATGGCATGCCATTGAAGAAGTATAAGTAAAAAAAAGGTTGACAAGAATGCAAGTTTTTATTTTAATAAAAGGTAGACACACAAGAAAGAAAGAGAGAAATATATACAGAATACAGAAGAAAACAAAGCATAATTCTGTAGTTGTAAAATATTTTTAAAATCCTGAATCAATGATGTTGAATGCAATGGTCACCTTACTAAGACTTTTTCCTCTGAAAGTTCCATTGAAGATTGATAATTCAATAAATAGAAGTCAAAACTATTACCTAGTTTAATATAAACTTATAGTGTATAAGTTTAGCAATTTAAAGTAAAATAAGATGGAATATAGCAGATATAACATAGATGGCCAAAATATACTTTAAGACTTAGAAGGATTAACTTAAATATAAACTAAAGCCAAAAGCATGTTTCTATTCAAATTAGACAAGGAGATAATAGATTTAATTTTTTTTAAATCAATATTTACACAAATATTTTCAAACTACCACAGCTGGACATGGGCCTCTCCAAGTGATTTCACATAATATTCAAAAGTGACAAAAAAGTATAATTCTAATCCATAATTAATTTGAGAATTATTGGTCCCAGATAATTAGATAAATTGTATGTAAAATTTAACACAGTAGTACCTGAAACTTTCTGAATTGTGGTATAAAAACAACTGTTTTAATATAGATAAAATAATAAACATATCAGGAAGATCTTATGTATGATTGGTAAGCACGATATTCATTGTGTTCACGGCGATTATTTCATTCATAATCCGAGCCTGAACTGTCAAAACAGTTGGTGACAAAAACAAAGAATGATTGCGAGAAATGTATACATAGTTGTATACTCCACGCAGGAAGGGTGAAATTATGTTAGGAAAAACCGATTAATTAAATCGTTCAACAATATTCATTCATATCTAGCTCAGAAAACTGATGTACTTTTGTACCACCTGTTCACTACAATGACAACAACGTCTTTTGTAGTTAAGGCAAAATTTTGTTTGCAGCATGTTAAGTACAGAAAACATTTAGCTTAAAAGCACAATTATATTATAACATATTCTTTTGAAAATGTTGCTTACCTATCTTTATTTTCAATCTTTCTTCAACTCGCACTTTACGCGTATCGTCCGCCATGTTAAATCCATTACTGTTTATCTCTTTCATCCGTTGTTATCTCTTTCGGAACGAGCTCGGCCGGCTTGCTTGCCTGCCTGTCCCGCCACTTCCGGAGTGTCGTAATATTCTACTTCAGCCTGTTTTTGAGATTCGACCTCTTGAGTTTACATCAAATCAAAACACTTTAAATCACAAAATCCAACGGATACCACATTAATAAAGTTACGACAAAAATCAAAATATACACTCGCACTGAGCATTCACACTCGTAGGGCGCATGTGCTCAATACCTGCACTTTATCATGAATGAATGCACTTTCGGGTAGACTAGCCACATCAACCACACAAGACTGTATTGGCTAAAAATAATAAGAATCACGTTTTTTCTGACAACTGTCTATGCGAGATGTACACGACACACCGCGCGAGATGTATTTTGTAATGTTCATTTTCATTAATGAAACAAAAAGCATGAATGGACAATTACGTCACGTCACGACGTTGCGCCTGCGCGGCCGCGGATGTAGGTATGTCATAGTGGTGTAAAATGATGCAGAAGTGTGATTCTAACGTAATATTTTTATCATAGTGATGTACTTTCATCACTATGATAAATATATTTTACCTTTAAAAGAACTGAAATACAAAATAATATTTAATTATTTTAAGAAAATGAAGAAATAGGTCTTAGATTAATGTTTTTTATAATCCAAGTGAAGATTTTCGTTCTTCTTTATCTTAATACTATTAATTACTTAATCAATTGGGAATCGTTAATGTAACTCTTATATATAAAAAAAGGTAGGACAGAACATTTAAAATATAACTATACAAACAATCTGTTTTACTAGGGATAAATAATTACAATAATTTAAATAGAAAATGACTTATTTTTATATTCAGAAACTTATATTTTAATAGAATATAATACAAATATGGTTTTGAATTAACTGTGATTGATTATGAGATACTATTATACCCAACTTTTCTGTTGCAAGTGAAACATGATGTATACATTTAGATCATTGCGTACTTCATATTATTATTTTATCATGTTTGTGGTACTTGAAGCTAATATTTGTCATTACGAAATAACTTTACTGATAAAAGTAAAATTTTCTTATTACAATATAATTTCTGCATAATATGCTGAATAAATATGTATAAATATGCTTGTTGGACTATTAGAAGGGGATTAATACATAGTATTAGTGTAAATAATCACTACGAACAGCTCCTCTAGTATACATCAGCTCCGTATATTGTCTTTGGTTAGTATCATAGACATCGTACTTAAAAAGAGATAGCAACAAAATGTCTTCTCAAATTTTACGTTTACTTAAATAATTTAAAATAATGGGCAGTAACTTGACATCACGGTTAGTATAAGCTGATAAGACATTGAAGTTAATGTCAATTATAAAAATAATCATCAAAGGAGAGCATAGAGAAAATAATTCACAAACTTTGTTTACAAAAGTGAAGGCCCTGGCTGTCAATTGTTTTTGTTGTGCTTGATATTTATTTTGATAAATGTGAGCTAAATGGTAAATGTTTTTAATTTTTTTTATGTGTTATTCAAAATGTTATAATTCTCGCCACTTGTTGTGGACCAAAGTTATGAATTCTAAAAATTTAGAATTTTTTATTAAAGAGATACTTTAATGTTATATTTATAATAGATCGTTATGCTGATCTACAGTATTTGCTTTCTAGTTTGACATGGACGGTGGAAACTACCCAACCACCGACGACAATGTTATTTTTGTCGAAGAAAATGTACCAGGGCCGGAAGAAAATTCTGATGAGTATAATTTAATACTTGATCATTTTAATTCTCAACTTACTCAACAGTGTGACTGTTCTCATGGGTGCAAGCCCAATTCTTGCCCTTGCATAAAACTCTCAGGTGGGTGTAATTATGTCATGGATAATTATACAAATAAATTAGTACTAGATCCAAATATAATTGTGAACAGTAGTATAACAAAGCCTATTCTGGAATGTAATGACTTATGTTCTTGTAATGTGAATTGTGGTAACCGTTTAGTACAAAAAGGGGCACTTGAGAGTTTGTATGTAAGAAAATGTTTCAATGGTAACAAAGGGCGGGGTCTTTTTAACAGGAAATTTATTAGTCAAGGTACATTCATTTGCGAATATGCCGGGGAAGTTATAACTAAAACACAAGTTCTATCTCGCCACAAATATAATTTGAAATATGACAAAATGAATTACATATTTTGCCTGAACGAGCACAGTGATTCCAAAATAACACAGACATTTGTGGATCCTAGTTGTATTGGTAATATTGGTCGATATGCTAATCATAGCTGTGACCCTAATTGTGTGGTATTACCTGTGAGAGTAAACACTCCAGTTCCTAAACTAGCTATATTTAGTTGTAGAAATATTAATAAAGATAATGAAATAACATTTCAATATGGTTATCAACCTCCAGAAAATCAAATAGGCTGTAAACAAAGGAAATGTTTGTGTGGGAGCTCCAACTGCACTGGCTGGATGCCTTATGAAGTATATTCAGAAGAATCATGACAAAGTGAAAACCATAATTGCCATGACAAATATTTAAATTTACAGAAATTATATATTTTTATTGACATACAAATGTTCATATAGATATATTTTAGCATATATAAGTATTAAATTGTTGAAAAAATAAATATTGCAATGCTTAAATTGTTGTTATTTACTGCTAACAGAAAACTCTAATATTGTGTTATGTTATAGCAGATCATTTTGTCTTTTATAACTGTTACCAAATAAACTTATTCTAAAGAATATTGATTTTTTTTATCATAAATTTGAATACATCCTTATTTTAAATTACTTATATTTGGGCACAGTTATATTGTATGTATGTACCAATTGAAAATATAATATTAAAATAGCCTTTTTGAATTACAAAATATGTTCTATTTATGTAAGAAATTATGTGTTTGTTGAAAATTATTAGAATGACCACAATGTGATAAATACTTCTAATTTCCAGTTTGATTGTTTTCATTTCAAGGTTCTTATGAACTTCTCTGTTGGTAATGTACCATGGTACTTTTGCATTTGTTGCAAGCAGGACTTCATAAAGTTTAGTTTAGTAGTTTGTTATATTAACAGATCTTATCTCGGGTTTCTTCATAGCCTCCATTATAGGCTATTTTACTTTAGGTGGCACTACAGCTTTTTATGTCTTAGCCTCCAAGTCAGTCTATGATTAATGTGTTGGTAAAGATACCTTTTATGATAATTGTGGGTTAGCATACATTGGCCTTATGTTACAGGACTGCAGTCTCCATATTTAAGGATGCATGTTGGCTGTACTCACTTCACAACATTAGCTTGTTTTCCATTTTGGTGTTGTTCATTTTCCCTATGACCTTTCTGCAAGATCTCTAATGTCAATCTTTGATTTTTTCTAATAACATAATACGGATAATATAAGCTGGGTTATCTCTATGTTCACTCTAAGATTTCAGATGATTGCCGAGAGTTTTGAACATCATGATCAGAACTTTCACCGATTCTGTCATTACTACAATATCCTCCAAAAATCGATAGTGAGTGACGTATTTACCATTAATATTGACGTCAAATCCTTTATATTCTAGAAGCTTAAAGGCGTTTTCCAAAGTCGTATTAAACAGTTTCGGAATTATGACTTCCCCCTGTCTTACGACCCTTATTAAAAGAATAGTCTTCGAGCTCTTTTCCTATATTCGGACCAACATAATGGCGTTTTCATTTCTAACAAACACTTCAACACTTTTATGTACAGAAGCTGAGCATTTGCCCAGAGCGCCAACAAGTAGGGGCGGCGAATTTGACTTATTCCTATCTATAATTGACGTTTTGGAAAATTGCGCTTTTATCAAAATAAATAGAATTGTTCTCTTCCAGAAAGTGCGAGTTATACCGACGCTCTATAAAAATTCATGTAGTTTCAGGAACGATCAGATGCAAAGAATTCTTATACAGTCGTAAGTGCTCCGCGTTTATCGCTAGGAGAATTTAGCCACTTCAAGAAGTTACCCACTATTGAGTATTGATTGAGTGTGTAATTTTTGACACTGATAGTTTTACCATATTCCATAATTTTCGAAAGGTCCTTTGGAGAGTAGCAGCCCTTTCGCCCGATTGTGTTTTGTTTGAATATCCCGGCCGTGTGTATGCAGACATTATACTGTTTATTTTACTTTCTACTATGGTTCTATAGAAAATACCTATCTTTATTTTTTATCAATTAAGTAAAAAATAATAAAATCGTAAAAAGTACGAAACCTTGAATCGCATTAACCCTGTCCGTAAATTATTGCAATGTGAAGATTTTTACTTAGTTTCCTTTATTAAATTACTGAAAATTACAAAAGATTTCTTGAAAACCCACATTTAGATAAGTATTTTACTCAAATTCTTGAAGATGCCAAAGTTTTAGTTTCTGAAATTGATTTCGAGGTGGTAGACTATGAGAATGTGGCTAGGCCTCGTGAACGATCTAAGAGAAAACAATTTACTCATGAGTGTGTTGACGAACCAATTATTGAGCCTCGTCAAAAAAAAGAAAATAAAGTATTTTTTCACATTATGGATATAAACTCAGTACATTCAGTTATTAACTCTTTAGAGATAAAATTTTCCCTGATTTCAGTAACACACACTGCTTTAAGAGGACTCCTAAAATATGAATTATTAGAAAATTGTAAGAACCTTGAGGTTATTTTAACTCATGAGAACTCCAGCGATGAGAATGAGGAATTGTCAGTCCTTAGTATGTTTTTAAATAGTAATTTATCTCCTCAAGATGTTTTGAAATTTTTAACAGATTTAAGATTTGGTCCAAACATAATTATTGCCCTCAGGATTCTTTTAACTTTACCAGTAACAAATGGAAGTGGTGAAAGAAGCTTTTCTAAATTAAAAATAATAAAAAGATATTTGCAATCCACCAAGACTCAGAATAGATTACCTGGATTGGCTATGATTTAAATAGAACAAGGTTTTCGACAGTATACATGTTTTAAATATTGCAGATTTTGCAGAACAAAAAGTGCGAAGAAAATTATTATAATTACTACGCAGATAGGATTTCATACTTCTTCTCCAAAAAACTGTTAATCTTATAATTTCATTATTTAAAAAGAACTGTTTTGTTTTGTAGTAACATAATTTTTTTATTAATTACCTAATAAATTTTAAAACAAATCTTTTCTTATGTTTTTTATCGTATAAACCTCAACTTAAATATGTTATAAACCGAACTATTGACCACAATAAACTCAATGCTTGGTCCTAGGTATTGGTACTTCTTCAAAAGGCCCATAGACTGAGGTGAACACGTGGATACTAATATTCACGTCAGTCTATTAGGCTGGGCCTTCTGAAGTGGTAGTATAGGTATAATACTGACAATATCACGTATTTCATGTAGGTGTACTTAATATCCCCCAACAAAACTAGCGATGGGAATGACTTATATCATTATGTAATATTATCTTTAATAGCAAGATCGGGCCCTGCGTACAGAATAGTGGAGTATACTCTGAAGGTATATGTACATGCTAGCTTGAACCGGCGGCCAATTTATAAGTACCAGGTGCTAAAGATACATAAAAACATTGTTCACATTTCTTAAATTCTGATTGGTGATTATATATATATTTTACAAATTGTATTAGAAATGTAAAATTAATATAGCCAGACACTTTTCGTCGGCGGTAATAACCACCAGTCGCTTTAAAGTTTGCGGCGCTGGGCTCTTGGACTATTATTATATTACAGCACTTTTTACTTTAATTGTAATTCTCTACTAGAGACAGCAGAGCAATTTATTTAAATTATTTGGAACATGTTCCAAACTTTGATATACGAGAAGAGAATGAAATGTGAGAAGGCGTATATCTTCGTATTGCTAATGAAAACTATTCAGGCGTTTAATTGTGGAATTTTTATATTCAAAATTACTCTATCACTGCTTATCGATTCTGGTTGTATTTTTAATTAATGACGTTGGGTACGTCATTAATTAAATTTACGTTTAGATAGCATTGTGGCACCCAGTAGAGGATAACATAGGTCAAAATCAAAGGCTTACTAGACTTCCATCACTGGACGGGTCTTACAACTAAGTTTACTGCAAGTTCCTTACGCGATCCATCAGAAAAGAGCCTGCAAGAAAAAACGATGGTGGTGAAAGCCCCGTTTCAAATTTAGGTTGGAACCTCCATCAGTTACGGGGTTTACAATACCTTTGTCTTAAAACTAAATAGCTAAAGCTAAATACCCTGCACCATACTATGTAGAACATAAAAGTAAATGAGGAATAATCCTGTATGGAGCGGTGACTATCTAATCCACGCGTTTTTATCTTTAAGGTATTCGTCCATTGTATTATAAATATCGTTTTTTATCAGAGTGACCTTGAAATTCTTAAATTTATGAAGACTCAAAGCTTGGACTTCTGTCGGAATTTTATTATATAGTACAGTAGACTTTATCCCAGAAATGCTTTAAATATTTTCTGCAATCTATATTTTGGTATTTACATACTTTTCTTATTTCTTGTGTTATGAGAGTAGATATCATTGTGATTTTTGAATTAAAGTTATATTCTGGTGAACAAAGAGAATACAACAGTATTTATATTGTGATGCACTAGTGCAATATATTATCTCTTTAAACAATTCTGTATAAGAGATTATCTACAACCTAAACTATAAATTGATCTCTAGGTGTCACCACAAATTGACTAATTGACCAAAATTACTACCAACCTCATCAATCGTGTAAGAATAAAAAAAAATGTGTAAGCCATCAAAACAAATAAAACTTTTTAAAATAAATAAATATATTAATAGCCTCTAAAATTGCTTCTGATTTTGTCACTCAAAAACCTCATTTTAAAATATCGGTTATAAAATCAGTTATTATAACTGCTGGGTTTTTTCAAATATCAGCTGCTAAATACTAAATGCATTAATCAAGTACTCATCGTAACAAAAAATACTATAGTATTATAGATAAACTTAAGATTAATATTTTTGTGCAAGAATCGTGTAACAATACATATCAAACCGCACACTGAGATCGCGCAGACGTTATTTTTTTTCTCAACATCAAATGGATGAATGATTGGACGTTTTGTTTAACTATCCTTCTCAATAAACCGTCGATTGCAAAGTTGACTTTTATTACTAAGCAAACTAAGTACTAAGCCTATTGTGAGCTTGTTCGCAACTAGAACTCTTCTTTTCCTAATAAATACCTAGTTAATCTAGATATTAAAAGATACAGATAGATAGATGTAGTTTAAAACAAATTTAAAAATCATCGCCCTCCCGGGTATAGATGCCCATAATTTCCGCGCTGGGCAGGCGTGCTAGGAATCGCAGACCGCTATTTCGCGACGAAGATGCTGCTGCTCACCCCCGCCCTGTATTTAAGCTGTGCTTTTTTTGGATGGATATACTACAATTATATCTGTCCATTCCGGTACCTCAGTCGTCTCTTTCGACATGTGGTATAGAGAGAGGTATTATTCTACTCCGCCGGTGCCCCATGACTTTAAAATAAAAATAATATTTTTAAATTCCTCGTCGTTCCGGTAACTACTTGAGGTATTTCGCGATTTTGTCACAAAGTTACTGTTATGTTAAAATGTTACGTATATTCTGCACATTTCTCTGTGTATAAAATACCATCATTTGAAGACATACCCCGCCATTTTGATTCACACAGCTGTTCGGTAGAAGTACTTAAATTGTTTGGCCAAATTATTGTCTAAGTAAAAAATTGTATATGCTAGCTACTGACTTTTGTGTAATTTCTAAAAATTATCGGCCAAAATTTCGTGTAAAATTTTAGAACATTCAATACCAAATTAAGCTCGTATTACTTTTTATATGTGGATAGTTACAAGCTATAAGGGTGAATTTATTAAATTTTTGTCATTGAGCAACAAAAACTTTTCAATACATTTTCAGAATTAGGTTTTGTTCGTCTGTCCTCTGTTTTTATAAAATTTAGTATTGGTACATTTTTAATACGAAAATTGTTTATTATTGTTCCTATGTAATTACCGGGCTTATTACAGCTCATAAAAATTTTATTCACTGGCACTGGGTCATCTTATTGGTGTTATTAGATATCACCTACGCTAAGTTATTTAATGTTAATGTATTCCTGAACACGATATGATTGTACGATAAATATTTAGCATTTTGGATTATTAATACTCTGTGCACATTGAAAGATTTCAGTTTTTTAAGGCAAAGATGTCTTCCCAAGGCAATTAAATGACAAATCACTAAGAGAAAGATGACATAATCTCAATAATTAAAAGAATATTAAAAAAAATGTTTTGTTTTTGTATGATTGTATGTTATCTAATGAATTATTGAATATAGTTGTTTTAGCCCAAATATTTTACCCGCGTAGTTCTCTTATTCGTCAAAATACAAAGATAAAATGTAAATATTATTCGCTGATAATGCAAAATTATTTTGGACGGTATAATTTATTGACAGACAGACATTATATTGTAACGAATTATCTCAAAAACTACGTATACAAAATTACTATTCCTGTCACTTAATACTTAATTTTAAGGGGAGGGAAAAATATTTTTATTATGACATAGACATTTTACTTCTTGAGAAAGTAATTTAATTCTTTAGAAAGTTACATAAATACCGATTTATGAAACTTTCTAAAGAATTATTCAGTTCGTTCTAGTTGCAGGGGCGGGTCTACTTATAGGATTTTTAAGCTGCAGCCTTGGCCCTGCGGTTATGAAGTGCCCAATTGAAAGTTGTTGACTTGCCCGATGGGTTCGATTCCCACCCAGAGCAAATATTTATATGATGATATTTGTGTTTGATCTGTTAACAATATGTATTTAAGTAGTATATTTGTGATTCCTCTGTTGCCTGGCGTCCGTAACACAAGTGCTTTAAACGATTTACCACGGAGTCAGGTCAATATATGAGATGTCCTGGGAATCAAATATTATATAAATATATTATACAAATATTAAAATAGACAATCGGTATTGTAAAGTAAATCAAATAATATCTAAATGTACTTAATAAAGTAGTTCATAAGGTTTACGACAAAATTTATTTAAATAAAACATAAACAGACAGGTTTTTAGATAATTATATGTCTCGAAATGGTGCTAAAAAATTTTAAAAAGGCGAGGTAATCAATTGGTTAGATAAGTTGATTATGGCTTTTAATAATGGAAGACACGTCTAAAATATGTATAGTGGATTTCCAAGAAAAAATCAAGATGAAGTAGACAAACATTTTACGATCTTAAAGATGTTTCATATCGCTATACAAAACAGTCAATCATTATCTTTTCTTTCGATTAAATGGCAATAAATTGCTTAATTTGAATAGTATTAGCCCGAGCGTTTCAAGATTTTCCTTTAACTAGTTGTTTTTAAGTAAATCTAATAAATATTTTTGTTTTGTATATACCTATATATGTCTTCTGATATATTCCTCTGAGGTGGTAAATACACCCCCATTTTTAAATCTCTAATTCCAAGATTTAGTTAAAACTAAGTAAGCTAAGCTCTGAATATTTAGTATAGGTATAATAATACAGATTACATATATAAAAATTCGACATTATTAACAAAAATGCGAGTTTACGGAGTTAAATACTAATATTATAAAATAGCAATAACGCATTATAATGATTTTGCTTGTTCACTATAAGTAGGCGTTCGCCACATACAACAGCGTATAACGTCATACTATGTTTACTGTATACTGTAAGTCTACAGTTTAAATAAGTATACTATACCCATTTTCGACGTGTAATAGGTACTAAAAAATCAATCAATAAACCACTATAAAAAAAGTAACTAACCATTCATATTGAGAGTTTAGGACCTCTATAAACTAAAACTCAATTAATGACGAGACTTAAAAAAGTACTGATATTTTATTTGTACTATATTTGTTGCAAGAAATATGATAAAACATATGGATATTCTAGGAACAGAGTATTTATGTTTCATCATTATTATCTATATTTAATTCACTCAAATGTACGTACTACAGTTCCGGGAAATCTTAACAGAGCATCATTAGCTTTATGATAAACAAAAACACAGTCGACTTGGGACTTACATCCACGAAATAAAGGCATCAACTATACAACGGGAAACCCGTCTCTGTCATCTACCGGCCACATAGGTACACATACATAAACTGCTCGCCGGCGGCATCGCAACGAGTTTAGCGTCGACCGGCCACTGCTCTACACGTTTCTTATCCAACTATTTATTTATTATTTATCTTCATCTCGCTCTGGGGACGTGGAACGTGCCAGAGTTTGAGAGATCAATTGGTGCAATCATCTCGTTGAGCGTAAACAAACTGGTGAGTGTTGCTTGCTTTATGTAACTCTTCGGCCGGCATCAGGAATCAATTGTAGGCATCCATTTAATTTCTGTGTTCAATTGCATAAATGCGGGCCATTTAATCTATGGTAACGATCATTATCAACGAATTTTGTATTAAAAGTTCAAATGTAAGATGATTTAGATTGTATGTTCGTGCACCGGCAGTGAAACAACAGCTATATTCGTAGTGTGTAGGTACGTAGGTATTCTCAGGAAGCTCTCAATTGTTGTATGGGTGCGTCGTTGCGTTGCGGAATCGAGTCTCATAAATCAGTTCTTGTGAAACAATCGTTTGATAAACATTAGCACATCATAACTTACGTAACAATAATGTTTTTATTTTTATACTTTTACTAAAAGTGTTTTTTTATTTAAAGAAAAATATCTAAATAAGAAGGTGTTAAATAATTTGTAAGTTAATAATAAATATCCATTTGGATCATATTTAGTACCTAATAATTAGGCTATTATATATATGACTATTTAATGGTATTTATAACAGAGTACCTATACTTTTAACGTGGAACATTTTTGATTATTACCCTAAATTGGATTTATTTTTTCATAATTATTCCATGTTCCCATACCAGTTTAACGTAAGGTCAGTGACATTAGCTTTTTCTACGTCTGTGACTTTTTCACTAAAGCTTAAGCTTGTTTTAAAAGATTAAAAAAACGTTTCAATGTTAACTTTTCTCGAGTACTCGCGTGTTAGCGATAGCTCGACCTGCGCAATAGGTAAACTGATATCAAATGAAAATTAGTCACTCATTTTTTTACATTGTCATTTTTACCTTTTCTTGTGTTTAAACCAAAAATATCTTTTATATCCCACGGCATTGGTATTTTATATTTTCTATTATGTATAAAAACTTTTATTTTCTATTGTTCTTAAGGTACATACGTTAATATATAATTTTTTTTATTATTTAAATTTAAGTGTGTACTTGTACACAATGATTTGTATATATTGATAATGTTTAAAGAATTATTAAAATTTGTCCAATAGTTTTTGAGTTTATTCGTGCAAAACATAAAAAAATACAATAGGGTTGTTTCCTAGTATTCACTCAATTAAAAGTAGATAAGTACACCGAAAGTGTAGTACACAAAACTAGAAACACGATAAGCTATATTTTATTATTTATAATTTTTTTATTATTTATAAGTTTATCGCCTATTACGTCACGCCATTTAAAATGGCGAGTGGCGCCGATTAGAGACTGATGACGTCACTTTACATTTGATAGTGACAAGTATTTGACATTGACAGGTACCTAACCTGAAACCTGAGGATACATGAGTTGTTTTGTTTACTTCGTATATAATATATAAGTTTGTTAATTTTGTATTTGAGCGATAGACAGTTAATAAAGAATTATGGAGAAAGGATTTATGAAAGCTGATAGTTTATTTTATTAAGCTTTTTGAAACATCAACAAGTGTTTTCTAACGCTTACACAAACATAACCTCAAACCTTTGCCTCAAACTCGTATTAACACAAACTTTACGTTTGACATTGACACTTTTTCATTTTCACTGCACATTTGCACCGTTTCATTTTACCGCATTCAAAGCTCTGAACATTTAAGATATTTTATTTTTGTGCTCATTAAAAGAAACAAAATCGTGATACTCAAATGTTTGTTTAAATATATGTTTTTTGTATCTTTATTATAAAAATACATCAATAAAATTTTAAAATCAATTGGTCAGTATATTGGTGTGCGTTAAAATGTAAAGGAACATAATGTATAGTGACGTCACAGTCACGTGATCGAGCGTTTTTTGGCCATTTTTTAAGAAAAATAGAAAAAAATTAAATACATAAAAAGTAAAGAGATTTATGACGAAAAATGATAGGGAGGGTGATCCTTAAATTATTTAGAAGCTATTTAAATAGTTTTGCGAAAATTGGAAACAAGCCTATTGTTCATATTTATAATGTCAGTGTAGACTAATGTATATATTAACAACTGCTACTATCTGTCTACATTAAAGTTAAAAGTTCAGAAATAATAAAAAATAACATTTCGATAGTATTTTAAGACTGACGTGTTTTTAAATTTTAAAAAACAAATGTATTAGTAGTTTTTATCTTTGTTTTATATAATATAAATGCTTTGTATATAAAACCTTTAAAATATAAGCAATGGTAATAACAGATTATGATGCCAAATACCACACTTGCAACATAAATAACTAGTGCGGAGCTACTACATTGGCAACTGTCATTGAATCAAGTCATATTTAATGGAGTATAACAACATAACAAATGTTGAATGGTACGGTGTGACAATGTATGTAGCTAGAAGGACAACCAACAAGAGGTCTTCTTGTTACATAGGCAAGTTTTTGAAAAGTATTATTGGGCCTGACAGCTGTAGGGAGGCTCGGATCCGCAATGCTAGGTATTATTGAAAGCGTGCCGTCAGTGAAACTTACTGATATCGGTGCCGGTTCTTACATTTTTAATGGTAATCTCGCATGTAATCAATGATTATTTATTTTCACAAGCGTTATATAATTTACCTTATATAAAGGTCGTCTGTATACCTAGACGCCTTACTCTCACGTATTTCTACTTCAAAACAGCAGTGTTCTGGCTTTCAGGGTGAGAGAGGCAGGGAAATTACTAGATAATGTGTCAAATTATATTTAAGTCACAAAGTAGACATGCGTTAGTGATATCCTTATGAAAACAAGAGCATCTGTAGGCTGCGGTGATGCTTATCAGGGCCCGATCTAGCTATTTCGCCGCTCCGAATCAAGATAATTTTCGCCGCTCTTTACGTATAAAAAACCATACAAGTGAAGAGCTAGTTGTAGTCATGTTATGTATAGAAACATAAATTTCGTGATATTGTCGGTATTATACCTATACTACCTCTTCAGAAGGCCCAGCTCAATAGACTGACGTGAATATTAGTATCCACGTGTTCACCTCAGTCTATGGGCCTTTTGAAGAAGTACCAATACCTAGGACCAAGCATTGAGTTTATTGTGGTAAATCGTTCGGTTCCTAATATATTTAAGTTGAGGTTTATACGATTAAAAGACAAAACAAAAGAAACCCGCAAAGGGGCTGCCACTGTCGAGTGACAGTGGCAGCCTCAAAGGACCTTTTGAAAATTATGGGTTATGGAAAAACTGTCAGTGTCAAAAAATACACACTCAATAGAAGTGGGTAGCTTCTTGAAGTGGGTAAATTCTCCTAGCGATAACCACGGAGCACTTATGACTGTATTCTTTACTCGCGACTGTCGCAACTGAGCGTCCCTGAAACAACCTGAATTTTCATAGAACGTAGGTGTAACGAGCACTCCGGCCAATTGTATTACGACGTTCTACTGTTTGTTCTGGATGAAAACAATTCTGTGGACTGTGATAGAAATGCAATTGTCCAAAACTTCAAATATAAATAGGAATAAGTCAATTTTGCCGCCACTAATTTATGCTGCTCTGGGCGAATGCCCGACTGGCCCCCTAGATTTGGCCCTGATGTTTACTATCACGGGGATTGTATGTTTGTTTTGTTTACTTAATTAAAAAATATATATATATAATATCTATTAATATAAATAATATATATCAATTCTCCTACATATTATAATTATTAATAAAACAATTATTAATTAATATAATTCGAAGGAGAACTGATACTGAAAAATTGAAATAAGTTCCCTAATGTATTTGCAAAATTGCGCTACCTTAGGCTGATTTTGAGTAGCCAGTAATGAACATGAGGTAGGGCGGCCTTCCAAATTTTTAACTACTTATTTCGCTAGAGTATTATATGAGTTTGAAACAAGGTGTTAGAGAACGACGCATTTATTATTCGTGTTTAGTTTCCCGCTATTACTGCACAATTAATAGAAATTTTTATTTAATAAATAATATTTATTACTCTACTCTCGTCTCGTCTACTCCTAATAAGTCTAGTCTTTTAACGAATCTAAAGTTAAATAAAACGCATTTATAGCAAAATTTCTGTCCTGGGTGGAGATCTTACCCACTATAGCACCCAAGATATTGTATTTTAAGCACCATCGGGGCCCGACATTAAGAACTATCTCAGTTATAAATATAAATTAACATCCACCAGTTCTATGGAATTATTAAAAAAATAATAATAGCCGTCATTTGCCTGCTAGAACTGCAGTCTAACTAAACCAGTTTTAGGCCTCGACACCGAAGAGAGTCTGAAGAGGTCCAGATTTTTTAGTATCCAGTGTAACTCGACTCGACCCGGCTGACATGTTAATGACATGTATACCTCGACTAGGTCCGCAACCGGTCCCGAGATGGCCTATACACATTAGCTAACTACGGCTTAAAGTTTTCTTGTAAAATATAAGTAGTTTACTATTTATTTTTACTGTACTTCAATGGTTTTTATTCTTCTTCGTCGAAACGTTAGTCTGTGCCCTACATTGAAAGTCTAATTAACTTTTTCTAACATCCGCATATTCCAGTGAAATTCTCATCTGAACCATCCAACTGTTTCGGAGATCAGATAGAAAAGAATTACAAATAAATATACTTTTATTACAAATAGTCCGGATACATAGTGATATGCTATCGTGATCAACCCTTTAATGTGGGAGCTATATTCCTGTTTTTGCCACTTACCAATAAAGTGCCTTTAATACATCTTTTTCTATAGAAACTTCTCGAACCTGATTATCCGTACCAACCTGTACGGATAAACAGGTTCAACTATGACAAACAAAACAAAAAGATTACGAAATTATACTATTTGTTGCAGTCCAGTCAGCTCAAGATTATTGTGCTATACATCCATTTCTGTATAAAAAATATGTGTACAACCGATTTTAATGTTTCTTGGCTTACTGTGTACAGTTTGATCAAATATGAGAGATAGGACAGTTTATGTCATAATGTAAAGTCCCAATATTGTTTTGATGATAAATATAGTTGAGACGACGTTAGAACAACGTCTGTCATCTGTTTTATTTATATTCCTATGTCCCGTAAAATTGTAAATAACGTTAGATTATAATCTATCTCGTTATATTGTGAACTGTCGAAGGATTATGAATCGTTACATATTGCTTACAATTTAACGCATTATTTTTCCGTAGATTATAATTTATCGAAGTGAAACCGTCAAATTATAAAACGAAATGAACCTCGCGCGCTGTTAGTTTAAACTAACCTAACCTAACTCTATGGACGCAGAACGGTTTACTGTAAGGCCGACCAATCAGGGACAGCCTTCGGATAATTGACAATTTGACAATTGTAAGATTGTGATTTAACAGTTTCGCTTCGATAGATTATAATCTGACGAAAATAATACGTTAAATTGTAAGCAGTATGTTACGGTTGAATCTCGCGAGATAGATTATATAATCTAATGCTATTTACAATTTGACGGTGACATATACATAAGTAATGAGTAACAGTGCTTAGATGTTTATGTTTATTATTGATTTTTAATTAGTCCCATAACAAGATTTTTGTACTTAGCAGTAAAGCTTGCGCAGGTTATTTTGGTTTGGCTTCTCACATTATAATAAAAACTTCGTTAGCATTCGATTAGATCACTGCTTAAGAACGGTACCTGAATTGGAAAAATCGCACGTAACAACTCACTTCTATATTTTGATTTTTCGATTATCATACGCAATCTTTTGTTATGTGTTAATGTTTGAAAGGAATTTAATGTTTAAATGATTTAACATTTTGGATCGGGGCGATGGGTTACAATTGTTTCTTAAGAAGAATTAAATATTTAATCTTCATAGCATCAACATTAAGATATATTTTTATTTATTAAGGAATTAAATTAAACGAGAATTGGGAAGTGTCTAGTAGCTCCTAGGATTTCCTAGGACCTCTAACATATATAATGAGATGTAAACTACACGTTATCGTAACAATCATATTATAACGATGAAAGTTTGGGTCTTTATTAATCTACAATCAGAATGATAAAATATATATTGATATATGGATATGTATGAACCAAATTACATATCGGTATGATACGATCGGGGACAGGGAAAGATCTATAGCCCGAAAGCACAAAAGCTATTTAACTATTATTGTATAGAGTTGTTCATATGACTAAATTGCAAAAATAAAACATGATTATAATCCAAAACATGTCTACACAACTGCGTTCGTTTATCTTACTAATTTAGGTAGGTTAGTAAAAGTGTAACACATGGAATAAGTTATAAAACAAGTTAGGTGATTATGACAATCAGAAAAAGAAAATATTATCTAAATAACATTATAAAATGTAATACATAAAATATACAAACAATTGATACACAAGTTTAGGGAACTGGGAATAAATTTAATACATAAGGAGATAATTTTAACTTTTTTGTGTTTATTCGGTACTTTGTAGTGTTGTGAGGTACCGGCAGAAAGCTGTAGGTGCTGGCAGAGTAAATTATTTAC
Organism: Heortia vitessoides; assembly: GCA_020976665.1. Lineage (NCBI taxonomy): Eukaryota > Metazoa > Arthropoda > Insecta > Lepidoptera > Crambidae > Heortia > Heortia vitessoides. Next base: position 13,124,955 of record JACJUM010000875.1, on the reverse strand, counting down.
TTCCCCTGCACCAGGTATCCTAGAACTGACAGATGGCGGTATATAAATCCGAAACAGTGCAGCTTAAATGCACAGAGCAGCAGCATCTCTGTTGCGATGCTGGGCTGTGCGATTACCGACACGCTTGCTCAGCGCGGCAATTATGGGTAATATTAATCCCGTAGGAACATAAAATACCTTGTGTGTTCCAACGGGGTAGCATACTAGCTGTCCTGACAAACGTTGTTCTGTCTTAAAATGAATTACTAATACCGCTATAAAAAATAGGGGCTGTTGATAGAAGGGTCAAAATTTAGGGTTCTATTTATTTTGTAATGCCCAAAAAATAATACAAAAATAAGTTGTAGCCGATTCTCGGATCTACTGAATATGTATAAGTATAAAATATCATAGTTATTGATCAAGCCTTTTCGGAATAGTATGGTAACTGACATTGTGACCCGAGAATTTTATATGTAAGATATAACTCGATCTGTTTATGTAATGCCGTCAGTCATGATGCACGGGAAAGATCGCTCGTGTCAGATGCCCTTGAAGTTTTGATAATACTTAATCGCTGCGCTGTAAAAAGTAAATAACCGCCAATAGGTACAGAGAAGATCAATTCAATAACATTCGATTTTCCTTGTGCGGTATAATAACGATGAGCTGTTGCTATATTCTTCAAAAAGTAAACGTACTCAAAGTGAGAGATGAACCTTCACAAATCCGTCAATATTTCACAAACAGAATTGAACCTGCATTTTTTATAACACTAGCGATTTGCCCCGGCTTTTCACGGATGCTATGAGGATAAATAATGGTTATTGTAGGTTATCTCTAAGAGATAGACTTATTGCGGATTTTTGTAGGCTTTTTTAATGTGTACAATAGTGTAGTACATTATTTTGACCTATCTCGTCGGATTCAGACAACGTTTGTTTGGAAAACATTGGAAACCTAATATTATCAGTGTAATATACATATAAACCTACCACTTGAATCAATCTATCTATTAAAAAAATTGCATTATACTGTGTAGTTATTTGATGATTTGTTGGTTTTATCTGCTGCTTTTTGTACATCTTAAGAAAAAAGTAGGTTAGGGTTGCCGCTTTACTTTTAATTTACTTTTGTTTAAAATATTTTGTTACATTGACGCACTTATAAGAAAATTTAAGTTATCAAGTTATTACTTTTTATTAACTCTCTTAAGAACGTGAGATAGTTTAAAACAGGTTGTTCCACTTTTTTGCAAATTTTTTATCGTGTTCATCGCTCTCTTACTCAGTCCTAATATTTGTGTACTTGATAATATTTTTGTTGCTATCTGGAAATAATTAACATTAAATATAGTCAACTGTTTGTCTTCTCATAGTTTCTCTCAGTCATCAAAGCCCAGTCTTCGTGTGGCGCTGAAATTGATATCTAAATAGAACTGCCCGGTTTGTCCGGAAAAAAAAACTTAACGTACGCATAATATCCTACTTCAAATTGCTGAGCTTTATGGTGTTGGTCGTAAGAAAAGAAGTTGAGTAATCTGACACTTTGACTGGGTACATTCAAATGGTGCTGGAATAAACGGCTGAGTAGCCCCACTGAAAAAGTAGACTTGATACACTATAAAAAGTGACACAGCCCTAAGCGGATTTTTGATTGTCTATTAACGATATTACGTTTGAATATCCTGTAACCTTTCCGAAAACATAATTTAGGTTATAAATACATAATTGACTTAATCTTCGACATTTACAATAAATTAATTTTTTGTTTGTTATTATAACCGTGAGTGGAGTAGTATTTCCTTCCACGACTGCCTAGCAGATCGCAAAAAATAAGGGACAAAAATCTAAATAAAATGTGACACAAGCCGCATACAAACGATCCTTTTGGCCATCTCATGGACGAGTGACGAGACATAAGTCAGTCGACTTGCCTTATATGTTAATAATGTTTTGTTTTTATAACTAAAAGTGTTTACGCGCGGGTTTTTATGTATGGGTAGTCCTGAAGTTCTCTTATTATAAACAAGCAACACATTGCAAATATTATATTATGATTACATTTTTTGGGCTTTAACAATAATCAGACTATACGTAAACAGTAAGGTTAAACCAAATTAAAATAACAAACATGGAATAAATTATTATCGGTCAGTGATTTTTGTATGCAAAACATACGACCATCATTAATTTGTAATTTAACTTAAATTACTACGTCAGAAACAATTTAAGAATCGGCCTTGAACGACTATGATTAATTAAGATCAAGGAAGGATCATCCGATCTCCGATCCGATCCGATCTCACCGTACAAATGTATATATTGTATTGCGGGATTTCTTTTTAATTGGTTTTTACATTCTGTTTTTTTATCCTGTCAGTTTACATCCTTGATTTAAAAAAAAATATCGCTCGAGGAAATAATCGAATGCAACTTCTCTCAAGTATAATTGATGTTGTTCACTAATTTAAACCGTGAGGTACCGGCGGTGTAGCATATTACCACCCACTGTACCAGGTGTGGTACGGAGGTGACTTAGTATATCTATTTTTATTAGACTTAGTACAGCATTTTCCGTCTCGAACCTACGCTTTGCGATTATAGACACGCTTGCCCAGCGCGGCAAATATGGACAAAATTTCCCCTTTTTCGGAGAAGCCTATGTCCAGCAGGGGTCTTCCAATGGCTGATGTGACACACTTCGACGAGCCCAATGGCGTAGATGGTAGTGATCCTATCTTGTCCAGGATAAATATTTATATGATGACATTTATGTTTGCTCTGTGTCTAGGTCTGAAATATATGTATTTAAGTAGTATATTTGTGATTCCTCTGTTGTCTGGCGTCTGTAATACAAGTGCTTTAAGCGATTTATCACAGAGTCAGGTCAATATATGAGATTGTGGATTAATTATTATTATAACTAATTCCGTGTTGTGTTTGTATTTGATATATACATATTCTAACATGTCAAAATGGGAAAGTATGTCTGTCGTGCACATTTTACACGCCTTTACTTTTATGAAATTTGGTGTGTTCGCTTGAGTATGACATTTAGATAGCCTGACCCCTAGGGGTCGTGCTTCTAGGAGACATGGCGCGAAGTAAGTGATGGGCGCGGACAAAGTCGCCACTGCTAAACTAGATCTAGAAAAATGTAAACCAATCCTATCTCTTTTCCTGTTTGATATATATATATATATATACATATCCTAATAATCATTAATCATCCAAATTTATATTTTTCGGCGCAAGTTGTTTTTATTAAACAATCATCCCATATGTTTAAATACTTACTTACGACTCTAAAAATAAAAAACCGTTGCGTCAGTTGCTTTGCTTGTTTATATTTCGATGAATGATAACTTCATATATGTTTTATTATTTATTCAGTAGCTTTTCTATGCTTTTTATAACTTAAGTTTTGCATTTACAAAACCTATTCCTGGTTACAAGATACAATTTTTAACTTAAGTTTGAGTTGAAGTTAACCACGACTCTCTCAATGATTTATCTAATTTTCTGAAGGTCAGCTACCGGCACTGCAACCCCTGAAATTTCCTTTTCCATAGTAAATGATAAAATATTAAAAAAATTCTAGGAAGGTGTTTTGGAACCTTGATTGAGTTTTGTTGCAAACATTTTATCTTGAATACTATGCGTTGTTCACCTGTTATTATAAGTAGATATGACATAACTTTGCGCAGAAATCGGCACGACAGAGGCAGGTCACGGAGTCACGACAAATATTCAAGCAAAATAATCCATGTTAATGTAATAAAGCGACAGTTAGTAACTGTGTATTTATGTCTGTTATGATTTTACAGCAGAATAATCAAATCTATTTTGATAAAATAAGTTAGAGGGCGGTTTGAAAACGAAACTCATAAGAGGCGTTATTAGGTTAATTCAACGCGGTTAGAGACGACATTAGCCATTAGAAGTCCGCTGCTGGATATAGACCTAATTTTAATCATAACTGGGGTACGAAAGAGGTAATTTTGCCTATAATTACCGCGCTGGGCAAGCGTGTTGGGAATTGCAGCTTTCGCAACAGGGATGCTGCTGTCCATCCTCGCCCTGTATTTCCGATGGATTTACTGCCATTTGTCAGTTGTGGTATATTTGTCTCTTCTTACGACATCGGTACAGGGGAGGTACTATTCTACTATGCCGGTACCTACGACTGACGGCAAAGCATACGATTTATACACACCTATTAGTATTAGTGCAGTACCTACTTCGCACTCGTCGGCGAATACGATGTATGGGATGGGACCTTCCCGCAACACGTGGATGATTCCTACTTGGATCTTGGATATACCGACGGGCTCGATGGCGTCAACGGTAGTGATCCTGTCTTGTGCGCCTAAGGTTCGATTGCAACCCAGGTCAAATATTTCTAAGCTGATATTTTGTTTGTTCTGCGTCAGGGTGTTATATATTAGTTTCATATTTGTGATTTCTCTGTTTTCGGACGCCCGTGACACAAGTGATTTAAGCGACTTATCTCGGCGTCAGGTCTGTTTATAAGATGTTGTGTGAATTTGTTGGTTTGTTTTTTATTTTGGAGGTGTATGTAGATAGGGTCGCTCATAAAAACAGACTTTGAGCAGAGACAATTATAGATCCCTACGAATAAACTTATTATTTCAAAATTAATTGTTCAAAATCTTGATTTTTAATTTTTCTACTTTGCCAGGAGTCTACAGAAAATTTAATTTTTAAATTTATCATGCGTCTCTACAACAATGTAAAAACGTTATTTTTAAATTCATGTGCTATAGTTTATGTAGCCTTTCTTGACCTAAAATTGATAAAAGGATAGAAGTGATACATCTGGTCTCTAATTTAGTAGGTACACTGGGGTTATCTCAAAGTTAGATGTCCAGGTTTTAATCCACCATTTGACCTTCAGTCGAGTCACGTTTGTTAATATTATTGTATGGTGATATTGTTCATAGACAATATTATAGACTAACCATAGGTTTTCAGTAGCGCTTTTTTTAAAACTAAGACAAATAAGTTTGTAATGCTCGTCTTTAGTACCTACTAGAGATTCACAAGCTTATTTGGTTTAAGGTACACAGATGCATACCTATACATAAATGACTACTTACTATTGTTTACTTTGTTTATTATTTTTAATTAAAATTGAGCGTTCGATTTATTTAACAAATCTAAAATTCTTTTTTAAAATTGTTTTCCTCGCGTCGCCTATCCATTCTTGCCATACTTTTCTTATATTAATACAAAATAATTTACAAATATAATCGTATTTATCCTATCCTAAAGTAATATTATTGTTTTCAGTACTCATAATAAAAATAGCCATTAAACTTTAAATCGCGGTTTATTTAATATTTACATTTTATGTTTATAGTTTAGCATACCTACCTATTCTGTTTCTCTTGAAAACTGTTTTTGATGAATATTATTGGTATTGTAGGTGAGCGATGCGGCCTCACTGGCAAGTAGTGCTGGGGTGCTTCTGCATCCTGGCGGCGTCGGCGCTACCAGCGCCTGGTGGTGACACCACCCAAGACGCCATGGTGATCGCTGTAGGTGATGCGCAAGAATCGGTAAGTAACAAATTTAAATGATTTAAGATATAATAAGTAAAATATGTGAACACATTTATTTTGGTAATTGTCGGGTCGCGGCTTATTTATCTCTTTATCACTAAGAACAACAACAAACATATAAATCGTGAAAAAAGCTAAAAAACGGTGAATAATACAAGAATATAGATACTAATGCAAGATAAATTGTGAACTGCTTCAAGATGGTTTCTTTTTAACAAAACTACTTTTTCATAGGCTATAAAATGCGTTCCTTTTTCTTTCAAAATTTATCGTGAGGTTTTTTGGTTACCTCACGGTATCCATCTCAAGATTAACATAAGATGTTGTCTGGATTTGAAAGTCACAATTTCCACCTTCAATGTTTATTTATTATTTGTTTTCCAAAATTTTAGGTTCGCATTCCCATCCACGCAGTGCAGATGCTGACGATGTAATCTATATTAACAAAAAGAAGGAAATATTTAGAGTTGTATGGGTCTTTCATAAGCTAATGATTTCTTTACTTTGGTTTATTTGACGGGCTTGATGGTAGTAATCTTATTGTTCTGTGTCTGGGGGTTAAAATGTATTTAAGTATTATATTTGTGATTAATATGTTGTCTGATATCCGTAAAATAATTGCATTAAGCCACTTATCTCGTAGTCAGGCCGATGTATGAGATGTTCTGTTAATTTATTGTTTAAACAAAACCTATATCATAGACCACTGCCCCGGTGACCACTGAGGAGGCGACAGTAGAACCAAGTCCGCCAATCAAGATGACCGAAATGGAGGTGACGTCAGACGTTACGCTGCGGTACGCTCACACGGCGGTGGTGACGCATGTGCGCAACCCTGCTAAGAAGGCACAGGAGGCCACGTTCAGGGTTCTGCTGCCGGAGACCGCTTTCATTAGCGGATTCACAATGTAAGAACAAAATAGATTTATGAATAATCCCGTTAAGCAAACATACTTTTCTTATAATAAAATTACTTCTTTAATTTTTTTTCGACACCACAATAGAATCATTACATTAAATACCTTGTAAATGACCACTCAACACATATTTTTAGACGAAAATTAAATAAAATTTTAAGTGCATAAGTTTCATTGTAATATTCGCAGGACTCTTGATGGGAAATCTTATAAAGCGTACGTGAAAGAAAAGGAAGAGGCCAAACAAATTTACAACCAAGCCGTGTCCCAAGGTCTTGGCGCCGCTCACGTTGCTGCTAAGTAAGTTTATATACCACCTACTTGTACAACTCAAAAATACATTCAATTATTGTGTAACATCGCTGTGAGACGCCATATATAGTAATTCAATAAACAACACGTTACGTCACAGTACTGGCATTCTGCTGTTACCACAAGTTTTCGCAATGCTTCGATTATAAACAAGTACCCGTCACATAACAGGGGCAGAGACCTTGGAATCGACACCTGGCTCCGCGATAGATCTTCCCTTTTCGCAAACTTAGTAAGATTCGACCTTCGTTTAAACACTGTTAAGTGCTTCCTGCTAACCCTTTCCAATGGTGACACTAATAATACATGTGAAAGTCCCGGGGATTGTATGAGAAGTGCTAAGGCATAGTCTGAGCAGAAAAAGCATTAGATTCTTCCGAGAAAACAAATTCACTCAACATCTCATACATTGACTTGACTTAGAGATAAGTCATCATCAAATAAATTTAATAATTTTTAAATACACATATAGCACCAATAACAGAACAGACACAAATATACATCATATAAAATGTTTGTCCTGGGTTGGGATCGAACCCACAATCCTTGACTCACAAGATAGGACCACTATCTTCTGCACTATCGGGCTCATCAGAAATATAGTATGAGCTACAGCTTTTAGGGTTTCTTTATTAAATTGGTTATCGAGTCTAGACAGACATCGTATGTGCAGGTAACTGAAGTAAACATTATTATTTTAGGGCTCGTGATTCAAACCAGTTCACGGTATCCGTAAATGTGGAGCCTAACACGGTAGCCATCTTCAATCTGACGTACGAAGAGTTGCTTGTACGCCGCAATGGCGTATACAACCACGCCATCAACCTCCACCCTGGCGGTTTGGTACCTCAACTCACTGTTACTGTGAATCTGCGAGAGACTTCCAACATCACCGATCTTAGAATACCAGAGATTAGAACTGGCAACGAGATCGACGCCACAGCCGAGGATGCCCGTAAGTGTTATCTTTGAAGATTACTAGCTCCAAGTGATGGTGCGGCCAACCGTCCCATTGTTCAGGACCATAGAATAGTATTACAACTGATTGTTACCAACTGTATGCCATTAATCAGCTCCTATAATTGTGATTAGATTGATATCAATGTTGCTAGTATTGAATGCCCGTAATATTAATATAAAATCATCGTACTTTTCTTAATTATGTACCTTCAGGCTATTTTATCCAAGTGATTTATTTATTTATTATAGTAGTCTTGCTAGAAAATTGTATAAAAACAATACTTCATGGATTTATACTACCAGGCTGTCTTTTTACTTTTTTAAGATGGAACTTATACAAGTGCTTCTTGAAGTTTCCATTAGACGATAGGTATAGTAAGTTATAAAAAAATATAAATTATTTTGTTCAAACATTATATAGTTTTGTCTATTTCTAGAAAATTCCAAGGCTGCAATAGAAAGGAGTCAAAACGGTCGCGAGGCAAAGATCACGTTCAAACCCGACTTGGAAGAGCAACAGAATTTGATCGACGTGTTCTGGCAGAAGACTAAAGACACCAGCTATGAGTACGACGAATACGGAGGCAGGGTACCCAAAGATAAGAAAAGTGGTAATATTGGTCAGTTTGTCGTTCAGTATGATGTCGACCGTCCGAGAAATGGTGAAATTTTGGTAAGCACCATCTATTTTATTTCTATATAATTAAAATAAAACCTTGTCCTTTATAACTTTACCTTTAAATTCTGTTATATTGTAACGTATTTTATTTCGGTTTTATTCTCTATGTTCTATATTACATAGAGTTTTTATACTAGACTCATAGAACAACTCTATGAGAAAGAAGTTTTTCTCTACCTATTATTAAAAAAACAACAACAATTAAATAATATATATTTTTGTGAAATGCTAGTGGCGCGTCTCGACTTCCTTCGGTCTCCTATAAATTATTTGTACAGACACATTAGGGAATACAATTTTTTCTTAGAAACTTTTTTCGATTACGTGCAAATCTGATCCAAACAATTACAAAAACACAATAAAATATCTAATTTAGTGCATTCATTCTAAAATTATGAGCATACATACATATAGAGGATTCATTTATCAATAGATTTCAAATGTATTACTAAAACAAAATTACGGTGAGAGTAAAATAAGTTAAATCCAACTGCAAGACCAACGATTATTTACACAGTTTTAAATTACATTTCGTATTCTTCCAGGTAAACGATGGCTACTTTGTGCACTTTTTCGCACCATCGGACCTGCCCCCGCTCAATAAGCACGTGGTCTTTGTTCTGGACACATCTGGCTCCATGATGGACCGCAAGATCACGCAGTTAAGAGACGCTATGAAAACCATCCTTAGTGAGCTGAATTCTGGGGACTACTTCAGCATCGTTGAGTTCGCATCCTCAGTCAAGGTTATTAAGGTTTTATTATATATTAAATTGGTTATGCTAGCACTGTACGCGACTTCGATCGCCTGGAATAGTGACTTTGGGGGAATAGTAGTCACCCTGGATAAATATACTATCCAACCTTAAGAATTTTATTTAAAATGGAGTGGTGGTCCCTGAGATTAGCGCGTTCAAAAAAAAAAAATCTTCAGCTTTATAATATTATATATGAGCTAAGACGAAAGGTGGACTTTAAAGAACCTTTAAATAACAGACGCAACGGGTTAAAGTTTAGTAAAAAAAATTGTATAGTTTTTAATCTTAGATATATCTGTATATGTTGGAAAACATGAAATGTTTCTTAAACAGCTACACATCGCCATTAATACTTTAAGCAGGAAATAGGCGAATCGAATAGGAATATTGAAATTCTACCTAGGCGTGTATAATATTAATGATAAATTATTATTATTATTAGTTTTAATTATTATTTGGAATATAGTTACATTAGTTCCTGTACAGGCATAATCCGACATATCCTATCCATCAAGCCGATGTGCAAATTAGTTATAAATAAATATATTTAATTACTAATTACAATCAAAATTAAAAAAAAACAAGTTTTAAGTCAATAAACAAAGGTTAAATGTGAACAAAATTAATTAAGAATATCTTCAATTTATGTAGATACATTTATTTCTCTTCCCCAGGTTCACGAGTTGAAAGAAGCGGACGAGAAACCATCAAAACCAAACTTTTCGTACTATGGGTATGATTGAGTAGTTATTCAAATTTAAGTTTTTAAATAATTTACGATTCTATCGTTTTACAGCATTAATAATTTATTTTTATATTTAATGTTGTTTACACTTTTGAGTGGAAATACTGGCAGAAACTCATTAGTCATTACTCATGACCCTGCCGACCTAATGAGCTCACCTCATCGGCATTTGACAATACCTTCTTTTTTATAATTAACTACCGATCCGCCCGGCTTTGCATGGGTGCAATGAGGAAATGGGAAACAATAAATGATACTTAAGGAATCGACGTATACCATACCGGACATTTTTGTAGACTTATTTTTTCGGACGAACCTATTGTTGGACTATTCAGACGTCAATTCCAGGGCCACCGAAAAAAGAGGGCGGGGCCTCTCTTAGATGTGGACCTTTTTATGGTGTACAATACTGTAGAACATTATTTTCATCTATCTTGTCCGGTTCAGCCAGCTCAAATGCACAGGACGGGGATTGGCATCCCTGTTGGAAAAGCTGCTCTCTGCGATTACCAACACGCTTTCCCAGCTCGGCAATTATGGGCAAAATTACCCTTTTCTTGGAGAGGCCTATGTCCATCAGTGGATTTCCAATGGGTGATATGATAAAATAGGGTTTATTGAGAAAGCTATTTAAAAAATCTGGTGCTTTGTATATGTACACTGAATATAAAGAAGAGTTTATTTCTGTATTATAAGATATGTTTATGTTATGTCAATCTTAATTTGATTATCTGTTGTAGTTGGGAAGGAAATTCTAAGGCGACTTTAGTGCCACCGTACGCTGCCACTTCTGAGAATATAGAGAAGGCGAAAGTCATCGTGAGCCGGCTCGATGCTAATGGCGGTAGGTCTTTTATGTAAGAATAACGACACAACACAAAGTAATCAAAATTTAAAAATAGAATCTATAATCAAAGACCGTTAGTGTTCTTTTTAATATTTCGGTTACTTAAGAGTTGTATCCATGATCTTGCAAAATAGTGATATATCAGTTGGAGTTTCTACTTGTAATATTAAATTAACAGCTACTGATAAAGTATGTACGGTACGTACAACTAAAATGAGCTTTTTAAATTTTGTCTGTCTGTCTATTTGAGGTAAACTCCGAAATGGCTGGTCCGATCTTAACGGGCTTTTTACTGGGAGATATAAAATAATTCTAAGTTACTCCTTATAATATTACCTATATTATAAGGAGTAACTTAGAATTATTTTATTATTTACTAGTGACTCATCCCGACTTCACGCGGGCTTAATGAGGTCAAACAAATGTTTATTGTGGGTTATCCTTAATAGATATATACTATCCCGGACTTATTTTTACACCTTTTCATGGTGTACAATACTGTAGTACATTATATATATTGATCTGTCTTGTCGGGTTTAGCCAGCGTCTGCAATGTAATCGCAAAAAGTGATCAGTTTCTCTACTATTTTATGCATGTCTTATACTCGGTATATTAAAAAACCGCATAAAGATCCGTTAATTATTTCAAAATTAAATTTGGCTAGACTATTATCTATTCATGAAAGAGTTTTTGAAATAAGTTCGGTAATTTCTAACCTTTTTTGTTACAAACGTACGGAATACGAACCCTGTTTATATAGTTTTATTTTACGTAGCGGTTTCTTATTATTTTATGACATAGCCTATATACATAGCCTCTTGATAAAGAAGTAGCTCTCTAATGATGAAAGAATTTTTTTAAATCGATTTAGTAGTTTTCGAGTTAAACCGTAACAAACAAACATAATCTATAAAATCTTTCCTCTTTATAATAAAAGTGTTGTACAGTATATTGATAAACTATTTCATGCAAAATACCGAGATTGTTTGATATTTTGTCTCGAATAAATAAAATTTATTATACGTTCTAACGAATTGAAAGTAGCACAGAAGCCATTACAATGTGACCACCCACAATTGGTTAACTCATTACAAAAACAAAGCACGGAATGTGCGGAGGTGAACGCGCCATACGTAAGTACAGTTAGTTATCTGTTATATTATTATGGCCTGGATATTGTTATGGCCTGTATTATTTGTACTCAAAAATGAATCCCAAAGGAGGTATTTTTTAATACTCTTAAGATAAACAAGCATCAGACACTCGTGTTATCGAAACGTGCGCGTATGTTACTAGCGTGCCGTCAACTCTGTTACCTGAGGATATTGTAGCACCCAGTTATTTCAGTGCCTGTCACACCCTTTAAACGGGAGTATAGTAATGAGAACGCTCCTATTTGGAGTTAGATTAAGAGATAACAGTGATACATGTTGACTTTCTGCGAAGTCTACCTAAAGTTATAAGAGACCGGAAAATAAATAAATTCACCGACATCAAATACGTTGACCTAAGTCCGAGATAAATAGCTTAAAGCACTTATGTTACGGACAATAGAGGAATCACAAATATAATACTTAAATACGTGTATTTAACACCCAGACACAGAATAAACATAATACCATCATATAAATATTTGCTATGGGTGGGGATCGAACCCACGACCTTTGGCGCACAAGATATGATCACTACCATCTCAACACCATCGGACCCGTCAAAAATATCTCAATCATCAAGAAGTCAAATGTTAAATGATGAACTTAAGTTCATCAACTGCAAATATTTGGAATAATATTAATGTATTGTTTCCGACCAACTAATTGGAAACCAAAGATGCTATATATAAATAATAAGTAATTATATTACATACTAGCAACGCCCCGTGGTCTCACCCACATAGTTCCAGCTCCTATGAGACTTATAAATATAATTATAGTAGCAAGTTACTCCTTATAACAATATCTGCCAATGAAAGTCCGATTATTATTTGAATTGACAAAAAGAAATTTCTATAATCAATAAAGAATAGTCATTTTACACGTGTTTCACGACTTTTAATGAAGAAACCTTCAAACAGAATTTCGTTCGAATGTCTTCGAAAACAGCAATATTTCACAACTTTGCAATCCCATTTTACCTCCTTATGGGGTGAATTTTTAAAAATCCTTCCTTGGTGCTCTCCGGCGTTAAAAGGATCCGTGTGCAAAATTTCCTGTTTCCAATCCTTATAGTTTAGGCCCTGTGTTGCCAGTAAGTCGGTTAGCTACTACTTTTACATATATCTAACTAAAATCAGGATTTCCCAATGTCTATTAACAAAACTAAATAAAACAATGTTGAATGCAGCATACTATTATACATATATGCTGAAACTATTTGTTTTTAAATGTTTTATTCTAAGTACTATCTGTTTTAAATGTAGGCACCAACATCTACGGAGCGTTAAACGTGGCAGTGGACCTCATTAAAAAAGGAATAAATTGGACCGCGGACAATACGACGGAGGACAGCAAATTCGAGGAGACTACTGTTGCTCCTGCCCCCACCAACCCCCAACGAGACAGTCAGGAAGGTATCACTCACATTTAACTTACAAAGCCTTTTTATTTATTTATACACATGCTATGTCCTCCTCCTTTATGAAAACTGAGCGTGCATATGTAATCGTTTTAATCACTTTGATTGACCGTAGGTTATCTTATCAAAGCATTCTTGTGATTTATCATGAGCCTCCTTCTTTACTTTCGATGTTTCATAACTACATTAAGTGCGTACATATGCTTCCGACATAAAGTGTTTTAATTTCACAATTGGTAATTCAATATGTTTATCCAGTAGTCACCTTATTTCCTCTACGCGCTCTATTCGAGCGATTACAGCATACAGATGCAGACTAAGTTATATCATGGATTTTTTATACTATAGTGTCATATAATGGATTTTTTAAGTTAAATTGTATAGATCTGAGCCGTAAGGTACTGGCAAAGTAGTATAGTACCTCCCCCTGTACTAGGTGACGTAAAAGGTCACTCCGGTACAAGAATTGACAGATGGCGGTATATACATTTCTTGGCCTATGTCCAGCAGTGAACTTCCAATGCCTATTATGATGTATAGATCTTGAAGAAAAACATTTTATCTATTCTTTTTACCAGAAACCAGACAGATGGAGCCTATCATTATTTTCCTGACTGACGGCGACCCGACCGTCGGCGAGACCGACCCCTCTCGCATCATCAACCACCTCACGGAGAAGAACGCAGGATTCAACAAGGCTACCATCTTCTCACTCGCTTTCGGTAACTATTGTTATCTAGCTTATCTACTTTCCCGTAACAATATATTGTAGACTTCTATTATATATAACTAGCTGTGCCCGCAACTTCGTCCACGTGGAATAGGTTTTTTGGGTACCATACCTCTTTGCCTTAACTTATATAAACTTAGAATGTCATGTTTTTTTTTATATTGAATCAATGGCCTGCAAAATTAGTTTCAAGTTGCTAGCTCTAAAAATAGTGATATTTTCATAAAACTTTTCATCCCCCTTGTCGACTCCTTACAACCCTTGTTTCGAATAAAAAAATAGCCTATGTCCTTTCTCAGGGTCTAAAGATTGTCTGTGCCAAATTTCATCAAAATCGGTTGAAAGGTTTATGCGGGAAAGCGTATCAGACAGACAGACAGACAGAGTTACTTTCGCATTTATAATATTAGTAGGGATAATATATACCTATCTTACGGGCTGATAATATAACTTCAATTAGTGGAAGAGATTTTGTAATTGGTCCAGTAATTTTTTAATTAAATTGCTACAAATGTACAAAAGCACCTGAAAATTACTGCTAGATGCGCCGACGCACATTTCTCCTATTCTATTATCTATATACATGAGGTTTGCGTAATATACATTGCTTCATATCAGAATCCTGTAATCTATTTGGAAAAGATAGGATTAGAGTTATTGCATATTTGCATTGCAATTGCATTACGTGGTTGTTTTAATAATGCTACACACTGTCAATATTTCCATGGAATTTCTAATAAAAAAAATAACGTAACACAATTTTTAAGAACCAACCCTAATGGGTGTACGATTAACAGGTGAGGATGCGGACCGTAAGTTCCTTCGCAAATTGTCCCTGAGGAATGACGGCTTCATGCGGCACATCTACGAGGCCGCCGACGCGGCGCTACAGCTCCGCGACTTTTACCGCCAGGTGGCGTCACCGCTGCTCGCCGACGTCAAGTTCATATACCCAAAGAAACAGGTGCATAACTTAACTATTCATTATGACCTTTGGCATACAAGATAATAAGTGGTACTGGAGCCGATAGATGGATAGATGTAAATGTTCAAATACAAAAGGCGGGTGCAGCAGCATCCCTGTCGTGAAACTATGCTTTACGAATGTCAGCCTTACTCATCGCGGCAATTAAAGGCAATATTCCCCCTTTCTAATGGAGGCCTCTGTCCGGCAGTGGAAGCCAAACGGTTGGTATAACGATGATAATGAATACGATAAATATACAACCGCCGTGCGTGGTGGGTCATGTTCCGTTCCTTACCCTTGAGGAACCAAGTGCCCCTGTAGCAGTTGATGGTGATGTAAACCAAACATCGAGCCCGAATAATTTGTTTGTTTATTAGCAAGTTGAAGTGGCAGTGGGCAAGGCTAGTACGCAGTGCCGATGGCCGATGAATCGGTTAGGTTCTGCGATGGAAACCACATACTGGCAAACGCAACAATAATCGCAAGATCGCGCTGGGCAGGCCGCATACAACTGGTCCTATCACTTTAGTTATATCCAGTAGAAGTCCTAAAAATGATATGGTTGTTATAACGATGACTATTAGACATTATGTGTAATTTATAAATGTAAACGCTGCATTGTGATGCAGGTGAAGGACAGCTCGGTGACGAAACACATGTTCCCAACGTTCTACGGTGGATCGGAGACGGTGGTCGCTGGCCGCGTTGAGGACGGCAATGATGAGCTCACGCCGCAAGTCCTTGCCTTCTGCGGCGTTGCTGACGGCCCTGGACGGGTACGTATTCCGAATTATCCAAACAAATATGATGAAAAGGTAAAGTTTATAAGTTTGAATGTTTAAGACAAAGTCGGACGAGTAGTACTAAACAAAACCCAAATGTCCATTCCAGTCGGACGAGACTGTACCTTGTTCACTTGTATATTGTATATACTCGTATGTAATCTTCTTTATATTTAAAAATGTATTGTCACGTTGTTTGCCCGGGACGAACTCCAGAACTATTAAACCGATTTAAATAAATTTTGCTCACTGACAGGATAGTTTATATCTCAATTTATAGTCACTATTTTTAATTGCTAATAGTTATTATATAATAAATTATTGCAATTAACATTAAAAGATTTATAATAATAATCTATGAGTGCCATAAATGTCTAACAGATGGCAACTTTAATAGTAAATTTGATTTTGTGTTTTAGTGTTCATTGGCAAAGGCTTTCGTTGATGTCTTTTTTAAGAAACGGAGTTACAATGACGATGATACTCGTGACTGTTACGAGATTATATTTTGTAAATAAGATTTGAATAAGCTTGCTGTGGCGTACCAGCACAATAGTATGATACTAATCTCTAAAAATGAGATGCTGTAAGAGGCGACTGAGATACTGGAACCGACTGGTGCTGGTATATCCATCCCAAACAGGGATAACTGAAATAAAACAGGCCCGAGAAAAGCAGCATATCCGATGAGAATTTACGCCCTGTGATTGACCTACATGCACAGCTATCGTCGGTTATCGTTAGTTTAAAATCGCTTTAAGGAGCGGGCCCCTCAATGGGAAATGCTATCAATTATTTTTTGTTAATAGAGATCAAATAGAATATGTGCCAATGTACCAATTTATTCCACGTTTTTTAAGCGGTAATTTATAATTTTACTAATTTGCAACAAAAACGGTCATCTAAGCAATGAACCATCTTAAATGTTACTATTGGTTTGTTTGATAATTTAGGGTAGTTTTACTTTCACAAGTTTGTAAATTAATAAGCAAATAATCCTTTTCGTTAGTATTATTATTTAAATTGATAAAATTCATGTGTTTTAATGCTAAAGTTCACTAGTAGTGTGTGCTCGTTAGTAGTGCATATGCTCGTGAAGTTAAATTTAAAAAAGATTTTTGTTTGTTTTTTCTTTAATAAAGTAAAAACAGATATGTTATGATATATTTTGTATCTAGTGTGAAGCTGAAATCTCAGCTTGAATTCGTCTGGGTATGCTAGTGAGGATATCCCGGATACTTGCTTGCGGAATACGTTGCCACTCCGCGGTAATCACATTCTTTAGCTCTCTAATGGTCTGCGGAGCTGGTTGTACTGATCTCACGCGTCATTTCAGAACGTCCCAGACATGCTCTATAGGATTGAGGTCGAGACTTCGAGCTGGCCAATCCAAACGACGAATGCCGACCTTTTGTACATACGCTTCCACATCGCCAGACCGGTGGACGCGAGCGTGATCATCCATAAAAATTGAGTCTTCGCCTAAAGTGGCCAATGCGGGTTGTGCATAAGGAATTAGAACTTCGGTTATGTATCCGATATCTAGTCAGTGAGCCGTTTTCAATGAAGACTAACTCTGTACAATCGTTGAATTTATTCCTGCCCAAAACATAACAGAGCTCCCACCATAAGGTGTGATTTTTTCAAAACAAGCCTCTGCAAAGCGTTCTCCTCGTCTTCATAACACTCGCCGACGTCGATCTTTACCGAACAGAGTTATCCTGGCTCCATCGGAGAACATTACCCTATTCCAGTCTTCATGACTCACAATTTCAAGCAAACTTAAGCCTGGCAACTCTTTGCTCACGGAGTAACTTAGGGCCGCGGGCCGGGCGATGACTGCGTATCCTGACCGTCCATTGACTAATATGCACATTTTTACTTCTTCGAGGTTGTTCTTAAGGTCCACATACGAAGACTTGCAATTTCTCAATGCGCGACTCACAAGAAAACGATCATCCCGTGGTTGGGTACATGGTTTTCTTTCAGAACCAGTCCTTCTCTCGACGGAACCGGTGTCTTGATACCGCTACCAGGTCCATTGAACCGTCGAGCGACTCACACTTAGCCTCTGAGCCACGAAGCATTGGCTGCAACCCTCTTCGAGAAGCGCAATAATTTTGGTAGCTTTTACCACTCTCTAACATTATTGAGACAGCTAAACAGCAAAAAATGAAGCTTTGACAATTAAGAATATGAAATAAATTTATAAAAATTGACCAAAAGTTATGAAAGCTGATATTATCTTTTGGAACTTCCCACCAAAAAATGTAAAAGAAGAATTAAAATCAAATCCGCCCGTTTTTTTTGCTAATGAGTGTAGTTCGTAGCTTCCTCGTTGGCGGTAATACTCAGTCCCATGGGATACAATAGAAAAATATTACATAACTATTCCAATTTTAGAAACGGTTTGAGATCACGCCGAGAGTGCCGATACCTGTACACAAGGACAAGTTCCTGCCGCTGGAACGGCTGTGGGCATACCTGACCATCAAGCAGCTGTTGGACGAACGCGATGCTGCAGACCACCGCGATGATGACTCCGACAAGGCCGATTCGCCCGAAAAGAAAGCTCTGGATATCGCGTTGAAGGTAAGACTATTGCTGCTGATATAACTGGTTGAGATAGAAACTTACTAAGTACCTATAGGATGAGCGTGATATCGCTGACTACCTTGAAAAACTCCGCGATAAGAACCGCAAGTCGCAGAACGAAATTTTTCATGAGGTAGACCCCATACAAAGGTCGTGTGCATTGGTATTACACACCTCTTTCTAGCGTTAAATAGCAGTGTTCGCTGGGTTCCGGTTTGAAAGATGAGAGAGGCAGTGAAATTACAAGGTTGGCAACGCGCTAGTAATATCCTTATAATATTACGAGCATCTTAAGGCTGCGGTGACGCTTACTTTCACGCTGGCTGTATGCTTGTTTGTCGACCTGGCCATTGTCGTAGATCGAATAAAAAAAATTAATGCCTCTTGCTTGCCTTACCTGTGTGCTATTCCGACCATGTGTGCATGCCTAATGTCTGGTGTGTATTAATGTAAAAAGTATTCCACGTTTATCATTTTAATAATTAGAGTATGTTTTTAAAATTATGTATTGTTTGTGTTGTTAGTACGAGTTCGTCACCCCGCTGACATCGCTGGTAGTCGTGAAGCCGAATGCCACCGACGCCATCGACGCCGAGTCTGTCCATAAGCAAAGTAAGTGTGCGATTCATCATCATCATCATACCAGCCACTGGAAGTCCACTGCTGGACATAAACCTCTCCAAGAAAGGAGATGGATGTACCGCCATCTGTCCGCTCTTACGACACCTGGTGTAGTAGGAGGTACTATTCTATACTGCCGGTACCTCACAGCCTAAGTATGCGTATTAAAAGTTTCAATTATTGTATGCGTCAATAAGGATTATTATTGTGAGAAAAATGAAGTATCACGTGTCTGTAACCAAAAATAGCGACATGGATCTGGAGATTGTTAAGTTAAAGATCGGACCATAAGATTTGGAATGAAGACCATGTATGTACTGGCAAGCGCAGTGGAGAGCGTTAAGCCAACAGACAAATTGGACAGACCGACCAGAATTGATCCTCAAAATAGCAATGGAACCTAGCTGCATAGCAAGTTCTTGGGGAGACATATTTAGATGTACACGTCCGGATTATGACGATTTTGTCGATTTAATAAATAAATTTGCTACATAGTTATATAAAGTTAAATTCAAAATAATAGTTGGATTAATCCTTAGTTAAGGTAAAATAATACTTCAAGGCTAGTTCAGTACGGAGGTAATTTGAATTTTGATGTCACCGCATTTTTAAAGTGTCCTCGTAAATACACGATACGAGAGAAGAGCCTTATTAAATGTTTATTTATATGTATATATATTGTTTCAGATAACTATCAAGGCATTCGTAAGTTGACATATCAATATTTTGTCATGAGATTTTTAACTCAGTGTTCATAAACAAAAACAAAGTAAATAACAATAATAAAACATAATCGTAACAATCAATGAGTAGGCGCACAGAATTTGTATAGATATATATTAGGATATTTTGTTGAAATAATAAGTCTCAGGGTTGAAAACAGAATATTTTTCAGTTGCTGCCCCGGGCTTACGTAAGTAAATTTTATATCGATTTTAAGACTAGAAAACAGTAATCAGGGTCTGGTGTGGTAATAAGATCATACTAACCACTAACTTGCAGTACTTATTACTAGAAACTAAAAAAAAACAAATATAACATCAATTATAACAAATTTGTAAATAAAATTAATTCAAATATATTCGTAAAGAACTCTTCGTGTGTGCCTAGTTTTGAATTCCACAAGCGTTGTTTGTGGTAACATATGCCAATGAACGAGAAAAAAACAATTGATTTTCCAGCCTGTCTATTGGCTTTTTTAATTTGTTGAGGGAGAGGAACCAATAAATAGGCAAGGATTCTATAATTAAAGACAGCTAACTAACTCCTCCAGACACTACCAAATTTTTATGGTATTATTTACCGTTTCTTAATAACGTACTGTTTGCTACACATAAGTTAGTGGCACTTTTTATCTGGCCGCCAGCTTCAGTGTACGACTTATTACACAATGGTTATATTCCAAATCGTAATTTAATCTGTAAACGGGTCTCAAATCAACTAACTATTAGTAAATAAAACTTGAAATGCGCACATAGCTGGAGATCGACCTATTCAAATCTGCCAAAATTTATCAATATATATCATCGAAAAAGAACTCACTCATTGCTCACTGAGTAAAGTTTTGAAGGATTTGTGTACATCAATCAACAGCTTTATCCGCGAACTACGCGAGCTACGCGGCTCGGCCTACCCTTATCTCGAACAACTTGGCCACGTCCCTGCAGTACCCCTCCAACCTTCAAAGCCACCGTTGTAAGTATCGATATTATTTAGGAAAACAGTTGCTGCAACTTTATATCTATCATAGACACATTTGTTTCTGCCTTGACAATAACTAAGATTACCACTGCAACTGTAACGCCTGAATTCTGCTATTGATGCAGCTTCTCGGCCGTGATCGTGTTGACGTACATTATCCACCTTTGATGGCTGTATATACCTTTGGTTATATACATTATCATTAAAACTGCACTATTCTGGCATTTTGCACAGGGGAATTCTAGAAAAATAGGTAGAAATAAAGACATACATACCTAGGCTGAATGTGGATGCATAACATTTCCGTTGATATGTAATGGAAGCTTACTGCATTATTAGATTAAGTATAAAACTAACATAGTACTAACACAAGTGCGTCGTTTGCCTCCATGATTGTCTAACATACTCCGTGCCATGGACACTCATTATATTTCTCTTCTAACATTAGACGTTATTTACAAAATAATAAAATTCTTGGCAAATCCTGACATGCTGAGGAAGTAACAAAATGCCATTTTGCTACCATACGTCGTAGCTACTCACTCACGCATGCTGTTTCCTTGCCTAAAAACTTTTGCCTATTCTAAAAAATATATACTAAAATGTAATTGACATAAAAAAAATATAAAACAAGGCACATTCTGAAATGTTAATTTTTGTAATCATTTAATTTTTTGTATAGATTTAATAATATCTAAAAATAAACAAAAAACCATGGTCTCCCTGGTGCCAGAAATCGGAGATGTGAGGTATTAAATGGGTTAAAATGATAGATTTGTAATCGTTTTGGTTATTCTTTATAGATGTCATGATGTTTCGGACGTAGGCAAACATCTCATTTAACATTATTTACATCTAAAGTAAATAAAACTAAATATATATGTAGCGTGCATGTTTTCATCACAGTTGGGCATGAATTTAAAATAAAACAAGAAGATCATTGTGGGCTGGAAAAAAGTCTATTTTGACATATACTATATTTAAACCTATGCTATCCTTAAGTTAAAAGTGGCTTTAACTTAAGGATAGCACAGTTGTTACTTTATTTTTGCCTGATTTTTGCCCGTTTCTTCTTTATCACTAGTGTTTCCACAATAGCAATAAAGGAAAACAAACACTGACATATCCTCAAAGTTATTATATAATTTATGTTCATACTAGAATTTTCGTTCCAAGATATTCGTCTAATTAATTTCATATCAATCAGAAGAGAAGAGATACGAATATAAGGCATGGTATGGTAGGGAGATATAATGCAGGGGACATCATGGGGATATAATGCAGGTTTAATATCATTTGCAACTGTTTGTTAGTGCATCAATACCACTGCTATGATCAAAATTAGAGCATGTGTCATTTGTATGTTTTAATTTGCTTTAGATCACAGCCCGCCTATGCCTGCGCTCGCTGGGCAAGCGTTTGGATTGAGCGCCCCCGTGGCCTACGATGCTGCAGCACCACTGTTCGAAGAGGAATCGGATTACGATGGTCTGGATACCAGGCTTGAAGTGCCCCTTCACGAGGGTACTTAACAACCGCAGATCGCTACGAAATAGATACAATTGATCAAGTAGATACTACAAGTGTCAGTACACAGTATGTCGTGCATGGTGCATACCTACTATGACTTTAGAAAACAAAGTCACAAATAATTGACTTACTTTACGTCCGTACTCTATAGTTTCGTAGCGGTGACCACGGCTATGAAACCATAGAAATTTGTAGTCGGCTGTTAGTCGGGAAAAGATACTTACTGGTCAGCCTACAACCCGGTCAAAATTAATAAGATTAAATAAAAGAGGAAATAATATAACAAAAAAAATCCAGCAGTATTAATTGTAAATTTATTTTAAGAAATAATAATATTAGCTAACGGACACCGATAAAACATCTAGAACATTCCGGATCGTAAAAATATGTGTCTATTCCGTAGCGAAATGAGGCAGCATGAGAATATATTTTCATGTATCATTGTCGGGCGTCTATTAATCACGTGAGGTTGGAAGGGATGGGAAAAAATAACAAAAAATCACAGGGGTGTGCAGGTAGAATAATTACATGTTTTTAAACATTGGTTTTAAATTATTTTTGAACTACACGTGATTTTGGTTTGGGGGCGGAAAGTTTTTAGCCTTAACTCACCTTCTATTAACAGAAGGGAGGCGGAGGATTAATCCCCGCCTCCCCACTTCCTAAAAAACATCACGTTATTAATGGACGGTCCATGATTTCATTTTGTTTTGCACATAAGTCGATTTATGCGTTTGCGTGCATATATCATCAAAATACAGTTTCCAGTATTGATCTGTATTCTAATAGATGTTATTAATAGAATTTATTTTATTTTTAATGACGGCAGCATGTTCACGGGATTTAATAAGTATGTGATGATTTATTTATAAATACATTGGTGTACTAACTGGTGAAATATATAAGGTGATATAGGATCGTGGACCAGCATGAAATTTGTCATTCATAATTTTAAGTAAGTACTTATTTCTTATAATAATGAATTATAAATATAATCAAATTAATATTCTATTTATATTGCTACGTAAAACTAATTTAATATCAACATACGAGCATTATATATGCCCCTTATCATTAGTCAGGCCTACCTATAAATATTCTGCCAGCACCGGAAACTAAGTCTACGCAGTTTTAATTCGCATAACCGAAATACATGCTAGTACTAGATACTGTAATAATGTTTCATGGCCAGTGGTTGGTGCTAATGAAACCTTTTTTTTTTTTTGGACGACCCTAGTGCTGGACTACTCAGACGTCAATTCCAGCGCCACCGAAAAAAGAGGGCGGGGCCTCTCATAGATGAGAGGACCGATGCCCGTACTAATCCTGCGTGCCCCGCGGCCGCGACCGCGCGTTTAGCGCGGTCGCGCCCGCAATGGCTCGCGAGATTTGAGCGGGACCGACGGCGTGTCCGAGGGCGCCTCTAGAGGCTCGACCTAGGATCGGCCGCCGTCGTTGGGGTTGAATTTACTATGAACCATATAAGCAAAAGAGGACGGACAGATTGAGCCCGACAGCCCTAGGGCTGTCGGTTATCGCTCGTAGGGGCAGGGACTTCACGCGTTCGCCGGCGAACGCGGTGTACTGCTCTGTTGTACGAGTGCATGTGGAGTGTAAGTGATTGTGTAGTGCCAGTGAGAGGGCGAGGAAGGGCTGCGATTTTCGCGATTATATTATCGGGAGGGTCGTCTAAGACGTGACGCGGTCTACGATATCGGGCGTGTAATGAAACCATTGCGGGCATCGGCGCTGACAAAACCAAAGTCTAAAAGCAGAGTCTTTCATAATTCTCATTTATTAAAAACTCAGGCGGACAATTTCACGATTCCTTTTTCATGGGCGCTTGTTTTCATGCTATTCATATTTTTTATACGGTTTCTACCTGCCGTCTTTGCTTCATAGGGTAACCAGGCATAATTCATGAGATAGTTGTTACTAAAATAAATATTATTAATACCGGTAATTTTCGAATTAATTGATTCGCTTAATCATTTGGAAGATATTTAGAATATTTGAAGATAAAAAGATAACAATACCTACTGTAAATATCAAATATGGCTAGGCAGGTTTTCGTATAGTCACGTACCCAATAGATAAATAAATAAAGCTACAGACGATTATGTTTTGTCTCAAGTTTACAACCAATCTTTAAGTCTTGAACAGTCAATTTAAAAATATTGATATTTTGTAAAGATTGACTGTGTGGAAGAAAAAGATGTTTAAAGCTTAACTAGAACTTATAGGTTGCTACGTTTTCCAACTTAAATATACATAATTGTATTTGCAATACATATATCTTTATATTATAAAGTTTGATTTTTTTTACTTTAGTAACTCTCGCGACTGCAATTTTCTAGAGGAATACCTAATCCTACCTTTTCAATTGTTTTTGGTTGCAGACAATTATATATATACAAAAGCGATCGGACCGAGTAAACGCAAATGTAAGTAACAATTTTCATTAACTACATATAGCGTACATATATTTAAAAAAGATTATTTTTCTTTTGTGAAACCTTAGTCATTTAAATCTGTGTCGCAGTATTTGCGTGAAAGAGTTTTTCATTTCATACACATATTAGATTTATTTATTAACGATTTAATCCAACATCATTGGTGTATATAAATTCTTATTATCATATTATTATGAAAATAATTTTAACATAAAACAATTTAAGTGAATTATTCCAATGTCAATTTCCTATCGTATTATCACATAAGTTTTGTTACCAATGTTTGTTTTTAAATATATATGTTTTCCTAAATATTAACTTCTTACACTTATGTAATTATGTACCTTCACTATCATGGAAATAACCACATCACTTTTATGTATTGCTTTCCAGATCGTCCGCCACCTATGGACAATGACGGTAAATGTAACTTATATCAGTAATATGGTGAAGAAATGTTAACACTAAGAAAAAACAAAGGTATTTCAACTATAAAACTGACTTGGTGCAACTTCATCAGACAGGGAATTTCGGAATGGCAAATAATAATACTATACGAATCATACGACGGCTAGTTTTGCTTTTTTAGTTTCCAAACAATGAACAAAATCTCAGACTGCCCTGAATTTGTGATACTAATATCTGTAACTATGAATTTCTATTTGGAACTTGTTTACATTTTTGCCCGAATTTTACATTTGACAATTACACACACACACAATTACATTTGAGAAAGTAATATATTTAATAGATACTGTTTTTAAAATAACAACATAGTTTGTAGATACTTTATTACCAAATAAACTTCTAAATTTATATATTTGTGTTCATAGTATACAACTGATAAAAGCGGAGACTCAAGCGAGATGGTTCTCTTCAGTTTTAGGTACCCATTTACATTGACATATTACACTGCTGCTTGAATGTGCGCATCAATGTTAGTGAAATCGACAGCCTGCTTTTGAATGACGTGTAGTTACCAGCAAAACCACAGGATCACCACACCGACGCCAGTATTTTTTTAATGTAACGCGCCATCTTCTGAATGTTACATCATCTTACTACACCTCATTGCATTGTGAATTGAAAGAAGAAATATCTATTTTATTTTTGTATTTTCATTACTTAATTAACCTTTTCTTTTATTAAAACAACGGCTTACTATATACGTCCGGAAATAACGTGCTGCCATCGTTATTTATTTATTTATATCGGTTTAAATTTTGATACAAGGTGCTGTCACTATCACAGTTAATATCATCGTGAGTAAACTAACGTGTTATGTTCCGGGTTAGATTTCTCCGCCCTGAGCACGCCTCTCACAACGACCCCTCCTCCCCTCACGACCGAGGCAGCAGACGTGCTAGCTGCGTACCATCTGCAGACCTTGGCTTGGGTCAGACCTCTGTTGGATGCAGCATCTGACAACATCGCATTGCCTATCAATGGTACCACCGTTCTCCTGAAGTTATCCAAGGATGAAGTTGTGAGTCTTTTAATCAGTATATTTCAGAATAATATAATTTATTACTTTACGTTTTTTTAAACAACATGCGAATGTCATTTTCTGAATCGTAGATTTTTTTAGACTATTCAAATGGCAATCCCTAATAGTGCGCCTACTTTCCAAAATTATAGTAGGTTAAATATTAATCTCAGATGGTAATTTCTGAATTATTGCCATCTTAGGCTCCGCAGTCCGCTGACGGACAAGATGCAGCTTGTGCGCACTCTACGGAAGGTGCGAGCGGCGTGTGCGTGTACCTAACGCGGTGCGCGGCCTCGCCCGGCCTCACTGCAGAGTCCTACGCCGCCACCTACTGCAAAGTCCGCGACCAGTGAGTAACTTTACCATGAACACGTTCAGTAATAAAAATAATCCTCCATAACTCTCATTAAATTATTCAATATATTTGGTTTCGTTATTGCGGGAATACTCCTAATTATTTTAAAATACTACTATAGTATATATTTACATATACAACAGTCGTATATGTAAACATATCATGTACCCTATAAAACACCATTTATATAATAATAATAAATTCCATATCTCATACTATACATAATGACCTAACCCCGTGGTAAGTCGCTTAAAGCACTTGTGTTACAAACGTTGACAGACAACGGAAAGTGATATGATATGTACATATAATATATTTTGAAGGAACAATTCTATTAAAAATATTTTTTATAATGAAGTAATAATGAATCCTTGCAAAAACATAAATGTTAAATGAGAGCCATGTTCATTATTATGATAAATGCCTTGGTTGTTGATTTCAGTATATATCATACAACAGTACATATCATACAATATATCATATCTTCTTATACCATAAGATAATGTATTGTAGCCTAAGAACTGTCTTCGATAGTTTTTATAAACCTACCAAACGAATTATTATGTGCGATCGCTATTTTCTACCAACAATCTAAATCTTTGGAATTATAAAATAAGAACCGATAAATACTTGTAAGTTTAGAACTTGCAAAGTCTATATATAATTCATATATAAAAACTAGCCAAGACAGACCTTAGGCTACAATACATTATCTTATGTTATAAGAAGATCTGATTGTTATACTGTTGCTTATAAATAAATTTCAGAACACCATGGAACTTGGCACCCATTTAGAACTCACTCCTTTTGTCGTTGAAATCAACAACCAGAATGTTATATTGATTTTCATTTTTAACAACAGATTCGCGGGTGTATGCTGTCCACAGGCGAGGGTGGTGATCGACGAAAGTAAATCGCCCTGAGTGTATGAATTGATCACACCGTAGTTTAGTTTTGGACAGATATGACTGAATCCAATGATGTTGTGACAAAAATGTGATAGGATGTTTCACTTGGTGCTACAAAAAATATTAAATACGGTGCCATTTTTGTTAAATTTCCAATAAGAAGAATTGACGAGTGAATGTAATGTTAAAAATTAATTATAAATATTTTTGTATGTAAAGAATAAATGTATTTCTTTATGAAGGTATTTTATTGAGTTATTTTATTTTCATATAATGTGTTCTTATGCCCTGCAATCATAAATAAAGCTTCCGGCTTCAATAGGCAGAGTACATAGCTCGGAGAATCGACAGTCGACAGGGATACGGCCCTATCGACTGTCGATAGGTTCTTAATCGACAAGGACAGAGTAGTGCGTTTACCTATAATATGAAGAGGTCGCACACAACCCGGGTTATTGAATATCTTTAAGGAAGAAAGAAAGGAGCCTATGTCGAAATGTGGTCTTCCAACCTCTTGATAAAATATTTGTATTAAAAAACTAAACTTTAATAAAACCATGTTAATAATTTAATTAAAAAAATTGGATTGTCCTCACTGACATTAAATACAAATAATAATAACAACTGGTGTTTAATAAATAATTTATGCTGATATCCCTAGAAACTGATAATACATAAACTGATTGCGTAATTTGCTGAGAATCTTCTGAACGTTAAAACTTAGCAGTTGGGAAACGAAAAGAAAACCCTTTTTTAGTAATTTTTTTAAGAGTTTATCACACTCCTAAATGAAAACTGCAAGTTTATGTAGACCATTCAAAATTAAAGTAAACGCTATCCCCCGATCTATGATTTGCATACTACGAATAAGAACATGTTTTATATTAATGTTTCGTAAAACAATTTGATATTTCATTTAAGTTTACGAATAATCTATATGTCAAAAAGTCGTTTTAGTAACTCAAGAACGGCAGACCAGATTTGGCTGAAGATTGGTAGGGTAGCTTAGAGCTAGGAGACGGACATAAGATACTCTTAATCATGTTCGACAGCGCTTTTTTTCTTCGATTTCCGCCGAATACTGCCAGTAATTCCAAGATCTACGGCTGCCGACGACATAAACGCTTGCCTGAAATCGTCAAATCTATGGCGCTATGTAAAGAAACTGCAGCTGACAACAAACATGAAAGTTACATTGCTTAATGATACATCTACTGAAGATTTCTCGGAGCAATTATTCACTATCAGTAATGGTCAAGTACCTGTCGATGAATCGAGCGAATTAATATAATTTTTGTAATTTTGTCTCATCAAAAGACGAACTTATCAACAATGTATTTCCAAAAAATATTTCTAACTACTAAAACAATGAATGGTTGAGTGAGCGAGCAATTTTAGGGGCTAAGAATAAAATATAAATATGTAAAATAAAGATGTAGATGACCTGAACTACATAATTCAAAATAAGATCATTGGAACAATGCATTCATTCAAATCTATTAACGGCGTCACAAATGAAGATGAAGCCACCAACTATCCAATTGAATTTTTAAACTCTTTAGACGTGCCTTGCTTAGCACCGCACAATTTACGCCTAAACGTTGGCTCCGTAGTAATCATGCTTCGAAACATAAACCAAACAAAACTGTGCAACGGTTCGCGTTTGGTGGTTAGAAAATTGATGAACAATGTAATTTACGCTGTTTGCGAAGTTCTCATTCCGAGTATCCCGATGATCCCAACCGATATGCCGTTTGAATTTAAAAGACTTCAATTTCCGATACGTCTTGTATTTGCCATGACAATCAACAAATCACAAGGCTAATACTAGAAAAAATTTGTGGTTTAAATCTAAAACATTCATGTTTAGAAGTGCGGTTTGTACAAAATAATAATAATAAAAATTTATTTTACACCAAAATAATAAATGTTTACTCTATTACATGTTATCATCTATATCAACTATTCATCGCCGGAAGCAATAAAAAGTAAAATAATTGCGTGAGTATGATTATATGCACAATTGTATTTAGTACTGTGTGTGCTGGTGCAATGTATATCTGTGTGTGCGTGCGCTTATGTATCTGAGGATAATGTGCCTATGCAGAAGGGTATATGAATTTTTCATTTTAACAATGATTCTGTCTCATGGTAATCAAGTTTCAATAAGTAAATCTTAAGGGTAGTTTTGCATTCATATGATAATTAATGTAAATAGGTTTGATTTTGGGTGGGTAGATTTGTTAATAGAGAATTTGAATTTTTACTCTAGTATTTCACATGGTGACTTTGATCCAAGTCACCCCCTGAAATACTAGAGCTGTGTCGTCAGCGTAGGAGATTATTTTGCCGTTATGAAGTTTGAATTGATAGAGCTCGTTTATATAATTCAGGAAGAGACTTAGGCCTAGAACACTGTCTTGAGGAACTCCGCAAGTGACGGGGACAGAAGAGTCAATGTGGTTTCCAATTTTAATAGTATTATGTCAACTAGTGAGAAAGCTTTCGAACAGTTTCAACGGTAAGCTACGTTCTCCAATCGGGTCAAGTTTTATTAGTAATATCTTATCAGAGTTTGTGTTGAACGCCCTTGTCAAGTCATGGCAGACTCCGACGAATCTATGAACTTAGTCTAAAGTACCAACAATATCAATAGGAAGTGTGGCAATAGCATCTTCGGTTGATTTTTTGGCTGAAAGCCAAATTGCGTATCAAAGATGTTGTTATCCTCCTTTAGATATTTATCAAGCCTTTATTATCACCCTTGTACACTGGGTGAATAATGGAAAGCTTAAAACTGTCCGAAAAGGTGCTAATATTCAAGCATTAATAAAATATATGTGTAATAATTGGAGATATGGTATCTTTGAACGTTTCACGAAGGCAACAGGGATATTGTACCAACCGAATCATTTTTTAAAATTAAATATTAGAGAACTATCTTCAGTATCGTTGGTTTCTAATAAAACGAGAGATTTTAAATGTGGCGTACTTGTAATTGTGCACTCTTATTGATATTGATTATTGATATTAATATTGTCAGCAAATTTTTTGCATATATTAGCAAAATATTCATTTGTGTGGTTCATGTCTCCATGTCTCCTTAGGATTTTTGCAGTTGTCGATTGCAAAGCTTTCATAAGCTCTCTTGACTTTGTTGATCAAATCATTGGTCGGTGACGATCTCATTCACGCTGCTAGGGTGTTTAGGCGGCGTGAGTTTGTATGAGGTATTAGATTTTTGTGTGGTTATTATTCATCGTGATGCCCTGTTCATATATATATATACAGTTTAGCAAAACTGGTATAAGCTATGGGCTAAGAAGATATTTTCTATTAGGGACCTTGCAGAATATTGTATTTGAAGTTTTTTTTTATTAAGGCGTTGGTGGTCCATTTTTGGATCAGCAGAAAAATATCATATAAGTATGTAATACTAAAGTCTGCGGTAGCGTTGTCAAGGTTAGTAACTTATTTAAATACTACTTTAGGGTCTCTCCATTTTAATAACAATTCAAGTTATATGCGTGTTGATAAATCCATCAACACGCATATAACCTGAATTGATTAAACCATTTTCAGATTTATATGATCCAAACCATTTATTTCACGCGTGGGAATGATTTGAGCTGTATATATTAACTTTATTTTCACATATTATAGTTAAATTTTTATGCGAATAGATTATCAACAAATTTTCTGAACGTTCAATATTTATCATTTTCTTTTGGCTTCAGATTGTGTCAATGTCAAATTGTACATTGTTTGTTAATCGATTTTCGATCTTTGGAGTTTTGAGAACCTTTTTTGTCGCCTAATATTCAAAACTATCTGAAGGTATGGTAAATCTTGCAGATATTCTTATGATAAATACGGTGACGGATGGAGCTATGAATTTATTACGCAATATAGTAAGTTTTCGATCAATACTAATAGTCCTTTCTTTATCTCTTATATTTCCTTTTATCTTTATGTAGCAACGTGACAGATCGCTCAAATTATACTTAAATCTAGATTAGGCACTAGTGCCAAACTCTTGCGATCGTAACATATATGATAATACTTTGGATTTCAGGGCGTATTTAAGTCTAAACCTGTGAATCCAGTACCTGCTCCAATTATTATTAAAATGCCGCTGTGGGAATTAGCGCGAGAAGCCGGGCCTTTTGTAAGGCTGGCTGGTATCAGTGGAGCTAGTGCGGTGGTTCTCGGAGC
Organism: Heortia vitessoides; assembly: GCA_020976665.1. Classification (NCBI taxonomy): domain Eukaryota; kingdom Metazoa; phylum Arthropoda; class Insecta; order Lepidoptera; family Crambidae; genus Heortia; species Heortia vitessoides. The sequence continues at coordinate 13,093,250 of JACJUM010000875.1, read as the reverse complement.
TATGGGCGCTCACAGGACATTCCCTGAGACAGAAACTAAAGAGGATCTGAGAAAGATCTTTGATACTGCTAACAGATTTCACTTTCTACACACACTCGCATTGATGACAGTTCCTCTATGTAGAAGACCATATATTGTAAGTATATGTTATGTATTTAGTAGATAACTTGCTTATAATTTGTTTATTAATATAAGATTTTAGATTTTTGTAACTTGACAGGTAGTCAAATTCATAAATTAAGTTGCATATAAATAATTCAACTTTTGGTATGTGAGTATTGGCTATGAATCATGTCTTCCATGTAGTGGCAAACATGCTGTAAATACACAGTACAATATGAGTGTATTGTTTTGATTTTCTGTGATAGTACGCTTGGCAATCATATAAATAGCATTTTTTTATTATTTATTTGGATAGCCAATTTACCTTCTTTATAGAATATTTTATTACCAAAACGTATTATTTTGTTGCCACAGACAATCATTCACAATACCACCTATACATAAAAATATTTATTACTGTCTTATATTGTCTGTCTGTCTAGTCTAATGTTTAAGTTAATTAATGATTAATATATGCAAAATATCATCTATATATGAACCCAATGGCACATTCATTAGTCTCCTTATCTTGTATGCCAATGGTAGTTCAAGGGTTTACCCAGAACAAATATTTATATAATGAACATTAGTGTTTTGTTTATGTCTGGGTGTTTTTAAATGTTATTTGAGTATTATATTTGTAATTTCTCTGTACTCTGAAATCTGGGACATTACTTTGTATAGAGTTACTTTTCTCAGCTTTAGGTTGACATATTATGTTGTTTTATTATTTTTACATCACTCCTGTGTCCCATTAGGGTAAGCAGAGCCTATATTGACACATTTGAGCTGCTCATAAAAACATGTATGGCTCCATTGATACTATTTCCAGCTTTCACTCTCTGTTCAAAATCTACTTCATACTTCCCAACTCTCGTAAAAATACTTCCCAGATACACAAGCTCTTTAAATTTTTCATACTTTCCTTCTTTCCAATAACCATCACTTTAGTCTTACTTACATTTACTTTCATACTTTTCTTTTTAAAGGAATCTTGCAAAATCATTACCATCTCTTGCAGCTCTTCAGCTGACGTCTCTAGCACTAATTTATCATCAGTATAAAAAGACACTTGATGAGTAACCCATTCTTGCTTAATCTACATTTTAATGGCTTTCAAATCCAACAACCAGTTGTCTATAAATAAGTTGAATAACCAAGGCGATGCTACACATCCCTGTCTGACACATCTATGGATGTCAAACCATTCAGTGTAGGCACTGTTTATTCTAATACAAGCAGCACAATCCTTGTAAAGTGATTGGAATGCCTGAATGAGACAGTCATTCACCCCATATACAGACATAATCTTACACAACTCCTTTCGCAAAACCCTATTATAAGCCTTTTTCTTTTAAGCGGTAATTTTTAGTCTTGCTGTGACCCTTTTCCTTTGTACAGGGGGACAATTACCACTTTGCATCAATAATTTGGTACTTTGCCTGTCCTCCAGCACAGGTTAAAAGGGTAGTACAGCTGACTGACTACTATTCCTTCTCCAGCCTTCAGCATCTCAACAGTCACTCTATCATACCCTGCAGTTTTTCTAGCTTTCATTCTTTTTAGTGCACTCAAAATCTCTACCATACTTATTTCAATTTCATTGTCATCCCTTATCTCTTCTCTCCTCTGTATTTCTTCCTCATTCTTTAAATCATTCCTTTCTAAATATTCCTTCCATCGATTAAGTGTTCGCTCTTCTCTCTCTAATAACACGAATAAGAAGATGATTTTAGCCTTGCTTGCAGTATCGAATCGACTTCCAGAACAGTTTAATTCATTTTTCAAATTCATCTTTTATTACTTCTTTCTTTTCTACTAATATTTCTTTAAATATATAAATAAAAAAAATCTATAATTTATAATTTGTGAAACTGCTATACAGACAAGCTCTGATCAGTGATTGATTTAATACCGAAGGGTAATAACAATTAAAGCCAAATGTGGTATAAATTGGATTTATAATAAAAAACATTTTTTTGTCACCATTTATTGTACATATCACTTAAATTAATTTTAATTATACATTACATACAGAAAATATAGTGTGTGCACATCTCAACATTACCATGACAAACATTGTTGGAAAAAGCACTGCTTTATCCTGGCCTTGAGTAAAATTTTTATATGACTAACTGTAACTTGAACAATATCGTATTTGTTTTGATGCATCAAAGTCAAATTACTTTATTATCTACAGGCTGGAACATTCTTTGTAGCTGGGATGGGAATGTTTTGTGGTACTTGCTACTACCATGCATTCACTGGCGACCGCTGTTTCCGTCGCTTGACTCCTATTGGCGGATCCTGTCTAATACTGGGTTGGATTGCTATGGTACTGTAAACGCATCTTTTTCCATACTTTTTCATGTTTATTGTAGTAAGTTTATATTAAGTTACTTTAGCATAGGTTAATAGTGACTTTAAATAATATTACGTCTTTCATGTAGCAACTATATGTACCTAGTTTATTTAATGACATGTATGTGGATGCCAACATTCTCTTATTTATTTTAAAAATACAATTTAGTTTTCTCTATTCTAAATAGCTAAAATGAAGAAGTTGAATGGTTATTATGTGTTACTCCTATTTATGTACATGTAAAATGTGTTCGCTGTTATAATTAATAAATGTCATATTGAAGAAAAATCTTTTATTAATAATACAAGTTCCTCTACACATTCAATTATTATATTATAATGATTAAGAATGATGGCTTAAAAATGATTGTTATAATCTTCATATTCAGATGGAAAGTGCATGCTGGCCAGATGCATTACTTATTGCAACTACATCAGTCTTACCGTTATAATGGATGCAAATATGTATGTATAAATAAAAGCCATATTGATCAATATTGTTTATATGGTTTTATTGAAATTGTTACATATTAATTTTTGCACTTTAGTTAATCATACTTAAAGTTAATCAAAACATACACCGTTTGGTAATAAATGCTATTGAAGTTCACAGGACTCTAGAATTTCCGTGGTCCATCAAACAGCTTGCACAGTAATATAATTATGTATATAGATTATGTACCTATACTATAATAGAGGTGGCGGTAAGTCTGCAAGTGCCGGGAACGGGCCGAGATCGAGCCGAGAAGAAGGCGCGGCCGCGGTCTATGCCCGGCGGACACGTCGCACATATCATACTCTATTATTACTAGAGAGGGGATATTCTCTCTACACCGATAAAGTATTATACAAAGCTATCACATTAAATTAACACAAAATACAGATATTAACATATTTCTATAATCTAAAAAGTATCCAAAAAAAACAAAATCATAGAAGGTGCAGCACTCGGAAGCGTCCGTCACATTAGAGAAATAAATTGCACAAACAGGCGTGGTCCAGGGCGCGCGCACCACCAATGTTCCACAGTTACAGATATCACTAACCGCATTCACACGACAATACTGAGATCGGGGCTGCCGGCCGACTCAATCCGCACCCGGAGGCCTCCTTCGAAGGGAGGGCGTCTCGAGGCCGACCTCGCACGCAAGCTCCTGAGAGCTTACGGGTGAGGATTTCGGCCTGCCGCGTCTGTTTACATCAGGGTTGTGTCTGGGCGGGTTCTACAGGTGGAATTCGTCGTTCAGTCCTCTAAGTATGTGCGGATTGCCCTGAGATCGCGGCGCGGCCGGGTCGGCGGGGGGCGGGGCGGGGCGGGGCGCTCAGGACAAGTGGAAGGAGTGCTGGCCCTCGGAGGCAGCGAGGCGCAGCTTGGCGCGCATGACCTCGGCACTGCTATAGTCGGGCAGCTTGAGGTAGTTGACGCACGTCATCACGGACGGCAGGTACTCGTCCGGGTCCAGCGACGACTCCAGCGACTTGCGCACCACTGTCAGGGGCGGGTTGAGCGCTTTGAATCCTGTCGATGGGAAAACTTTTAATTAATTAATGCATCGCTAAAATTTTTAATCGTGACTAATTAACAGGTTCAGTTTCTCAACGATCATCTCATGATCGGTATGGAAAAGAATACAATTTCAGCTGTAACAAACTAAATGACATCTATTGATACATAAACAAGGGACCTAAACCGCCGTAAACGACTCGTAAAATCCTGATCCAGCCAACGCTGTTTTATGCTTCACACATGTACTCTGATCAGCACATATTAGAACAAGATCCCCGAAAAACTATGACTAGATATTATAATTATTGAAAATATAAATACTGTAATTTCATTCAAGTCATATTATTTTAGAAAATGTAATGTAGTTGTTGGATGTGTTGCGACATACCGCCGGTGGGCAGGCGCGGGCTGCCGGTGACGAACTGCAGAAATAGCCGCTGCTCGTCGCGCGAGTAGGAGGCGAGGATGTCGACCAGCATGCGGATGGCGCGCGACTCGGCCGTGTACCCGTGGTCGGGCCGGATGCACTCCGCCAGCATGCGCGCCTCCCAGCGTTGTTCGCGCCCGCCTGCAACATCGTACACATATGCTATTATGCTCAATCAAAACAAATTAACTAAGTTCCAGTTTCTAAATAAAATGATGTGTTATAACGACTCGGGACGTTAACGTTCAATATGTTAGAAATGAATAAAACCTTTATTCTTTTTTGTTGTGAATTATAATTATTTTCTTTAAGCCCATCAAATAAATAATAAATATTATACTTTTTCTTGAAACTTACCTGCATACATATTTTTTAATTTATTATCATTATCATCTTTCATTCTTTACACTCTATTTTTATCGAAAAAGGTCTATGTATTAACATTGTGTATAAAAAAGTCTATAGCAACTAAAACAAATTACTTTTAAATAGATGGTCAATTTTAAGGGTCGTGAGTTCGATGCCCCCCCCCCCCCCCCAGGACAAATATTTATATTATGAATATCTGTTTGTTCTGTGTCTGGGAGTTAAATACGTATTTAAATAATATATTTGTGATTCCTCTGTTGTCCATAACATGAGTGCTTAAAGCGACTTATGTCGGCGTCAAGTCAATGTAAGAGATATTGTGTAAATGTATTTATTATTTAGTTAAACTCATACAAACGTACAGATTGGCCGTGATGCCGTTGAGGTAATGTAAAAATATTTCTTTGTAGTGTAAATGTGAGAATGACGTACCTGACGGGCTTCCACAGAACACTTGTTCCAGTTCTTCAGGGTAAAATATTTTGAGATTAGCCAGGGGAAATACTGATTCAAATCCTTCCTTGAATGCGTCCATTTGTTTAGTGACACCTGTTGACAATATGCAACAATGCTCATTACATGGGATAATAATGTTTATTACTCTAACTGTTAACTCTGATGAAATACAATTACTTATTTTCGGGTAGGAAATAATAAAATTGAAACGTCTAGATATGCTCCAGATGCGACTATAAAAATTCTCTTTTATATTTATATAATTTCTTTTTTATATTTTATCAATTTCCTCAATCGTTATCAACGCGGTGTACCCATTTATGTGAACATTGCCGAAACGTGGATAAGTATTCTATTCTAACCGATCGGTAAAAAATAATGCATTAAAATAGCAAAATTCGTTGAATCAAATTGTATTCATGACGAACGTCTTTGCACCGTGTCAACAATTGGTACGGTGCGTCAGCATCAAGGTTCAATAGCTACCTTCATAAAGGAGCCAGTGCGTAACGAGATCGATGTAGTTGTGCAGGTTGTGCGCGGTGACGGGCATGTCGCGGCCCCCGCGCCGGAGCTCCGTGCAACCGTCGCCCGGCAGAATAAAGTCCAGGCCCAGCTCCTCGATCGGGCACCCGTCCAGCTCCAGGGCCGAAATCTAGAAAAAGGTTCAACTTGAATTGCATGTTTTTTTTTACTATCGTGTCCCATTCTCGGAGCTTCCGTTCGAAGAGAGAACGATAGAAGACAGTGTCACTGCGGTTTACGGAATGCTCGTATCCCATGGAGTGCAAGACTTGAGGAACACACTACCAAAAGAGCCGTCCCTTTTGCGCCTTGCGACACTTTCAGGAACGCCACATATGAACTCTAGCCCATTTTTATTAACAACTAGGACCGCGTGGATCGTGGTACCCTCCGCGCACTCACCAGCTGCGCGCGCTGGTCGGGCGCGTGCGCGTGCGCGGGGTCGGCGGCGAGCGCGCGCGCGCGCGTGCACACGCGGCGCAAGCGGCACAGCGAACGCCATAGCTCGGGCGCCACGTGCCGCACGTCCGACAGGCACAGCCAGCGCTGCTCGTTCACCACCCAGCGGTACATCGACACCGACAGCGGGATGTCCACCTGCGACGAACCATACGTTATCTTTCGAACGATCATAGGCGAGCGAAAATATCTAGAGTTCTAATCCAATCGACGGGCTCGTCGTTCTGAGCCGTATTTATCGTTCGACCGACGAATAACGATACGATAAAACGAAATCATGATTTGGCAATGTCAAAAACGTCAGAAAAGCTAAAACCCGGGCGGCGATGGCCGGGCCGCTTATAAATGAACGACTCTATGCTCGATCGTTCCCAGAGTTCTGCGAGTCACCCCGGCAAGGTTCGCGGAATTAAAGCAGAACCGAAGGCTGTAACTCGAAGGTGTCTTCGAAGCTCGCTTACAAACATGCGAGGCGGATCTCGGCTCGAGTGGCCGTCGTACCGTACAATTAGAATACCGTAATAGTTGTAAGCCTTCTTTAATTGAGTCAAATAATATGAAAAAAATTGTGTGCTAACAGGGCAATAAACATGACGTATCACGAACTCACCATTCTCGAATCCATAACAGCTTTGGCCATAAACTTGCCAAGGAAGCGGAATTTGGCCTTAACGCGCGAGAGGTGAGAGGCGCGCACGTTGCGGCCCACAGCCTGAGGGAACAGGCCGCACGGCCACGTCACATAGGTTGCGTCGGGCGCCGGCGACGGGATGGACGTCTCCTTCTCTAACTCGGACGGCTCGGGCGACCGTTCTTCGTCCAGGCTCAGCGCGTCGCGGACCGACGACGCGAGGCGTGCGGCCGCGTCGGCCGAGCGGTCCGTCACCACGGGTGGCTGGCTCTTCACGATCTCGCCGCCGAACGAGGTGGCCTTCTGCTTAAAGTTCTCGCTGCCGTGCCATATGTCCAAGTCAGCGCGCTGCAGCTCCTGGGAGACGAGCGCGTAGAACTCCAGCGTGGGCCCAAGGCCGGTACCCACTTCGTTTTCGTATTGGATCTCGAGCAGAGCTTTTGAGTGAGCGAATTCGTGCATAACGTGTTCGGCCTGTGGGGATAAACACGAAGTATTATAATTTTTGTTACTGCTTTTTGATACCAAACCATTTTTTCAAGAGAAATTATTTGAAAACCCTACACATCATATGCGATTTTTTGGCATCTTTTAAAACGGGAACTAAAAGATGAATACTAATTTCCAGTTCGTTGAGTGTACCGGCGAAGCACAATAGTGCCTCCCACCATATCGGGTGCCTTTAGAGGCGACTGAGGTACCAGAACCTACAGATGGCGGTAAATCCATCCGAAATAGCGGAAAGAGCAACAGCATCTCCGTCACGTAGCGATTGTGTCACCCCCCGTATGCAAGTAGGGTAGCGTGGTACCTGGCGCAGCACGTTGTGCCGCTGCACGGTGCGCTTGCGGCGGTCGAGGCGCGGCGCCACGCGCTCCGAGTCGGCGCCGGGCTGCGCCGCCGCCGCGCCGCGCTCGCCGCCCGCCTCCAGCAGCCGCTGCAGCGCGCGGTCGCGGTCGAACGACACCACGTAGAACAGCAGGTGCCGGCACTCGAACGGGAACACGAACGGGCTGCAACCACACACTATCGTTACCTGACGCCTCCAGAAAAAATATACACACCAACCTATGTTAAAGCGACAATACAAAATATAATTTAAAAATGGAATCTACAAATATGTAATGTCATAATTATTTTTTTTACTTTACTAGAGGTGTCGTTAGTCTTACAAAAGAACGCGGTATTTTTTTATTATATTTTAAATACTAGCCGAGTTCACTAACAAAGGAGAATTGATAGATACATTTGGATAGATTTATCTATAGCTATGAGTAAATTAATGTGCAGTGAAGAAACTCATTATAAAAAGGCAAGCGGGTGTTAATAGCCCAAAGTAAAAGGTCTGTTCCAAAACTTGTATATTCAAATATTTCATATTCAAAGTGTAAATGTTTGGTGGAACTTATATTACGTTGCGTGATATTAAGATAAATAAATGTCAAATTGTTATATGTCTATTACTAGTTAGTACAACTCACCAAGCATATGCGATCTTCTTCAACCACGGTGGCAGATTGCCCGTCATTATGACCAATGGATCTTGCAGCTGCCGGTTGGCTTTTGCGGCGAGCTATAACAAAAAAAATGATGTTAAAAATGTTTCTTTTTTAAGTTGTACGAGAGTGTTTACCAAATATCTGGTACCCATTCACAAAATGTTTGTGATATCATTGCTAATCTTCTAATTTGCGGAAATTACGACACGTATTGTAGTAATTCTATTACTTCCTCTAGCAAAGAGAGCGCTACTGTTCGACAACGCAAAATAACTAAATAACAGTACTCATGTAGACATGAAACAGGAGGAACATGATCTCGAGGAACGGTAAGCTTAAAATTACCCTCATTTAAACAAACTTGTCACAGACATTTTTAAATCGTAAAAATATTTTTAGATGCTGCTCAGAACCCCAGTTTGGATAAATCGACCACCTGCTTTTAAACTCAGTTTTCTGCAGATTCATTTCACGAGACCCTAAAAAAGTATTCGCAATAAAAACTGAGGGTAAGGATTCCCTTAACACCTAGGGGTCAGTGTTAGTCAAGTAGTGAACCTCTACCATTGGGAACCACAAACATAAATAAAAAAATACGAAATAAAAACAGAAACAGTATTTATATATACACAGTATAAAGTAAATATATCTAAAAAAATAACAATAATACCCTTAGGTAAGTATCGCGTACCTTCGCGTTGATGAACTCGTTGTTGGGCACGAGCGGGCGCTGGTCGGGCAGGCACACGGCGCGGTACAGCGTGTGCCAGTGCCGCGAAAGGGCGTGCAGCGCGCGCAGCACGCCCAGCGCGGGCAGCGCTGCGTCCTTCACTTCGCCGCCGCCCACTCCGCCCACGCCACCCACGACGCCGACGCCGCCAAGCAGCGGCGAGCGGAGGATCTCCACCAGCGGCGACTCGCGCGTTGGCACAACGCCCTCTACTCGGAGAACGGAAGTACGACTTTTAGATCAGATTTAAACAATAAAATTATTTTAAAAAATAAAACCTGAGAGAATTTGTCCCCGAACTGAACTCAGGCATCTACGAGTATACACAACCGTCTCTCAAATCCAGATTGAATATTAAAAATGATAATAGAGTGGCACCTTTGAAAGATTCGAGGCCTTAATGATTCAGTGAGAAATAGAAACACTGCGCGTCAGATTCAACTGTAGTCAATATGCAAATATTGATTGTTCTAAATCAGATAAAATGGAGTTCGAAATTACTTCTTAACATACTCACATATTAATTTATGTATATATATGATTATATTAATGTATGAAAAGTGTGTAATTTTTGTTATATAATTTCTGCACACAAGTGTTTTAATCTGCCAGATAGGCAAATATAATACAGAGCTAAATCAAAGTATAAGACGTAAGAAATCATTAAAAACCACTAATAAAACATTTATAGTGTAATGTATATGAATGAACAAACACACCGTTCCACAGCATGTCCGGCTTGCGTCGCGAGGACAGCTTGGTGGGCTGGCCCTTGCCCTTGCGCGAGGAAGCGGCGTCCGCCCGCGGCGGCTCGCCCGCCTCCACCGCGCGGTAGTGGATCGTGTGCGTCTGGATCCAAATGCCTGCGTTCGCTGTGGACCTCACACTAGTCAGTACAGAAGGCCTAATACTTGAGTACACGTTAGTTGAGGTATTATAATTATAGTTAGTGACCGTGTGGTACCGACGAGTAGAATACCTCCGTGCCGTAAAAGGCGACTGAGGTACCATCCGAAGCAGCGTAGCTCGAATGCAATAGGGTGGGGAATGGGCAGGAGCATAATATTATATAATTTGCTTCTAAAGAATGTAACTTCGCTTCCTACTAGTGAAATAATATCCCAGATCGTTTTGTTTTCATACGGCCCGCGTGATATCAAGTGTCACCGCAGCGTAAAGACGCTTTTCTGAACATGTTGCCTGTTGATATCTTACTGAAAGAATGCGATATATCGTTAAAATTTGCGAACAAATAGAAAGTTTTGAGTTGATGCAGTGTTAAGTTAAGGGTGCGACATGGAAGGGTTAGTTACCGAGCGGCGTCTCCGTGTCCGTGTCGGCGTCGGTCTGCTCGCCGAACTGGCGCACGGCCTGGTACACCGTCATGTTGTACGGCAGCACTGTGTCGCCGATCAGGAACTCCAGCTTGTGGTCGACGATACTGTCGATGCACACCAACATCACAATATTGAATGCATCGTAAACGCATAATATAATGAATGCACTATAAAACCTCAGATGATATAAAATAAAAATAATAATAATTTATTTATTGTTATTATTTTATATATTAACTTGTATCTCTAATTTACCCCAATCAATAGGGAGATATAAGTTAATATATAAAATAATAATGAATCCGTACGACATCTCATTCATTGACCTGTTAACGAGATAAGTGGCTAAAAGCACATACGCAGTGTTATGGATATGAGATAACAGAGGCATCACAAATATACTTAGATACATATAAACAACACACAGAACAAATACAAATATTAATTACATAATTATTTGCTCTGAATGGGGATCGAACCCACGACCTTCGGCGCGCAAGACAGGATCACTATCATCTGCGCTATCAGGCCCGGCTAATGTGAAGTAATGTCGGGGCTGTAATGTTTTCATTTATTTATTTTGCGCGGTCAATAAATGTTCTCTTTCCCTGTTTGTTTTTTTGAATGCGAGGAGGAGGGGACGTACTCGGTAAGGTGGTGGTGCGGCGGCGTGGCCAGCGAGTCGTCGACGTCGTCGTCGGATGCGGGGTCGTCGTCCGAGTGCGCGCCGGACGACGAGCCCTCGCGCTGCCGCGTGCTCGCGTACCCGCGCTGCGCCAGGTACCTGCAACGCCGTACATGCCATTTAATAACGATTCAGCGACCATCCGTCGTCTACTTGACAGCTTTTATAGCAACAGGAAGTATAGGATCTTCGTTTAAACGCGGTTCTAACTATTCTTCAGCATTGAATTCTTCTTTGACACCTTAAATAACTTGGTTAAAGGTACCCGAAATATCGAAGAACAAGAGATTATAGTAAAAAAAACTTAATTATGTAAAGTAAAGAGAAATAAAAGTCGGCTACTTTTTTATATTAAACTTAAACAAGTTTTTAACTGGGTATTTGTTTTTCTTTTCGCGTTGCAAAGTAAATACTTTGTAATATACGAAATTTATTAAGAAATTGAGACACATTATAATAGACCGTCACTCACACAATGATTTACGATTAGGAATATTTATTATAGTAGTAATATTTTAACTAATATTTTAAATATATATATATTAAATGGAAAGCCAAAGTGTTTACAATGAAGGTAAAGAGCCCCACAGAAACCTCAAAAACAGACCTACGAGTATTAATACTAGGGTTGTATTAGACTTTCAAATTATATTTTACTAGCAGCGCCCCGAGGTTTCACCCGCGTTAAGTAATAAAACTTTCATAGAATCTTTGCACCCCACTTTCACCGCCCTTAAGGGATTATTGTCGAAAAGGCATTTTACACTTGTTTTACAACTTTCAATCAAGAACATTTTTATTGAGTTTCATTCGAATAACTTTAAAAACAACAAAGTTTCATGTTAACTATACAACCCTGTTTGAAACAATTAAAAAAATCTTTTTTTAGGTGCTCCCTTACGTTATAAAAGGAACCCCTGTAAAAAAAATCAAGTGAAACCCTTATAGTTTATGCCCTGCTTTGATCACCAGAATCACCTTTATATTTAAATATATATATATATATATAGAACAGAATTATTGTTCTAATTTTTAAAAAATAACAAGAACACAAGTTACCTCTCAATGGCTTGAACTAAAGCTAGTGGATCTATCCGAACGACACCACCCTTCCATTGCTTCAGATTAGTGCACGCCGGGTGACGTTTGAGATCACACTGTAAAAGAAAATATGTTACGATACTCGTATATCTATTGTGTTCTAGCTCACTGCCGCGACTCCACTTGGAGTAGGCATTAGGACTAGTCGTGTACTCCAAACTACAGTTTATATCGCGATCCATCAACTTTTCCGGGATCTGAATAAATAAATTTCCACAACATCTCATACATTGACCTAATTCAATTGTATCACAAATATTCTTTTTAAATACATATATTTAACACCCTGACACAGAAAAACCATAAATATAATCATATAATTATTTGTCCTGGGTGAGGAGGCAAAAGGTAAGCGATCCGCTACCATCTTCGCCTTTGGGCCCGTCAAAATGAATATTTGATGATGATTATGAATAGATCTCTTTGAAACGTTACAATAATATAGTACATCAGAGTAACACAAAGGCTATTTTTTTAAAAGGTTTGTCCAATTTCTTTGTGAAAACGGAACTTCTAGTATTCTAAACGGCGAGAAATAAAGCGGTACGTGTAAGACAGTTACCATGAGCTGGTGCGTGTTAAAGAACTTGAGCGCGGAGGTGGCGGGCCGCGCGGGCAGGTCGTGCACGCGCACCGGGAACTGCTCCAAGTGAGACACGCACGCGTTCACTTTTGCCACTAGAGCCGACAGCGCGCTGGCGTTGCTGATCGCCATGCTTAGGGCGGTCTCGTTTTCCTCCCAGTCAGTCCTATAAAAATACAAAGAAAATGAAACTCAACCATTATTACTAATAAAGATAAATACTTAAGCTTATTGCCTTAATTTTGATGTAACAAATATATATATATATATATATAAATTAAGGCAATACTCGTACATTTCAGTGTTTTCTAATATTAGTTTTAGCTCCCTCAAAATCCGCTTATCTTTGATACAAAGTATATATCGAGATCAATTCAAGCTAATTTATTAGATTGATGAACTCTGTATGTTCCAGAATTGAAATTAATCAACTTCATTTTACATGTCTAATCCAGATATAGGTAATATTCAAAAAGCGACTCACTCTTTCGTGAGTGGCATCTCGGCGAACACGTGCAGGAACAGCCGGAGGCGGTCCTCGCAAGCGCCGACGCGGTTATCTTCGCGGGCCTCGGCTTCCGCCTCCCCGCCCTCTTCTCCTTCGGGCTCGCCGCCCGTCAGGAACAGCAGCAGCGCACCCAGTACGCCTGAGTGGTTCACCTGATGCGCAAGATGAGGACATGAGACATATTGTCATACTATGATAAGAATGTTAATGAATAAGTAGGTAAGTGGTATATAAAAATATTTTACAAAAACTCGAAAAATATAGGGTTACAACTATCAAGGTATAAGATATACATAATAAACTAATTATTTACTTATAATAATTTCCGTTAACATATATACATAATACTAAAACGAGAGATAGAGATCATAGAGACATTGAGATAAATTCATGTAGTATGTACAGGACGTTTTTGGCCATAGATTGGCTAATGCCAATCTCTCTCTATTACGACTCTCTCTACATGCTCGATAATAACGCACAGTATTTCTTCCCACATTCTGCGTATAGATAGCACCGGACATATACATCATTTCTGACATATTGAAGTCACAGGCTACTGTAGTGTTACACAAAAGCAACAGATCAATCTACACAAATCTGTCAAAAATTCATAATCGATATTAATCTTTCAATGAGAACTGATTAAGTTTAAAATTTACTGTTGTATTTCGAGTTGTATAGGTCGATTAGTCGCATGAAGTACGTAAATGAACGCCGAATGTCTGGCCTGGGGGTTTTACCTCGAAGGGTGACACGTCGTGCTGCAGCAGCGTGTCGCGCAGCTGCAGCAGCGCGGCGCGGTGGTGCTGCGCGTGCGGCAGCGCGCCCGCCAGCGCCGCGAGCTGCTCCAGCGGGCCCGCGCCGCCGCCCAGCGCGCCCCATTCGCGCTGGAGACGCGCCGCCGTCCACTGTATCCACTCGCGGACTTTCTCTCTGAAACCGAGCATACATATAAATTTTTTTGTTCGCACATTTCCATTCTTAGACCTATGGGAGATATGACTAAAATATTAAGACTAAATTAATAACATATTTATAGTTTATATTTACAAAGTACTAATTGACCGTTGGGCCATAAGATTAGCGAATAAAGAAGAATTCTCGGCGAGGATAGAGGTAGTTCTTTGTGGAAGTATCTTGTTCAACAGTGGACATATTATAGCTGATATGATTAAAAAGAAATCGTTCTTGTTAGATATTTTTTTAGCATGCGTCGGTGAGAAGGAAAACAAAAGGGGACGTGAGTAGAGGAAGGAAGGGAGTGGAGGTAAATATAGACTGAAGAAGACCAAAGTAAGAAAAGCAAAGAGTCAAGGGAAAAGAGTGTAACTGACTTGTTCTGCAGCGTGAGGCTGGCGGAGGCGTGCGGTGAGGCCAGCAGGGGCGCGTCCTTGTGCTGGTGCGGCGCGCGACCCCAGCGGGACGGGTTCAGCGACGACAGGAACGCCGACGTCTTAGACGGACCGCCAGTGCGGCTCGCCGACCGAGCGCTGCCTGCCACCGCGGAACCTGCTGAAGTTGGCTTTCTTTATTTATATGTTTAAAGCTAAACGTTACTTTGATAAATAGTGTATCCGTTTGGGCGACCTTTACTTAAAAATAAACAATAAAGAATCAAATAATAAATAAATTCACACAACGTTGCATACATTGATCTGACTCCAAGAAGGTCGCCTAAGAACATTTGTTACGGATATCAGACCACAGAAAAAACACAATTGATGTGGTTGATTGGTTGATTATCTGATAATAAATAGTATTATTATTTTTTATATCACTAAAATACATTTTTCACACCAGACTAACACACAAAAACACAAATATTTATCATATAAATATTTAACCTAAGTGAGGATCGAACCCACGACTCTTGGCGCACTAGATAGTCACTACTATCCGCGGCATCGAGCCCAACAAAGGAATTCTCATCATAAATTTATTTAATTTAAATAAAAATATTAAAGAATCAAACCAAAGCACCGCAGGCTAAAAATCTACATGAACAAAAATAATGACGGCGCCAGAATTCACCAGTGTTCGAAATTCGAACCACGATTCTCCAATTGTGTATGGATTCCTAATTGTAACCCAAAACATCAGTACAAAAAATATTTAATTAAAGTCGACGCGACTACGTGCACGTTAGAACGTTATTTTATTAGTAAAACTGTTTTGTTAACTAATATTAAATTTAGATTAATGTTATCTATTATCTCCTTGCCCGCTAATCATTAAAACTTTACAAGAGAAGAGGTATCATGGCAGTACCGTGGTGCGCGGGGTGGTGCGCGTGGTGCGGCGCGGGTGGCGCATGCGCGGGGTGCGCGGGGTGCGCGGCATGCGCGAGGTGTGCGGCGTCGTCGCGGCGGCGCGCGTGTCGGCCGCCGCCGCCGCCCGACCGCTTCACCGCACGCTTGCGCTTCAGCATCTCGGCCAGCTGCAGCGGGCTGCCGGATCTGGAACGGTGACGAGGTAATAACGCTTCTCACTTTGCTCACACAAGATACGTTCGTACTTATATTATTAATGCTGAAGTCTGTTTATTATGTTTTTGCGGTTAATTTGGAATGACCCGCTCCCTTGGACACGCGTTAGCGAAGTACATACTGAAAAAGTTGTATGTAGGAAGCAAGTACAGAACGAAGAGGTAGAGGTAGAGAAGATCTCTCTGCGCCATCCTCGAAATTGTGCTGAGATTTCCCAAGATAATTGACTCAGGTACCCGCGCAATGAATGCAAATTCAGGGTTTAATTTTTCGAAGGCCAAGTATGTATTTAAAGTATGTATGCATATAAAATAAGATAGGAAACTAACCTGTGCACTGAAGTCGAGGTCTGTTGTAGTGTTGAGCCTGAAGCCTGACCGAGCTCCGACCCACTACCATCACTGCTCACTGTGGCAAAATAAAACATTACATTTAATTTTACAAACTCTATTAGAGTATTATTTATAATTCTATTCTAGTTCGGTATAAGTAATACCTGTATTATGATAATAAATCTATGCAATAAATATATTCTATATATGCATATATTTAAAAAATCACTATTTCTTTCAGTCACGTTATAACACGAGAATTGCTGGACCGGTTCAGCAAATATTTTTATTTTAGTTTTATATCAGGAGGTTCTTATGACAGAATAGCATCAGAAATTTTGAAAATTTAATAATAATAATAGGACTATATAAACTACTAGATACCCCGACAGTCATTGTCCTGTACTTAATATAGTGTATACAAACATTGTGAAACGATTTTTTTTTGTATATAATGAAAGATTGTAACCTTACGACGTACGAAAAGACAGTCAGCTGTTTGACAGTTGGCGCGATTATCGGCATGCGCAAAATATCGTTTGAAACAGTAACGTCGTTAGTAGTATAACAAATTAATATTCAAAGCAAGTCAGGACTAAAATTTCGTATAAAATATTGCACTGTTACATTTCTATTACCATAGCTAAGTGAATATATAAATGTGAGAATATATGACGTTGTTAAATGAGTATGTTGGTTATTACTCACGTATGGTGGTGGCTACGTAGGAGCTCGACGCCGAAAAGGCCAGAGACAGGCTGTGGTCGAGCGAAGTAGCGGACGTGGAGGCGGGCGGGGAAGTCCCGCCGCTCGAGCGCACGCTCGTGTTGCTTGGGGACTGTGGACCACATACTCTCTTAGCCTTGGATTTGAGTGACAAAAATCTTTTAAAATTTTCTCTTTTACGTTTTAATAAAAACGTAATGTTAAAAAAATAAATAAATTGTTTTAATACCCTCATAAAATTAGTTTTATTGTGATTAAGGTACGCGTGAATTTTACGAAATAATAGATATTAGTGAAGTTGTTATAGATAAGCGACTTCAAGGATAATTTAAACTATTAAAAGTATTTGTATTTTTCTAAATATTAAAAGTGTGTAAATTTAAGACTTATTTGGAATAAATATTATTTAAAAATCTTACATTTTCGTAGATTAGTTGATTACGAAAGGCCTGGTTTCATTTGCCGGCCAACAATATTTATTTTTACATTAAATTTAAGAAATTCTGACTTCGATTCGATTAATTAAATGTATACATACAACAAGTGCAGAACTAATTTAAATAAAAGAAACTAAAAAAAATATCTATATCTTAAGCTGAATTGACGACTGGATAGGAAAACTAGTGCTAAAAAAAGAAGATTGGATAATGCAAGTCACCTTAAGCTTGCTGTGTCTGGGGGTATGTGGGGGCGGCGCACGGTCAGCCAACTGTGCGACCTGGTGCAGCACACCTTCACGTCGGAACTGTACGCCCATCTCCTCGGGAAGCTGTTGCATGAGGATCTCGGCCAGTTGCAGCGAGCCAACGACAATGCGAAGGTCGCTGGACGCCATCATGCCCGCGATATGTGATGAAATCACCTGGAACAGCGCCAACGTTGTTACCTATAGTAAATTTATCTACATAAAAGTCAGGTTCGCCAAAGTAGCTCCCAAGTAGAATAGTATCCTCCAGGTATTAATTTTAAACTATTATATAACTTAAAACTATATTACTACTAGCTGTGCCCGCGACCTCGTCCGCGTGGAATAGTTTTTTTGGGTATTGTATATTTAGTGTATATTTGAATGTCATGTTTATTTATTTTGAATCAAAGGCCTGCAAAATAAGTTTTCAAGTTTCTAGCTCTAAAAATAGCGATACTTTCATAAAACTTTTCATCCCCCCTTTCGACCCCTTACAACCATTATTTCGAATAAAAAATAGCCTATGTCCTTTCTCAGGGTCTAGAGATTGTCTGTGCCAAATTTCATCAAAATCTGTCGAGAGGTTTAAGCGGGAAAGCGTAACAGACAGACAGACAGACAGAGTTACTTTCGCATTTATAATATTAGTAGGGATTAAAATAAAAAGTACATGAAGAGCTTTGTAAATTCAGTCACCAGCGCCGGCGCTGCGCTACACACGAATACGTGCGGCCCCGTACCTGCATCTTGAGCACCTGCCGCAGCAGCGGCACGTCGGCGTAGTACACGCAGCGCAGGATGGCCTTGAGCGCCTGCGAGCGCACGGCCGGGCCCGCCGAGCTCCAGTACACCTCGTGCAGCACCGCCAGCAGCGCGCGCACCAGCGCCGGGCTGCTGCGCACCATGGCGATGCGCGGGTCTGCACACACCCGACTACATCGAACCGCGTCCGGAGACAGGCGTCCCCCCTTACGCCAATATTGTTCACGCGAAAGTTTCCTCTTACCCGCAAACAGCATTAGAGTAACATGTGACACTTTGGAGGGCACAGGGAGAGAACGAGCTAAACGAAATGAATCAATTCTGTTCGTTATCGATGTCTAGTTCCATATTAAATATGAATTAATCGTGGTGTCGTGATCCTTAACGCACTTGTGACATTCTTCATGATATTTTCCTGCACCCTTCTCATTTGCCAAGATGTTAAGAAACGAGCCAAACGAGCGATGCCGCCGGCAGCTATTAAGTATACCATAAGCGGACAAGCTACCCCATCCCTAGGTCCTTCTTTTCCTCCCCTCCTCTCTATATAAACTTTATCCTAGAAGAATTACATCACTTAATTCTCAAGCGATTAAAGTACTCTGTAGTAAAAATATAAATTGTTAAATTAGCTGTGGTAAAATATGCACCATCGACAGTTGCGTTTAATACGAATAAAACGTTATTTTTCCTCGAATCCCCCCTTCGCCTTTTTCTAGAATCACGTGAACAATAGCGGATCACATAACAATGAACATCTGTATATAGAACAGTGTGGCGGTGACATACCGGGCGCGGGAGTGGCGGGAGTGGCGGGCTGGTCGGCCTGGTTGGGCGGCGGCACGCGCTGCACGGGGCGCGCTGTGCCGGTGTGGTCGTTGAGCTGCTGCATGGCGGTCAGGTCGACGGTGTACGAGCGACCCAGCGTCGTGAGGCACACTTCCTCCTCGCCGGCCGCCGCGCCCGCTTCTAACGCGCGGCTTTCGGCCCACGAGTACGAGCGCCATACACCTGAATCCGAATATGATTTCATCAAGATTTTTTTACGCAGGTACTTTTAAATAATTAAATATACAATAAAATGCGGACTCTACGATACGCAGTCAGTTGCGTATAAAATCTATTGTCGTGCAGCAGGACTATCTTGAGACTTGACTTTCATCACTGAAATGATCTTAAAACAAAGTTTACTTTACTTCAGGTCTACTAATCGATCTACCATAAAAGCTAGCAAGAAAACGATTGCAGTTTAGTCCTCACCTTTAGTCAACAATAAAGTTATTTATTACTAAATAATACTAAATAAAATTAAGGACTTTGTATTCGACAGTTCAATTGTTGCAGGAAGGTAACCCTCCTGGCAACAATTTTTAAGAGTGCCAATATTGCTATGGCGATAACGTCCCGTGCCACCTAAATCAAGAGTTTGATTTAAATATGCAAGAAATAGTATTGATAGCAATTTTGAAGCGTTAGATAGGATTGGGCCGTGGCTCCGATTCTTGCAGTAACTTGAGTGAGTGTGGGCGTTTATGGTACGTTCGCAATTTAACTTTTTATTTTATTTAGATTAGGACAAAATGTTTGCTAATATCTGATATTTATTGATGTTTTATTTGTACACAAACCTCTGTCATCCCTCCACTGCCAATGAGCAGTCCGTTCTGTAGGGGCGGACCAGGGTCTCTCCAGTAAAGCGTCCACGGCGAAGATGCCATCAGTCGGCAGACGTGGCATCAGTTCGCCGATCAGACATGTGATCTCGTACAATTCTTGGGGCAGGCGCGGCAGCAGTTCCACTTGCTGCAACAATGTGAGTTAGAATCATCTTATTCACATGTTTATAGTATCGAGATAGGGCTCCGTACATTATTGCCCACTGAAGTCGCACTTCGGATATGATGTAAATAAATGTAAGGGAGGTGTAGTGCTGAAGTGTGTGGTTTTGACTTAGTCAGTTTAAAATCAATTAATACAAGTTTGGTCATTTTCTATCGGTTATTGAGACAGCGAGGCCAGCCTTCTAAGCCGAAACAAGTATTTGGGACATTTAAATATAAAACAGTTTGTTTGCAAATGATAGACGAAATAGAAATTATAAGGACCAAAATTTGGATAACATATCGTTACTTCTATAATAAACAGGCAATATTAGATTGTACTACGAATGTTGATTTTGTAAAGAATGTTGATAACGAAATGTTAGAACAATATACATAATTATTTAAAGATTTTACGATTTATTCATAACGCTAAAATTTTCAAAGTTGTCTTATTGTAATGATGACAACAATTAGAGTATGGGGCGAAATGTAAAAGGGACGTTTTTTGAATTCGTGACGAAATGCGAATAGTTCAATCGACGAAACGCGAATAGACAGTCAACGCCAACCCCAAGTGAGGTGTGGCGGTGACATACCTCGTGGTGCAGCGCGGAGCCCGAGCCGGTGAGCAGGCACAGCAGCGTGTCCGCGATGGAGCGCTGGTGCAGCGCCAGCGCCAGCGCGGGGCACGCCGCGCACATCACCCACAGCAGTCGCAGCACGGTGATGAATGTGGCGCCCGAGATCAGCGGCGGCTGCACAACCAGCTGTGGACCGGACCGACTGTTAGTCCCGCTCGGCAGAGGATATTTCTTATAAATTATATCATCAACATCATCATACTAGCCATTGGAAGTCAACTGCTGGACATATGCCTCTCCAAGAAAGGAGGAATTTTCCCATAACTGTCGCGCTAGGTAAACGTGTTGGCAATCGCAGAGCGCAGCTATTGCGACGGAGATGCTGTTGCCTTTCCCCGTCCTGTGCATTTGAGCTTTGCGGTGGCTATACCGTCCGTCAGTTCTAGTACCTAGTTGCCTCTTACGATACCTAGTATATATTTTAAAATAAATCTTGGTTAACAAATCCCAAGCTTAGCTAGCTTAGCTAGTCGTACATGATACGACTACACGTATATAGATTGCAAGTTCGAAAAAGAACCAAATTTTTGTAACTCTCATAGCAAGCATCACTCACATGTGTAGTATTAATTTGATGCGAGTTCTTTGCCAACTGATTTAAAATATTTATATTTTCACCGCTTCGCATCAATAACTGTTTTCAATCTCTGCTTATGTGAGTATGAGAAGTAATTAAATAAACTAAAGAAAAGTCGGGATTGTGGAAGTAGTTCATTACAAGGTTTGGAGTATCCTCGTTACAAGGATGGCAGTATCCCAAGAGTACCTACCTTCCAACACTTTTACTATAATGCATTAATGTCCTAATGTGGTCAGAAAAGCTACACAATTGATATATTTATTACACGGACATTTTTCTACAAAAACCAAGCAAAAAAATAAACTTAAACTAAACAGTAACCCTCGTAGTACTGACCAATTGCTGTAGATTTGTGAGCAGCTCAGGAGTGGCTATCTCCTGGAGACGAGCAGGATCATGCTGGAAGCTGTCTACGAGCCGGGAGAATGCCAGGCAAACGCATTCTACTGATTTCTTGTCCTGTTGAGTCAGCCTAGAAAGAGCATACCGACTTAAATATGTTAAGAAATTCGGTTATTTAATAACCACAAAAATGGTTACATAAGGTATTATATATAAATGCCATGTAAAATTTTCTAAATAATGAATGGAACTGCAGTAACTGTTTAATAAATATGAATGACAATATAGACTCATAGATGTCATTGTAAACTTTCTGTTAGTTCTTTTATAAAGCACGTCTGTTATTTCCTTCTACTAAAACCGTCTTTTCTCTTTGCAAAGGGCATGTCTTAGCTTAGTGCTCATTATAAGAATACAATTAAGGATTAAATCTGTGAGTTTCATTTTATTGTCGAATTCCAATAGTAACAATGATTAAGGGCCGTCTAGTTCACCTGTTAGCAAGAAGCTGTAGCGAATCCCTGACGAGGTGGAACTCGTCCGGGGTGAGATTCTGACAGCAGTTGGCCGTAATAGACAGCGCTGCGCGCTGTGCGTTGATCGAGAAGAAGTCTAGGTATGTCAGGCAAGCGGACACTCCACGCTACGGACAAAGCATACAATTGTGTAAAAACAATAAATCACATTTCATCTCATATAGATCTGACTCCGCTCCGATAACGCTTGAAGCACTAGTGTAACGGATGTCAGACAACGGAGGGAATTACAAATATACTACTTAAATACAAGTATTTACAAGCCAGAGAAAAATATGGTCATATAAATATTTATCGTGGGTGGGGATCGAACCCACGACTCACGGCGCACAATATAAGATCACTACCACCTGCGCCATCGGGCCGAAATCAAATGCGTTTAAAACACTCTGATACAGAACAAACACAAACGTATGTCCTGGGTGAGGATCGAACTCATAACCCTTGGCTCATAAGATAATGATCTAAATGCTCATTCTGTATGTAGGTAAGACTTTTATATCTTTAGTCAAGCTCTAATAGAGCGCATATCTTTGGAGATAGATATAAATTATTAGTGCTGTACAAGACACTTACAGCCTGTAGGATAGATTTGGAGTGGCGGCGCGACAGCATGTCGAGCGCAGTAAGACTCTGCTCTGCCACATCCATGCAGGTGATGGCCTGCAGTTTGTCCAGGAAGGCCGGCACCGCGAGGGCCACGGCTCCACTGCTGCGCGGCAACGCCTCCAGCATGTAGGTCAGCGCTCGGCAGGCGTGGTTCATCTGCAGGAAACATGGGACACGTTTATTGAGTTTATTGTGTGAACACTTCGGTCAGTATAAAGTTTAAAATAATATTTAATAAAAACATTGTGTTTAACAAACAACAACTTGTCTCAGGCTTCAAGCGGGACGGTATCTTTTTTAAACACGCTTTATCAACTTGGGTTGTTTCTATGTATGTATGTAATGGAATATATGAGCATTAATTTCTAATTTGAAATTCTGCAAACGTATCAATGACCGATGACAGGGCAATAATTTGCTAATATTTTACCATTATTCTTATTAGGACCGCCTGGATTAATTAATTCTTTATTGTATGTATAAAATATTGTACTAAAAAATAAATAATAATTTAAAACAAAACACACTTTTATAGCTAATCGGACTAAAAAATAGATAATAATTTTTAATTACAATGAGTTTATATTACTGTAGTAGAAAGTCAAACAATCAATCATAAATGATTACCTCAACATAAAATTATAACAAACATCAGTATTACACAGCTTACTTATCGAGAAAGGTTAATTTAATATAATAGGCTATTAACATCACGCTATGACCAATAATAGCGAAGCATAGATGATACTAGGCCTGTTCTACAACTTAACATGAGTGAAGTTCTATAACTTACCTGCTAGTATTTATCTATTTATGTTGCATGCTAATGGGAAAGTTGCATTACATCAGTGTATGGGTATTGAATTAAATGTAACTATATAAAAAATTGCCTTTGAATTATAGATAATATTGTTACTTTAACTTTCCATTAAATAGATGGCACATATATATGCAATTCGTGAGGGAAATAATTTACTCTCTATTGTACACCAGGACCTAGGCGAACATATTTTAAGCAAATAGAAAAGGTATTGAAAAGCCAGGTCAGAAGTACCAAGATTAAACGAGTTAGTATAATACGGACTAGTGCGAGTAAGGGTGCGAGTAAGGGCAATAGAGGTATCTAGGTAAGATTGTAACAATCGTGATTGTGGAGATCCATAGTCTCTGCCTATGTCTGCCTGTCATCCAGGCGAGATGTAGGTACACCAATAAAAACAACACAAAACATAACAAAAGCATGGAATAGTACAAAGGGTGGCTTTATTTCTTAATTATATACGCTTGTATTTAGTCTAGTCTAGTCTCTGTATTTAGTTTAATCTATTTTGAACAAGGAATGGATTTTTATTGTTTATTCTCCTTAATGTTCATTGTTATTATTGTTGTGCCTCCAGAATTATGGGGATGTCTATTTAAATAAAATGATCGCGTTTCATTATTTTCATATGAAATATTAACCAAAAAGCTGTTAATAACTCACGTATTAAGTGTATACGTTTTCATTACATATTGAAAATTGATTATATAAATTTAAATTTTTTAACTACTTTTACAGCTACAACCCAACCCAAATCAAAGGGTTGTTATGTTTTGCAGTTAAATATTTTAAGGCGAACTACATTTAAAGGAATTTGAAAGGGTTTGTTCAAATATAAAATCCGGCTTTAAAGATATTTGTACTAAAATCCGCGTGGTTGTGGTTGGAGGAGTTGGGATTTAGTCTTACTCCGATGGGTTAACGTCCCTAGATTCAACACTCACCATATCAAAGTTGTGTTCAGCCGCGAGCAGGTTCACCAGTGCCGGTACGACTTGGCGCACTGGGAAGCCGGCGAGCGTGTCTTCGTTACCCATCACCAGCAGCTGGCACATCTCGATGACCGCTTGCAACTGCTGACCTTCATCGCCGGTCGCCTGCAGCCCGGCTAGCAACTGGGCTGCTTTTGATGCAGCTGTTTATTGAATGAAACAACAAATTTGGTTATTTTATTGTTCTGAATTCCTTAAAATACAGCGTCTCTCGTATGTTTAAATTTACTATCCGATAACTCAAAAATGATTTCTTAGAAGTTAGAGCTTGCAAATAATTATAATTTAAAAAATACTTAACTTCTAAATATACACCTAAAACTTTGAATTACTGCCAGAATAATATTTCCAAACTTTAAAACCAAAAAGAGACATGTCATTACCTCTGTTAAAGATGATTAATATTTTTATTATAACAATTCATACTTCGAAATCAATCAAGGTATCTTCGAAATCATAGAAACAAGTTGAGTAGAAATCACACTAACCGGAATTAGCCGTGACAGTTCTGTGCAGTAGATGTTGCATTCTGGGGCCGAGTGCTCCGAGCAAGTGCGGCGGCAGTCCGCGCGCCTCCAGTAGCGCTTGCAGCCGGCCCACTTCACCCTCCTCCGAGGACGACTCCTCGGCAGGGGGCTGGGGTCCCGCCGCACCGGCGCCCGCTCCCGCCCCGGCGGCCGCACTCGCCCCCGCAACACCACTGCCACCGACGCCCGCGCATTCGTCAGTCGACGATACCGCTGTCACATTAAATTAGCAATGTAAACAAATATGCCTTGCCGGTTGAGAGTCGTGCGGCGCTGTTGATGTATATTTATAATAAAAACTAAGGTTTAAACTATTAATCATAATGATATTGATTTTTTAAACTATTTGTATCCAATTCAATGCTAGCTAAACGAAAAGGTTTTAAATTTTGTCTTATTTTTAAAGAATGAAACTTACGTAGGTAAATCTTGAATTCATTGTTCATCAATTAAGTATTTAATTTACACCGAAAAGTTTAACTTTCTAACATCGTATATCACTGGTTGTCTCTACATTTTACCACACTAAATCGAGTAAAACAAAAAACATAAAATATTGTCTAACATATTTTGACTAATAATAAAATAACAATTAATTAACAATTAATTTTATACTTATAGAAGTAGTAAGATAAACGGCACAACAAAATTGCAACTTTTGTCTGATGGAATGACTTTATGAACCTGATGTTTACTGATTTGACGTCGCTGATTCTCCATACCCTCATTTTTTGTATCAGCTCTTGTTTACGAGCTATAGCTTTCAATAAAATATCAACGTATTACTGTGTTAGTTTGCTTATATCTTATAATTTATTAAGTTTTTTAACTATAATTTGATATGGCATCGTCTAGAAGAGTGTGTGTGAATGATCCGAATAATTTTTGTTCCATCCTTCTCAGGTGGATACTATGCATTTTGAGGCAAATCTGACAATACATAGTGATAGAGACTTTGAATGTAACTTGAAAGGGCCGAAATTATTCAACCAAGATAATTTGAACAACCTTATTAAATTTGACAGTAAATATCTATTACTGTCAGTCTACTTCGGGAATTTTAGCTTATAAAGCTTATATAAGCTAAAAGAAAGAAACTTATTAATAAAAGGAACTAGAGTTTTTTACTACCGCACGAGAGAACGAAATTTATTAATTAATTTATTTTAGGCCAGCAAGATGTTTATGCAAAGTACCCCTGTTTTCTTTGCTTCTGAGATAGTAGAGCTAAAAATCAACAGAAGATTAGCCTTCTCGGGAAGCGTTAGTTCCAGGACAATTGAATGTGATAAACCCACCTTCAAAGAATCGTAACATTTTGCCACATTTACATATAAAAAGAGCGGAAATTGTTTCGTTTTCCTATCAAAAAAGTTTCCTTAACTGAGTGCAGAGAAGATAAAGGCAGGAATTTTCAACGGGCCACAAATAAGATCATTGATAAAAGACTTAACTTTTACGGAAACTATGACCGATGTGGAGAAAATGGACTGGAATCAGTGCGTTTGGCTGGTACATAATTTTTTGGGAAATAAGAAGAGTTTGGGTTACTCACAACACGTGGAAGCCCTGATGAGTCACTTTCAAACGTTCGGATGTAACATGACTATCATGTTACATTTTCTACACAACCACCTAGACTATTTTCCAGCCAATCTAAGGGGATCTAAGTGAAGAACAGGGCGAGCGATTCTACCAAGACCTCCGTACGATGGAAGAACGCTATCAAGGCTACTAGAACGCACATATGATGGTCGACTATTGTTGGAGCATTCAGAATAGCACACTGCTTTCAGCTTCAGCAAGAAAATCAAATAAAAGAAAGAATTTTCAGCTTTAAACTAAATAAATTAGCTCCATCTTTAAATTTAAACTGTTTTATTGAAAGAAAACCCCATGTTTCATATTTATTACAATAGAGCTGATATTAAAATTTCAGTCACAGATTTGAAATCGTCATTAAAAATTGGACTCAAAAAAGTCATGTAACATAACCCAATCATCGGAAACACTGTTGTGCAGTGATAAGTAATGAAGTAACGAAAAGTCTTACCTTTGCCCTTGACCTTAGAGTCCGAAGACGCGTTGTCTGGCATAGTGACACCTGACGCTGACGCCGGCGGTGTGGAAGATGTGGATGCCACCGCACCCTGCACATCACACACATTAATATAAATAAGTTTATTAAAACTAACTTAATAATTATAAAAAGTAAAACCACTGACAGGCATTTGAAATCGGTAAATTATAATCTCAATTATATCAATTATAATCGAGGGGAGGTAAGGCATACCGAAAGGAAGTCAATAAAATTTACATTAAACTTTTTGTAAATATTAATTAATAACAACACAAAAACCACAATACAAAATGTAATATTTTTGGTCATTATTATTAATAATAATGAAACGAGAAGAACCGGACGGCGCTCGCGATGGACCTGATCCCAAACGATCCGAAATACCGTGTCCGTGAGCGGTGTGTATGTGTCCTCCTGTGACGGACGGATAATCCAGTGATATTATGTCCAAATAAAAGGAAGTACACAATTAATTTTTCAATATTATGGAACTCGAGCAAAGAACATTTACAACGAAGTTTCAAGTAACTGGTTTTTATTTACTAGGGCGGTTTGATAAGTCAGTGACTTTTTGAATTTCCCGCGCAGTTATTTTAAATGCAACAGTGCTGCCGTCAACTGTAATCTATTCGTAGGAAACTATCAAATTTTAAGCAAGCTACGTCATGCATTTTAGTGTTTAATAGCCATTCAAAGGAGACAGCCTCGTGAATTTTTACGAAAATGGAAAAAAGTGAATTTCTTGTGCTGATTAAGCATTACTTTTTACGTAAAAAAACCTTCACTAAAACAAAGGAAACGCTTGATAAATACTACGGGGATTGGGCACCGTCAATTTCAATAGAAAGTGAATAGGTAAAGAAGTGGTTTATAGAGCTTCGTTGTGGTAGTACCAGCACTAGTGACGCCGAACGTTAGGATGAACAAAAGAAGTGATCACGCCGGAAATCGTCGATAAAATCCATGAAATGATATTGAATGGTCGGAGAATGAAAGTGCGTGAGTTGCCTCACGCTGTAAGTATCTCAACTGAACGGGTACATCATCTTTTACACGAATATTTGAACATGAGAAAACTCTCCGCGAGGTGGGCGCCGCGATTGCTCAAATATGGTCGACACCATAAGTGCAATCGTGTGACAACTTCAAAAGAGTGATCATGCGATGTTCAGCCGTAATCCAGACGAATTTTTGCGCCGTTTTGTTGGCTGGGTGGTAAGAGATTTGAGTCTAATGAAGAAGTCATTACCGAAACAAACGCGTATTTTGAGAGCTTTGAGAAAACTTATTATTTGGAGAAAATAAATAATTAGAAAAAACGCTGGACTAAATGGTATCGAGCTAAGAGGTGATTATGTAGAAAAATAAAGTGTTTATTGGCCGCAAAAAAAATGTTTTATTTAAAAAGTCACGGACTTATGAAACCGCCCTCGTATTTACTAACAGCCATCCCGGCTTTGCACGGGTGGACAATAGGCTATTTGATAAAGTTCTAAAACTATCTTAAAATATTTATTTGTTCATAAGGAGCCCTAAAAATCATTTTTCTATATATATTGTGGCTATTTAATTGAAAAATCGTAAAAGAAAATGCAATATTCAAATATGCCGTCAAAACGCGACTTTTAGCAATATGGCTGCCGTGGCGCCCCAGTGACGTCGATTACGCATAAACAAATAGTGAGCTTGTCGGTGTTTCGAATAGTTTTGTTATAATTCACTAGTGCTACGTATGTGATAGATGAATGTTTTTAAAAACGAGTTCCTATTAATCTTGTGCAGTGCAAAAACACAACAATAAAAACTCCTGCAAAACTGTTTTTTTCTGTGCCGATAAATATGAATATTCGTAAGAAATAGTTGAAATTTTCTCGGAGAAATGCTGATAATATATTACAAAAAACCTTTATTTTTGTGAAAACCGCTTTCATGTGAGTATTTAAGATAAGTTCTTATTATCTGGCTGAACAAAGGAACAGGTTTAACAGACATTACCTAAAAAATATTAGTCATAAAATATTAGTCATACTAACTACATACATACATAATTACGTACATAATTAACAATAACAAATTAATACATAAAACTAAATACATACATAATTGCGATAATTACATACAAGTTTTGGTTATTTATATAATCTCCAATAATATTTTAAGTAGGTATCTAAAATCAATGGATACCAAAGATATACTTATATTGATCTTTTCACATTTCTCAGTTCGGCAGCACAGAAATTTGGATTGTCTTTAATGAAGACGCTAACCATTATTGCGTCCACCTTTGGAAGGTATCGGCTTTCTCAAAATTAGTATCCATTCAGTACCATGAACAGATCTAAGCGATATAACACTAATAAAACCCTTGCAAACCAATAACGAACAGAGCCAACACCAAGGAACAGTACGATCAACAGATGGTTTATGCGGAATCTACGTCATCATAGAAATAGCCAATCACGGCCATTTTTAGTCACGTGCAACTGCATAAAAATACTCATTTTCGGAGACGGATTTTGATAAAATAATGCAATATTTTTATCTTGTTTTTACAAATCGCTCTTAAATAATAATATTAATGGATAGGATGATATAAAAAAGTATGTTTTCATTACAGTCAAATAGCCTATTGTTTTAAACATTTGGTTAATATAACATATATGGATTAGCTAAATCTAATTATAGCCTGAAGTCTTTGTTTATCTGTACCCACGATCCAATCCAGAATAGGAAATCTTACGAAAAGAAAGGGTAGATAATACACTTTATAAGTTTTTAATTTTAAGGGTTATTTGACGTTGATTTTAGGTTATAAGGTTACGTGAATTTTTAAATTCTTGAGGATAATGCACCGTAGTCTTCTATGTTGCATACGGTGCCAATATACTAATAAGATTTAGAAATAGTCCTGTGTCCCCTTCTTTGCCGCATAGCCCGTACCACAACCCCGGCAACGAAGCGAGCGGCATATTTTGTTTAGATTGACATTTTAAAACACGTCGTATCTTTTGAATACCGTGGTCGATTAGTCCAAAAAGTTCCAAAACAGTCTTAAAGAAAAAAGTTTATTATTTGAATAAGGATTAATAACATAGTATTTTAGGCATTGTATAGTTTTTGATAACTTTTTTCAAAAATGTGGACAGCTGAACATGTTTTATAACAATTCTTTTCATACCTATTTATACGTACGTTACTTTGTATACATACGTATTGAAAACTAAGCCGGAGTTACTTTTTTAAAAAAATAGGTAAAAAACTTTTTAAGTTAAACGGTTTTATGTTAAACATACATTGCAATGTTTAAGATAAATGTACTAAAAACCAAAAAATAATAAAATAGATATAGTCGTGGGAATTATAAACATATGCATAGACTAGACTAAAATAAAAACCGTGGGGCACGTCAATTGTCTACAAATTATCGACTTAATGTGCTATAGAAGAATCGTTTAATTCGTCGTTAGGCAGTTGGTCCGCAGACGGTGAGGAAATTACTTACTTTTTTCTTGCTCACTTGTCCATCGTTGTCGGTTAAACAACTGCCTAATTATAGTGTAACATTACAAAACAAACATTTTAATCAACGATTGTAGACAATTGACGTGCCCCACGGTTTTTATTTTAGTCTAGTCTATGCATATGTTTATAATTCCCACGACTGTATCTATTTTATTATTTTTTGGTTTTTAGTACATTTATCTTACCTAAACATTGCAATGTATGTTTAACATAAAACCGTTTAACTTAAAAAGTTTTTTACCTATTTTTATTTTCTAGTTTTTAGTTTTTATTTCGCATTCTATTTGATATTGGATTGATAAAATATTGTTATCAGCCATTTGGTAACGGCGGCCATCTTAGATTTCAATTTTGCATAGTAAATTGTATTCTACTTGTTGAGCACTTTCATTTGATACCCATATTGATGGGATTGATCAAACCTACGTTATCCGCCATTTTGTAGCGGCCGCCATCTTGGATTTCAATTTTTTATAGTATATTGTATTCTGCTTGTTGAGCCCTTTCATTTGATACCCATATTGATGGGATTAATAAAACATAAATTATCCGCCATTTTGTAGCGGCGGCCATTTTGAATTTATAATGATAATGAATAAACATAATTGTATTGTCACCAAAATCCAAAGTGTATACAAAATTTCAGATTAATCGGTTGACAGGAAGAGGGTGAAATTTGAATTACTAAATTTGACCCAAGAATAAAACAAACAGGGTGAGCTAAATAAAACCGTTTAGAAAAAAATACAGCCTATATTACTCAGTAATAATGCAGCATTCGAATGTTAAACGAATACACCTTAAAAGCTAGAGAAATGTAAGGTCAGTGGAGTACATTTTTTGGCGTTGGCTTAATTACAGATCGCCATGGAAAGCTTATGAACATGTAGTTAAAGTATTTAAAATATTGCCGCACTTACCGTGTTTAGGGGCTGGGGGTGGGACCGGCTGGACGCACCACCAGTACTAGCGCACGAACCCAGGCTGCTTTTGCCTGTCACAATAAAGCACATGAAAATATATTCTTACTTTAATAATTCAGGTATATTGGGGTCTCGCGGGAGCCATCCTGTATAAAAAAAACGACATATGTCCTTTCTATGAAACTTAAATTTAAACAAAAAAAGTCAAATATGTCTATTTAAATAGGTTTATCATAGACGCATTCAAATCGTCAAAACAACAAGAAAAAATCAATAAGTATAGATGCTTATTACAATTTTACATAAATGACCGATGACCCTGACAACTTTAATGTGTCAATATGGAGTCATTTAAAAAAATAGGTCATTAAGTGTCCTAGGTTAATACTAGCCCGCCGAAACCAGGGGTCACTGGTCTTATAACAAGTTTATAGCAGGCTCATTTCGCGAGCCACCAGAAAAGAAGCTGCAAGAAAAACCGATGGACTCTTGCCAATCTCATTCAGATCCATTCGGCCATGAAAAGGATAAACTAATTAACATGCGGACACATTTTTATCTTTATTTTTAAATTGACGATGCTAATATTTTCTGATTGGTGTGTACAGTTTGATCCAACTTGAGAGATAGGATAAATTATATCTAAATTTGTAGGCGCTTTATTTATGATAAATATAGACAGTACAACGTATGTCAGGGCAGCTATTATGTAATAACCCTTATTATTATGTATATATACTAACTAGCTGACCCGGCGTACCGTACGGCTGACTTCGTACCGCCTAACAGTTAATGAATATCGTGCTACCTTTTAGCTTAACTAATTTAGACTTTGATGAACGTAATTCAATGATAAAAAATAATCTATATATATAAAACAAAAACGGGTTTGTTACAACACTTATAACTCGAGATGTGCTGAACCAACTTCATGGTTATTGATTCGTTGGATTTGTCTCCGCCCTGAATAGCAGAATACATATTATAAACAATGAAAACTCGATATGTATTATGAATACTTAATCATTTCAATAAATGCTCATTTCTCTTACGCTCATTACATGGCAAAAATTTGTTGTCCAATCCTGTCAACTGCTCTAACAACTATATGATGTCAATTATATATCACGCGTCAATTATATGATGAAGAACGAGAAATTGCACGCGAAGAGCGCCACGTTAGTATGGAGTAAAGAAGGGCCG
Organism: Heortia vitessoides; assembly: GCA_020976665.1. Taxonomy (NCBI): domain Eukaryota; kingdom Metazoa; phylum Arthropoda; class Insecta; order Lepidoptera; family Crambidae; genus Heortia; species Heortia vitessoides. Next base: position 13,060,375 of record JACJUM010000875.1, on the reverse strand, counting down.
TAATTCGTGCTTCTCAAACACAGGAACAAAGAGAGGCAGCCCGTGAAACGGCTAGGTTGTAAACAAGAAATCGTCGAGCTTATCGTTCAGATGAACAGAGGAATAATCTTCGAAGCGCCATAAGAAATGGTTCTAGTATTGATTTGAATCGAGCAGCGTTTCTATATGATTGCACCATCGACTACAGCTTGCATCGTTTTGTTAGCATTGTTCCAATAGACGTTGCTTGCCAGCATTGTGGCGTATTGAAACGCCTGGTTTGTGAAGCCTTAGTGGTAAAGTGACATTGCCATATTGGTCTCGCCACCAGAACCATTGTGCTCCTTGCTTTATGGCGAAACACTACAATCACAACATTTTCTAGCGAACACTCTAAAATACAATGTCTGTTTCCATATGACTTCATTTGGGGCGAAAATTATCGAAGAACATTTATTTTTTATGATTATAAAAATCTGGAATGTAGTTTGTTAGATTTCTGTATGTCTCTGAAATAAAGATGGTATGTTATTATTTGAAAAACAAGTATTTGTACATCTCACTATTATGGCTTTGAATTTCAAGGCCAGATTTGCCATCGCATTGGATCATTGCAACCTATTGAAGATGCACAGCATAAATTCTTGCAAATATATTCATGGGCAATATGGAAGAACAACTTGACCGGCGTCAAGGGATCAACACAGCTACAAAAAGAGCAGGTCTCCAAGATCCGCAGCAAATGCTTCATGAACATCACGCATTAGTCAGGCTGTTCAGGATTGCTTTAGAGCGCATGCCAAGTGATGACTATAAAGTTATGATCAGAGCAGATTAATGACCAGCTGGAACACATAAACACTCATTTAATGCTCCAACAACCGATGAAGTGGCAATCCTGATTGTTGGTGAAAACTTGGAAACACGTGATATTGTACTTGCACAACGCAATACTGGGCAACGCAATATTGGGCAACTACAAAGAATATATGAAACACACCGTTCATATGACGCGTTACAATACCCGCTAATGTTTTGGCAAGGAGACGATGGATATCACTTTAATATCAAAATGATTAATCCATTGAATGATTTAATTGTTTTTATTTTAATTTAATAACATTTTATTCTGTTTGCTTTTGGTACCCAGTTGTCAGACATTTTTTGTTTTTTGGTCAGGCGCAAGAACTAATAAAGCAGATAGATGGTTTGCAGACACGTGAGCATGCCACGTGCAATTGACCATGAGAAAAACATGCAATTTTTATATTGAGGCCACAAATAGCCAAGGATTGGCCCTGTGATTTGTTGATTATCATGACGAAGGCAAGACGAATCGGGAATTGAATTCGTTTAAACTCAAAGGGAATATCAGTTGGGATCATCGAAATCCTTGGAATAAGAACTTCCTCATCTTTTAATTTTCCTTTAAGTATCGACGCGTGAATCACATTGCTCATCAGTTTTCTTATCACCAAACGTGTTCCATTGCACAGTTTTAGTTGGTTTTAATTTCTAAGCGTGATAACTACCGAGCCAACCTTCAGTTGTAAATCGGTGGTAAACCAGGCATATCCAAGGAGTTTAAAAATTTAGTTGGATAATTAGCGGCTTCTTCTTCATTTGTTACACAGTCGATAAATTTGAATGAATACAGAAAACCTATGATTTCTCGTTTCCAACTTAGCCGTTTCACGGGCTGCCTCTCTTTGCTCTTGTGTTTGAGAAGCACGAATTAAGGCCGTTCTTTGCTCCATACTAACGCGGCGTTCTTCTCGTGCAATTTCTCGTTTTTCATCAGATAATTGACTCGCGATATTCCGTTGCCTAATTGCAATAAGGCTCCACTGGGAAATATTAGATCATCTAGGACGCGGCATTGTTATTAATGCACTCGCACAAAACCACATAAAACCACCAAATATAATAACAGTGCCTGGACTTTCGAAACATTTTACAAAAAATAAATTTTTAAACGCACATATAAAGTTGTTCCAGCATTTCACAGGATTGAACAATAAATCTTTGACATGTAATAGAGAAATAAGCATTTATTGAAATGATTAAGCATTCATTACACATATCGAGTTTTCATTGTTTTTATGTATTCTGCTATTCGAGGCGGAGACAAATCCAACGAATCAATAACCATGAAAATTTGTTCAGAACAGAGTTATAGTTCTAGAGTTATAAGTGTTGTAACAAACCCGTCTTTGTTTTATATATATATAGTGAGATAGATATATATCATTTTACACTTTATAGACTTTAACAAAGTAATGATTTCTATGAGAAAAAAACGCATAAAAGGTTTAGTATCTTTAACTTTACCAATTACAAACAAACAAACAGACAAAAATATAATTATACTTTTTTACTTTTCTTATCTCGTCATTTTTACAATTCGTTATACGAACTAAAGCATTTCATTTCTCTCCTTTCACAGCTTCCTTTTTTGTGGACACTTTACGATAGGTCCACTAACACGTTATGTGAAAGCTTGTGTGTGTTTGTTTTTTACCTCATAAAGCCTATAGCGATGAACAGATGTCGATGGAATTTAAGAACACCTTTATCATAATATACATTTAACTAATAATTATTAAATTCGCATTATCATCCATTAGTAGATCATTAGAGATTAATAAAACATAAATTAACTATTATTAACAAATTAAGACGGGTTACGCAAAATTACGTAATTATATACTTGAAACCACGATAAAAATTATTCTAGATGGCATTCGATTATTAATGATTTGATGCTATCGAAATGTTCTATAATTATGACAGTATTATTTAACTAAAGTCATAATTACAGAATATTTTTTTTATTTTGATTAGTTAAGTACTAATGTCATAATTACAGTTTATTTGAATCAGGTCAAGTATTACAAGATACTCATTAACGGCTCCAGGAAACGGCAGGTGAGACATAAAACAAATGTAAATGTACTTTGAAAATGGTTAAAAACAATTTATATACTGAGGTGAGGTACCTCGTTTGTCTCGCCGCGTGGACGCCGGCTGCGGCTGCGGCATATCGCGAGCACGCGCCCGCCTTCCACTCGCCGCGCTGCTGCCTGCGCCCTCGCCGCTTGATACCTGCAACAACTTCATATTAATCCGTTGATTCCACTGACACACGGCGAACATATTGAATCCAGTCACTGACACAGTGACATGTTCGTAGAAACACTACAGGTTAAACTAGGCAGATTGTAGAACAATTAAAACTAATTGCACGGCATCTATAAAATAACCTAACTTTGCAAGAAAATTGCAATTTTACGACTTATGACACTAAATTACTTACAAACTGAATGTATATTAATGATAGACTGTATATGAATGTTTTTCTACAACTGTTAGAATCTTTTATGGAAAAAATTACCCATTTAGATTACCGTATCTCAAAAAGATGACGTTAAGATGTGGTGATAAGAATAAAGTATAAATAATGGTTTTATCACAATAGATTAAAGAAGACTTGAATAAATTATACACTTTGAAGAAGTGATAATCTCTCGAGCAAGAATATTGATATTTATTTTACTCATAATAAAGCTTCTCTTTTTGTCAATCTTGAGAAATGCAAGGTGCCTCGTCGGTCAAAAAATGACAAAGTTAAATAAACCGTGTTTTAAAGCCGGTAAAAGAATAGTTGTATTAAAATTTTTGATCATCAAACTAAACTAATCCATTTCATACACTTTTTATCTCCGTTTTTGACTTTCGGGGAAGTGTATGGAACATTGTGACTACTTGTTTAATTCTTCCTTGCTAATGCCCGTTTGCAATTTAACAGATTAGGTTAACAAGCATTATTTTATTTAAATCCGTGGCCTTCTGTTTCCTTAAATACTATGTAAGATACTTTAGTATTTATTCATTTAAATAAAACTATTTAAAATCAGGTAAAAAAAAATACGCCTGAATACACAACAACAGATTAACCTACCCAAATTTGTCAAAACTTTGCAATCGATATCAATCTATAACTGCGAGCCATTAAGTTCAAATTTGACTGTAAAAATTATATAGATTTGGGTAAGTTGATCTGTACATGGGTCTAAAATTGGGCCCATGGATTAAAAAACAAAAATATATTTTTTTAATTTTATAATTAATATCTAAATTAGTTGCTGATATAAGGTCCATTAACCAGAATACATATATCGAAAAGGTATACGCATCTGTAATCATATTTGCCGATAGAAACTTATTAAATAAGTAATCAGTCGGTGCCTTAAACGCAATCCTAAAGTTGGGTAACAGCTTTTCGACCGTTAACTACGAAATCTTATTTATTATTTTTGCTATAAGTTTCTATTGTATGGTATATCCTCTAAACAACTACGATAAACATTAGACAAATATTTATACATAATAGAGGCTGTCAAAATACGTAATAGATGCTGTTACTATTCTCTCGGCGCGTGAGTTACCGGCAAAGTAAAATAGTACCAGGTGTCGTACTAGGTGTTGTAAGAGGCGACTTAGGTACTAGAACCGACAGATGGGTATAACCATCTGAAACAGTAGGTATAGCTCAAACGGCAAAGTGCGGTAAATATGTGCGAAATTCCCACTTTTCTTAGGGAGGCCTATGCCCAACAGTGGACTTTGAATGACTGTAATGATGATGATGACTATGATCTCTCTTAAGCTATTTATACAGGAGATTTTTCTATAAAACATATTCCACAACTAAGGATCGCTTTATAACTTTAAAAAGACTTCATAAGAATTAAAACGTTGGAAAAGTCATATAGTCCAAAGCAACTTAATCATTGAATATATATATATAGAAAACATGTGCGTTTGACAATGAACAAATGCGTAAAACTGAGAAAAAAGTGAAGCCGATTCGCAACATACTTGTCTCTTCGACGAAGAATCCTGCCTCTGGCGTTGCGAAGTGCTCGCTCCCCTCGTCAGGCAAGCACCCAGGGTCGCTCCCGTTGCAGCTGCGATACTCTGTGCACACAACATAAATATATATACTAACTGTCACTTAATAAGATCTAATCTTACAAACGCCATCGACCATTCATAGCGCATTATTTTCACAGGCAAGAACTAAACCGCATTTCTAATGGTGGCATATACGAAGAGGGTTAAACAACAATATTTGCATTACATTGCTGTCGAGACTTAACAACTTACAATGAAACCACAACCTAAGCAATACATCTAAGCTCTCGTGGAACTCAACTGGCCACAACATCACAGAACAAGCGAGCCGCGGGTACGTTTACCTCATTTATTTATAGATAAGTAAACACAGCACACTGTATGCAACATTATCAAACAGAGTGATAATAGCAATATGTTAATTGTCATCATATTTGCGCGTTAAAATAGCAGCGGCGAGATCGAAGCAAGGCGATCCTCAAGAGCGACTGGCAAGACGCGCGGGCACAATGCACGATAGCGCCACCGCTCAGACATCATAATTACTTATTACTACAGCACAATTGCAAGCCCACTAACGCCGAGCGTTACAATGAAGTACTTAATGGACTGCTTTAGTTTTCCTGGAGTTACTAAATATGCTATTATTTTCAGCTATTATGACATCTACTTGTGAGATACATACAAAAAATCTTTATTGTTAAATACCAGTAATTTTACATTGTGCGGGTTTCTTTTTATTAGAAAAGGCCCCTCTCTCTGCTTTACATTAATATAGTAGTAGTTACATAGGTAGGTACTTATATAGAGTTCAATGTACTTAATACTTAATATAAATGACATATACATAGATAATAATAAATTCACACATGTCATACATAGACCTGACTCCGAAATAAGTCGCTTAAAGCACTTTGTTACGGACATCAGACAACAGAGAATCACTAATTTATACTCAAATACATATATTAACACCCATACACAGAACAAACACGAATATCATCATATACATATTTGTCCTGGGTGGGGATCGAGCCTACGATCTTAGGCGCACAAGTTACGATCACTACCATCTGGGCCCGACAATATTACAAAGTAATTAAACATGCATACATATAACTAAACACACCAATGTTTGATCGACACACGTTGATAGAACTTACTTAAATGATGGAAGCATCAACTGCTTATAGGATCCAGTACTATTGTCTCTATGGTCTCATTGTAAATGGAACAAAGATCAACCACAATTTCCATAAATTATGGCCGAATTTCGTCCACCAGACAACCGCTAGTCATATAAATGACTTAGCTAATTTTACGTTTTCCATATTTCCGTCACTTTGCAATTCTAACCATGTCGTTAATTATTTTTTGTTACATGTCGCCGCCCGTTCGTGTAAAGTCAGATTTTATGATACGTCGCCTTTTTATGATTTGCGCAGTCATCATCACGAGGCGCTTCATAAAACGTACATACAGCAGACAGATGAGAGTGATTGATATTTAGTATTAAGAATGTCGGAAAGTATTCGCATTCTTTGATCTTACCGAAGTGTAAGGCCACAATGTAATTAAAAAACATTAACACATAAGAGATAAGAGTTCGATATTTATCGATAGAGCAAATGGGTCAACCCCAACACAACAACAAGTTGAATCCGCGAAAGGCAACACGATTGTCTTTATACTCACACCAATTCACTCACATAATATAACAGTTCTAGTTGCCACACAGAAAATAAATAAAAAAACGTATAAAACGCTAGCTATAATATTTCTTCAAGCCGAACTCCGCGTCTGCTATCGCATTATTATTCGATATTACGTCTTGATGGAACCTTTATCAACACCAGTTTTTCTTATAGGTTCCTTTCTGGTGGCTCGTATAATGCATAACTAAGTTTTAAGACCCGTTTCGGGCCGGTAGGCCTAATTTAAATTTTAATAATTACTCTCATGATCCCGTGGCATCATTAGGTTTATCAGTATTATGAATGTAATACAACATTTACTAGGTACTTAATTTTTTTTATATTCCCACAACATCTCATACATTGAGCTGACTCCGTGATAAATCGCTTAAAGCACTTATGTTACGGAGATCAGACAACAGAGGAATCACAAATATACTACTTAAATACATATATTTAACTGCCAGACACAGAACAAACATAAATATCATCAAATAAATATTTGTCCTGGGTGTTGATCGAACCTACAACTTTCGGCGCATAAGACAGGATCTCTACTATCTCGCGCGTTCAACGAAACAAACTTTCAGCTTTATAACATTAGTATAGATGTATTTCTAACGTACGAAGTAAATCATTATAAATATCCATTCTAATGTTTAGACACAAACGGGAATAATACCCATACATTCACACAAATTTTTGCGTTTAAAATATCAATTTGAGATGTAATCTTTCATACTAGCCATATAGCGTAGTATATACGAGTATTATCAACATATGATCACACATAAATATAGAAGTATAGACACTAGAAAAGTAATATGGACAATAAACCAGGCAATAAGTATATTTATTACTTAGTATTACTGAAAGTATTAAGAAGTTATTGAATTGTCCGTCAGTTCGGAAACTCGTTTTGTCAATAAGCTGGTCAAAGTGCAGCTACTGGTCAACACTAGTCAAACAACGATAGAAGTGAAGGTGAAGTCGTGGATTTTATATAACTATGCATTACTATCAAATAATACATTAATAACTTTTCGGTGGGGAGGACAAAATTCCTGCTAGCTATTTTTAAGGTAAAATGGCTGGTGGTCTACTCTCCTTCGGCGCTGGAGTATGAAGAAATTAATAAATGTTGGGGAAAAATGTCGGGATTAAAAGCGTATCGAAATTAATAGTCTCTACATACTCCGGTGAGAAGAGTCAAATGACATGGATTATATGAGTGTATCGATCATGAGTGTACCGTTGTTATGAGTTAGCTGGCCAAATCATGAAATACCTATCTGACCAACTACGTATAGGAACCGCGACATGTTGTATTTATAAAGGCAAGTATAAAAAGTACTCACCCTCCGTGCGTTAGTCTGGCGTAAATAAGGAAGATCTCGGGGCACTATGAGAAGCTTGCTGGCGGAACTATGGCCTTTTGAAGAACTTGCTTCTGAAATAGGACATACAATCTATACAGTCCTGATGTCACTAAAGAAATGCACGCTTTGCTATCGTTTAAAAACTGGCAAGGTCTAACGTATTGCTAATTATTAAATTGATATTGGTTCACAAAAATGGTTTAGAGTAATTAGTTAGTTACCTTGTAGATAATTGTATGGCGGTGGAGTGGCGGCCCTCCCGAGGCTGTCGCCAGTAGATTTTCGCTCGGCTACTGCTTGGTTGTATACCACGTCGCTTGTTGACGGACTTGCTGCAATATAAATACAAACACAAGTCAGCCTGTATATGTGCTTTATCTACAATGAATGACTGCGCTTGATACACACGATAACGACTGATAACGAATATATGTATGTACTTCAATAACATTAATTTTAATGTTCGAATAACACAAGATAATGGAAACATCTAACGCATTGTGGAATATTGTGGAGTGCGGTGCTAGGGTTCGGGACCGAGATATCCACAATTTGATTCTCGGTTCAGGCGAAGCGTTTGTATTCTATCCAAATATATTTGCAATTGAAATTACCAATATAAATTTAATTACAATGCCGTTATCATTATCGACGATCGCATTGTCGGGGGTGATTTATCAAGCGGACATTAAATGCTGGGAGTGATACATCAAAATGATTACCTGAATAATCACGACTGACGGTTGAGGTAGATGGAGCGAGGTCACGCTGATGCCTGTTCCGCAGCGAGTACGCGCACGAAGCCGGTGATGCACCAGCTGGGTCTACTGTTTCTTGTTTGGGAACTCTGCTTTCCCCGAATAAATCTTTGCTTTTATCGGCAGATTCTTTACTATGAGGATCTATTTTAAACTTTTTGCTGCACTCCTCTAAATTAAGTAAGTAATTACTTTTTCTACTCGAGAGGGACCTATGCGACGACCTCTTTCTCTTTTTCCCTTTCCGTCTGTTCGCTGACGGGCTGTACACAGAGTAATCAGAGTCCAACAATTCTGTGACAGTCGATGAACTAAATGGTGAATATGCGAAATCTCTATCTTCGAGCGGTAGTAAACCACCTTCTATATGGTTCTGTTGAGCCTGTTGTATTGTGGTAGAAGTGGCTGGGGCCTCCTGATTGACAGGCGCCTGTGGTAACGTATGTATTTTTAAACTGTTCGGTATTGGCTCACAGACACTCTCAGTAGATTTAAGAGCAGTCCGTGAGCGTGTGCAATAAGCGACGCACTCGTCAGCGTTATTGTTTGATATTGAATGGCTTTTGCGTTTCTTCCTGTCATGCGAGGAAGTTTGACCGCGTTTCGTGTACAGACCAGGAGACTTTTCGGCGTCTCCACTTTTGTAGTGAGCTGTGTCGCAACGGGTTTCGTATACGTCGGCGCCGTACGACCAGCGCTCGGTAATGGAGTAGTCCGAGCGGGGTAGCGAGTTGATGAGGCGCGAGCTCCTGCGCAGCTCGACGTTCGAGTGTGGCCCGCCGTCGGCAGCGCGGCTGCGGGCGTATAAGTGGCTGGTGGACTGCGGCGCGGGGGATGTCACGTTACGACGGTTCCGACGACTGTGGCTTACTTGTCGCACCTGACGTAACCACCGACCGCCCACCACCCTGCTAGGAGAAGACCTACACAAAATAAAGTGTCATAAATATTTTTTTTCGGAAAATTTATTTTCATAAATTTAAGCATAAAAGAACAATTTGTTACGTGATTATTTTCCAACACTGATTGTACGCGGCTTGCACCCAACACGATGCTGTGGTTTTAGTTAAGAATTCTAGATCATCTATCCACATTGTGGGTGGATGCCCTACCTTACAATCGAACAATCTTATCGGTCGTCGGTTCTGTGTCCTGTATGTGTGCCTTGACAACACCTACTTGCTAATTTGCTGGGCTATGTGGCTTGTAGACTCACATCGACCAAATAGAAGTGCAATGCCCTCTTTATATTTAGGTGAACTATTTTGCGATTTTAATAAAATCTTATATGTATTCCATCCAAACAATGTTTCATACATTTCAGTAAGAGCAGACTCATCTAACAGTAACAAAATATAATATAAAGAAATGAAATTTAAAATTAATCCATTATAAATTATTCAATGCATTTTGTTTCTACAAAATACTGTTTTAATGTTGTCTACTTTAGGGAATAAAGTATTTACTTCTTAAATCTATCACACATTATTTAAACTGAAATGAATCCCCAAGATAAGGTGTTTTGAAAAATAAAAACCTATTCAGTGTGACAACACACATGTTTTATTACCCTCTGTTGCTCCCAACCACATTTTAATATCCATATGTATTATTTGTAATCCTAGAAATAAAAATTCAGTGTATACAATCTTTAATACACACTGGCTGTTCTATAATTGTCTTTTGTTTGTATGGTGGTAGATAGTTTATAGGTAAGAGAAGTAAGAACAGGATTAAATCTTCCACAGTAACAGGATGTTGAGAAGAAGTTGAGGCAAACCACTAGTTATCAATAGAACTGATTCTCATACTGACAGTAGTAAAGAATTATAAAAAATACTACTAAAGCTGACCTGACCAACATAGTCCTATTTTATACCTAAGTTGATAATAAATAAAATATTGCAACTTTAAATTGTCTACCAATTTTATAATCCCATCTCTCAAGTTGGATCAAACTGTAAGCAAAAAATTAATTTAAATTAGTTCAGTAGTTTAAAAATTCATCCTGGACAAACATTATAACATGAAATTTTTATATAAAAAGATATGTTTAAACAATCCTTTAATGATTATAAAGTGAAGTTATGAAAACTTCTATTATGTATAAAATACCACTACCACAGAACAAGACAATAGGTAATTTAAACTAAGCAGATAAAGGTTTTCCCAACGTTATTCCTAGAATTTAATTTTTAATTTTGCATATTGGAATTTATTAGACCATATTTGTGTAAGTAATAATGAATGGAAATATTTATTTTCATTAGACCATATTTGTATAAGTGATAATAAATGGAAATATTTATTTTTTTAAGTATTCACTAAGTTGAAATTAATATAATTTCCTGTTCAATCCAGATCCATAAGACAAACAATTCAATTATGAATGTTTATTAATGGTACCAATTGCAGTTGAAATTGGTACCATTGTCAATACTCAATTATGACCTTTAAATAGAAACACATTATTAAAGAAAACAGACAATAATAATAAAGGTATTATTATTATAATATGTTAAATAAATAAGAAATTTATTATTTTGCAAATACTCTAATGGTAAAGTATTTGCTATTTATAGATTGTGTAATGTGCATCAGTTAAAATATAATTGATACATTTTTTGTATTTTAAATGAAACCTTATGTATTTGTCATGCATACTAATATTTAATAATGTAACAAAGACATAATAATATTTTTCTAAGCTACAACAACATTTAATTAACACACAAAACTAAAATATTTAAATATATTACTCAATAATGTTCTAGGTAATGTAATAAAGAAGTAGATGATCATGAGGTTTTATTACAATTTATAAGACGTTGTCACGTCAAAATGGTATTTGCTATTTATGT
>JACJUM010000875.1:12954362-13047668 GCA_020976665.1 Heortia vitessoides | reverse complement strand
GTATTGCAAGTTATTGTATGTATATTTGTATATAAATACGTATGTATGTGTAAAGGTAAAAAAAAAATTTTGTTAATATGAAATTCAGTGCGAGATTCTTTGTATAAATTAATGTTTTAAATATAATTCTTTGTATAAATAAATGTTTTAAATTGTTACTATTATTTCATCCTTATTCCTACTATACAAATGAATATTCACATTAAAATTATTTTACCACTCAAAGTGTTGTCACGTAAAACTTTCGCCCGTATACCGACTTTACAGGCAACCAATTTTTTTTGGATAGCTATGTAATCAGCAGAGGTTAACCACTAAACTCTTGATAAATAAATATAAATATTAGCCTGTCATTAACATAATCATATCACAACTTAATACCTCAATTAAGATATAATTTATATAGTGAACATTCACATGAAGAAAGACAAAAAATCACAATAATTGATAATATACTTCCTAAAAGTTTAACATTCATCAATCACTTGTCACTAGTAAACATTATTTAAATGTTGTAAATGACAGAAAAAGCATTCTGGCTTGAAAAAACCAAGAATGCTTTCCAAAAATACATCCTAACAGCGCAGGTAACAGGTTTTTTTTAATATTATGTATTCAGCAAACAACCATTTAAAATTTACCTTCAAACAGGAAACCTTTGTAAGAGGTCTACCTCTAGTAAATGTTTTGAAAGATAAAAACTCAAAAACTGTTAAACTGATTACATTAATTGACAAAATGTTATTTTTTAGATTTTAGAACAGAAAGCTAAATAACCTAACAAGTAAAATAAATCAACATTGTTTTTTAATTATTAATCAAATTCTTTGATAAATTGGAAAGCCACAGATAACAGCAAATATATTCAACAGTTATTGTAACAGTTTAACTACACATCCAACATCATTAGTAATTTGTGATTTGAAAAACTATTTGCTTAACATATTTGTTAAATAAACTAATAATAGAAAATACAATATTATATCTATATGCTCCTGACTGTTAATTGAAATAAATTATTTACATCCTAACCTATTGTCTTAACTCTAGATGATACAGTAACTGAAATTTGTAGATTTATTCTCTTTATATATGGGTGCATTGGGAAGTGAACATTTAGCTTGAATGTGTGAATCATATGTAAATTATTTTGGTATAACTTCATAGTTTTGTTGCAGTTAACAGCAGTTATTTTTTGAGGCAGTTATTTTTTGAGGAATTTATATTAATGGAGAATTATAACATATTGTAATCATATGATGAAAATTAGTGAAGACTCGCAATTTCCTAACATAGTCAAATATTGGAATTAACTCAATTCATATGTTAATTTTATTTGATTAACAGCTTGTTTTGGCCTATTTAGATAAGGGACAGTTATTTTATGTTAAGCCTTTACAACCAAGTTATTATTTAAACTTATAGTGTCGTTTTTAGGCATCATAAAATAACTATAGTATTGTATCTTGATGCTTACCTGCTGGACTCTCGCGTGAGTGCAGAGTGCGACGACGGTGTGATGTGTTGCTCGGCCATAGACGACGCTGGGGGACACACGCAGCTGCTTGTGTGGGGCCTGCGCAGGCCACCCGCGCGCGCTACCTGCCCGGCACCATGCCAGGGCGAGCGCTATACCGCCGCCTCTGCATCCACTGACTCAGACACTTCACAAACACATCACCGTCCACTGTCCACTATCAACAACTGCACACTTGGCACTGAGCATTCAAACACTGCACACTCACTGCGAGACTATCTGAAACAAAAGACGAACACAGTCAACCATCTGAACAATGCTACGTTACATAAACATTTTAATAATTAGCACAACTTGTCACCTTTGTCGATAGATATCAAACACGACAAAATATTAATACGCGTTCTATGGAAGCGCAACAGGGATCAGGTTTCCTAGAAATTATTGTAATGGATGACACATCAAGGACGGAGTTTTGCTTTTAGTTATTTTTCAATCCATTCCACAGTGAGACAGCGACACAGCTGGCCGAGCTGTCACTGCGTAATAATGATACCAGTTCCGAAATAATAAACTTCTAAACACTATTGATTTAGTAGAATTAGATTTTTTTATATAAAATACTGCCATTTTCGTCGTAATGGAGTGTGTAGTAGTTTACATAGTTTACAATTATTTATTACTCCAACCTGCTTGTTACAAAATAGATTGGTTATATCAATGAATTACGGTCAAGTATGATATTTTACAGGGTCTTATTGAAACTGAATACATTAAGTGTAAAACTACATACAATTTATGTTGAAATTTAAGCACTATTTATCATATACAGAAACACAAGTCTGATACATACATTAAATTAGTTTTGTTGGATGTCAACATAAAATATATATTTTTTTAATAATTAAAAATTAAAACGAAGTGGTATATTTTTATATTGAACCGATACGTTAAGATGTTACAATAATTATTTTATTATATATAATATAATAAAATATTAATTATTTTATTATGTTATAAATTTAATATGATATAAATTATTAAATTTAAATATTTTAAGTACTAGTAACTGGTTTATTTTGTACTTGGATAATGTAGATAACTAAAATATGTTTAAATAGTGAAAATTTAAATTAATTTATAACATAATAAATTATATTTATTATTCCGCAATAGGTCAATGCAAATCATTCACGATTCTGCTTAATTTTAATTTAATATTGACTTAATGCGTATTCATTTAAGACATTGCATATCAATAAGTTCAAAAATAATGCAGACAGCTTTCTTTATACGAACTACTATTCATAAATGAACGTGTAACTCTAGCAACACTGTAGTAGCGAACAGCTACTAACTGCTGCCAACATAATAATAGTAGAGCAATGGTGACAACATTGATTTTTTTCTGCATTATTTATTTCTACCTCCGCTACGCAACAATAATAACAATGCAATGTGTTCATGCATCGTAATAATTAGTAACGAAGTACCATATCGTAATTATACACTATAGTAGGTATTTTATAACATAGAAGTAATCACTGGCTTAGAACAATTAAAAATAAATTTCGAAGTCTTTACTATTCACTTAGGTGACAAAAATAACGATTATGAAGTTACCTTAAAATATGTTTTCAACAAAATTGTCGAGGCGCATTCTCCAGTTTGTAGACTAGACAAAATCTATATTCATGCATGTGTGACTGTGTCGATACACATAATATTGAGAGTACTGGTGGTTCCAAAAGTGTGAAGTTTTGTATGCTATTGGCATATTGGGGGATGTGTGTGTTATACCAATTTTTAAGGGCATCCAGACTCGGTTTAGCAAACTTTGCGCTTTTATTATTGATATTTATATAAAAGATAACTGTAATAACCAGAAGTAACATATTTTTATGTTCGTTAGTTTGAACTCGCAACAAACTAAAAATTGCATTTAATACAGTTACAGATTGTGTAAAAGGTATAATTTAATATATCCTACTAATGTTATAAACGCAAGAGTTTAGATAAATCAGAATTAAATTTGTAACAGAAATTATTGACCTGGAAATAACACACTACTTTCTACACTAAAAACTTTGTGCAGATCAGTCTTTCTCTAAGATTTAGATTTTTCTCTAAGGAATCGACAATGAGTTGTCAGAGAGCGACATAGACTTCCTTCAGGAATAAGAGTTCTTTAGAGACGATATATACAGTAAAGACCAAACGGGCAAGTCAATCGCAGAAAGCTAGTAGTAGTGTCACAAATCAGGCGCGTTTTAGAACAGCAATATATAATAGAACTGCGCCCTGCGGTTTCACCCGCTTTAAGTTATACAACAATTCTAGTATCTTTTATGCTGCGCTGTTATTGGTCCCAGCCTGATGTAATTTAGCCTAAAAATTTTCTTGATATATTGGGGTATGTAATAATGATTTTTTTCTGATTTTATAGTCTAGGCTCTGCCTCGATATGCCAGTCAATCAGTCAGGTTCTCCTTTCATATATATAAAATTTAACATTTATTACACCTACATATAACATTTTATTGAAATAACTTTGAAAATCAGAGAACGTTTATGCTAACTTTGCACCCCCTGAAAGGTCGGAGGAATTTTGTGATTTTCGAAAACATATTTTACACGTATTTCATAGCTTTCATTCAGTTAAATTTCATTCGGATAACTTCAAAAACAGCTAAGTTTGCACCTTCGTTCTTCTTAGTGCTCCCTTACGTTATAAAAGAAAGCCTTGTGCAAAATATCAAGTCAAAAATGGGTGTAATCTAAAGTGGGAAGTTAACAAATTGGCTAATTAAGTTTAAACTTTCCATCATAACTACTACAGATAGTCAGAATAATATAGTAATTTAAATATATATTTTACACTAGGGTTCGACCTCATACGAAGTTCATCTGCGCTTATTTCTACCGCATCAAAAAGCAGTGTTCGCAATGTTGTGTTCCGGTTTAAAGGGTGAGAGTGAAACCACCCAGTAATGTGACTTAACATCTTCATGTCACAAAATAGCAGTCTATACGCTGCGGTGGCGGTTGCTATCACGCGGACCGTATGTTTGTTCGTTGACTTTAGTAATATATAAAAACAACTCCTAGGTGTGATTGATACAGCTCAAAATAATATATATCCCATAATTCTGGGACAATGTCATTTATTAGCAATTTTGACAAAATGTAGAATTTCAGACGATTTAACAGACATGTTCAGAAGTTTTATTTTTCGAAAATAGACATGCTGAACATGAATCCAAATGCGATCATTCACGTTAATTTCGAAATATCTACATAAAATTACAGTTTTAAGTTGTTACTAATCAGACAAACATTGCCTTGTATTTACTATACATGTATCATGAAATAATATTACGACTATCGATTTAAATATAAACCATCATATCTCTCAAGTTGCATCAAACTACACAGAAGGCAGAAATCTATTAAATTGAGTTCAGTACTTTAGAAGTTCATCTTGGACAAACACCGTGACACGAAATTTGGATATATAAATAACGATATACCTACATAAATACAATCTAATAAAAATAAAGCGGTTCCAAAGTCAGACATAATGGCTAGAAATGAAGAGACAATTTTAAAGAACCTGACAACTACATTTTTTATAAGCTCTAAGCTTAACGTCTGAATTATTATAGTCCCGAAGCTATCTATCAACCTGTGATAAGCAAATATGATATTCAAAAGCTGATCTAAATATAAACCATTGTTTTATTACTAAGAACAATCCGTGAAGTAGTCTTGAGGATTGGCAGTGGTCAGCGAACTTCCCTATAACAACATTGTCTGTCACATAAACGCCACTTAACTTAGCATGTGAGTGTCACACATGCGCGTACGCATATCAAGGGCGGTGGTACCGCGGCCTGTGGGTGGGGCGAAGGGCCAGGCTGTGTGAACGACCGCACCGTCTGTCCGGTCGGTCCTGGCATACATACAATAAAAACAGATGGCCTATTCAATACAAAATCCGTGAATAAAATCGTTTGCATAAAGTCAGGTGTGAGGTGCCTAGTCTATATTGACCAGGTTCTTTTTACGAGATCGTAAACAAGGTAACAAAGTTAATTCCCTCTTTGTAGACAGGTATTGGATCATCTGTACCGGTTTAATTTGTGTTTCAGGTTGGTTCGCAGCGCCTGGTGTCGGTTAACACGTATCAGTGCGTTCACTAATCTACATACTTATAAAATAACCAATATCGTAAATGCGAAAGTGCCTGCCAAATAACGGTGAAACAGGCCGACCGGGTTCGGAACAAGACAAGTTCTCTTTCACATTATTTTGAAATTTATCGACCGCATAAACTTTAATATATTTATAAGAGATTTCGTAAAAAAACAGCTGTTTATTTATTGTACAAGAAATTCAGATATATGAATGATATGATATATGTAACGCCACAGTTGCAAAAGAAAAAACCAAAGCAAATTTGAAACAATAAATAAAACGCAATTTTACAAATCATAAGGGTATAATTTGGAGTAAGGAAATAGAAATAAAAATCTAAAGAAATTATTAAGCCTAATTCCGGTAGTACTGTTTACTGTTTTACCAAAGCGATAAACGCCGGTGCTTGAAATAAACCAGCCGTTACGAATCTAAACAGCCTATAAACTTAGGTTTAGCAAGAGTAAGACTTTGAATCTGTTAAGGTAAACTTAATCTTGTTAAAACGATGCTGTTTGAAAGTCATCGAGAAATCATAAATTTGGGTTATTGGTGCAATTTAGCGGTCTCATAATTTACTGACTATCGCAACTAATATTATAAATGTGAAAGTTAGTTTGTTTGTATATTGTATTGTTTGTTTTTTTTAACGCTTTATCTACTTAACCGATCGTCATGAAATTTTACTAGGAACAGTAAGAGTACTAATTCCATGGAAAATTAACGCGGGCGTAGCCGCGGGTAAAAGCTAAGTATTTCATACTAGCTGTGCCCGTCCGTGTGAATTCGTCCGCGTGTAGTTTTTTTAGGCACCATACCTTTTTACTTAAACCTATAAACATTTTGAATATTATATTTATTTACATATATAAATCAATAGCCTAAATAATAAGTTTTAAGCTTCTAGCCTAACAATAGCGATACTTCCATGCAACTTTTCATTCCCCCTTTCGACCACTTACAACTCTTATGTCGAATGAAAAAGTAGCCTATGTCCTTTCTAAGGATTTAATCTATCTGTGCACCAAATTCCATTAAAATCGGTTCAGCCGTTTCAGATGGTTTTGGAATTAAGGAAACAAGGACAACGTAATAAAATGAGAATATATTTGTTACTTAAATTAGAAAAAAAAAAAATACAAAAATAGTGTACGATTTAAGTTTTTTAAGGAAATGTCGATTGAGGTACCGGATCCGACAGTTAGCGGCGTGGGCAGCAGTATTCCTGTCGCGAAGCTGAGCACTGTGATATCCACCACGTTTGCTCATCATGGAATTTATGTGCAACATTCCTCTTTTCTTGGGGAGGTCTTTGTTTAGCAGCGGATGTTTTACAGCTGCTAAGACTGATGATGACTAAAACATTTCCGTATGATTGAAAAGCGACTGTTTGATCTTGCGAAGAATATTTCTTCTTGTTAGTGAAAAACAAGATTAATTATGAAAATACAGAAAAAGATAGTTAAAATAATACTGATTTATTAACATGAATAAAGATCACATCACACAAAGATCACTTTAATCACTAATTATTTCAGAAACGCTTCATTTTATCAATTTTCTTTATATACTCGTGCACATTATGTATTTTATAGGTAGTCGAGAATGATTGTTTATTTATAATTATTATAATGGAAATCGTATACCAGCTTGCATATCAAATGTCCATAACCCTTGCACTTAATTGTTAGTCTTCAACATGAAATAAAATAAAGTTAACATATTGCTTATAATAAGTATACAACATATTACAGGGAGTTACTTTATAGTTCCCGTTCTCGAAAGAATACCGAGAACGGAAACAGGAATGATATAGCTAATAATACATGTAATGATAATGTCCATTTGGGGAAAAAATTAGAATCAGTCAAGTTCTTTTTGGGTTTATGTTACAAGCGTACGTAATTGAAAACTTACCTCTTTATTAGGCACTTCATTGTGTGATATTATAGGTAGATATATTATTTAGAGAGATTTAGTTCTTGTAAGAACTTACATATTTAAAGACATGAATCTTCACTTAGAAATGTACATATATTTTTCACATAGGCTTATATAAAAAATATAATATAGCCTATGTACCCTAGAACCGGATTTCTTGAACCCTCGGGGGTATCTTAGGCCACATGCTATAAACCTAAAACAAAGGGCAATATTGTTTACATAGTAAGTAATAATTGAGCGTATATCTTTTTCATATTTTTTTATATTACCAAGGAACCCGTATTTTCTGTAACTCTATGAATATATAGCTTTCTCGTGGTTAGAAAATATTTGAAATCAGTGGAGAAGTTTTAATAGCTTATTAATTATAAGCTTTTTATTAATTCACAAGACATCTCATACGTTGATCTGTCTCCGAGATAAGTAGTTTAAAGCACTTGTTACGGATATGAGACAACAGAGGAAATACAAATATACTACTTTAATCCACACATTTAACATCTAGACACAGAACAAACGTAAATATCCGTCCCCGTCAAAAATATATAAGAATTATTGCTCTGGCGACAGCTAGTATAAAATAATACTCCCCTACTCTTTTCGCATGACAGGATTACTTCTATACAGTAAAAATTAACATGCATTACGCGTACATAACGGACCGTAATCACAGACCATGGTGGTTCCCTGTATACCAACTGCTTTGGAGGGCCGAACAAAACACGCAGTGGAGTTATTGTAAAGCAACTGTACCGTTAGGAATTAAATACTTGTTACTGAGACTAATGAGCATCTAAGTGCATTGACACTTTGGTTGTGATACACTAAGAATTACTTTCAAATATTCCTTAATTCTAGCTAACCTTTTAAAACATCTAACGAACGCCACACCAAACGGTACGGGCCATTCTAGCCTAGCAACACCCAACCTGTTTCGAACAAACCTGTCCAGTAACGATTCAATCGGCCGTACCTTGCGGGACGAAAAATAAACTCGGCGAAGAGCACCAGGTGCACTTTCCAGGTAGATTTGTTCGTCTTTTTTTTTTGTTCAATATCTTAGGACTCTATTACGTCCCGGCGTAATAGCAGGTAGGTTAGCTATTGAGAATTTGAGTTGATTTCCAATATGCACCAATGCCGTTTTTGGTCACGTGATCCGCTGTTGTTACTGCGCGTGAGTGGCTCGGAGTGAAGGCAATAAAAAAACAACGCAAATCGCCGCCGCGCCGCTGCGATTTGTTATTCCAACGTGACCTTCCTTGACTCCGAAACTCGACGCTTATCCTCTTGTTTTAAAGTTTATGTATTATCATCGTTCTAATGTTAGTGAATAACTAATAAAGAGGTTTGTTTATAAATAGAATCGGTTGCCCCTGATTCATTAGTAACTCTCACGGCATAATATTTATGTTTTGATATTTTGGAGAATGCTATCGGATGAGTTAATTAAGTAACAGAAAAAATTTACCATGTCACTAGCCCCTACGCAGTAACTATTAGAGTACTTACGTTCTCTACCTGAAATCACGTGTCCAAGGCTCTAACACGAGATTTAACCTTACAACGGGCATCATTCGGCACCGTCAAGATTATCTTTGCTGAGTTTTTGTTAAAATTTAAGAGGTTTTCGGGGCAAACCATGCGGAGCTTTAACAGCAAAGACATAAGGCATGTTTCGCGTTGTCTATCATTGTGTGAAGCGAGGGGCTGCGCCCCAAGGCCGCGGGTCGACAACCCGGCTGTGCTGCAGCAGCCACGTGCGAAACCAGCTCGCCTCGACAACATCGCAGTAAACACTCTTGCCAATTAGGCAGCCCAAACCGAAAACTCAACTTGTACCTCGTTACGGATATGTCTAACTATAAGAATTGAACGAGTCTTTGTGTCGTCAACAATGTGAGTGAATTTAGAGCACGAAATATATTTATATAAAAACTGTACAAGAATTATAAGAAAAGAATATTTGTTCTTTGTATAGAACGGGAGTAGTAAACTGAAAATAACTCATCTGCTCTGTGGCTCGTTATTAAATTATTTATCTAAGAGTAATACAGGCATGAATATAAATGGAGTGTTTGTTTGAAAAATTAAAATAACTGCTTAGTACTAAATGACAGACAAAAAATTTAAAAAAATTGCATTTTCAAAAATTTTTGTCTGTCTGTTTGTTTCAGGTAATCTCTAAAACGGCTGGACCGGTTTTGATGGATATTACTTGCAGTTAACTTATATAATAAGGAGTAACTTAGGCTATATAATAACATCACGAATAATCATCATCATCATTACCAATAGAAACGAACTATCAATCAAAAATGTAGCATAAACGGGCGAAAACTATACGTGGCGTGCGCTGGGTGGAAGTATGTCGTTTAAAATGGAATATACTGCCCCAGGTTACTATTCCACGCAGACGGAGTCGCGGGCACAGCTATATTGATATAAACTCTATAGCATTCGTAGAAGAATCTTGCATACAAGAAAGAATATAAAAGAACGTGCCCGACGGCGCATTCAATAGAGTTCCTGTCTTGCGCGCCAAAGGTGGGTTAGATCCCCCCACTTAGAATAAATAGTTATATCATATAATATACATTTGTATTTTTCTTGTGTGTGGATATTATATATGTATTTGAGTATTATACATCTAATTCCTCTGTTTTCTGATATCTGTAAGTGTTTAAGCTACATATCTCGGAGTGAGAATAACGTTTGAAATGTCATATGAATTTGTTTATTCAATTTATGACAATACATGAAGCATTGTGCATTGCTCGTTACATCCCTAGTTACGAGGCGAGGCGCACCACATAACTTACGACGTAAATGCCATGGTCTGAAGAGTTCCTTATTGCCATCCTTACTGTAATGTAACAATGACGTCTCCTGGCCTTCACAGCTAAGGTGGCCAACCATGACTACACGTTATAGTGCAGAAACAATAACATTGAACACTATGTTTAATCAACAACTTCGTTTGCTTAAATCGTGCTGATATTAATTAATTAATTACCACAACATCTCATACAGAGACGTGATTCCGTGATAATTTGCTTAAAGCACAAGTGTAACGGACATCAGACAACAAAAGTATCATAAATATACTAATTTAATACATATATTTAGAGACACAGACAATTCGATGGATTCCGTGGAAGACAAGGGACATTACTGTAGAACGTTTCTTTAATTTACCGAGTCTACAAGAATGAAGGCCACTTGTGTTTGGAATAGAAAATGAGAATGCAAGGCAATGAAGGCAAATCGGGGAACATAACTGGCGTGTAGAAAAATATATATTTATTATCTTATAATCAAATAAAGATTTCATGCCCAAGAATAGTATCATACAAACAAATATAATTTTTTTTGTAATAATCAAAAATAACTATGAATATCGGAGGTAAAATTAAGGTAGTTCGGCACCTCACAAAGTATAATGTACGAGCGGGCTATCAGAATTACGATAAAATACGGGCGTATATCTGTAGAAAATGTTGCTGCTTCGTGCAGAGGGACAAAGGATGCAAACCATTCAGATCAGACCAAGAAATAGGCCGTCGTAAATCTCTACAAAGGTTAGTTTTTGTCACCTAACAAAGCACAAATTGTGTTGTGTAAAATTCATATATTCAAATAACAGTGGTGCTGCGTATACCGGTTTGAAAATGAGTCAACAATTTCGGGTATATAATAAAAAAAAAGAATTTTAGAAACGGCACCCTATGTCTGCGGGAGTGCAACAAATTCAATGTGTAATAATGCACCCCAGGAGGAGTCAACGACCGGCCCAGTGCGCCCGCGCCCCCGCCGACGACTGCGCCACTCCGGAGCCCTACGGGTTCAACGACCCTCCGACCCTACGCCGAAGTCCCCTGCAAATTATACACGAGACAGGCAGATCGTCTCTCAATTAAAGCACGCATGCATAGATCACAGTGCAAATGAGAGTTTTAGGCAACGTTTTATATCATGTCACTCAGAAACGCCATTTCTCGATATAAACGCGTGAAATTATATGTTTGACAAACTGTCAAGTTTGATCGTTTGAATATATTCCCTGGAAACCAAAAAACTTTCACATCAAATTCAAAGCAGAGCCCGAATGCACTTCAGACAGAAGTGCATAATGTTTATCAAAACCACCACGCATCATGAAAACGCCAACAAATCAGTAGACCAGTTAAAGATAAATATACGCTGCCGGCACTATTTCTGTACGCGCGCTTCAGGGACACACTAGACGAGAAATAAAACGCCTACATTGCTGGGCGCTCTCTAAACTTGTTTGCATGCAGAGGTATTTCCCTAGCCAAGATATAATTCCACATTTGCTAGTCAAACAAACATGGACCCTGCATACAAAATATAATAGAAACTTCAACAATAAATCAAGCAAACAGTGAAACATTAAGGCTATCCAATGTCTACTTATAACATTACCCAATATTTCAACTACTGGTACTGAATTTGTTGAGTTGAACAATTATTCTTATAGCACATGACAGCGTTTAATATCAATTCCTATAAATCCTCGTTGGAAGCTACATTCAGGCCGAATATTTAATATATCACAAGGTGGCCCGCACATCGATCTGCTAGCATTTGCATGTGACCCAATTAACTGAAATAACATGTAACGTTGCAAAAATAGCTGTCGCGGGTGAGAACAAAGAACGTACTCTGAGAACGGCGTTGAGGTCACAGAACATCACGTTTACTGTAATACGTTATACTTTCATATAACAATATACTTTTTTTTTTTAAAAAAAATCTCCTTCCAAAAGTTGTATTAATGGTGAATTGAAAAGCCGAACAAAGCATCAGTTTCGATCGAGTCGGGCGGTGAAAGCTATGGTGTTGCAATGCAGCATCGACGCAGAGCCAAAAGGTTTCGTGACGGCCTGTCCGCGTTTCTTACACAATATACAACGATCAGAACTACACAACTAAACGAATCGACAAAGAATACAAAACACTTTGTTTACAGACAATAGAAGGCGCCATTTCTTGATTAAGTAGTTAAATGAAGTACCGGCGAGCTAATCACAGTCGATAGGCGCTATGGCGTGTTTTACGCCTTCGCTGCCCAAAACATGCTTGGTGGTCACGCAATAAACAAAATAAATATTATGGAAGTGAATGCCAAAGTGTGTCAGCCGATGAAAGAATCGAGTTCAAGTCTACGGTCGTTTACGCAATGCGCGTAACTAGGCCAATATTGTATCTCATTCTGCGAGCTGTAATCTGCTCATAGGATATGATTCGAGCAACGTCACGATAAGTGCTTTATCGGCTAATGGATACTATGTACAGTACACATAGCATTATTGATTCGCTTCATAAGTGAACATTTACCAGAACGTATTTTATAGGAATGCTAGTGATTTAGTTACCTAGGTCTGAATCAAACTTCAAACAGGTCGCGTGCATGTTTGTGATGCATTAATAGTGGCAAAATAAACGCAGCATTTATTACCTGGCGAACAGTTCTGCTGTTAAACGTAATGTTGGTGCGGCCGTGTTTTCCATGCTGGTAAGACAGGTGGCCACCTATTTCGGTGCAAGCGCGTTACGTAACACAACGCTGAAACACCACGTGCCGCCAACAAACGAATTTAAACATACTACTTCCTACTTTCAATACTCTAGAGCTTAATGGAAACTATGTCAATTTTAATATTATAACGCGATACTGATAAAAATTTGTCCAATTTTTCTTTATTAGTAAATAAATGATGTCTCGGAAGCAGAAATACAAAATAATACTCGTATTTATAACTCACAAATTCAGAATAGAGCAATACATAAATAACAGCCTTATTGAGTTTCGTCAATATCGTTCAATCGTTTCATTGCAAACTGTTCCGTAAGTTTCCATTTTGTACGAGGGTTGAATATTAATAAAGGCATATCGATTGACCTCGTCGGGTTAATAGCGGATGGAGAACGAATTCTAAAGAGATTTGAACGTAAGTTGACGGCTGTACGCTTTTGTTTACTTTTTTTAAACTCGGTAGGCAACAATGTTATTGCAGTGTAGGTAATGAAAGGTGTCGGTGTCGGGCTTGCGGGCGGGCCGCGACGGATCGATACGGACGCGGCCCTGGCTGCCCTGCCACCTTGTACCCCTGCCAATTCAACATAGATCCGCGCATAGCCAGACCCTCTTTATACGGTCCCAATAAACGCTGTCTACCGTCTGCCCCCACAGACCTCTATAAAATGGACACGAGCATGTTTACTATGGGATAACTCATAGAGGACTGCTGATTGATTAAGCTTCGAAATGGTCGGGATTTGATGTGTTCTCTTTAATTCATACAGCTAAACAGTACGATATCCCAACATAGGTTAATACATCTGTTAAATAAAGTAAATATTTTTAGCAAACTAATGCATGGGGGAGGTTGTCTAATGATATATGTCCGATAATGGGTTTTATTAAATTAGGATAATTTATTGTGGATTTTGTTTAGACAATTTTATACTTGTAGTATAAAATTCACTAAAGAAAATCCGCCGTCGTAATCGTAATCCGTATACGACACAGGAATTCCTTCATACATTATTAAATATTAAATAGAGAAAAAAGTGCATGAATGTTATGCACTTTTTTCGCTATTTAATAATAGAAAATGTTTAATTATATTACAACAATAATAATATGTTTAATTCGTATAACAGTTGGGGGTAAACCACCTGGTTTTCCCCCAACTGTTGAAAGAATCTTAGTGCATAATTTAGACTAAAAATCTGTAATAGCGATTTTGTAATAAATACACTTGTCATTATGATTATATACACATATATATATATATATAAATGTGTCACGGAGTTTGTACGGGAAGAACTTTTAAAGTACTGAACCGATTTGAATTATTTTTGCTCACTGCATACAGAACAATTGACAATATCTGTTGGGTTAGCTAATATTACATATCTATAACAGAATTGTTTCTATAAAAATAAAAAAATTGTTCTAATTCTAAAATATATCCACGTAAGTTGTATCGAACAAGTGTAAACTATATACTTATATTACGAGGATTGCAGCCACAAACACGGTTCGCGTGATGGAATGTTTCAACATCGCCTTTAGTCACTCGTGTTATCGCAAGGATATCAATAGAGAACCGTCAACGTTGTGCCTGGAAGATTGAACGTATTACTGAGAAATTTCAATACCTGACCCTTCATTGTGAGCACATCAATGCGAACACTGCTGTTAATGGACGAAGCTACCTCATTTTAGACTAGACCTATACGGACAATCATCGCATAAAGTAAATGGTAATGGAACATTCCGGGAATATTCCATGGTATTGCGAAGCTTACGGCAACTGAAAGATTGTAGAATCACATGTTGCTGCAAGGCTTGATGACTATGATTGATTAATTAACAGATCCTACTTTATCTTTCATAAAATCTTTTGTGTTTTCGAAAACGACTGGCAATTTTTTTTTAAATACGCATTATTCACATAAAATCGGTTTAAAATACATCATATTTTGCTTTCAACTAAACCAAAATAGTGATAGCGTGTGTTATAAGTGCCCAAAAAATAGTTAAACATTCTTAGAATTTCTATTTTATTTAACTATTATTTTAATAAGATTTTACTGATACGCAAGTGAAACCCTGTGCGTTAGTAGTCAACCGCACGTAATATTTCGCTTTACGAGACACAATAAACAGCGGATGCTTCGAGAAGATATCGACTATACATAACATTAGTCGATAAAGTTATAAAGAAGCCCGTATTGTCCAGGGGTCGCATAGAGCACGCGTGTAAAAAAACGCTTAATCCTAATGAAACTGTATCAATAATAAACTAAAATATAAAGTCAGTAGATACTTTAAATAATGACATTTCTTAATAATTTTGCATAATCATGAAACTGCTTATTGTTATATGTGGGTAGGGGATATTTTTAAAATGTGGTCTATTGTGCAAACAGAAATTGGGTTATGAGGTTTTAATAAACACCTCTTACATATTTTTGTATTTTTTTATCTAGCTATCCACTTCTAAGATTAATACAATATTTTTGATTAGTTTGCCAATTTCACAGTAAATAAGAAACATAGCTAATAATGGTTGACTAGGAGATAATGCCATCTGGCATTAAGTCAACCATTTGTACATTTTGTAACATTTTGTGCAATAAAGTTAAATAAATAAAATAGCAAGGTTTAAGGCATAGTACAGTAATGATTAATAACTATATAAACAATATTTTATTAATATTTTATAACTGTTCAAATAGGTTGATTAAATCACGAAATGTAGGTTAGTTTTAATACGTTCTAGAAAGCGGAGAATCCTCACAATGTAAATGTAGAGATGTGTTTAATGTTTACTTGCCTATCTTATCTCTATAACATCCTAACAACCAAGACAAGATGATTACTTAAATAAGTAGAATTCTGTAACTATGTTCCATGAATATAAATTATAACCTTTACAGTGAAAGAATAAATGCAGTAAGTGTGATGAAAATATACATTATTGTTAATATTATAAAATTATACTGAACATTAAAAAAAGTAGTTTCAGGAATGTATCCAATTACTAATCATACAATATTTATTGATCACATTTATGTAAACTTTCATTGTTCTGAAACTGTATCAATACTATATGAATATACCAAGCAAACCATACCTTCTAACTTGTATTATCTACTATATTATATACATATACCTCATATTGCATGATATAAATTTCTTTTTCGTTTTTCAGAGGTGCAGATAATATATATGCTATAACATAAATGCAATAATTATTGAATTACATATTAAATTAAGAATATTTTAATTATAATTATTCAACAAACAGGATAAAGCCATATGAATAACCACAAAATCTTAAGCATGTACTGTTTCCCTGTGACCCTGCTGCAGAAAACAAAAAATCAGCTAATAATAAATGGAATTTTCTTTGTTCTATCTAATCTATTATACATGTGGCTGTACAATAAGCATATTAATAAGTTTTATCTAAAGGTGCTAAACCTCTCTATTAAGTAAATAAGAGTTGCTCCTTAAAACTTAAAGATTATACAATTTTCAAATAACCCTCAAGTCTTGAAAAATATTGTTACAAATTCAACTCTTGTGCCTATCAAATTAGTTGGGACAGGTTTGTAATTAAATTTTAGTTTATAATTAATGTGTTGTCCCATCCAACTTTAAAGAATAAGAATAAAGTAACCACTTACAATATGTTTATTTTAATCAAAACTGCTTGTACATCAATTAATTTTTAAAACTAACTCTGTCTAAGCCCGTTGACTAGATTGAGGGTATAAGAAAAAATAAAACTTTTACCCCTTAAATAGCTAAGGAGGCTGTTACCATTTAAAGTTCTAAAATTCAAATTGATGTTCTGGTTAGATATTCCTTTGTTGTATGATGTGACATCATTGAAAAAGAGTATAATAATTTGCCATGAGCACTTTAGAAGATAGAATGGCCCATAAGCTTTATGTTAACATTTTTTATAGTCTAAAATATTATTTCTACACATAGTGCAATAATTGAAAATAATAGTATTACAACTGCAAATATTATAAAACATGAATAATACCAACAAAAAGACACATCAAAGAAAGACAAAGAAAATTTAATTATTACCTTAAATGTGGTTTACAACACAATAAATTGTAATATATTTTTATTTATTCGTGTAGTCGTTTTATTATTGTTTTTGTGATTTAATAAATCACAAAAACAATCACCACTAGCCATCAAGAAAATATTAGATATCTTAATGAATAGTACCAATAGGCAAACATAATTTCCAAGTATATTTATCTATAATTTAAATAGATTATAAATGACTGCAGAATTGAGTAAAATGTCAGGAGAATATTTCTTTCTCTTATCCTGGTCGTGATTTACAAAAGGGAATTGAGTAAAACAAACTCTTACATCATGACCTTCCATTATATAGAGCAATCTCAATCATGGACGATATTAAAAAGAATAACATACTATAATCAATCAAATAACTTACATTGAGCTCACTAGTTATTCAGCAGCAGAATAGATAATGTTCAACTAAGCCTGTTGGCCTAATTTACACACATTGCAAGTACCTCAAATAAGACGTAATAAATGGCTAAAAACGCAGTCCATTTATCGTGGGTGACGTTTCACAGAAATTCAAATCGATTATTTAATCACTCTGCTTGAATTTCAAGGAAAACACTTCCAGTTCACAAAATGTCACTGTTTCAAGATGAAATGACACTATTCAATTTTGATCCATACTGATTTTCACTTTTTTCCGAGCACTGTGAGTTGAACAAAAACAGCTGGTTTTGCTCAAAACTCTGGAGTATCTTTTTTCTTAGGCTATAGAAACAAGCCATAAGTTTTAAAAACCGATTCTTGGGAAAATTTTACAGTTTACAATAACCGTAAATTATCTTATAGGTGGCGCTGATGTCATATAGATTTTATTATATTTGTCTACCCGTTGTGTAATTAAAGACAGTATGCTATGATTATCCCATTTAGTAGTGGAAATTTAATATACTACAAAAGTTAAAATACAATAGTTGACACAGAAAAAATAAAAATTAATAAATTGTAACATATATTTGTAATGGAACAGCTACAGACCATAATATATGGAATAAAACATTGAAATATAACTCATTATTATTTATTAATTTCTTATTTTATAATTCATATGTAAAATTGTGCCAGGAACTAAGAATAGACACAACTTTAATGAAAACAAATAATTTTTCTAATAAGCCATTATTTATAGACAATAATATAATGGAATCGAATATAAAATAAAGATATTACTTTTTACATAAATACATCAAAATCTTTATATAGATCAAAATTTTTAGTACTTTCTTGTTCTTGAATTACATTAATATACTCTTCATCTTTGGATAAACATAAATTTTTGAGTATTTCTGATGGTGATGGCACATTTTTGTCAATAACAGGAATGGAATCTATCAGTGCTTCGAGATGCACATCATCCGTTTCAATAATATTAGCCGAAGATGATGGTGTATTTATAAATAATGATGAACTGGTATTGTGCTGATTATTTTCAATGTTACAATTATTGGTTTCATTGTCGGAAATCAAACTAAAATTTTCAGATTCCATGTCTTCCAATGACAATTTTGCTCCACTACGCACTAACTCAGCATTAGCCTCCGAAACTTCAGAATAAACTGTTTCTACTAGCCCCTTCTGGTCGGTTTCTTGTGAAGACTCACGAGATTCACTTTCATGTCTTTTCTTCAGCTTTTCTACTAAATCTCCACTTTTTCGAATAACTGTTCCAGGAGGTTTTGATGGACACTTATGGGTTCTTTGTGAAACCTGAAATAAAAATATTATTAATCAAACATATATATGTATTATACAGAATTTTCGAGATGGCGTCTATATTGCGAGATACTCAAATATTAAGTGTTGTTAAGTAAAAAAAAGCCTATTCTAAAGATTCAAAATAAAATAGACAAGAAATGGTATTTGTTATAAATGAGCAAGTAGTAATTTTTAAACAAAATTAAATATAGATAAAAGAATAAAACTGACATCCCAATTTGAAGTTCATATTGTTCAGGTATCACTCAGGGCCCACACCTTGGCCCCATCTTATTCATATTTTTATAAAAACTTATTTAACAATTGTTATGTTTTGGAAGTTATCATGTAAGATTAAAATTTTAAAACGTGCTGATAAAAATTTGGAGAATGATAATAAATAAATAATAGAATTCTGAACGCCTGCAGTAAGTTGGTGGATTTAAACTTTGACTCGTACAAACAGCAACAGATCAACCTACCTAAATCTGTCAAAACTTCGCAATCGATATTAATCTACCTTATCGAGCGTTTGAGTTCAAAATTGGCTATAAAAATTGACAGATTAGGGTATATTGGCCTGTTGCTTACCGTACACCTGGTTTAGAAAAAGAGTTTTAAAATAACTTAATGATAAATATAGCGAAAATATTAAGTGTATCTTCGCGCCTTTTCAATAAACAGTACAGTTGTAATTACCCAAGTAAACGATTGATATATATTTATGATTTATGTTGTATTTTAAACGGATAGTCGTTTGTCTAATAAAATAAAAAATAACTCACTTTATATCGAAAGCTTTTATCGCAAGCTGTACATTTGTAAGGCATTACACCAGTATGTATACGCCTATGAACTAAGTATGAAACTCTTTGTCGAAAGCATTTACCTGCAACGAAACAAAATAAAATGGAAAACAATATCACACACCATCACATGTACACCTCACTGTGTACGGACATCGGCCATCATAGTAATAACAAATATAATACTGAAATACATATTTAACACCTAGACAAAGAATAAACACACATTTACATCCTATAAATGTTTGTCCTAGGGCCAAACACATTGAACCCGCAACCCTTAACGCACAAAAAAGGTGCTCTGTAGACGGCGCGTCGACTACAGAGTCTCAGAAAATACTCATTAGAGTTTTAGATCCCAATAAAATTGTTTGTCTTTAATCTTTGGTTTATCGAATTAAGCTATAATATAAACATTTATAAAATATATATACCAAAATATCAAAAAAACACAATTCTGGTGTCTATTAATGTTAATATTTGTACGATTGAAAGTTTAACTCATATAATACAAACTAGGTACATTAATTACCCACCACAAGTTTCACAGGAGAATGGTTTTTCTCCTGTATGTATCCGTTGATGATTATGAAGAGTAGATAATTCCTTAAAAGCGCGCCCACAATAGTTGCAAGAGTGTGGTTTTTCATCGTTATGGTATAATAGATGTTTATGATAGGACTGTTGAAACGTAAAAGTTTTATTGCACTGGGTACACGCATACGGAGTTTCGCCTGAAACATTACAGAAATAAGTTAATTGTATTAGTTATTCACTCATAATATCATAATTTTTTTTCAGCAAGTAAGCATAAAAAAATAGTTAGATGTTATGCTTTATAGCAAAGGTAGCCTAAATAATAAAGCCTTAATCTCTTGTTAGTAAATATTACCTCAAAACTAACACCAATGTTATTTAACCTGTGTGTAAGCGCTTGTGTTTCTTCAGAAAGTATTTAGTAGTAAAACATTTACGACAGACATCGCATTGCCATTGTTTATTGTCATTTCTTTCTAACATTAGAATTTTGTCATCAGCATTAAGATTTTGGTTTTTATCATCTTGCCCTTCTTTTTTGGTATCACTAGAACAACAATTTCCGGATAAAAAACCAAAATGAGCTACTCGTAAATGAACCATTAGAGACCCTCTCATTTTAAAATGCTTTGGACATAAATGGCATTTATAGCGAGTAAAATTTTGATTAGAATTTTCGTCTATATTGTGTATTAGACATTTATGCATCCGCAATATATCAGCATCAACAAATTGCAAGCTACAAACATTGCACGTCGTATTTGCATGTAAAAATGTTTCTGTCTTCACTGTTGGCATAGATAAGGATTGTACACAGTCTTTGACGGAGCCTGAGCATACATCTATAACGGGCACTGTATTTAGTGATACAACAGGCAGTTTGGGATATATTTTTACATATTTCATGGGAGCAGCGGCTGTGGAAGACGGTGTTTTATTTTTAGCCATAGTTGCTTTGGACTTCTTTGGTGGAGCTGTAACTGTAGACTGAATGTCAATCTTAGGTTTTTCTGTTGTCTTGACGACATTACGACGTTGTTCTTCGCAGTTTTTCTTCGTCAACATCTTTACATGGCTAAATAGGTGTATTGTTAGTTTATCTAATCCCGAAACTTCTTCTTGACAAACGGGGCAAAGTATTTTATTTGTTGATACATGAATCAATCTATCTCTCAATGATTGAACTGATTCAAAAACTCCTGTATGAGTACAAACTGGACACGGTAAAAATGCTGCTGTAGCACTCATTTTTTGAGAAATTACGGTATTAATGAAATATTATCACCGTGCACTGTTCTAGGCCACATGCTACCACGATCGCGCGAAACTAAATCTGATGAGTTATTTTTAGGAGACTGCGCATATAAACTTTTGGCGGCATTTCAAGATTTTAACAATGTTAGTCCATTCAAGAACATAGATATTCTAAAGTAAAAAAGCGTTGTAGCGTTAGCGAGAATTCGATAAACATATGGGGAAACACTTTTCCCCATACTTTTATGGCAAGTGGAAAATATATGTAGATTTTAGAAAATTGTTTTTGATTAAAAGATATAGGTATATATTTGAAACTGGATATGTAAAAAAAGTAAACATTGTAATAAATAATAAAATAAGATTGTTTTAAACTACACGCTTAATGTATATTTTAAAAATAAACTATAACGTCCGAAGTGATATATATCTGTAATTCGTTTATAACTTGTATTATAAATACACTGGTTCAAACTTAAAAATTTAATCGATGTCGGTACTTCTAATACTATATGTATACCTATATTTAAATTGATGGGTCGGTATGTAATTCTAAATTATAGCTTTTTTCTAAATGAAAAAGAAAGGTTTATGACCTTTTTTTTGTCTGTCTGTTTATTGTGGCTACTTAAAAAAAGTTAGACCTTTAAAGGGACTTTCACCAGCAGATAGATAATGTTAGAAAGAGGACCTGAGACTACTTTTATTATTTCGTGAAACCTCGTGTTGTTTTTAGTTTTAAATAAATAATTAAAACAATAATGGTGACTGAGAAGATTTCAAAAATAAAATACATCAGAATTTATTTTAATTACATATAGATATTTTGATCCCTGACCATTATTGTTATAAGTAGTTATATTTGTAATACTTACGAATGTAAAATAAAATTAATTCCTGAAACATGACTAAGATTACGTAAAATTTTAGTTATGTTCTATTATCATTATACAATAATTGTTAAAAAATCCAAAACATTGATCCGTTGTTAAGCACACATTTTAACCGATTTTATTAGTGTCTGCTCCGGTTTGTAGTACATTACTACGGCTTGTTTATAAGAAAAAACAGCTGTTTGTCATTTCAATTGTTATTTGAAAAATGGCGGTCAATTTGTATACAATAACATTGTGTCGTTATAAATATTGATCCAACAATTTTTATATCATTGTAGTTTTTATTCTGATTGAACGTTCCAGGGGTAGTAATACTAAAATGTCTGTTGAAGCTGCAGTGCCTCGCTACATGGCGCAACTCCTGGAAGAGTTGGGTTGGAATCAGGGGACCAGGATCCCGTTGGCTAATCCTGATAATCAAGGTTTGGAGACCTTGCTAATCGAAAGGTAAAAATCTCATGATATTATTACTGCGCTATATAAGCAAAAGTATTGACATATATTTAACTTTGTAATAGACAAAATGAAATCCAGCGCTTGAAGGAAGCATTAATTCTTCAGAAACAAAAGTGCGATGATCTCAATAAATATAAAGAGCATGTTCATTCCGAATATCAAGAAAATACAGTAAGCTATCTTTATTTCTTTTATGTATTGTATATTTATTTTATGAATTCTATTGTGTAGAATTATTAAAATCAAATAAGTCCTATAAATAGTAACTGTTTATGTTTTTAGCAACTCCTTTTCGCTCATAAACAGCAGTTAGAACAAGAGGTGAAGCTTCGGCAGCTCTCTTGCAATGAGGCAGACAGGTTCGATCGAGACATTCTTGACTGCGGCAAGCAGAGCAAAGACATCAATGGACGAATGGACCGCCTTCAAAGTAATTATACCTTCATATTACATGCAAAATGATTTATAGAATTATTAATCTCTCTCTTTTATCTAGTTTTATTAGAAATGAAGTAGCCTAGCCTGTGTTACACCTTTTTAGCATCAACTATTTTTCAGTGGTTTACCACAAAACAAACAACCAATTATTTTTATTATATTGATATACCTAAGTATTGTATATTTTATACAACTTTTGTATCAAATAGTAACATGCTAGTAAACAGGAAATAAATTTTTGTTCATTTTTGAATAAATCATAATTTTTCATGAAAACCCAACTTTGCATATGCTACAATGTTATTACTATTTTGCAAATATGTAATATGATTATTCATAGTTATTGAATATTATAATAAATAAAAGCTTCTGTTCTTGTCTTACTTGTTGAGTTTACAATTCTTAACCAATCCAATTAATTTTCTGGTGAAAAAGTAGCTCTCGTTCCCTGATCCCAGGCAATTAAATGCTTTCATGCTTAGTAAAAATTAATTTAATAAATCCCACAGAAACGATTTGATTTTCTTAAATAAAAATAGCCTATAAGTTATTCCACACTGTAGTTTATTTGATAGAGATCCATTCTGTTGACGCGGCTGGGACTGAATAACACATTCCTATTAATATAATAAGTGTGGAAGATTTTAAAAACTTAATTATTTCTCTATTATTATCTCACTATCTATCTCATATTGATTGTGGCTGTTTGTCAATTTATTTTATTTAAATGTCGAACATCAGTTTATTATATAGGCAACAGATATGCATGTTACTCAAGAATGTCGTGTAATAATTACTTGTTAGGAACATAGTGGATTATCACTTAAATTCAATTTGTGTATATTCAGACAATATAATGAAGCTCCTGAAGAAGGCAGACATGCTTAAGTCTGAAGTGTGCGGCGAGCGCGGCGCGCTGCAGGAGTGGCGCGCCGCGCTTGAGCGCAGCGCCGGGGACATCAGCGCAATCGAGCAGTTCACCAAGCAGGACCTCTCCAAGGCCAAGGTCAACAATCTAATAATAGCTTACATCATTATATTAGCTATAGGACGTCTACTGCTGGATATAGACTTCCCCAAGTAGTTCTATGCATCAGGAAACTCAGGATGTTCACCCTCAAGCATGAAAATACCTTTTTTTAAGTAATATTGCTTGGGATTTTTTGTCTTAAAGTTATCCAAATAGTCTAGTTAATTATTGTGGAAATCTGAAGTGTCCAGTCAAAAAAGGTAGGTATAGGTAACACAATTTACAGAGGTAATGGTAATTTTAATTAATGGTAAGTTCAGTATTAGTGCTTTTGGCGGTATGATCAGCCATAATGTTTATTGGTGACATAGACATCCTCAAGAATGTTCCACATAATTGCCCCGATGGATAGGCCTAGTGTACTAGGCACCCGCAGAGCGTAGCGTGGCGGAATCCTGCTGTCTATCTTCGCCCTGTAACATTTGAGCTACGCTGTTTCCGGTGAGTATACCGCCATCTAAGGGTTCCGGTACCTCATGCGCATCTTTAGACACCTAGTAAAGGTGGTGGTGCTATTTGCTGCTGGTACCCTACGGCGACTTTGATGCGCGCATACAAATGTGCAGACATGTCGCAAGGTTACTTATACTTTATAATAAATGTTTAGCGGCATGACTAATATTTTTCACCGTCTTCGTATTGAATGTATGTGATATTGGGTATCCAAGCTGAAGCCTATAGACTTCTGAACTGTCAGAATACGAGTTGTTTTAAAAATTGCAGTCTCTGGAGACCAAACGTCAAAAGCTGAAGCTGGAACACGACCGCATGCACGAGCGCCTGCATCAGCTGGTCTCAAACCTTAGTGCGGAAGAGAGAGCCTGCGAAAGGATTTCTGTTCAGGTTTGTGCAGCACATTGCCTGTTATTTGTAATGGTCCGTTTTAGGAGTTCTGTTAGAGGGAGAAATGGGTATCAGGATCTAGCGGTTATACGCTAAAACGCGGTTTTTGTAACTTTACAATTTTCACCTGCCTACGATACTGTCACATACTTGATCATGAACCAAAGGTAATATTGTAGCCTGCCAAATTACAAGATGGGATCACCGTCACCACATATGGGAACATACAAAATTTAAAATTAGCGATGGTAGTTATTGTACACTTTTAAATCCTGACATAACATCAGTCGTTCATTTTGAGAACGGTTGCAGAAAGGTAACCGAAACGTTAAACAAAAAAATGTATAAAGTCGTTCAAATGTAGTTTCACACGCGTACTTCCCTTTTCCCGAAAGAAAATGGAAGTTAATTATAGCTTATGTTACTCGCTCGTAAATTAACTTTTATTAGTCAAAAAGTTTTTGAAATCAGGCCATTCGTTGTTGAGTTTATTTGATACAAACGTGCAAAAATATAAATTTCGCTTACATGTTTCTATTGCATGGTCGGAATGAGTATTGATCTTGTAAATAAAATTTTGCCTATGTTACTAATGTAATAATATAGCTTCCTAGCTTGAAAGTGAAAGAAGTTTCCGTAGTTTCAGGGACTTTTTTTGATAAATAAATACAAACTTTTCTCTTCATTATATTAGTATTATCTGTACTTTTTTTTCACAATGTCGGAACTTAGCGTTGTTATTGAGCTTGTAAAGCAGATTTCCACATGTACTCAAGGCTTATGATTTTTTTTTATTATTTTTAGACCAGGTTGACAAACCAGCTACAGTCCCTGTGATAGTAAGCGGATAAACGCTCGTAATATCACAAGGATATCAGTAGCGCGTTACCAACCCTGCCTTGAAGATATTATGTCACATTAACCAGTAATTTTTCAAACCGGAACACAGCAATGTTAACACTGCTATTTGGCTATTGAAATAGATGAGAACGAGGTACCAATGAGGTACCTTGAGAATTGTATTGACAAACTGAATTGTATGAGGTCTACCTCATGTAAAGTAAGTATCGCTACAAGAATGTGTAGAATTTAAATGGTAAGGTTTTAATTTAATATCATTAAAGTATATAATTAAAATATATACTTAAAAATAAAAGAATATATAAATCATTCTGTAATATATTGATCATGAATTATGAAAAATATTAAAATGTGTTGTTACTATATATTAATATCTTGTAAAAAATCGATTATATTAAAATAAAAAATGGAAGTTATATGTTTTAGAGATCTCGATTTAGATTTTTTTATATACGTTTTTAATAAGTTTGGTTTATTATTAATTTCCTTGAAAAGGTAAATTTATAACAAACCTGTGACTAACGTTCTGTGTGCATGTCTGTAAATTTATTTCTGTGATTAAATGAATATGTATATATATGCTCAGGTGATGGAGGGTATGGAACAGAGGAAGCAAATGATGGTGATGTGGAATGGTGCTGTTGAAAATCTAAGACAACGCGACACCGACATCCGACACATTCGAGAAGTACGTGCTGATTTTTAATATTGTATTCTAAGAAACAGCCTGTTTCTGGACCGGTAGCACAAATTCAATTATTCCTTACATTTTGTGCTGTTGCATTTTATTAATTATTAGCTGTTCTTAGAGGTTTTACTCGCGTAATGTCCCTTCGACAATATGTGGATTTAATTTTTACCTATGTCACTAGTTGATAATGTAATTTTCTCTCTATGAAAAAGTGTTTGAAATGAGTTTAGTATTTTATGAGCTAACTTGTTACAAACGAAAAAAAAAAACAAATCCACTTTACATTGTTCTATTTTAGATAGCAGTCTCTTATTTTATTCTAAAATAATATAGCCTATGTTAATCAGTAAAGAAGCAATCGTCTAATGGTGTAAGATTTGTTAAAAGTGTTTTAAAAATCTAGTAGTCTGTAAGTTGTACCATATCCAAGAAATCTATCCTCTTTATAATATTAGTATAGATAAACTTCTAGTGTACTATTCTACGCCAGATCTTTAACTGACTCCGAGGCGGAGAATTTTGTAATCCTGGACATGTAACAATTCTAGCAGTCACCCAAAATGGCTTATGTTTGGAATATCTGTTGCTAAGACTAAGTTGGTCTTAACATTCTTACACACATAGGACAGACCGCTTGTCCGCTTGTAGTATTTTCACACAACATCCCAAGCATTGTCCTGACTCCGAGGCACTTGTGTTACGAACTTAAGACACCGAGGCATCACAAATATAATACTTTTAAACACCAATAATACATAAACACAAATATCATCATATAAATGTTTGTACTGGGTGGGGATCAAACCTACGACCTTTTGCGCATATCCCTACCATCTGCGCCATTGGGCCCGTCAATTAGTCGCCTGCACGATGTTATCATACTTTAGCCTTGTTAACATACTTTACATTTGGTGGATTGTCGAGAGCTACCTATTCGACGATATTCCGAGTTAATCATTGTACATAGTACAATAACGAAGTTGGATTTATCTTCAGGTGACCAAGCAACGGGACTCCTGAAGGTTGTTTACTTCATCTCAAAATCTGTAAAAGTATAAAACAACGTATTTATGGTGTATCTAGTATAATATTGCTATCTATCATCATACCACCATGTTAGATAATCAGTTTACATGCCTCTATTAAAGGATTACGCAGTACTAGATGAAGAGGCAAACAACATCACAGAACAATGTCGCGAGCAACAATCGTTCTGTGACCAGCAGCGCGGCAACAACGCGGACGCCGAGCGCGTGAACATGGCCATGGCACAACGGCTCAGTCAGATCAGGCTCGCCTGCCACCAGCAGGTAGAGCAGAACGCCGCGCTGGGCAGCGAGGTGAGTACTGCTAGTGTTCCCGCAGATGTTGTACCTACATTGAATGTGCACGAGTGAGTGCCAAAGGTCAGGCCCGCCTGAAATAAACCCTAGCAGCTGGTGAAGCTGAACAGCCATGGTTACCGTGGCGGACTAAGCTTTACCTTTAGTGGCAGCTTTAAAAAAATATAGTTTTATAGCTTTTTATTCAGTTCAAGTTCAGGCAAGTACCCGCTATATAGCGGTAATTTTTTGCATACAAGAATATTCTCACGTATAAGACCTATGAAAGTAGCGTTTTGATCTTCATAAAATAATGTAGGTATTAAGCATATTTTAAAAGTTTTGTTTATGATTTGATCAAGGGCATGCGGGGGCATATGGTGGCCCCCTCTAAACAGGAGGCTTGAGGTGGGCCGCCCCTTCCCCCCTCCTATGTTAGTAGGAGTAGCACCACTGCGTTGGTGCGTACGCATGGTCACTGGTTCAGTCATCGACTTAGTAGGATTTGTCATAGGCGTGATAAACTCAGCGCTTCAACTGGAACGTAGGACGGGACAAATATACTTTTAATTGTTCTTAGTACAACTTCTCAGCAAATTTATTGAGTTTTCATTGTATTGTTGTTGTCACTGAATGTCTTTTGTCGAATTATGAACTTGTACTTGTTTGCCCTGATTGTTATACCGACCTCATTTTTTTCAATTTACAGTACCACAGTTTGCAACGGGAGCTGAGCAACATGAGGAATACCCTGGAGAAGTTGCATATGGAGAACAGGCACATTATGGACAATCAGCATAAGAAAGACATGGCCTTACATGCTGCTAATTCGAAGGTAATACTGTAATTAACTCCATAGTCACTAATCCTTAAAATATTGTATGTACTTGTTATTATCTGTTTTTTTATTTGTATTTTGGTTTCGTTTCAGATAAAAGATTTGAAGGAGAAACTGGCAGATTCGTTAGACAAGTCTAAATCATCTGAAAAGCGAGCTAAACAGCTTGAAGATATGTTGAATGTAAGTAAAAAGCTATAAGCACTTGTGTTACGGACATCAAACAACAGAGATATCCCGAGAATAATTCTTAAATACATATTTAACACCCAGGCACAAAAGAAAAATAAATATTAAACATATAAATGTTTGTCCGTCGTGGGATCAAACCGTTGTGGTTTCGATCCATACCCAGGACAAACATTTATGTGACGATATTTGTATAGTTCTGTCTGGGTGTTAAAAATGTGTATTTAAGTATTATATTTGTGCTTTCTATGTTGTCTATTGCCCGTAACACAAGTGCTTTATGTCACTAACTTCGGTGTCAGTTTAATATATGAGATGTTGTGTGAGTATTATATGAAAGAAAATAAATGTGTGTCGCATAGGAAGAGGAGCGGTTCGCGAGCCAGGTGACTCAGAACCAGCAGCGCGCCATGCACTGTTCGTTCGTGGAACAGCAGAAGCTGCTCGCGCTCAAGAACGAGGAGAAACTGTTCCACATGCAGCTGAAGTGTAATATTATCTCTGCGTTTTTCCATAACCACTCTCTGCCATTAGTTCTGACTAGCAGCGCCCCACGGTTTCACCCGCGTTAAGTTGTCTTTTTCCTCCTTGGGGGATTATTATTATTTTGCGCGCCAGTTTTATCTCTTTAGAGGTTGGATATTGCGTACTAGCTGGAGAATAAACTATTTGTAATTTTTTCAAGTTTTACGAGGCGTATCCTGCTAACGTTAAATTTGGGAGGATGTGTGGATTTTAGAACTTGTTTTGTTTCTTATTCTATCATGTCCGCATGGGAATAATATTTTTATCGTAGAAAAATATACATTTCCCGTGGGATCAAATTTCTCTACACAGAAGGATCCGCATGATTTCTTGTGGAGAACGAAGTCGGCCACATGTCACGCCAGGATGGTGTAATGGAACGGGATAACATTTTTATATAAGAAAATTATTCGGTTTTCTTGAAATGAAATTCTTGGAATGGTCTTCGCAAATAGATCCGCATGATTTCTTGCATAGTCTAGCGATCAGACAAAGCCGCGAATACATGAGGTAGACCTCTTACGAAGGTCTTCTGCGTTGGTAACTCACTCTCACCTATTTTTACCGCCATACCAGTGTTTGCATTGTTGTGTTCCGGTTTGAAGGTTGAGAGAGGCAGTGAAATTACCCGGTAAATGTGACATAGTATCTTTAGTTCACAGGGTTGGCGACACGCAAGTGATATTCTTGTGTTGACGCAGGCTTGTAAAGGCTGCGGTCACGTTTACCATCAATCGGACTGTATGCTTGTTTACTGACTTCATAATGTTAAAAAAAGAATATATGAACTCCCAAGGGACGCGCTAATCAAGTATACCGCTTACCTTGGTCGTATGCATGGGTATCTGAGACTACTTTATTTCTAACGTTGAACATTCGTGTTCATATTGCTTTCTCCCGGTTTGTAGGGTGAGAGCCAATAAAAAGACTGCTTTTGATTCGTCTAATTGTTTATGATTGTAGTAAAGCGGCTATAAAAATATATTTTTTCGGACCCGTGTATGTTGCGTTAATTATCACCACGTGAGTTATTTGCCCAGCGTTCTAAAAACTTTGACACATCGCTTACTTTCTCTTTAATTGTGCAAATCAAATGGCTGTTTTAAAGTGATTTTGAACAATGCGCGATGACTTTTCATACATGTCATTAATTTTTACGGCATCTCATTCATTCATTCATCATTTCATCGTGCATTTTTTAATAATATAAACCAATTCGGTTGCGTAGCTATCAGAGGGGTAAGCGGTGCCGTACACCGGGGATATACCCTCAGGACAAGATATGAAAATCGAAAAATCTCCCACAAATCACAAAGTCACTGTTCGCTGTTCGTCTGTTCCTATGTGTGCTTAGATCTTTGAACCTACGCAGCGGTATTTTTAAATAGTTGAGCGATTCAAAAGAAAGCTGTGCCCGCGTTTTCATCCGCATGGCATCGTGACTTTGAGCAGCATATTCTCCTGAGAACGTATATTTTACGCGCGTTTATGTTACATTTGTAATTGATGCTCGCTCCAATTAGTCGTAGCGTGACGTTATAAAGCCTAAGTCACTCATGGTTATTTCGGCTATCTGCCAGTGAAAGTATCATCAAAATCGGCCCTGCTGTATCAGAGGTTACCTCAAACAAACAGTCAGGCAGACAAATATTTAATAAAATATATTACAAGTACCTTGTATATATCCATATGCATTAAGTAAAAAGCAGTTATTTTATTACAAATACAAACGGACACTCCAATTTTATTTTTGTGTATTGAGTGACATGTATAGCATAGTAGAAAAACAACTAACATGATAGAATATCTCTGACATGATAAAAAATATTTATTATTTTATTTGATTGCAGCTTCTAAAGCAATTATGAGCAAGCTAGACTCAAAGCAGCGCACAGTTGAGAAAGATCTGCAGAGCCAGAAGGAAACTCTGTATGGAGTTGTATGTATATTCATGTTCTAACGCCTATAATTTCAAAATGTGTTTATCGCCTGTAGAATTTTTTTAATATGTACTTAAGATTTCAACAATGAATCTGCATGGCATCGGGGTTTATTTTAAGAATTGATTTTGGGTGTTCTCCAGCGGATTAGGATCTTGCTTGCTTTTCTCCGAGAGACATAGAAATCTCTACAGGGCTCCTAGAATAGATTGAGATTGACGACAATCATTCAAGGGCATGAACTCTGCTTGAGTAGCCGTCGTTTGGGAATTTTCCATAAAAGAGTATGGATTGTGTTCGGCCGTGCTGGCGTTGCCGGTATCTGCTGTAGGGGGAGGGATTGCACTGAGAATAAGGGGATGGCACCGAGAATACATTTCAAAATCCAAATTACAGACATAAGCAATACATATCAATATAAAATACAATCATGTAAAATGTTTGGCAGCTGGTATTATACTTTTTACAGCTGCCGGCGTCTTCCATCGTGTTCAATATCGTCGCATAAGTTCTAACACCGCGTATGTCAAAGTTGGCCACTTAATAATTAAGCCCAATAATAACATTGTTTTACATTTCTAACGCTGCATTAAACGTTTTATACCGTGTATTGTTTAAATGAAATCTATTTTTCACCAACTAAATGCACAA
The DNA here is from genome assembly GCA_020976665.1 of Heortia vitessoides. NCBI lineage: Eukaryota > Metazoa > Arthropoda > Insecta > Lepidoptera > Crambidae > Heortia > Heortia vitessoides. Next base: position 13,015,420 of record JACJUM010000875.1, on the reverse strand, counting down.
GCAATTAGTTTTAAAATAATTTTATGAAACGTGTGCAATGTTTCCCCAATTGTACAAAGTGTCAACATTTTGACTTACGCTGTGTTAGAACTTAAACGACGATATGTATTTCATAGCATAGAATAAATAAAAAAAAAACAAACAAGAAACTCCAAACGTCTCCCATTTGATAGTTTATCGGAGTAGGTAGAGTACAATTGGCGAATGTGTGCGCAGTGCTACCAGGTGGAAACGCTGGGCGCGCGCGTGTCGCACATGGAGGGCGCACAGGCCGAGCGCGAGTGCTCCGCATCGCTCGTGGAGAGAGAGAACAGGTCGGTCCTCTTGCGCTGGTGTACTTGCCAATGTAGTTAACAGTATAAACTAGTTTTTACGTGTCTATATTTAGCCGTGGGGTACCCGCAGAGTATAATATTACCCATCTCTGTACCAGGCATCGTAAGGCAACTAACTAACCGGAATCAACAGTTGGCCGTATATCCATCCGAAACAGCGTAGTTTAAATATTACAGGGTGGGGATGGGCAGCAGCCTATAGTGATACCCAGTATCCTCGTCACGAAGCTGCAATCTGCGATTGGCACCAGGCCTGCCCAGTGCGGCAATTATGGGCAAACATCCCCTTATCTTGGGGAGGCCTATGTCCAACAGTGGACTTTTATGGCTGATATGATGATGATGATGATTTCGAGAATTATATCGAATTGAGATCCTTGTGCAAACTATTGTTATAAATTTATATTAACTTTAACACCAAACTGTATTAGCTAAATCTTTGCATTGATTGATGAAAATAAGAGCTACATATCTTCATGAAGACGACTACTTAAAAATAATATTAATAATAATTCACCAATGCCAAAGCAGGAGATACGACGGAACTCACAATAAATCAGGAAGGCCATAAGTTTAACAAATATCAATTGTATTAATTATAACAACCGCAAAGGTTCCACCACAAGAAAAGGGGAATTAAGCCATAATTTCCGCGCAGAGCAAGCTTGGTGGCAATCGCGGAGCGTAGCTTTTCGACGGGAATGCTGCTGCCCATTCCCGGCCTGTTGCATTTAAGCTACACATCTTCGTGTGTATATACCACCATCTGTCGGTTCCGGTACCTCAGTCGCCGCTTACTACACCTGGTACTGGGGGAGGTACTATTCCACTCGGTCAGTACTACACGGCCAATAGTATTAGGAAAGAAGAACTCGTCAGAAATATTTGGGAGTTTCTTATCTGAAGGATTTTAACTCCTCCGGGAATAATCCGAATGTCTTTCCCTTAAATAGTGACGGTAATCACAGGCGTGTGTTTGCATGCGATAGGCTAAAGGACGTGTGTGCGCGACACGCGGCGCGCGTCGCGCTGCTGGAGCGGCATTCGGCGCGACTGCACGACGACATGCGGCGGCTCGCGCGCGACCTTGAGGCTCGCAACGACCAACACTGCCGGCTGGTACACTACATTACACTAGCTAACCTTACAGACGTTTTGTCTTAATAATAATAATACTTTAGCTGTATTCTACATGTATATAACATTAGTGCTAAATTTAGGACTAATAATTTAATTTAAATACAATTTAGAACTTTTAAATCATGCATCTGACACAGAACTAGGCGTACACATGTGTTACGGCAAACAGCTATATCAGATGGGATAAAATTATAAAAAGGGAATTCATTAAGTTCTGTATTCCTTTATTTTTAGTAGTATCCAGTTATTAGTTTATACATATATACATAAACTCTATGTATAGTATTAACAATATATAAGCTAGCGACCCGCCCCGGCTTCGCACGGATGAACAATTGTTTTAAACATTTAGGTTAAATATATATTGATTAGATAAAACCGATCATAGTCTTAAATCTTTCACTTAAGATTCAACCCACCGGCAACGTATGTGATAAAATTCATTTAATGGCATTCTTATTTATAGCTTGGATTACTCTATTCAAATTTCCTTTTGAAAAATTGAAATTTACCATTCTAATGATGTAAGAATTATTGAAATCCATCCAGTAGCTTTTGAGTTTTTTCGTGTGAAACATACAAAAATACCACGTTTCCTCTTTATAATATTAGTGTAGATAAATTCACACAACATCTCGGAGTCGGGTCAATGATTGTGATGTTGTGTGGAAAAAATTACAAAACATTAAACAAACTGTGAGCGTATGCTAGAATATCTATAATGACGACATTATATTTTATTAGCAGACGTGACCGATTTCATATTGCACAGTTAGAAAACAATAAGTAGATACATTACAGTTCTATCAGTCGAGTTAAGCAACACTAATCACTATCATTACACAATTCCAATAGGTTTTGTTTGCGCGATCACTACTTATAAGTAAAACTACTTTTAACGACCATAAAATACGGTATTTTATGTTATGAAATCAGCCAACAAGCAAACCGTCCGCTTGATGAAAAACGTGACCGACCTATAGACACTTGTGTCATCCCAAAGATATCACTTGTGTGTCGCTAATCCTGTGAACTGAAGACACAATGTCACATACCCAGTAATTTTATCGCCACTTTTACCCTTCAAACCGGAACACAGGTGAGGGTGAGGTACTATTGCAGACGACCTTTGTAAGAGGTCTACCTCTAGCAATGGTTTAGTTAACTTAAAAAGCCGTTAAAAAGGTACTTTTATTAAGAGTAGTGAACGTGTAAATATGAGCAAATATTATAGATTTTAACAAAATTATTATTATATGAAGATTTCTTTAAAAAAAAACCTATGTACCTAAACCTATATACCTAACATATAATCATGAATATGATTATATGTTATTACTTTTAACTAATTTTATGTATGTAGGGACTTGGTTATTAGTCGTGAGGTACCAGCAGACGAGATAGTACCTCCCTCTGTATCAGGTGTAAGAGGTGACTAAGGTACCGGAACGAAAAGGTGGCGCTATATCCATCCGAAACTGTAGCTATACTGTTTCGGATGGATATACCTTGTTATTATATTCGGTCGGTAACCTACGGCAATGATAATTAAATAATAATATTACTAATTCGTTAACAATCCACAGCAAAGTCGCCTCAAAACGTCAATGTTGAACGCGGAAGGCGGCGACAAGGAGTTGTGCGCGTCTCGCGACGCCTGCCGCCGGGTGCGGGTCGAGGAGGCCCTGATGCGGCTCCGGGTCGCGCACGCGGCGCGCGCCCTCGCCGGCCTCGACGACGCCGCGTTCACGCTCGACAAGCAACGGCTCCAGCTTGATGCGGTGAAATACATTCATTATTTATTACCATTTCTATGAGGTACCGGCGGAGTTAAATCGTACCTCCCCCTGCACCAGGTGTCGTAATAGGCTACTAAGGCACAAAAACAGGTGGCGATATATCCATCCGAAACAGTGCAGCTCAAATGCACAGAGCGGAAATGGGCAGCTGCATCCCCGTCGCGAAAGTTGCGCTCTGCGATTGCCAACACGCTTGCCCAGCGCGACAATTATGGGCAAAAAACCTCCTTTCTTGGAGAGGCATATGTCCAGAAGTGGACTTTTAATAGCTGGTGACATTATTTATTGTCTATATGTTAAAGCGTGAGTTATATAATTAATATATATGGTTCGCAATGGACACGTTCAAAGGTTACACGTAACATAACGTGAACGATATTAATAATAATATAATAATATTAATAAGTTATACATTTATCTTTATAAAGGCAACATTATAAATTACGCTTATCATCAGAGAATAGTATTTTCTAGAAAAAAAATACTAGTAGAAATAATATTTACAGTCTAGAAACATCACCAAATAGGCGCAATCCTATCTTATTTGTTGACCCTTCAGGCCATGAACGAGCGGCTGGTGGAGATATCGGCGCGTCGCGATATGTTCGCGGTGCAGCGGCGCGCGCTCGTGGAGGACTGCGGCCGCCTGCGCGGCGAAGTACGCGAGCGCGAGCAACGCATCGACCAGCTCAAAAAACGGTCCTTTCATTTATCATCAACATTATCATATAAGCCATGAGGTACCGGCGGAGTAAAATAGTACCTCCCTCTGTACTAGGTGTCGTAAGAGGCAACTAAGGTAGCGGAACCGACAGTTGGCGGTTTATCCATTTGAAACAACAGTCTAAATACTACAGGGTGTGGATGGGCAGCAGCGTCCTTGATCGCGAAGTTGCAGCTTTGCAGCCTGCGTAGATTTGAAGTACGTTGTTTCTGATGAAGATACCGCCATCTGTCGGCTACGGTACATCAGCCGTCTCTTACGACACAGGGTGCAGGAAGAGCTATCTTTTTTGCTGGTGCCTGCAGTTTTGAATTTATAAACAGATTTAATAAACCTCGTTTTTATGACTCGTACAATTTTTGGTAGAATAAGTATATAAACTAGATTTTCGTTGGAAGATTAGATGAATACTAGCTTTCTGCCCGCAGCTTATTCTGCCAAGACTTGACGTTATATCTTGTCTCGCTGGAGCTGTCTCGAGATCAAAATTACTTCAGTGTGGCCTATCATACCATTTGCTAGATTTTATTAAGATTCTTTCAGCCGTTCTGGGAGAATCGCCGTTCGTTCGAAACGACGATTCTCCCAGCACGAAGGGAGCTGATATGGTAACGAATGAACTCGTTGCTGTGTTTCACTTGTCAATAAAGAATTTTAAAATTTGTTTGTATTTTTCGACTTGAATATACATATTATTCCTCTAATATCATATCAGTTTAAACTACAATGATATAATAAAAGAACAGAAATAAATATATATACACATATACATAAATATATATATATATATAAGTATTATTAAAATACTAAGTATTATTAAAGGCAATGCGTTGAGTTGAGTCCTTTGGAGTGTTACAAATGCGTTGCGTCATTTAATGTTCTTAACATATTCAGAAATTTGAATAGCTTTGTTATGTACTCATAAATATTTTATTTCGAAGGTACGAGATATTCATCGGTTCGCTCGGCAAGGACGATTCTGGAGAACAACTGTCTGTGACGTTCTTCAAGATCAAGGTACACTTTTTTATGCACATATTAATTGTCTAGACGTTAAAATAATACCTATACTGAATGAAGGAAAAGTGTTGGAAAGAATAGTTTAAAACTAAAGATAGTAAAAAAGTGTTTTCCAATGTTATGTAATTTTTGGTATGGTGTGAGTTTGAAAGATAGATTAAAGAAAAAGGTGATGAAGGTTGTGATGGTTTGGACATGTTAAAAGGATATATGAAAGAAAGAAATACTGCTCAACTATAGAGAGCGGAAGTGAATAAAGAGTTGGTTGGGAATTGGTATTAAAGAAGGGCCAGGTCAGAAGCACTAAGAATTAATAAGCGTGTATGAAAGGACGACAGGAAAGGAAAGTAAAGGAAGCGAGAGAGGTATGCCAAAATCGTAGCAAGCGAAGATCCATAGTCTCTGCCTTCCCCGATGTGACATGGCGTGGTTTATGTATTATAATTTTTAGTTTTTAGCTGTAAGTATCAGTAGATTATGCAATAAGGACGATAACTGCATGGAGCGAAACGACACAGCGATTGTATGTAGTTACGTTTTATTATGTGTTTGAAACTGATATCAGTTGGTCTAAATAAATTAATTAAAAGAGGCGAGTAATGGTGCGTTCGTGCGTGCAGTTTGCGGCGGAGAGGGCGGAGCTCCGCACGAAGGGCGCGGGCCTCGACGCAGACATCGGGCGCCGCGAGCGGGACGTGTCGGCGCTCGAAGCCACGCTTCGGGTCGTGGCCGCCGCGCATGGTCACTTCATGCACCACATCTCGCCGCTCGCTGACAGCGGTACCTATGCCTTTGATTATATTTGATAAAACGTAATGGTTGATTTCGCACACGTCAGTTCCAGCACCACCAAAAACCACAGATATTGAGGTAACTCTGAGAAATCCAACAACAGTAAAAAATAACTATTATATGTACTTACATACATATTTAACATTCAGACACAAAACAAATACGAATGTTTATCTCATAATTGTTTGTCCTAAGCAGAAAGCGAACCACCTTGGCGCACGAGACAGAAACACCACCGAATGTGCCCACCGTCAGACCCGTCAATTTATCCATTAATTTATTTCTGAGCCCAACAAAAAAGGGGTAGATGTGACCTTAGGTTTGACGAAGTCGAATTGGGATAGGAGGTGGTCACTCAAAGGCGCCTCCTCTTAACCGACCAAAATCTTAGATTTTCAATTTAGTGTATTGCGTTCAGCCGTACTAGTGCAGTCCATATGCTGGTGGCAGGGCCTGCATGCTCTCGCCGGGAAGTGCGGTTGAATTGCTCTACGACTGGATTGTCTTTATGTGTTGTGTGGGATTGAGGAGTGACAGTGAGAGAGCCCTCTGAAAAAGGCGTTCATAGAAATAATGAGATTGGGTGGGATGCACTCTTATCCATTATACGTGTAAAAGTAAGCACGCACGTACGCACACACGTACTCGTATATTACATTATCTGGAATATATCAAACATGGAGAACAACAAAAAAGTAGCCTTTATATGAGAAGTGTGAAAAAACGACGTAAGACATTTTTTGTATTTTACCCTATTTTTGTTGTCTCCTTGTTTGTGTTTGTTTTTGTTCTCCTTTAACAATTCTAACCACTTCATAGGCATCCTCCTTTTAACTTGTAGCACCCGAAATTGAGGAGTTGAATGAGCTTTTGAAGCAATACTACGAAATGCGTGACCAGCTGAAGGCGCAAAACGCGCGCATCAGTCAACTGGAGCAGGCGGTCGGCGACCTCACCTCGCGGCTTACCATCCTAGGAGATAAGAGCAAGCAGCTCGCCGCCAGGCAGTACGTACATATTCTTACATACACACACATGTTAACACACCACTTACCTATGTATATCAATGAACTAGTAGTGCCCCACTGTTTTACCCGCGTAGTTCCCGTTCTCGCCTAAGAATGTCTTTATAACTTCAGCAATCTGCCAATTAAGTAAAAATTGGACGGATCAAACCGACAGACAGAGACGATTAATTTTTTTTGTTATTCGTTCCTGATAGGAAATTAGTCGCAAGACTATAAGCTATTATTTTGAGAGTTCTTTCATTTGCAGGTGCCTCATCTGCCATTCATAATACATCCTTCCTTTTTAGTCTTACCAATACTGAAGGTTTTATGTTAGTTGGCCTGCCAGGGCATTTGGATGAAACGATAGTCGTTTAGCATATTTCTGTTTGAACCTCCCAATAAAAAATTGGACTGTTGGAACATTTAGTTATTTGAGAATCTCTTCTGAACTGAGTTGAACAGTAATTTATTGTCAACTGGTAAGACAGGGTTTCTCCCCATAAGCATTGAAAGATTTAGGAACTTCACGTTAATTTCATCTCGTTTTTAAATAAAGTAAAAAAAGTAAAGTTTGTAGTATTTGTGATTGTGAAGTGCCAGTGAGAGGGTGGCAGAGGGAGACAATTATAGAACGTAACGGTATCAGACATAAATTCTGCAACCTATAAGAGTAGTAATTTTTGTATACAAATAGCGATATGTTTAAAAATTATTAGAAAGAAACTTTTATTAACCGCACAAAAAACATAAAAATTTATACAATTCAATAATTAGCACTACAGACACAGATTAATAGAAAGAAAATTTTAATAAAATATGGAATATATGAAGCACCTGCGTGGCCGCCTCAGCGCTGGTCTTCAGTCAGGACCTATATTGTAGTTATTCAGTACTAAAATAGCTTGATACTACAAACTTTAGAGCGGAGACAGATAACGAGCTGGAAAATGCTCGCGAGCGCGTGATGAGACAGGAGAGCCACCTGCAGAACGCGCACGAAGTGGTCCGCCACAACGCACGCCGCGCCAAGAAGCTCATCGACGCCTCCGACGACTGGCGTGTCTTCCAGGTCACACACCGTCACTTTTTTTCTTGCCCAGTCCCAATTAGTAGCGCCTAAATTATCACTGAGCTGCGGCGCTGTGGTGTACGCAGGTGAAATCAGGCACAGGGATATGAGTTCTTTTTTTGTTCTTTTATTTAAGTTATGAAGTCAAGAAACAAGCACACGGTCCGCTTGATGATAAACGTTACCTCAAACCCACCTATAGATACTCCTGCCATCGCAATGACATGACTAGCGTATCGCTAACTTATGAATTGAAGATACACCTATTATACATCACCTTCCAAACCACGTACGACGTACGTGTAAGTACGTAGTGTAAGTAGTACGTACGTCAGCAATAGGTTCCTCATGAAATAAAAATAAAAACTACCGAATGAGCCATCGGGCTTGTTGACTACGATGCGAGGGGATTTTGATTTATGATATAGGTAGATCCTATGATCTCAAGCCTTCTAGAACATCGATCTAAACCTTAGAGTTTATATATTACCATATGTATGGTGAACCATTCACAGTAAGGTTTTTAAAAACTAGCGAGAACGATTAATGGTGCTAGATGGCGCTGTGGGTCCGGGACTTCGCGGAAGCGGCCCACAACGCGCTGCACGCTCTGTCGGACGCGTGCGCGGGCGCACCCGAGCAGCAAGCCCACCTAGGCGCGCTGCTTGCCTCTACCGACCTGCAGCGCCACCTGGCGCGACACCAGCGACGCTTGCTCTCTCTCGTGCAGAGGTAACACTACTTTCCAGGTCGCGACCTTGGGCCATTTATTTTAGCGTTATATGATTCGCACATTTCAATGGTTTCATCCTAGAAGGCGCAATTGGTAGAAGAAATTTAGTATTATTTATCTTTCGCTCTTATTGGTCGATCTGTGAGGTTATAGTATCTCTCTCTAAATAGGCTATCTAATACAGAGATAATTTTTAAATCGGACCAGTAGTTCCTGAGGTTAGCGCGTTCAATTTATTTATTTTTTAATTATTAGTATAGATAATGTCATCCGACTTCAATGATATACGCCTAAATGCTGACCCAAGTTGAGCTTGCTCTATGTGTAAATGCCACAAGAAAATACGTTCAGTAATTTTGAAGATCAGCGTTTATCAACTGTTTATTATTTATATAGACTGATAACTGGATGTTACTTCCTATTTTTATATTATCCAGATTTGAATGCGCTTTACACATATATATTTTATCAAAGGATTAAATGATAAAATACACTTGAGGGCATAGGATATGTGGCTTTCATCCAGAGCTATCGTATGCTGTGCATGCCGATGCGTGGTCTCTACTTCAGAATCGGCTTTCAATCCTGTTATGTTCGCTGCTCATTGCCACTTCTACTTAATAATCCGCTGGGCTGTCTGTAACAAAAGTTCTTGCACGTATCTCCTTTATTTCTGATTCGATGCTCAAATAGACTTGTCTGCTTTGAGCGGGCTAATAAGGCCGATACTGGGAGACCACGTTTCACAGCCATATATTGTCACTGGTAATACCAATTTATTGAACACTTCGTTTATAAATACTGAGACGAACTGAAAACTGTAAGAAATACTCAGCTAATTTAAACTGAATTCCAAAAATTCGTACGCATTCAAATCGTAAATGTTTCGCTCATTCATTTTTTTCCATTGTTTGTAGAATTTTGATGGACACTGCTGAGCCACGATCGAGGAGTTCGGTCGAAATTGATCGTGAGTTGCAAATATTACTAATATATATTTTTTATTATCTTAATGATTGCATTCACGATGCTGTATGTTCAAGATATTTTTTTTATTAGAAAAGATCAACTACACTTATAAAACTTAAATGAGAAGCGAGCCATACTTGTATCAGCTTGCAGCTTAAATCACAAAGTATTAGAAGAAACCAAAGGGTCTTCTTAATCTCGATACCTTAGAAGAGCATTCCGCTGGTAATCCACGAGCCATTGGCTTGACTCTCGATATCCTCGGACTGATCTTTCTTGCTACAAAAAATATCTAGGCCTAAATTTAATTATTTTTTCACTAAAATGGGACCACAAGTAATATTTAATATTTTATCTCAATGTTTTTTTTTAGATAGCACTTTAAACAGTTTTTATAGTCTATGGGAGGCGACCGCCTAAGAAACTGTGTAGTATGATACTTCTAGGTCAACAATCTAGCCTTCAGTATTACATATCTCTGTGTACGCTCCGTGAGTACGACAATCCACTTATTACTTGGGTCAATCAAAATTAATTACTAGTTTCAAATTACAGTTCGCTTTTAATTATACGGTTACAATAAATAATGTATTTGTGATTTACAATATCACGCAGATATGTTTAGTCCGTACACAACGCAACGAATGATCCTGCACAAATCTGTCCAAAATGTCAGTCAATTTTAAACTTGATCTTATACTTATTTAAATAGACCTATCACATACTCTATTCGTCAACAAAATTTATAGGTAAACAATATAAAACAATATTAATAGTATTTTCTCTGTACAAATAAATAATTTCACAAGTCATGTGACCGATAACCCTGATGACCTAATATAACTTAAGTGTCATTTAAACAAACAAGCCGTTGAGTACCCTTCTTTGAACTAGTTTGCCGACACCAGTCAAGTCAAGAAGAACTGATGTAAAGATTCCATTTACACCTAGTGGTTGTTGTCAATAGAACTTTCACCGGAGTCTGCGCTAACAAACTATTGCCTTATTTATTAAGGCGTATTTTTATAATATATAGTTTAAAAATACTAAAAAACACGCTTTTGTAATACATACATATTAAAAATACATCACGACTGTGTCCCATCGGGGTAGGCAGAGAGAGACTAAGGATCTCCACTTGTTACGAACATGGCATACCTTCCGCTTCCCATACTGGCATTAGTCCTTGCATATACGCTCGTTTATTCTTAGTACTTCTGATCAGGTCTTTCTTTAATACCTCTTCTATCTGTTTATAATTGCCGCGCTGGGCAAGGATGCCGCGCGTCCAGCATGTGTTGGTAACGTTCTGCGATTGCCTTAGCTTTCGCAACGGGGATGCTGCTGCCCATCTCCGCCTATGCATTACAGCTGCACAATTACGGATGAATATACCGCGATCTGTCGGTTCTGGTAACTTAGTCGCCTTTTACGACACCTGGTGCAGTGGAAGGTACTACTCTACTCCGCCGGTACCTCAGGGCAAAAAAGGGCAAGCTAAAATGGTAAACATAAAATACTAGCAGTATTGTTAAAAATCGCGTGTTCTAGGTCTACGAATTATGGCAATTCGCTTTGTTTAATATTTAGAAATAAATTTAAGCTTCACTTAATTCCTCAATTTATCTAAAGGTTGGTTAGTCGTTCGCATTTAAATATGAATGTCAGTTGGGAGATTTTGACAGATTCGCGTAAGATCGGTGGTGCTGTTCGCACAAAACGTTGGACAAAACAAAACTTTAAAATCTCCAAATCTCAATAATTTCACTTTACACGAACACGTGTTTAGAATCGGTGTTCTCGACGTCGTCGGAGTCCGGCCGCAGCGACAAGAGCACGACGAGCGGGTTCACCAAGCGGCTGGTAGGGTTCCGCCGCTCGCTCGCGCCCAAGATTCACGAACCAGCGGTGAGTGCCACCATACAAGTTGTAAAAAAAGTCAGAACAAAACCTACGCTTTCTGCTCCCTTTTTTTTCTAAGGTATAATTTTTTAAAAAAAAGAAATTACTCCTATAATTAGCCTTTTTTTTCTACAATTTTTTTAAGCTTTGTTACCTTATAAATACCTAAAATTAATACTATGGTTCTTAAAAGAAACGTTACTATTTCTTTAAAAAAAAACTTAAAAATGTTTCTTTTAATTTAATGAGAAAATTCAATTCAATTCTATGAAAAAATATAGCCCAGTCTATTTTATTTTCTAACAGCGCTTATGGTACTGCAGTATATCTCCCTAAATCAACTTTTTAGAATATTGACAAACTCGCTTACCCGGTTACTTAATCAAGTAAAAAATAACCAGGACATAAATTATCTTTCCGACCGTTTTAGCATAAGTAGATACAACGAGGATTGGAGGAAGAGGTCGGCTGCATCAGGAGTGTTTGCACAATAATATTTGTTCATCTAAAGAAAGTCAATTATATGGTATAACACCATACGTAAAAAGCGTAATGTTAGAATCGAATAATAATATTCTGTTTATATCATCGGCCGTAGGATGGCTTTTTAACCTAAGCCTCCTAAAGAGACTTAATTTTTTTATTACACCAGTTTTACAAACAATCATACAGTCCACTTGATAGCAAGCGTTACTGCAGCCTATATATCCTCGTAATATCACAAAGATAGCAATAGCCAACCTTGTTGCTTGAAGATATTTTATCACGTTACCCTGTAATTTTACTGTCTCTCACACCGTTCAACCCGAAACAGCAATGCGAACACTGCTATTAGTCGATAGAAATGGATAAGAGTGCGGCATCAATGCAGACCAGACAATACCTTTGCATGAGGTCTACCTTATGTTTACACTTATACTTGCCGATTGTTTGTGGCCTGCGTCCAGCGCCGAATATATTATCATATAGGAATATATTCATGTTCTCAACCGTCATCAGTTTGTCGTGCTGTGTCCTCCGCTGCCACTTACACTTGCTAATTCGTTGGATTACGTCGGTAACTTATGTTCTACATGTCTCATTTCATATTCGTGCGCAAACTGATGAAACAGTATACATATATTATCTGAATTTGTCTCAAGTTTACTTTACGAAGATGTTCTTTGATATTTATAGGTAAATTGTATACGCAACATACGACGCAGTTGCTCTTGTCTATTTACTATTACTAGGTAACCAGACAGACGTTGTTCTGTCTTAACTATACTTATATTTATGTATTAAGATACAAAGTATATATAGGTACCTAAAGAGGTATCTTAAGTTAAAATCAGTACAGTAGTTTAAAAGTTCAACCCGAACAAATACCGTGACACGAAATTGTTATCTATTATTATACGAGGTAACAATTTCGCGACTGCTACCTTATGTTTGCTATTTATGAGAAATCAATCTTATTTTGTGATTGACGATGATTTTCACCGAAACTAATCTTGTATTTATTTTATTACAGCTGATCGACGAGAATATAGAAAATGGTAACTACTATTTTTAGTACAATAACTGTTAAATATTTAAATATAAGTCTTCACTGCATAAAATTACAGTAATAATATCATATGCATGTATCTAAGTACTAAAAAAATGTTTTTGACTTCTTGCCTGTCTTTTTCCGGATAATTTAGCTCTGATGTTGTCCCAACTTAATTATTTCTGAAAGTTGGCTTAAGCCAGCTCTTCCTTCTACTTCTTATAGCCTTCCTGGATATATTCTTATAAAGAATGATCGCACTGGAAAAGGTGGAGGTGGGGTAGCTATATACCTGCGCAATGATATTACTTATAAAGTCATATGTGTGGAGACATCTCCATCTCTATACACATATTCTGTGGAATATATATTTGTGGAAGCATCAGTTGGCAGTGCTAAGGTTGTTGTTGGGGTCGTATACTGTCCACCTTCTAAAGACTACCTACTCCACTCTTGAGTCTGTCCTTGAATCAATCTTTAGTGAGCACGCACACCATATAATCATGGGCGACTTTAATACAAATATGCTTAAATCTTCAGCTCGCTCTTCAAAACTCCAATCCATCATTCATTCTACTGACTTTTCTCTTCTACCATTAAATCCAACTCACCACAATCTGAACGCTTTTGACTCCCATATATACCTAATGATTACCTCATCTCCTGACTTGGTAGTTAAGCATGGCCAGTTACCAGCTCCTGGTTACTCTAAACATGACCTTCTATTTCTGAGCTACAAGTTATAGCCACCTAAGGTCAAGCCTAGAAAAAAATATCTGCGAAGTTTTGGAAAACTGGATATTGAAAAACTAAAACAGGATGTTGCGGAACTTGATTGAACACCATTAATGGAAGCATCTACCATTGATGATAAAGTTAACACTCTTAATTCTTCTGTCTTACAACTTTTGGAAAAACACGCTCCTATTGGTCCTATTAGTCTTAAACGACCACCTGCTCCGTCCGATCAGACTTTACTTAAAGGACAGATTCCAATTCCTATCTTCCTCTCACGAACGTAATCTCCGTTCTTCTAATACTCTCTCGCTCTTAACTCCCTCTCATCACTCTAGTTTTTTGACAAACTCTTTTACAGGGACAGCTATACGACTCTGGAATGAGCTTCCGTTAAATATTATGCACTCCCCAAACAAATGTATCCTGAAACGCTGTCTCCATACTTTATTTACTGATGCTGCTTCTCTAACTTTATAACCCTATATATGTATATATATATATATATATATATATATATATATATATGTATTTATATCATATGCATTTATTGCGTTTATTATACAAATATGTATGTCACGTTTATCTATTTTGTATATATATTGTCTTCACCACTATATATATATATTTTCTGTTTCGTGTTATGGTTGACTGGGAGATAATGCCATCTGGAATTAAGTCAGCCATTTGAATATTTTGTAACAAAATGTGCAATAAAGGTAAATAAATAGATAATTTAAAAAATATTGAGGGGCAGACCGATTTACCTGAGACTGCAATTAAATTTTAACAAATTTTGTTGTTACTTAGTCTAATTAAAAACCATAAAATGTTTAAACTCAATACGACAACAGGTTACGTCAGAGAAGCTAGCTAGTTTTCAAGAAGTAAAATCCTCACTAGTTTGTAAATAAAGTAAGTTGATTCTAACCGATTTATTCCAGTGCGCCGGTCCACCGTGTCGCTGCGTGTCGTCACTCTCGGCCTGGACCCGACGCCTGTCGGACTCAAGAGTCGAACACAATCGCAAAGGTCTATGCGATGAATTCATCTCGACTAAACCAATGAAGAATTTCGCTATAGCAATACCTTCTTTAGGAAGCCCTTTTTTACGATTGTTATTTATTGGGAACATTTACAACCTAAAATTTTGTATCATGTCTCTTCTAAAGTCGAATTTACGAGGTTTACCTTCCCCGTACCATCATATTTATTGTGGACCGACCACTGCTGGATATAGGTCTCTTCATTATTGCCCATTAAATAGTACGTGTGGCCATGCAACCCCGTATAACTTTCATACATATTTTTATTGTCTATTACACACGAGAAAAGTGCAGAACAATAATTATTACTTGCCTGATCAGAATGATCTGATGAGATGATGAGAAAGAAGGCACTGTAGAATAGCCAGGAACACATCAACCTACCCAAATCTGTCAAAACTTCACAATCGATATTAATCTATAAATGCGAGCCATTGAGTTATTGATAGATTTGGGTAGGTTGATCTGTTGCCCACTGTACATATTCGTCCATAAGAATAAAATCACTAGTCTTATACCTCCATGAGGTAAAAACAGCTATATATTATACATTTATGTGGTAAAGGATTTGGAAAAAATATTGAACTTATTAGAATTTGGAGGAAATAAAGCCGAAAATTTATTTCACATGTCTTTTATCTGAGATATTTGTCAAGTTAAAATATTTATTTTCTAACATTTACTTGTTCACTGCTACAATAATACTACTCTTTCAACGATTTTTAAACGCAATTTATTATTATAATTTTTCATACCAGTTTGTGACTTTGTTACTTCCAAACGGTTGCCCTTGAAGTATTCGAAATGACGAATAAAATGTGTAATGCTAATTAAATCACGTTTAAAAACCGTTTATTTATATTTTTCAAACGGGTATTGTGAGAATATGTAATATAATATACAAGGTACATATATTTCTTAATTAAATATCTTGTATCTATGAAAATCTATGACGATTAATTCAGGATCAGCAGTGGAAAGGATCTGTTTCTCTTCACTGCTTCACTTGATAATTTTAAAAATTGTTAGGGTCGTCTCTGCGCCTAATGATTTGATTTCTTGTCAAAATTCTAGTCGTGTCTTATAGAATAAATAATATTAAGATAAAATGATATCTTTTATTTTGAATTCCTAACTTTTGTCAGGTTTTGGGAAACAAATGGAAATCTGCAATAGTCATTTGCAAATTTCTTGATGTTTATACAAGATAAAATGGATATTAATTTACTGAGTTCTTAAATTAGACTAGTACTAGGACGTTTATCTCTAAAATGTATATTAATGCCTGTAATTTCCTAGAATTAGTTTACTTTCTCCCAAGACATTATTAGTAATACATGGAATATTAGATAACATTTAGGTAATATGAAATAATAAATACATAATTAATACTTTAATTACAACATCTTAATTTATTTCCATTGTTGAGGTACATCATACTTCATGTTTTACATTTATGACAACACAACATGTGAAATTATTGGCAAGAAATTAAGATTTCATGTCTTAACAAAATCTGTTTTGTGTTCAGGTGGGATTTTAAATTTATTGTCAAATGTACTTAAATTGTTTACCTTGCAACTTCATATAATTGCTAAGTGTTAATATTTTAATTCACTATTTGCACAGGTACTCACTACAAGCAGTCTACTCTAAACTATTTTCTAGAATAGAAGAATGTATACCTTAATTTTTTATAATGTAAGTACATACACTCTGTGCTTGCATTGTGCACAGGTTTGTCATAGTAAACCACATGTTACACAAATAGTAATTATTCGTTCTATTTTTATCTACAAATAAGAATGCTGAAGGCACAAGGACTTTAAATGTTCCTAATTTTTAGCCTAAAGTGGCTAAAGTTTAGAGTGCTTTTTTTTATTAATTATCATGTAGGTATGTTTACAAATTAGTGCTCCAAATTAGCTATAATAATCACACAAACATTACAGCTAACATTGTCATGGTGATATAACAAAACCCAGATTATCCAATTATAAATAATCTCTATATCTACACTATGTGTATACATAACAGTGTAGGCCAATTCATAAGGCCTTGAAGCTGCCCAGAAATTTAATTTAATAGATTTGTGGATCAGTGCCAGCACTTGATATATTTTTATATTTATATTACAATGATACTGTATTAATAAATACATTTTCTAATACTTATGATCAATAAATAAATAAAATGGTATAATTAAGAACAAATAGAAATTCCATTTTGGACATAATGCAGTGAATGAGCAATGAATTCACTACACAATCTACAGTACACTAATTGAATTGAAATAATAAGTAGTGTCTGTAGTACAACAAAAACTATATCAATAATTGTCTTTAAAAATTGGAATCAATAGTGAAATTATTAAAAATAAACATAATATAATATTTGAATAATAACAAAATGTTGCTAAAATACTAATAAATAAGTGTTTTTGAATGATTTTCATTCTAACACTGCTGAACATACAGCCAGTACATCACCACAAATTTACAAAACCTACAAGCAAAAATTTTGCTACTCCATAAATAGGACACAATGGCTAGAATAGGAACTGCCCAGGCCGAACAACATAGGAAATTCAATAGTGAGCATGCCATGTGCCATCGGCCTACAACGCGCCCCACGCACCAGCTTCCGAGATCTACCTCGCTTCGCCTCACGCCGCCACACTGGCCTCGCACTTATTTCAAACAGTGTTAGAATATCAAAGCGTCATAAGTCAGGAAACCGTAAAGGATCTTCTAAATAGTCTTCTGGTATAATAAATAACTCTGGCGGTACATTATCACGGAAATCAAACTTTTGGAAAGTAATTTTTGCGGTCACTGTTGGTAAAATCGGTATATCTATCTTGACGGGAAACCCTTTCGGCAACTTCATGGCTACAAATTGTCGCAATTTAGCAAAATGCTTAAATGGGGCAATCACTTCAAGAACATTCAATAACATGTCAACACTTAGTGGGAAATCATCACTCATAGCTAAAGTGGCTCTGAAGTTACGTGATGACTCTTTATAAACAAGTTCACGCCCCAAGCTTGGGTACTGGCCCAGAGGAGATGATATGTATGCTGACCAATCTGTATTAGACTCTGGAGGAGGATTTAATGAAGCTCTCCTAGTAGGTTCACCATTTGTGTCCAGGCTATGTGTATTACCCTTGGTCAAATTTTCAATAATAGCTTTATTTTTTTGTAAATCATCTGTAGACAAATGTTCTCTCCTTTTACGTGACTCTAAAACAAGACCTGTTATAGTATAAATGTCACTTTTGTATAAACCAGCAACTGTCTCCTTTCGATCTTCCCGGAATATCCAGCCCGACTGAGCTCTAGAGAATGAAATTCCTTTAGTTGACATTTGTGCTGCTAAGATATCACTAGACATGAGAATATCCACTTCATCCTCAATTTCAGTTTCTGTTTCTTCATAACGTACTCGTTGATAAACCTTTGCTTTGTTATCTAGTACTGTCAGAGACTCACTAGGAAGTTTCTCACCTTGAAATATAAAAGAGATATCTCCTCTCTCCCATTTCATGTCAGAGAAGTCAACTAGAGTAGTATCCAATCTGATACCCGAGCCAGATTTATAAATTTTACAAACATCAGAGGGCAATATTCTGGAGACTAGGGGTACCCAAGAATGGAAATCCCATTTGAGCTCCATGTAAAAATCCTGTATTTGGGCAAGAGCACGGATGAGGTCTGGTCTTCGGCGTTCCATTTGTTCACGGGCTTGTTGTTTAAGTTTCCGAACAAGAGACGAAATGGTTTGACGGTCTCCATAACTGATAGCTTCAGCTAAGGGGGACCAACCAGCAAGATTCTTGACTTTGACAGGCGCACTGTGTGCGAGTAGCAGCTGCACGCACTCCTTGCGCCCCAACATGACGGCCAGGTGTAAAGCCGTATTTCCATGTTTATCTTTACGAGTCACGTCGTTGAATCGCAGCAGTGAAGACAACTTCCGAACATCTCCAATGAATACACATTCGTGAAGAGGATACGTCTCTTCCTCTTCATTGCAATTCGCGGTAGACATTTCGCATCTATGATTTTCTAAATCATTACATGCAATAATAATTAAACGACAGAACAGAAACAATTTTGATCATAATCTAATCAATGTGATAAGATACAAGATTAATATTTGGGTGAAAGTAGTTTTTTCATGATTGTAGTAATTATTGAAGATATTATAGTAGTCCGTCAACATTTACGTTGTCCCGTCTTTGAAAACATAATAAAAAACTTATTGCACTACTAACAAAAATATTATTTTATCCAACAAATTGATTGATACTTCCATATTTTTTATTTCATTAATTGAGTGCTTACTCCTCTATACTAAAGTTCAACTTGTTTGCAATACTGTTCTATGAGACAAGTTATGAAATAGTACAATAGCTTTTCATCAACGTTGATACTAACATATTTTATGTAGAATATTAAAAGAACACAACCAAAATGCCGGCGAAACGTTCAAAAACGTAAGGAAAAACTAAGTTTAATAAATCCAACGTGTAACCAACTGCAAACCAACTTAATATTTCTACAATAGCATACTTAAAATATTAGGATGTAATGAAAGAATTTGTTCACAATAAAATATTCTATATATTAGAAAATTCCATTGTTATTATCTAATAGCATTAGCAGAAGAAGGGGATAAAGAAGATCGCGCTCATTATTGCCCCCGGAACTCCTTGTGATCACTATCGGAGGAGGAGGAGGAGGTCCATAACTTCCTTGCGATATACCACCTCCATATCCAAACTGGCAGCTTACGGAACATACCTGTGAAAACAAAATACAAAAAGGATTTTAGTAAGTTTAAAAATCTAAGCGCTGTCCTAGACCTTTAAAGCTTTTAAGGATTTTTTGTTACAAATTTATTTTAAGTCCATAAAAACTCCCAAATGACGAATGTAGAAAATAAAGTACATTGTAAAAAAATAATAAATTAGTCACGCACGCTCAGTATTAAAAAGAAGGCGAAAGCTATTGTTAATTTCGATGACATTTTTCTAGAATGAAGATAAACTAGTAATTAGTTATAATAGTGACTGTTTATATACCTGATTCCTAGCGTATATTTGCAACATATGCAAAGTAATTTGTAATTACTTTATTGCATAAAATATTTTCTTTTATCTATCAAAGCCATATTTTTCTACGTGCTCTCAGCATATTTGCGCAAGTCGAGATAAGTGTATACAAGAATTATTATAGGTACTTATACCCTACTGACTCAATAAAGCAATTCCGTAACCCTTAATATTTCCACATAAGATTTTTTAATAAAATCCTCTAATTCAAACTTGTTTTAGCCACGGTCTGCATGATAGTAAGCGTTACCGCTATATCACAAGGATATCACTAGCGCATAGCCAACCTTGTGACTTGAGGATATTTTGTCACATTACCCTGTAATTTCACCACCTCTCTCACCTTTCAAACCGAAATATAGCAATGTGACCACTGCTATTTGGCGATGGAAATAGGTGAGAAAGAGGTACTAATCCAGACGACGATTATATGAGGTCTACCTTATGTTGAAAGAATAGATGACGGATATATTGTAAGCGTCATGAAAAACTTTTGGCGAAATAACAAGGAAATCGGTCATGAATATGCATGTGCCCACACCATCCGTTCACTTCGTATTACTTTGCAGTAAAGGAGAGGACGCGAGCTTTTACATGTAAATAATTATATATATGTACCTAAAAGACTCAGAAAAAATACACTTTTTAAATTTATGTCGCGACCCAAACCAACCAAACCAAACTTTGCCAACCCCGACTTTCTTCGGGTAAAAAAATACGAGAATGACTGATACAAAAATGCTATTATAATTCAAAAGAATTTCTGTGTGATATCTGATGTCTGACCATTAAACCCAATAACTGTCGTTGCCCATAAATAAACATTCTACGCTCATGAGGCACAATACAAATGACATTACATGTAGGGTACAATCAATCAAATATTTATTGTCAATACAGGTTATGTCATTTTTAAGAATACTATACTATTTCTTAACAATTACTTATAACCTGTATTGACAATAAAGATTTGATTGATTGTACATTTTAAAACTTTAACCTCTTAATCCCGTTATTATACGAGATTTAAACTTGTTCCTGGTTACCCAACCTTTAAACTACCTATCTGTATATATATTTTAGGTGATACAATTTTTCATTCAATTCATATAACAAAAAACAATTATCTAATTTGGTGTAAAAGTTTTATTGTTATGCGAGTACTTACAATTAGATAGACGATTCATTTTAATTCATATAGATAGAATACGTTTCCTCATTATATGCTCATAAGTAGTAGACATTGATCAACTTCTTACATTTTTTGTCCAGTCGAAACTTAGTCAACTGCACCGGACGTATCAAAGCTTTTTTTTTACAATAAATTAACATTTCTGACTAAAAATTCTCAACGCAAAAAACTTACTTTTAATTTTAATATAGATTGCGTTGTAATTGTGCTTTAAATACCTTAAAAAATTAATTATTTTTAAGCTATCATATCTGCCATAGTAAGTCCACTGTTGGACATAGGTCTCTAGGTAGGTTGGTAATTGCCGCGCTGGACAGGCGAGGTGACAATCGCAGAGCGCAACTTCACGACTTGGATGCTGCCGCTCAAAAAAAACAAAAATACATTTTTTATCTATTAGTTCTGTCTTATATCTAGAACAGCTAGCTTGATTTTGATGACACTTTCAGTGGAAGTTAGTTGACATTATAAAGAGAATTTTAATGTACTTTTGTATCATATAAAACGATTGATGACGAATAGTAAACAAGGATTCTAATAAAAAAGTAAGGCTATAAAAATAATTTTTACTCAAACAAAGTCGCAGGCATCAGGTAAATAGAGCTACATGTATTAGCTTTTTATGTTCTGATTACATATAGGTACTCCATATATTCTAGGTATAAAAAATTGCCTACCTATTTATATGTTAAGTACATATTGTAGTACATAAGTACCTACATATAAAGCTACAGTGAAAGCTACACAAATCTGTCAAAATATTGCAATACACATTATTCTCTAACAGCGAAATATTGAGTTCAAAGTGACTGTGACATTTTGACACTTAACGATTTCAGTCGCTTTTAAAGTATTATGTATCGATTGCAAAGATTTTACATATTAGTATAGGTAAATCTCTTGCTCTCTCGTAGGTGCATTCAAAATTATGTAATCGATATTTAAGTTGTTCGGGTTTTAAATTGTTGTTAATGTTTTGACAGATCGACAGATGAGCATTATGCTATCTATAATAATAAATTTGTATGTTTATCATGTTATTGAAAATTGATCTAATTCGATAGGTTTATAAATAAAAAAATATTAAAAAACTGTAAAATTCTTTTGAAGTTGGTATTATCATGTATCTCTAAAAATATCTAATTGCCAAAAATTACGATTTTGGTGAAATCCTGTTACTGATATGACATACTCATTTTCAAAATGTACATATGTACAATTTTTTTTCTAGTATATTGTTTTACACTATAAATACTGTGCATCGTAATCTTGAGTGAGTTTAATGTGAAAAAATCATCAACCTGGAGAGTATTTCTTTTCCTTTTATATTTAAGACGTTTATATTTAAGTAATATTTTTCCATTTTAGTTAACATTTCATGTAATGTACATTTAAAGCCTTTGCATGACTGTTTTTTCTAAAGACTTGTGAGAACTACTATTGCATATGTCAGATGGCGCTGTTAACTTTGTTTTGAAGCGTAAAAAATTGACAGATGCGCATAGCAGTAAACGCCTTATATTCGTTTTTTTTATCGGATTTGCACTGTACAGTGCAATTTGGTCAAATTAAGGCAGGTCTAGTGTGATAAAGAGAAAAGTGTGTGATATTATCACAGTGCGTCAGTGTTCTGTTTTTCTTTTAATAACTTTTATCCGTACTACTAGTGACTACCGCAGAACTTCTGTCTCACTTGCATTATTTATACTAATTTGAACAGATAATTGATATTGATTTAAAGGTTCTCTCGCAATATTTATTTTAGTGTCTCTAAATTATTTTATACCTGTTATTCGTCACATTTATAACTTTTGTAGCAATTTTTGTGAGCTGCGTTTGAAATTTCCAACATACGACTCTTAGTATAATAAATTGCACATATTTGAAGATTGGCTGCGTTTGACTACAGCGGTTACGCGAAATCATGTGAGTATAAAGCTTACCTATGTGTGTTCTTTTTCTTTTACTTCCAGTTTCTGAGTCCATTCAGAATAAAAAGGTAAGTCAATAATTTTGTTTGGTCACCATTATTAAGAAATATTAAAAAAATACCGTTTTATATAAAAACACTCTTCTGCAATGTATATGCAATTGTATATCAACTATTACTAGTATTTTCACAAACTTATAAATCTGTGATGTTTTTAAAACTTAGAGATAATAAAAACATTATATAATTTATTTAGAAAATACTACATAGCAATTTAATATCTGTTCCTCATCTCTTAATGTCTTAAAACTAGACAGAACAAATCTTAATGTTAGTTAATAAATATAGTAAAATATATATAAAATTATTTGAGAGGGACCTAAAATAACTCTAAAGTGTCTTTGGCGAGATATATGTTTTTCTGGATCGGTATACACAATATATGAACTAATTTTGTTTATATATTGTTAAATATAAACAAATTATATATCTTGGAGTTGTTAAAAAGCTTGTACAATATATTTTATATTACACTACTTGGTAGTGCCTTAGGTTTTATAGTAATATTATTTAAAGTAAGCACTTGCTTTATTTGTAATATTGAAATATTACATCATTATTATGCTAGAAATCATATGAAGAAAAATGTATTGTATATAGTAATTCCTATTGGAATCCTAGGTAGGTGAAATGAATTATATGAGTAATGTATGAGATTTGAATTATATACCTTCTATCTATTCTAAAAAGTTATTAATTAAATAATGTAAATGAAATTTTTCAAATTTTAGAAACTGTGAACATTTTCAGTACTTAAGGTAGCATTAAGTATCTTGAAAATCATTCAGCTATGAAATAAAAGCAGTTTGTTAGCATAATTATTCAAATATTTCTTGCTTTTTAAAAAAAGCAATGGACATTGTGTATCTTCAAAATCATTAGGCTATAAAAAAAGCAGCCTGTGCTTCTAATTATTTTGATATTTCTTGCTTTCAAAACAAGCAATGGACATTGATGATAGCATTTATGTACTATATATCTGTAATATGTTGTAAACAAATTCTGATAGTCCCAGACATATTGAGAGCAAAATGTTTGCACAATATGTTTTGTGATGTTTCATAAATAGAAGCAGTGCTGTTTCACTTATTCAGAACCAGCAGTTTTACTTTACCACAACTTTTATTGAATAGGAGCTTATAATTAAACTTTTGCAAGTACCAAATCTGGACATAATTCATAAATAAACACTGTGTAATATTATTGGTAATAAACTTGTTTACATTGTATACAGATTTCAGACTTATCTGTAAATGAAAGGTTATCACTACAGTTGCTATCAGTACCATGATTTCTCTTTATTTACAGACAGTATCAAACCATTCTGTATTCATTTGTGGAACAGTTATTTTATAATTGTATGTGACAGTACCACTGGTATAGATGTTTTAGAAAAATAGCTTAATTAAAAATATAAACTTGATTTAAGTGTTTACAAGGTTGTTAAATTAATTTGTGTACATATATTTTGTTAGTAAAAAATATTTCAATAGATAAATTATTTCAATAGGTAAATTATTTCAATAACCATAGTATTTAAATAATTATTGAAGGCTGAAATCTTAACCACATAATTCCAATTGTAGAAACTATCAAAGATATATATTTTTTTATTAAATATATAATTATATTTTAAATATTATACCAGCATTTGACATGACATGTTTTATTTTCTGCTTCCTACAATCGTTTTATTAATGTTTCCTTAATCTGCTCCATT
Source organism: Heortia vitessoides (assembly GCA_020976665.1). Classification (NCBI taxonomy): domain Eukaryota; kingdom Metazoa; phylum Arthropoda; class Insecta; order Lepidoptera; family Crambidae; genus Heortia; species Heortia vitessoides. The sequence continues at coordinate 12,990,594 of JACJUM010000875.1, read as the reverse complement.
TTATATACATTTTTAATGTTAAAAATTGCAGGTATTCTCTGCATTAATTAATCGTCTTTGTTAAAATTCGTCTTAAATTTCGAATTTCCTCTTAAAACCACTTAGGTTTTTCATCAGTTTATTTGCTTTCCGACGTGCGACCTTTGTTGATAATAGCCAGCTGCTATATTCCTCGCTTTGCAGAATTCCGAGCCGTAGTTGACCTAGTTCTGGAGATCCCGGAAAACAGTAATAGTATCGTCGGAATGTACTAAACACGACACCACGGATATTGATGCCGAGGGCTGTGGATGAACGCATTAACGATGCTCTGATTATCTCTATCTGTTTGTAATTCGTCGATAAGGAGAGAGGCATTCTGCGTCTTACTCTTGAATCTTAATGATATTGGTTTAGATATTTAAAACTGGTCCAGCTACAGGATCTAAATTTGTTCAAAGTGTATTCTATGATAATATGAAAAATGGGGAATATGGCTCAGCTCATCAAGGCAAGAATCATTATTTATGTACTAAACCGTGCACTTATCATCAGTGAGTTTATTTTGTATTGGCCCCCGCTATAAAAACAGATTTATTGACATATTTAAATCTAAATTTTTTTTTACGAGAAATGTAAGCTGTCATGTCATATTGTCCACTTTATATCAGAGTTCGCGGCACACACATTACGGAACATTTCTCTAGGTTATATAGGCTCACTTGGCATTAAGCTACGTTGTTTGTTTGTTGTTTAAGCCTAGTTGGAGTATATTATGCAGCTTACATCTGTGTGTTGTGAACTACGCTGTATTTAAGTTCCAGTACGCGGAAATGTAATCATTCGTTGTTAGTCATTAATCGAAGAGAAGCAGAAAACAGTTGAATGGGGTTTATAATAATTTACCCTTACTAATATTATAATTCCGAAAGTAACTCTGTCTGTCTGTTACGCAATCACGTCTAAACCACTGAACCGATTTAAATGAAATTTGGTATCCTTATCTAAATCCTTAGAAAGGACATGGCTACTGTTTCATTCGACATAAGATTTGTAAGGGGTTTAAAGGGGGGATAAAAAGTTGTATGGAAGTATCGCTATTGTTAGAGATAGAAGCTTAAAACTTATTTAGGCTATTGATTTGTTAAAAAGGTATGGTGCCCACAGAAACTACTGTACGCGGACGAAGTCGCGGGCACAGCTACTTTGAAATAAAACTACCCTACTAAGGACCTAACAGACGTTGTCCTGATAAATAACATAGACACCGACCGTAGATATATTTTGTAGTACCGTAGCAATACATTGTATACCAATTTAAATTTGTCAAAACGATCATTCGATTATAATTTATTTGCAATAATAGCATAACCGGCCTGACGTTATCCTTTGTAGGTATATTCATTTATATATACTGGATAGCATAAAACCTAATGATTGAATACAAACAAGTAAATTTTATTCTTTTTGTTTATTCTGGCGTCCATGTCTGATACATAATGTAAAAGAAACCTTGGCAGAAATTTAGATTTACGCGTATCTTATTACAAAATGTTGTACACAATAAAAGTTAATCTAAATTTTAATAGCTATGAAATTGTCAATTTCTTAGAAACTAGTTATCCGGCAAGGCAGAGGCGAAAATCTCAATAAGATTCAGAATTGTTGAAATGTGCTAAAAGGATTTATTGCTAGGAATGAAGACAAACCTCACAAATATTCGATATTCGCGCCGGGTTTCTGCAATAGATTGTTCTCGAGTTGCTATGTCAAATTTACGTGCTCCCTAACCATCTGAAGTCGATCTCAATCAGTTATTCCGTCTGTTATTCACAGGGATAGGTATCCTTTAAGCCTGTAATTCGTCATTTATATTTTTAGTATTTTTATCCAGAATCGATAAGGCTATTTATATCAGAAGAAATAAAATGTAGATGAAGAGCATTTAAGTTTTAGACTACCTTCCAGGAAATTTGTACTACCTACAGCCCTTTACATAACTAGCAATGCTCTGCGGTTTCGACCGCGGAATTCCATTTCCGTAAGATTTTTTTGAGAAATTGTCTATTATCTCCGCGCTGGCCAGGCATGGTGGCAATCGCAGTGCGTAGCTTCACAACTGAATTGCTGTTGCCCATCCCCACCCTGTTACATTTGAACTAAGCACTTTTAAGTGGATATAATGCCATCACTCGGTTCCAGTTCCAGTACTATTCTGCTCTGCCGCTGCCTGCCGATGCCTACATTTTAAGTTTATTTGTTTCTAATGTACAAAAATACAAATCGCGTTTGCATTATTCCATTTGTGGCATAAACCTTATTATTTATATATAATATAGCCTATACTTGTCCAGACAATTATAGTTTTCTATTTATGAAAAAAAAAACCGTTTTTGGGTCTATTCTCTGCAATCAAAAATACAAATAGTTGTACTTCTTAATATTTAGTATATAAATTTAATTTGCCCAAGTTGATTACATAATATTGTTATACAATTTCAATGAAAATAAACCTTTCAACGCTCATTCTAATAATCGCAACGTAATACAACTGTTGTGAAAACAAATTTCAGAGGGACGTTTAAAGTTTAATGCGAAGCTTTGTTAGGGGTCTGCTTCTAGCGCTATGTTAATACAAATCCCTAAATACTGTATGATTGTTATTAGTTGAAGTTGTCAACTCTTGTTTTTATTTGGTTTTGAGCGTGCGTGTAGAGTTTAGAATAAGTATGTAATTGTAAGTGGTTTTACACTCAATTAAGCATGTGAAAATTGTGTAACCCTTTATATAATTCGTTAAACATATATTTCTACATATGAAATTGGCGTTTTGTCTGGGAGGAATATTAAGTCATTGTTTTTGTAATATATATTAAATTCATTAAAGTGTGCATAGTTGTTATCTATGCACTATTGCCACCTCAAAGTAATATTAAATAATACCATATGGGCGAGAATCAATAAATTCTTTAAAGGCGGTTTGAACTGCCGTATATAAATAAAAATTTTCCTTGTATGAAGTTGTTCAATTTCCGGAAAACAATGTTTGTACTCTTTTGTAGTAAGGTCCGGGAAGTACGGCGGATGCCGTAGACATTTCAATTGTAGCTCATGTAACTTAGTGGTTGTTTGTTTTACAGGTGGTCTAGGTTGTCGTAAAACAGCAGTGGCATAGAACGATTGAGCAATCTCGGTTGTTAAGTAGAGTTCTTCCTTCATGGTTTGCACTTGCTGACAATAGATATCTGCCGCATTCGTTTGGCCAGATTTTGGAAAGCTGTAGTGAACGACACCAGCGTTATTCCACCAAACACTCTCTCTCTCACCAACTTTTTTTGAGAGAATTTTCGTTTAGGGGATTTCTTAGATTATAATTTTGACTAGCAGGATTTTGTTGGGTTTTCAGGGTTCAGCCATTGCGATGAGCGCTTTTGATTACCGAACAGTATTAACTTTTCCTCACATGTTGTGATTCGATTTAAAATTACTTCATTATTGTGTCGTTTGAGCGTTCGACGCATGTTTGCAAGTTTGATTCACTCAATTCACGAGGTGCCCTTCGTTTAAGTTTTGTCACTTTTCCGATTTGCTTCAAGTGGATTAATACAGTTTTGCCATTTACCCCGAAGCCTATCACCGCAGCTTTTTCTGAAGTGCTTTGTAGTGCATCCGCCACAGTAGCCTTTAATTCTATATTTTCCGCTGTGGTCTCAGGCCGTCCACGCGGTTGGTACTGAAGGGCGAAATTTCCAGAACGAAAAAGTTGAGGCCAACGTCTACGGTATAACTCGTCGTACTCGTAAATATTCTTTTATTTCATCTTTTCCATTGCGCGGTAATAAGCGATGTCAAAGAAAAAATAATGAGGAAAGAAACAAATGAATGTCTGTTATAAAAACTCAAATTGAACAGCTAATTGAGTTTATAAATTAAAATTTAGAATTCTTAACCAAAGAAGAGATATTTCAGATCCGAGTATCAGTACGACAAAAATGTAACTTCAGAGCGTCAAAATTATTGTTTTAAATACTGAAGACAATGCGATTTCATTTATTTACCTTTTTAGCATCGTTTGGCTATTGAGTCTGCTAAGTGAAAAATTTATCTGTGACATTTTAGTTGCATCTTAAAACCTCAGTGATGTCATATATCAATATGTTATTGTTCAAGCAGTATTAGCGTTTGTTCGTTTAATATTTTCTATCAGCAGTCTTTGCTAATATTATAAATGCGAAAGTAACTCTGTCTGTCTGTCTGTTCCCGCTTAAACCTCTCAACCGATTTTGATGAAATTTGGCACAGACAATCTTTAAACCCTGAGAAAGGACATAGGCTATTTTTTTTATTCGAAATAAGGGTTGCAAGGGGTCGAAAGGGGGGATGTAAAGTTGTATGGAACTATCGCTATTTTTAGAGCTAGAATCTTGAAACTTATTTTTCAGGCCATTGATTCGATATAACTAAACATGACATTCAAAGTTTGTATAAGTTAAGGTAAAGAGGTATGGTATGGTACCAAAACAAACTGTTCCACGCGGACGAAGTCGCAGGCACAGCTAGTTTAAATATATATATCAAAGGAGAAGTCTTACTGATACATAGACATTTACTAGAGGCAGACCTCTTACAAATGACGTTTGCATTATTGTCATTATGGACTAGCTGACAAGCTGTCCTCGTTCGATGGCACTGAAATTGACGTCTGTGTAGTTTAGCATCTGGTTCGTGGTAAAAAAAATCATTTTTTTTCTGTTTCCCGTCTTGTCCCGTCACCTTACATTCTCCTGAATAAAACCAATTCCAAGCTGAAATTAATTCTGTCAAAAATAATAATAATAATAATAATAATAATAACTTTATTCAACAACAAAAGGTAACTTAAACTAAAATACATTTTGATACTTAGGTACCTAAACTAGGTCTATAGGCCTGTTCTTATAGGCACCTATAAGAACAGGCTAGATAATATCACCTATATCTATTGAGGCGGTCGGGCGTGGTTGAATAACCAATATCCATATTAAATTTAGCAACTTACTAATATTATAAATGCAAAAGTTTGTAAGAATGTGTTTGTTACTCTTCCTCGCAAAAACTATTGAATTAATTTTAATATTTTTTTTAATAATACTGCTTATACATCAATTAACACATCTGCTATAATTGACAAAGATTTGCCGAAAATGTAACTATAAATGTTGTTTACGCTCCAAATGTCTGCCAAGTTCAATCCGCAAATCTGCTTATCATCGTGTTGTCTCAAGGAGTAGCTTAGGCTAATTTTATTATTTCACATATTTGACGGCTTAATGGCGCAGATGTGATTTTGTTTTGTGCGCCAAAGGTCGTGGGTTCCATCCACCCAGGGCAAATATTTATATGATATTTGTATTTCTTCTGTGTCTGGGTGTTAAATATTTGTATTTAAGTAGTATATTTGTGACTCCTCTGTTGTCTGATGTCCGTAACACAAGTGCTTTAAGCGACTTACCGAGGAATTTGGTCAATGTATGAGATGTTGTGGGAATTTATTATTATCAAGAAGCACAAGAGAAACCGCGGTGCTCTACAATATAAATAAGATAATTTCATGCTATGCTCGTAACAGAAGTGAACTATGTTTATTGATCCGGTCACATACTTATTCGATTATAATTTATGTTTTGTTGACATTGGAAAATCATGCAAGTTCGCCCATTCATTATTATGTGTTCGTTTTCACACGACAATGAAAGTTTTCCGGTATGAGAAACGGTAGATGATTCATAGGTTGGGCAAAGTTTCTCTACGATGTTTATAGACACTAAGAGTATTATATTTCTTTAATGTTTTTCATTTAACTTCTTTCGACCTTTATGCTGTTCTTATGTATCATAACACGTTTATTTATATTAAAGTATTCTTTTTAAACTACGATGATTTTAAACAGATATGCGACTGCCTAATGGTATGCGGTTATCGTAGCTTTTTCACGCTTGATACTCCCGGTTGCCGACAATTTAAAAATCTATTAACGTCTTTCATTATCAAACCTCAGCAGGGATCTCATTCCGCTTTTGAACCGATCGCGGGTGGATATTCCTCAGAAATCGCGCTGCATGCTACCATTTCAATTCCAAGGTATGAGGAGGAAGCTTTCTAAAATGTTGTCGCCGTATATTTTTTATTAGACCACATAGCATACTGTTCGCGTGATAGTAAGCGTCGCAACAGTCTATAGAAGTTCGTAATATCATAAGGATATCCTTGTGACTTGAAAGTATTATGTCACATTACCCAGTGATTTCACTGCCACTCTCGCCCTTCAAACCGGAACACAGCAATGCGAAAAAAATGCTATTTATCGGTAGAAATTAGCGAAAGTGAGGTACCAATGTAGTCGACCGTTGAATGAGGCCTACCTCATATAAACTACTATAATCTTTATTGCAAGCAAATTAATCACATTCGATTTTTATTATTTATTTTATGAAAACTTTTAAAGACATGTTTTTTTATGTATGCGTAAACATTTCTATATTAGTTTTAAATCATAAGCAATCTCTTTATAGTCAGTAGATCAAATGCGCATCGTAGCCGAGTAATATATATATATATATTTTATTGCTGTTGAATCTCACTCGCTAGTATATATGAGTTGGCCTATACAGTTATTTGTCATTGTTTTATGCAGGCCAGTAGCTCAAGGTCAGCGTCAGTGGTATAGCGTTCATGCCGTTTGTTTGTTGAGAACAAGCCTGAGATCAATCGTGGCAATCCCACAACACAAAACGTACAGCGATATCAAGATTAAAATTGTAAGGAAAACTTCCGTTTATCCTTGGGTTAGAGTCAGTGGAGTAACGAGCGTTGAATAGATAATTTACTAGCCGGATGAGTTTCATACCTCATCCAGTCTTACCTATCTAAACCAAGCTAATGACATTATCCTGGATTCCTTGTACCGCTCTTGTTCAAGCACACGTCATCTTTTAGTTTTATGATCACTTATGTTTATTGCGTCTTGTTATTACCTTCATAATGTGACTTATATTGCCTGTAGAAGTGGCAAGTGCCTTATCAATAACGTAGAGAGCATAATCTTTCATAAACAAATCTACTGACTGTGTACATGTGTATATAGCGAGATAGATTTTACTGTACCTATATCTCGTTTTCGTTGCCGCATGTCACATAATTTTATTTTCAATTTCTTGTAGTGTTGATACATATGTATAGTGTTAAGAGTTATTGCTATGTACGTCGCGACAGACATTGACTGATGGCGTGGAATTTCCTTAATTCCTTGCTTCTTGATTGGTAACAAACACCCACTATAGTAAAATATATTGTTATACTGTAATTTGCACACCATGTTTTGTAGGTAAACTTCGCGTCCGGTTATACAATCAATTTGTTTTAATTTACTTTGTATGGTTTTTCCGATACATTGCAATGGAATAGGTGTCGAGAAACTGTGATTATGTAGAGGCGTGGTAGGGTGTCCGCCCCCGCTGGGCGCCAGTGTCGCTCGCTGAACGACCGCACCCCCCGCCCGCGCCCCTCACTCGCCCCCTCACGCCCCCGGCCTGCGCCCCACTCGCGGCCCGACCACCAGATCAGTAGCACGTTTCAAGCCGTCGAAGCAGGTCGTGCGCGTTATGCCGTATTACCCGCCTGCGCTCCATCATACGAAATTCGCACTTCCTCGGTTCGTTGCATCGATGCATGGACCGCACCACCTAGATGCTTATCTGCACTTTATCATTCATTATTCATGACGCCAACGACAGCGTTGTCACCATCTCTATATTTCATTAGGGTAATTAGGCGGCGGTAGACTCATTGAGATGCTCTATGTCATCGAGTTCATTGTCACGCGTAGTGTAGAGTCAGCTGATGCAGTCATCCATTAATTACACAATTTTGTTGCCATTGTTAGCAGTAAAATAATAGAGCTAATGTTAGTGTTATTGTAAAACGAAATGCTTGGTTACGATCATTTGTGCTACGGCCTTTCCTTTAATTAGGCTCAGTTATTAAAAATTGTTGTTCGGGCGTTACAGTTTTTATTATTATGATCTATTAAATTATGTATGTTTATATAAATTACTGTTGTTAGTCAAGTGATTTCCGTATCAATACAAGATATCGTCTATTAAGCGGACTCTAATTTATCGCCAGAGTTCTATCTTGTTTACCCCTTTGTGTATATATCTGCAGATATCGTCAATTAATTACGTTATTCTCGATAATTAATATTTATGAATCCGATTATTCAAGTCCGATCCATCCGATTATTTTAATGTATTTTTTAAACTATAACATATGATTTATTCCTGTCAAAAATTAAGTTAACAAAAATACTTATAAACTGAAAGTAAGTTCTAACTCGTAATAATAACAATAGTAATTTGAAGTCCATGTTTATTTCAAAGTGTCAGTAACAGCTGATTACGATTCACGAGCCCCACGTTGGGCGCCATTAGTCAAGGAGCAGGCGCGTTGCGATTGCAAGGTCACCGTGTTGGTTAGTATCGAGCGGTACCGGTCAAATATTTAACAAGCTATAGCCGGACAGGTGCAGGCCGCTCATCGATTACTACAAATAACAAGCAATGTTCTAATTCCTGACAACGCTTTCGCTTGTTTCGAATAATTCTCGATTTCTATTTCCTAAAACGTCGTCCAGGGTAAAAAAAATCGGGGATACAGTGTAAATCTTTTGTTCATTTTCTCACACTGTCGACCGTTTCCGGTTCACCCACCGTATCTCTCCTCTGGCACGTTTTACAACTCGACACGAGCAGGCCCCAACGACAAATTTTCGACATGTGCAAAACAAAGTTCGAAGAAAAACGCCGTTTAATTGAACGCGGAAAAGACTTTTTGTTTGAATTTCAACCGCTATTTAACTTCGTAATAAAAACCGGGAACACTGCCGTGTTATCCAGTGGTGGAGTTCTCTGAAAGTTTGATTGATTATTACCAGTCTTAACGAGCCGCTTTTGTCATTTTGCGTAGCGGAGAATTATGAATTCGGCGCAATTAATTGCAACTTTTTGGTTGCAAAATATTTAAAGTAGAGCTCTTTATATACGCGACCCAAAACATTGATTTCCTTTCAAAATGGAGGGTTGTCATGTCTGTTTGTTTTATTGGCAGGTTGGTGGGGGTTAGTTTGTCCTGGGAAATTAACATGTCCACATGCCCAGTAGTGTATTGAGGACACCGGATATTGTCCTGTTCGAAACTAGGCCGACGGCTGTGCGGGACCTGTTTTATTTAACGTTCATTTTTACTGCAGAATGAAAGCAAAACGTCTATTTTATTTGGTTTTATTTCCGTACCCGGCTGTATTGGTATATGTGAAGTTGCGGTCGCATTCGTTGAATTTGTGCGGTGTCATACTAATGCCCTCAAATGTTTCTTCAATTTAATCCGACCAGATATGGTGTACACCGAACGAGCCGTTTAGGTTTGCTAAGTAGGGCACGAGTGAAGTTTACGAGGGTGCCCAAGAGCTTGCATAGGGCTCGTCGTCAAGGTTACGGGTGGGTATGATCAGCTGGACTTACGTAAGGTGCGCGGGGCGGGCGGGACGCGCGGGTAGAGGTTAGGGCCGATCGATAGCTGCTTTTGCCTCTTGCTATCACCCTACCGTTTGTGTGTTTTCTCTGATACTGTAGTATTGTTGGCCCTGATCGAAAATGTGATATTTGAATTTTTAAATATTCTTATTATATTGAGACATATCAATATTGCGATCGTATAATTAATATTAATAATATAGTAGTTATTTAAATGTTAATTGATAAACACTGACTGTAACTGATAACTAAATAAACCCAATCCAAATTTACTATTCGTCACTCTATCATATGTGGGGCACTTAATATTATTCCTCCCTTCCCCCCATTCGTTTATGATGAGCGAGCCAATTGTATAATAGGTTCAATAACATGGTAGGCACTATGTTATTGATGCCTTTGCTCCATCAAGTAAGTTACGCCATGCTACATCGGCGTAGGCCTACGGTTATCGATTATCCGTAGCCCCAAATCAGTTTAGACAACATTTAAATTAGGTCAAGGTACGTTATCATTGAATCTCTCTATTATGCAAATACGGGATTTGTGCGGCTTTCGGGTACTTTTGGGACGTAATTCAACCGTATATTGACTTTGACGGTTTAATTATTAAGGTTGTCCTTCTTTAACGATTTTTTTGTACACACAAATAACAAAATTAAATAGGAATTGTTGTACTAGTTTTATAGTGATCATTTCTTTAAAATGTTTATTGATTAATTTTCGATAATTCGTTTATGAATTTCATGTGACGTACGTATTTCATGTAACTATTGTTGGACTTTTTTAAAATTTCAGATACAATATTGCATATTTAGCGATATATTTAAAATCCAATTTAATGATACTTGCAAATGTATTTTTCTGACTGCATGTTGGTTTATCTTTTCGCGATTAAATTAATTATAAAGTAATTGTATAATATGTAACCTAGAATAGGTTACATTGAACCAGAAAAATGTTTTGTTGGCGGTAAAATACACGATAAAATCTGTATAAACAACATAAGGTTTATCTTCTATAAAAATTCATCACTATGTATTTGAAAACTACTACATGCTGTAATGTTTTTATTATAAAATACGAATCACAAAGTTATGTGAGTCGCAAATTTTTGGTAGAAATATAAAAAAAGTAACATACATATATTCTCCAGTTTGAAACATGTTAACAACGTAGAAATGTTAGTGCATGAAATGTTTCCGTAATCACTGAACTGCTCCAAAAAAAAGAAGAACCATAAGTGATACGAGATTATACATTCCTTTAGCAAATGTTTAAGCACGTAATCGCCGGATATACTGAACGGTTTTTCTCGCACTAATCTAGATTTGTCATGATAGCTTGCTGCGATTGGCATTCAACAAACCTCCATCTATATTCAAACAGTCACAATCTGTAGTTAATTCGACGCAAAAGAAAAACACAGACCTAACTTATCTTTATTAATAAGGATGATTAAAGTTTGGCAACCAAAAATTATGACTATCGTGCATAGATATAAAATTAAGTAAAATAAAATCAAATTATGACTGACATACTTTCAAATAGACTTTACCCAAAGGCTAGTTAGTATGCCCGTCGGCTCCGGGTGGTCGTGAGTTCTAATACAGTTGGAGATTTTGTTGCACGCGACACTGGGAAGTGGCGACAGATAACGTCAGAGTAGCGCGGAACCATACATACATTACATCCACGTCTCTCATGCATAAATGGATGGGCTGATTGGTGGTGCTTGTGTGCATATTGTCGGTACGAACCGCTCCGTTGGGGAGCTAAAACTTATCTGACACTGTCTGTGTCACCGATTGAAATGACTCTGTTAACAACTGGTCGACCCTTATGCGACCTTCAACAAATGATTTATGAAATATGTATCTAAATACCTGTTTTTTGTGTAAGGTATGAACAAGCACACCTATATGCCAAGATATGTTGCCAATTGTAATATTGTCTTTTCTTTTAATGTAAGTTTTTTGGGAAAAATTGATAATACATTTCATTAATTGTGTATATTTAAACAAAAGTACGAAAGAGACAAGAGGTGTATTTGCTAAAATTGCATCTATTTTAAGCACAGACACGTGACGTCAAATGTCTGTCTGTCATTTAAATACTTGCTCGTGTAAGAGAAAACACTATAATACCCTGATCTTATAACTATAACTATCTTTTCCCCTATTAAAAAATACCCATTAATTCGATTTTAATATATAATTTGTAGGCTTATCTTTTCCAAAAAAAATTACTATGTAATAAGTCAAACATCCTATCGCAAACTCTGATTTGTTTTAGATACTCAGCGGAAGTAAATAATCATCAGGTTTTTTAAAGGAAGAGACTTCGGCTTAAATTTACTATATTATATTATTCTGTTACCTTTGGAATCCATAAAAAATTGAATTAGTATGCAATTTATATTTAAAGATATGCAACCAGTTAAAATTTGAAAAATGGTTGCACATTTTTCGCAATTGACATTTTACTCCTGTGTTTTTTTTCTTGAATCTGTACAGCGGTTTAAGCATGATTGATTTTGTAACCTAAATATACAGCACGCCCACTTTCGCATTTATAGAATTAAGGTTTTGCTAGGTTTCACTTAACACACATTTATTCGTGTTTTATTATAATATTTAATGGCCGTAAGTAAGCTACTATTTTGCAGAAGGTAAAGTTTCTCGCCATAATAATAGATAACTGGGGTAAATTACAGATAACTCGGCACCTGTCTAATTCCGTGATTTCTGTAATGCGACATCTCTATATCTTATGAATTCGGCAAATCTTAGTTATTGTATGATTACGTATTGTATCCCGGTACCTGTTTGTTTTGGGCCATGCCGGAAGACGCATTAAGTTGATACATCGTTCAATTTCTTATGAGCTTGAGTCGTTTTACTTGAAGCAGCACAATCGGTATTATACGAGGATAATATCAAGCTATACGTTGCATCGTTGTTATAAAAAGAAAGACATACCAACAAATATATGATCCCGATGATTTATTATAATCTCTGGGCGGCGGATACGGCCAAACTATCGGCTGTGAAATAAGTGTTCATTTCTCAACCATAATTGCGTTAACCTTTACGGGCCTTCGCGAGCTGGTGATTGAGATCAGTCATACGAGTGTCGTCATGTATCATCCTTGTTATCTCCACTTTAATTGTGCCCTATCAGTGTATTCAGTGCTGCAATGGAATTACATAACAATAATGCCGTTTTACGCGTTTGACTTTCAATGTTTTGTTATTTACAAAATGCGGTTGTTTGAATGTAATATGAACCAATAAATGCCTGAATGACTGACTTTTTTAAATATAGGATAAATAATTTAAAATAGTAGTCATCGATTGATTATGTCGAATCATATCAAAATATTCTTTATTCAAGAAGGCCTATAATTACAAGCGTTTCAAACCGTAAAAAGAATAAATATAAATATGATGTACTAAATTGTATTATATTCAAAATACTGATTAAGGAACAATATTTGTTACAATATTGTACAATAGAAAGACAATGGTTTTGTCACGATATTGTTACATAAACGTATTGGGCATAAAAGTTTGGTTTAAGAAAAAAAATCAAAAATATAGATATTTGTAATGAACATCAATATGGAATCCTGACGGTAACTTAAAACACAATTCCTAAAAAAAATGCAATTAATCGTAACAGAGCAATATGGTAGTTCCGATTACGCAGAATTAATATGAAGTTTTCATGTAGTACTCGTGTATAGGTTTGTATTAAAATTGTTGTAAATTTATATTACCCATTTATGTATTGTAATACACTTCGTTGTATAATCCGGCAGCTATAAAGTCAGTTTTCATAAACTCTATAAGCCAGTTAATCCATGCTTTACGTAGTAGGGTACGTGCCATGTCAAAAAGTACCAAACTCTGGTAATGGTGTATTAAAGATAACGTACCCATCTCTACACATTTGGTATTCGAGTTTCATCTGCGAGCTACGAGACAGGTGCATTATTTATTTTTCACACGTCCCTCTAAATTTATTCCACGCCACGTCTCGCTTATGAAAATAATTGCTTTAATATGTTTATAATTATAGTTTTTGTTGTTGTTTGTTTATAGATAACGAAGTAAAATGGAAGATTTAAATCAATCATTTATATGAATTTAGGTATTATATTTGTAATTCCTCTGTTGTCTGATATCCGTAACACAAAGTGCTTTAAGTTTCTTATCTCTAAGTCAGGTTAATATATGAGATGTCGTGAAAATTTATTTCATAAACAAGAAATATTTATTGATGACTGACATGGAAGATGAGTAAAATAACAATCTTCAATCGATAACTCCCTAATAGATAATATATAACTGATATACATAACTCGTATCTATTGTTGTTTTAGGTTTAAAGATAAAAATACATCTAATCTACAAACCGATTAGTTAATATTTCCTCATGATCATATTAAACAGACGTACGAACTAAAGATTCTGTGCAGATGACAATTAATTAATGTAATTTGTCAACATCGCCCACAGGCTTCCGTGACCGAAACAATGACAAATACGATCCGAGATTAATAAGTTGCAATATGGTTTCTGAGACAGATGTCGGTCACTGTTCAGATTCAAACGGCTTTATGTTCGTATATTTAGGTACGGTCGAATACAACAAATAGAATCCAATCATGTATTTACGTTATAACTATTACGTGTATATTATTTAAAACTGAATACTATATGTAGTTTACGTGTGAATAAAAAAGTCTTTGTTATAAAAAGAAGTGAAACATTTGAATAAAATGTGAAAAAGTGAAAAATTTGTCTGATTGATCATATGTGGTATGGATCGATCCTTAATGTCTCTGAAATGTATTTAAATCTTAACTAATACGCCTTGTGTTATTTGACCTTTAGCTAATATTTCTGCAACATTGCTCAGTAAAACCAAGTAGGCGCTTTGCGTTGTAGATTCCCTTTATACGCAACCACTAAAGTACTTGCAGTGTGGCAAAAAAGTTAAGTGTCAAGGCTTATATTTATTAATTGTAGTATCCGGAACAGGCCGAAGTTCAAATGTTCATTTGCTCGTTTTCGTTTTTTTAGCTCGTGTACACAAAATTGCAGAGTAGTCGCCATCGCAGTCATATAATTACAGCATTGTGTTTGTTTTGGGAGGCCTATGTCCAGCAGTGGACGTCTTATAGCTGATATGATGATGATTGTGTTTATTATGAAATGTGCTTTAGATAATTTTATTATTAATTATACTTGTTCTTTGTAGTATCGTCAGTCCCTTAAATTGTAGGCTGTAACATATTGTAAAAAATGAATGATAATAGTTTTAGGCAGTTGTTTTGTCTTCTGCCGTTTTATTTTATTTATTACGCCGTCGCATTTATGTGGCATTTTATTCGCATATTATTTTGCATTAATGTGGCGCTTGGCTTTATGTTTATTTATGTGGCTTTGGTTGTTTCTGTTGTGTTGCAGCGTTAGTAGTGGTGGTTGCCGGTGCCGTGGTGTGATGTTAGTGGGGGCGTGGGGCTGGTAGTGCGCGCGACCGCCGCCTGAGCCCCGATGTCTTCGCCGGCGCGGGCCACGCCGCCGCCGGCCTCCGGCGCTGTTCCGCCGGGTGCGGCTATGCTGCCCCCCGGCTCTGGGCCATCAAGACAACGATCATTGAGAGACAGACTTCGAGAAGGAATCACTGGACCTTTCCATTGGCAGTAAGTCGATATGCTTAGCACACTCTTCGAACTTTCAGGACAATGCAGCTGACGAGCGATCGTGCTGCTTCACGTCGGTATTACAAATCGCTTTTGCTGGGAAGGCATGGCTTTATTTTTTGCGTGCGGGTTTTCTGTCATTTAATTTAACATCACTTGTACCTACTTCTGTTTTATGTTTAATGCGCGTGTCAACGACGAGGCAAATCTTTTCATCACATCTCGCAAGTTGATGATATTTTCGCGTGAGATTGCTCGCGGTAAGCACCTCACTTTGTAAGTTTCGTCATTCCGTTCAAAATGTACATAATTTTGGCAAACTGTTAGCGGTGTATTTAATGTTTTATATGGAAGTTTCACGCGAGGGAAGTATTTCAGATATACATACAATAAATTTTGCACAAACCTTAGCTGTCAGTGTGCCATATAAGCACTTATTAAAAAATACATTATCTTATCTGAATTAATGTGTGTGTATATATGTATATATATATTCAAAGTTAAATTCTGTCAGATAATTAAATGTGTGAGAAGGTTTCTTAAAGGCTTAGCAAAGTACAAACTTTAGTTTTTATCCAATTTAATTGTTTTAGGTTTAAAGCATTCTAAATCACGACCTTAGTAAGTTTGTCACTGGGCTACAGACACTCTTTAAATTTCTTACCGAGTGGCCTATAAGTTATCCTAACCTACCTGTGATAAGGAAAATAAACATATTATTTTATCAATGATGAACAGCGATGACACAGGTGATCTAAATATCAGCAGTGGCAGTTGACTGATTCATGTAACGTTGGAAACCAGCTTTATTATTTAAATTACAACCATATATAAATCCAGTTTCAATGATATTTCTCAGCATTTAAACAATTTTTATTTAAAATAAATATTCTATTTCTAATCTATATAGCTTCAGCTTCATGTTGTTGCAGAAGCTTCGGCTTCATGTATGTATACTAGCTAACATTTGTTGTTGTCCTGTCCTAACTAGGTATACATGTTTATATAAGAAATTATTGCTATTATAAATTGAGATAAAAACTATCCACTCTATAGTTGTATCAAGCAGTAACAGTAAGCACAGTTAATAAAAAAACATTAAAATCAGTTTAGTAGTTCAGGAGTTCATCCCGGGAGAACGTGACACGAAATCTTTCTATTTAAAAATTACTTGTCACGGTGTTTGACACGATGAACATCATCTCAGACAGTTAAGACAGGACAACGTCTGTCGGGTCAGCTGGTTTTAATATATAAAGAAGTTATATATATGTATCTTATGAATACAGATTTTCCTTGAGTATTTGCAATTTTTTTCTAAATTCTTAGCAATTCCAGTGAGCACGTAACATAATACATACTTATCTGTAATAGGAGCATTAGAGATAGATCGGGGAAGGCATCGTCGTCAGGACGGCAATTGGCCGCGCTCCGGGTGTCCGTAAAACTCTCCCAATTCGCGCCAGCACTTTCGATTCGACGTGACGAGTTCATACGATCGTAAATGTACCGAACTAAAAGCACAAAAATGTTATTCTTTCGTGTGAAAGCTAAAACAAAAATGTACCTCCTTTGGGGATGTATGATAACGTTTTCAATGTCAGGAGGTAATGCTTCAAACCCATTCCAACTATGTTCACACAACAATTTTCTGATAATAAAGAACATTACACCTAAACATATGTGGGGTATACAAGCTTGTTGCAACTACATATACGAAGCTGAAGCTGTATAGATTCATCATACCGGCCATTGGAAGTCCACTGCTGGACATAGGCCTCCCCAAAAAAGGGGGAATTTTGCTCATAATTGCCGCGCTGAGCAAGTGTGTTGGCAATCGTAGAGGGCAGCTTTCGCGACGGGGATACTGCTGCCCATCCCTGCCCTATGCATTTGAGATACTCAGATGGATATACCGCCATCTGCCGGTTCTATTACCATCGCCGCCTTCGACACTTGGTACAGAGGGAGGTACTGTTCTACTTTGCCGGTACCCCACGGCTGATATATATATTATTTATTTGAAATAAAAGTTGTTGAAATGCTGAGAATTTTAAATAAAAGTTGTTGAGAAGCTGAGAAATATCATTGAAACTGGATATAGATATTGTATTTCGCTTTATCAGTCGCATTCAAAGAGGAATATATTTTCAATCGAATAACTGCGATGCGCTCAGCTGCATAACATGTGTCTTCAAAACGAAGTTTACGACATGTGCATCTTGTCTGGTGACCTTGGACGTTTACTCGACTTATATATGAACATATTGTGTTTTTTTATAAGGACAAGTATCATATGCATTTTTTGAATTTTTTTTTATTAGACCATCTCGATTAAGAAGCACACAGTCCGCTTGATAATAAGCATCACCGCAACCTATAGACGCTCGTAATATCACAAGGAGAAAGATATTACGTCACATGACTTAGCAATTTCACTGTCTCTCTTACCTCTCAAATCGGAACACAGCAATGCGAACACTGCTATATGCTGGTAGCCACACGTGAGTTTTACCTTTTGTATGAGATCTACCTCATTTAGCTAACTTGTAAAAATAAATACAAGGCTGTAGTAACGATTGTTATTATTACATCATGCATTAATTTGAGATTTTATCGAGACCATAGTTTCTGGCAGAGCATATATACGGTTGGCTTTGCGCCATATCCACTGTCCACTTGGAAAGATCATTGTGCAAACGATGTGCGAGCCACCGTATAAAGCCCAATTAGTAAGTACTGCATGCCCGGTTGCTTTTAATGAGATCAAGTGTTTCCATCACTATCTAGTCCCGCATATGTTTTGTAAAGTTCCAGTTCGAGTAAAATGGAATAAAAACTTTCGCTAATTCCCCCAGGATGATGGTCTCTGTCATATGTCCCGGCATCCAATTTGTTTCTAGCGAAAAGTTTGTTGAACAAATATAACGAGTTACGTAGGAGCGACACGTTGCCGTTTGTCGCGTAAACTATGCAATGTCCTCGTGAGTAGATAATTAGGATAATGAAACAATATTTCATACAAAATCCGATGCATAATTTAAATAACTTTTCCTGCAAAACAAATTACACAATTTTCAAAGACACTGCAAAAAAAATTTCGTTAATAATTACTGCTACTTGTTTTTAGGCATTGAAAATGTAGCTTTTTTTTAAACTAGCTGTGCCCGCGACTTCGTCCGCGTGAAATAATTTTTTTGGGTACCATACCATACCTCTTTACCTTAATTTATATAAACTTTGAATGTCATGTCTATTTATATCGAATGAATAGCCTGAAAAATAAGTTTCAAGTTTCTAGCTCTAAATATAGCGATACTTCGATACAACTTTGACTTACAACCCTTATTTCGAATAAAAAAATAGCCTATGTCCATTCTTAGGGTCTAAAGATTGTCTGTGCCAAATTTCATCAAAATCCGTTGAGAGGTTTAAGTAGAAAAGTGTAACAGACAGACAGACAGACAAAATTACTTTCACATTTATAATATTAGTAAGGATAGTTAGGAATTCAAAGATAAAATTATATATATAGTTCGGACCCAAACTCGCGCCGCTTCTTTTCCAAGGATATGTCCTATGTATAATGCATCCGAGAATTAATAAAATACTAATATGTTTTATTGCTTGCTTAACTCTTTTAAAATTAAGTGTCGGTGTATTGAAGAAACTCTAACTCTAGCATGAAAAGAACACTAGAAACAATCGATGAGTTTACTAGGATATCGGTAGCATTAACTGGTATTGCATGCGGGTTTTAGAATATTAATAATAATAAATGGCGATGGAATCACATTGCTCAAAAAATAACTCCGCCGAACCCTGTCCTAAAAAGTTTGGTTAACTCACTGTCCGTCGCTTGTACCAAAATCCAATTTAGTTTAGCTGAAGCGTAATTTGTAGAAATCCGTTTCGGACGTCTTTCGCCGTGCAAACTTAGTTTGCCGGTTCTTTGCTTGATCTGTGCTTCAATGACAAACTGAAAAGCGTAAACGTATTTTATGCATTAAAATTTTGATGTTGGTCTAGGTGGATGTAATGGATGGCTCGGTTGAAGTTTTATCCTATGGAGAATTTTCGCTCAACATAAGACATTTATATATATATGTCGTATGTTGAGCATACGACATATATATATATGTCGTATACGACATATACATATACATATATGTACGTCACGGCTGTGTTCCATCGGGGTAGGCAGAACTATGGATCTCTGCGTGTTACGATATTGGTATACCTCTCTCGCTTTCCTTACTTGCTTAAGTCCTCTCATACACGCTCGTTTATTATTCGTGTTTCTGACCTGGCACTTCTTTAATACGCCTTCTACCTGGTTAAGATATGTTCGCCTAGAATCTATACCGTCCTATACATATATGCAGTCCTTTTACTTTCATCCATCCTTTCTATATGTCCAAACCATCTAAACATTCCTTTCTCTGTTGTTGTCACAACATCGTCTTTTACAGCACATTGATCTCTTATCTTTTAAACCTAACCTAAGCTTAGAAGTGCAGAAGTGCTCTTTTCGCAAGACAATGCTTTGTATTTTGTTTTAAATCTATACTGGGATATTACTAGAGGTAGACCTAACTATTACTACCGTCAAATAGCAGTGTTCGCATTCCTATGATCCGGCTTGAAGAGTGATAAAGTAAATTACTGGGTAAAGTAATGCGGATCTTCAGTTCACAGATTTGCTAGTGATATTTTTGTGATGGCACAAGCGTCTATAGGTTGTGGTAACGTTTACCATTAAACGGACCAATCGTGTGTTTGCTGACTTCGTTACATAAAAATAAATAATTCCTCAAATGCGAAAGTCAAGGAAAATGATAATAGTTTACAAATTGATTTTATTATATTTGAAGGCTACTCTCCATGTGGCTCCATAATCCAATTTATCCGGGCTGAGGCAATTTGTACAATGCGACGCGGCCAGCCCCCTCTTGGGTAACTTAGTTTCTCGTTCATGTGCATATCCTTTGCAAACAACCGATGAACCTTAATTAATCCTCTTTGAGTTACTTGTATGATCCCGCTTTACATAATCCTGGTTATCGGAGAAAAAGCTTTAAAATCACGATTTTACTATCTATATATTCTCTCAGAATAGCGCTATCGGACAAAACGTATTTGTATATACGAGGATTACTAGCATGTGTCCTGTGGCTTCGTCTGCTAAGTCTTTGTCTATATGTATATATATATTAGACGATAAGTTATATAGATTTATGCGATCTGACAAGTTTAAGGTTATAATTAGAACAATTATAACCTTAAACTTGTCAGATCTCCTAATCTGTGTTTGTGAAATTCATAAATAAGAAACGTGTTTGAATTTTTCACTACAGATAATACTTAATAATAAATAATACTCACACATCATCTCAATCATTGAGACTCCGAGATAAGTCGCTTAAAGCACTTGTGTTACGGCCATTAGGCAAGAGAGTTATCACACACAAAATACTTAAAGATATATTAGTAACATCCAGACACAAAACAAACACAAATATCATCATATACTATCTGCGCGCTCGGGCCCGTCAATTGAAGATTGGGTATAGAATCGTTGCGGAACATTCCTTATTAATTAAATTAGTATTGAAATAAAAGTATTTAAAAATTTTCCACAAATCTCCATGTCACGGAACACGTTTCCATCAACGTTCATAGTCGTTCCGTACAAATATTTGCGTTAAACAACACACAACACTAACTACCGCCATGTTTACCTTAGCTCCCAGCTTCTTATCTCCGCGGACAGACTCAGTCCTCTCGTGCTAGTGATGGGACACTACATACTAAATCGCAGGTTTTAATTATTTTACCAAAACTAAAGTGGAATGTTCTCGTGTGGCTGTGTTTCCTTAAAATTTCATTATCGGTAAGATCGTGATAAAATTGGTGGATAGTTGTTTTTGTTAAACTCGTTATGATCCTAGTTTAAGAGTTTTTATCAACTATTATTATCATTTCAACAAATGTGGGATAATGTGGCAGTAGAAATGGATTTTCTTAATAAGTTGATTTACTGCCCGGACGGCTTTCGTATGTAAGACAAGCTCGTCTTAAATACTTTCACAGAAATGTCTACCAGCTACCCCACAAAGACTTCTATGTACTTTCCTGTACTAACAATATACATAAATACTTTTAAACTGTATGATTTCATAGCTCGATTCCGCAGCATTAATCCAGGTTTTTAGTTTTATCTTTTGCACAAATGAAACATATGAGTATCTCGTTCTGAAAGCAAACCTAAAGAACTGGTCCATTGTTCTCATCACTAGTGTCAACACAAGAGTATCTGTTTGCCGCTATCCTTCATAGCGCGATTTAATTAAAAACGCCCCGCCCCTGTTCCGCCATTAAGGGGCACCTTCGTTCAGCTGACTGCCGCAAAATGGTACTGGCGTCAGAACAGTGTCAAGATCTCAACCGGGGTTGGGGCCCGATCTCGCTTATTTTCGTTACAGAAACTAAACCGTAATCGGAAAGGTTACGGTACCCGCGTTGCTGATTTTTTTGTTTTTAGTTTCTCGTTATTTTTAAGTTCTTTAGAAAATAGCATGTCAAAAATTAACCAAATAATTACGAAAGATTATGTCACGTTAAAAATACCTTCTTCTATGTCGCAACAGTTAATTTATCGCTGGACGATTATCGTTACTGTTCTCATTGCCAATGTCTTGACAATTTGGCGTCACAGTAGAAACAGTAGTGGATGACAACTATTTTTAATTGGTTTGATGCAATAAAAATTAAAATTTAGGGATTTACTGAAAAAAATTACTACCTACCGTTGTCTGGTTATTTATATCGTGGTCTCATTTTCGTTCGGCACATTCAGAAGCACGGAATCTTGGTCAACAAAATATTTTAACAAATGACACGTAGCAGTATTGCGGTGACTTCTCTGTACAAAAAGAACACATGCGGAACCATCATACGCGCGGTCATAAATTTGATGGTTAGCCGAAACACGGAACCCTTGGAGGGTGGGTCCAGTCGTACTTGCCAAGGTTTTTTGGTTATTTAGGTGTTTTATTAGGGATTTCACAAAATCTAATTTAATGGGGTCGTTTGAGCAACTGACTTATAATAAAAATTCAATTTTAAAACGGTAGATTTCAGTTAAGATGTTACTATATTATGTAGATAAACTGTCATCGTTGAAAATGATCTCTGCAAACATTAAATTAGGCTATTTAAACTTGTGTACGTAAGCCTTAAAATTGCTTATAAAAAGATTATTTGATAGCCACATGAACAATGGCGTAGGTATTATCGATCAATTTTCCTTTGAGTTATTTAAGTTTTGTCACTGCAGGTAGCCGTACTATGTAGGTCATTCTGGTTAGTAATTTATGAATCAATATTTGTCAATCACTTTTTTGTGTCGAACAAATTGGCACACAAAGTAGATGTAGATATTTTAATATTTGATTATTTTTATTTTCTTGAATTATAATCGACTTACTTTAATCTTTATTGAGAATATGTTCTATACATATTCATCATCAGTATAGAAAAGCCGGAGCAGCAGCATAGGCCGTCTTAAGGAAGGGGGACTTTGCCCATAATAGCCGCGCCGGGCAAGCATGGAGGCAATTGCAGAGCGTAGCTTCGCGACGGAAATGCTTATGCCCTTCCCCGTCTTGCTGCTAATTGAGCTACAGTGTTTGTGGATTATAAAATCAGCTTATTGGCGTGTTTGTAAAATTAGTATTTATGTATTAATTAATTGTACATTGGCTATTTTTAAATAAATTATGGGTTTTTCATATTATATTTCTGAGATATGTGCAACTAAAATTTAGCTAATTATTTTCTATAAAAATACAAGAAAGTTCTTTGTTTTAACTTAATGTATCAACTTCAATTTAATATTACTCAGCAAAACAACATGAAAGGTATATAATTGAAACGTCAAGTAAAAGAATACAAACTAACACAAAAAATAAATAGTCTTTACAAAAATTTATTTTGTTTTTATAAATAATGTGGATAATCGCAATCGCATCGAAAAATGTTCTAACATTTTTCCAACTATGTTGTTGAGTTTCTCAGAAGAAATTTTATGAATTCTTCTCCTGTTGACTATTTTTGTGAAACGTATTTACTTTTCGGTAATACAATTTTAAGAATAATATATATTATTTTATAACTTCCGCGTGGAATAGATATTGACTGAGTAATTACATATATGAATAAAAAACATTTTATTTCATTTTAATTAAGACCAAGAGACAAAATATATCTGACATAAAATTATGTATCATCGTTATTTTTCTTTACGCCGAAGAAAGGTTTTTTTTATATTACCAAGTCAGCAAATAAACATGAGGTCCGCTTGATGGTAAACGTGACCGCAGCCTATGGATACTCGTGTCATCACAAAGATATCACTAGCGCGTTGCCAACCTTACTAAGACAGTAACACAGCAATGCAAACACTGTGGCGGTAGAAATAGGTGAGTGAGGTGAATGTAAACGACCTTTGTAAGAGGTCTACCTCTAAGTAAAACCACCGGGACCAGCTCGTAATAAAAATGAGGATTTAAAATACGCCTTAAGCTTTTAAATCAGAATATCATGTAACAGGAACCTTCATGCCCAATTGTAGTTGCATTTGAATGGGTTTCCTGCTCCCCTCGTTTGCTTTACTGTGCAGTGACCTTGACCCGTTAAGATGTTTAGGGACAAAAGAAACTGGACGAATTACACCGCCATTGTTCCCTTTGTTCCCTGTGACTAACAGCTGGAAGTCCGCAGCTGGAACATCTTGAACGAATGTACTTTATACCCTTCTTAAATGTTATGTGCGAATTCAACGCGCGCTCAAACATTCTCTTTTGTGTTTTATATTATTTTTTTTGCTATGTAAAGTTTTACTTTATAGCCTACTAGCTAACCCTACGTACCTTGTTTGTCTTTACTCTACTTCCATCTATGTCATAAGGAATATTGCGTCTATAAATTGATTTATAAACTATCCTATCCTATTTCTGTTCATTCCGGACATACACCGGGGCACGAAATGTTTATATTTAAAGAAAATAATGATACAATAAAAAAGTTTTTTACTAAGTTGGCATTTGGTTAGCGTGATGGCAAACCTTACCGTAGCCTATAGAATCTTGGATCATCACAAGAACATTCCTTGGGAGGCACCTAACTTATGGCTTGTCAATACACTTATTTGCAATAAAAACGGGTACCTAAGCAATGAATCCTTTCAAATGTTACTATTGGTTTATTCGATAATTATAGGTAGTTTTACTTTCACAATTTTGTAAATTAGTAAGCAAATAAACCTTTTTGTCAGTATTAACATAACATTTCGATAAAATTTATGGGTTTTAATGCTAATGTTCATTAGTAGTGTATGCTCGCTAGTAGTGCATATGCTCGTGAAGTAAAAGGTAACAAAGATTTTTGTTTGATTTTTATTTAATAAAGGAAAAGCAAATAAATGTTTAGTTTTGAGTGTGACCCCTCTAGCTGAAATCACAGCTTGAATTCGTCTGGGTATGCTAGCGAGGATAACCCGGATACTTGCTTGCGGAATACGTTCCCACTCCGCGGTAATCACATTCTTCAGCTGTCTGATGTTCTGCGGAGCCGGTTGTACTGATCTCACGCGTCGTTTCAGAACGTCCTAGACTTGCTCTATAGGGTTGAGGTCAGGACTTCGAGCTGGCCAATCCAAACGACAAATGCCTACCTCTTGCACATAAGCATCCACATCGCCAGACCGGTGGGCGCGAGCGTTGTCGTCCATAAAAATTGAATCTTCCCCTAAAGCGGCCAATGCGGGTTGTGCATCAGGAATTAGAACTTAAGTTATGTATCGATGTCCAGTCAGTGAGCCGTTTTCAATGAAGACTTAACTTACGAAGAAAACATAACAGAGCCCCCACCATAAGGTGTGATTTCTTCAAAACAAACCTCTGCAAACCGTTCTCCTCGTCTTCGTAGCACTCGCCGACGTCGATCTTCACCGAACAGATGACTGCGTATATTGGCCACGAGAAGCTTCCTCCTGACCGTCCATAGATTAATATGCACATTTCTTACTTCTTCGAGGTTGTTCTTAAGGTCCATATACGAAGACTTGCGTTTCTCAATGCGCGACTCACAAGAAAACGATCATCCCGTGGTTGGGTACATGGTTTTCTTCCAGAACCAGGCCTTCTCTCCACGGAACCGCTGTCTTGATACCGCTGCCAGGCCCTTTGAACCGTGGAGCGACTCACACTTAGCCTCTGAGCCATGAAGCATTGGCTGCAACCCTCTTCGAGCAGCGCAATAATTTTGGTAGCTTTTACCACTCTCTAACATTATTGAGACAGCTAAACAGCAATAAATGAAGCTTTGACAATTAAGAATATGAAATAAATTTTTAAAAATTGACCAAAAGTTATGAAAGCTGATATTATCTTTTGGAACTTCGCACCAAAAATGTAGGATAAAAAGTGGTTTTCTGTAAAAACGAGCATTAAACGAATATTTGAATTTAGAACGTACTCTATTAAACACCATGTACAAATGGTTGAAATCATTTTGGTACTGTATTTTTCTATAGAAGAATTAAAATCAAAACCGCCCATATTATTGCAAATGAGTGTATGACGTTATATTCATTGGTATATTCCTCACCTTTTAAATCAGAACATAACGACGCGATCACTGCTGATATACTGAAGATTTTATTTTTCTTGTACTTAAAAGTAACTATTAAGCCGTTAAACAGGTTATTAGTTAGCAATAAGACATTACCAACTCAATATTAGCCGATAAACCGGTGTAGATGGATTGCCGTTAATGAATTATCTCTGATCGTGATTAAACTTGGCACTGGTTTGCTGATATTTGTCGATCATAAATAAATGTTCGGGATGTTTGTTTATTTCAGTCTTATTTGACGTAATTGCTATAAGTTGAAGTACATGAATAACTGCGGAAAGTTTCCAGAACTCTAAAAGGTTTTCAGGAGAAATACTGTAGTCCTTTAAAAACAGTTTGATTAGAATGACAGATGTCAAACTAAAGTTGTTTTTTAATAAGTTTAATGGCTACATGTGGTATGCTTCATATGTGAAACATTTGTTATATAAATAACATGTTATGATGCCAGATGCCATAATGATATTCAATAAATAAGTCGTGCGACGCTACTAGATTGACATCCGTCATTCTAATCAAGCTATATTTTTCAATCAAGGAGTATTTGTAAAATTGTAATCTATACTCACAGATTTATTTGTTTTTATAACGATTTGAAAATGCCTATGATTGGCCTATTTAAATAAAAATATGTTTGACTGACTATTTGCAACCCGCGACATTTATCGCGAGAGGATAATTTTCAGAAACAAATAGATTTTCATACTTTTTTGGGTACCAATAAAAAAGGAAATTTATCTATGTCAAATATATTTGATTGCTTATTTGTTTGTTAAGGTTTAATTCAGAAACTATTAGACCGATTTAAAATAAAACATTCACTATTATAGCGTTACTTCTTTACCGAGTTACATAGGCTATGTTATATTTTTGAAAACAAAATCACTGCTAACTAAAATACATCTCCGTAAACAAAACTTATATTTTTGTACGTTTGTAACAAATAAACTCAGAAAGTACTCATTTTTCAACTCACAAATTTCATCAGCAAGTGTCATAGTTAACATATTCTCTCCCCATATTGTCACGGGAAGGGAATTAAGTTAGTGAGAAAGTAGAGCGCTGTTTATCATTACAACCATTGGAAGTCCAATGCTGGACATAGGCATCCCCAAAAAAGGGGGATTCTTGCCCATAATTGACGCGCTGGGCAAAGCGTGTTGGCCATTGTATAGCGCAGCTTTCGCGACGGGGATGTTGCTGTCCACTCTATATGTATTTGAGCTACACTGTCTCAGATAGATATACCGCCATCTGTCGGTTCTGGTTCCTAAGCCGCCTCATACGATAATGGGTACAGATGGGGGTACTATTCTACTCTGCCGGTACTTCAGGGCACACACGGCTGTTAGTCTTAAATAAAAAAGAGTATTTGTAAAAGAAAGAGATGATGGAAAGTGATCACAGTAAATATAGAATATCAATGAGTGATGTTTTCCAAAGGCAATTGTGGTGTCGGTGACGGTCAGGCCCGGTCGTGATGATCGTCCGGCGCGAGGTCGCGTCGCATTGTGCCCCCAACCACGGTGTCACGCGCTCGCGACACGCGCACTAAACAAAACGTCTTTGTCACCCTGTTACACCCAAATCGATTTCACACCGTAGAAACCATTTTCCCTTTTCAACATATTTATTTATTTGTGTATTCGACTTATGCTTTGTTACTTTATCAGCTTCCAAGATAATTGATATATCTAATGTTTTATAAGCTGTATTCTTATATTTTTGAATGTTGTAGATTTGAAGTGTCCTCTGTTTTCGTCTTAACGTTTCATCATTTCTGCCATTGGAAGTCCAATACTGGACATGGGCCTCCTCAAAAAAGGGGGAATTGTGCTTATAACTGTCGCGCTGGGCAAGCAAATTGACAATCGCAGAGCGCAGAGTTCGCCGCGAGGATACTGTTGCCCAACCCCATCCTGTGCATTTGTACTACACTGTTTCGGACGGATATACCGCCATCTGTCGGGTCTGGTACCTTAGTCGCCTCTTACGACACCTGGCGGAGAGGAAGGTACTATTCTACTCTGTCGGTACCTCACGGGTGTCCTCCGTTTTCCTCTAAACGTTTCGATAAGCAAATACAATTTCTGACTATTAATATGACTCTCGCCGGTCATCAATAAACAATAATATTTTGCGGATCGCGTTACGATCTCGATTCACCGACCTTGCGAATAGTTATAATTAAACTGTGCTAATTTGCAATACGATATCATCGTTGGTGAAAAGATTTGTGCGGAGCTGACATGTGAGAGATTGTGGAATAGCATAATAAAGTCGGGGGCTCGGCGTAGTTTGTCCGACGGGCTGTTTGGCCAGAGGAACGGATAAGATAAGTTTATTATGTGCTGTCCGTCACTCCCCCGCCGGTCCTACTTGACAGCAGCTGACAGAATTTTTTTGTGCAAATATTATTGTAGGAGGTGAAATCGGCTTTTGTTCGCAAACCGTGAATATACGAATAATGGGTAATACATGTTCATTATTATGTGAGATTGAGTTACTCGTTAATGTTACTTATTTGATATCAAGTGTCAAGGAAAAATATTTGTACGTGTTATGTTAAATCGACAAGCGAATTCGTTTTTTGGACTAATTTTTTGGCAGTATTTCGAGTTTGTAATGTACAATTCATATATACGAATACAAAGGATAGGATTATCCTAAGTTAATTAGGATAGAGAGGCCCATCTTTTGTCCAAATTTTTTTTGAATTAGAGCTGTTTGGCACTATATGTACAGGATAATTTGTACACTATCAACTTAATGCTGCTAGAAAATGAGAAAAGTCACTCTGGTTCTTATGACCTCATTTATAGATTATTTATCAATTTGCAGTTCATATCACACTGTTTCTGTATTAAAAGTAGCTTATACTCTTCTTTAGGGTTTAAGCTATTGCCGTGAAAGCGTTATTAACAGACAATTAGACATATTATCGCGTCTATAATGTAAGTACAGATAACATAGGCTATACATATGTTTTACGGATAAAAAATATCAATGTGTCTCTATGTATCACTTATGTACTATAAAAGGCAGGATGAAATTTAATTACGAGTAATTCTGAAAATATCAGTAGCTGCAAGCGTTATATTTTTAAATCCGTGTTTTTACGTGAAAGAGTTACGAACTTCCATACATTCTCCACAAATTTTCCATCCATACATTAGTAAGATCGCAAATGTGAATTGATTAAAATACTTCATCATCCCGACGAAGGTTGGATGAAGGTTATATAAATAATGTTTGTAGCTATTTATACACACCTAGAACTGCACCGTTACATTTATAGAAACGTATTTAGAACTTATGTCAAACCCACCTTAAACAAGGCACAAGAATATCGTGTTCAGGTCACGTTTGTGCACTCAAATATATTCTAAGCGTAATTCCGCCGCGTAATTTGCGATTGAGGTTATTTGGAGAGCAGATTATCCGGAGATTACTAGGGATTTTCCACGTTTAGGAACTCTTCCCGTAATTACATGATCACTGCTTCTGTAAATTGTCGGCAATGTTTTATTGTGTAAACTAATATTGCACAGAAAGGTTTTATTTTTTGTTGGTTGGTTACCACTACAAAGATTTTAAAAATTCTCTTTAAAAACCATCTTAGGCTATATCTTATATTATATCCCCACTTTAAAAGAAAAAAATTAAGCAAAGCAATTTGTATTTTTGAACGTTCTTTAAGAATAAACTACCTGTCACAAAGAGTTTCTATCGCGTAACAACAGTGTTCGTATGTCTATGACATAATAATATCTTTAAGTCAAAAGGGCGGCGACGTGCTAGTGATATATTTTGATGACACTAGCGTCTATAGGCTGCGTTGACGCTTACCATCATGTTTGCCGATCTAGTAATAAAATAAAGGACATGCAAAATGGCAGCCGAGATGCGATATGAACCTGGCGAAGTCATAACAAAAAAGTCTTTCCGCTGCATCTATCGCTCTTTTTGTAAAACCATAAAGTCACAATGAATTCACCAACGCCAATGGTCATTCGTCTATTTGTATCCACCAGTACCAGTGGAAGGCCGGAGGAGTATGCTAATAGGTTAAATAAGTTTACTTGCTTGTTATTACATATGAATTTCGTAGGTTCAAAACATGATGATTGTACCTAATTTTGAAATTGTAAATGCATTTATAACGCGTCTGTATAACCAACCGTGTTGCAGCGTGTGCTTATCGTGTCCACTCGAGCGTCGGAATTGATGCTTGATTCGCGCGGTAATTGAATGATTGACGGCGGCGCCAGCGGACACCTCTTGAGTTGCGCACGCGCATCCGCGCTGTCGGATCCTCCGACATTGTGCATCCTCAGTCGAATGCGCCTGTCTTGTCATCCGGTTAAAAGCGTTTGTTGATACACTCATTGATAATTTACATACTGTAATGATCACCACCTGTATTTTATTGATTTATTTACATCACGTAAGATTATAATCAATAATATACTGTGACATTACGAGAAATCCTTATACTCTGGCGAATCGATGGATGACCAGATGGGACTGATCCTATATAACTATCATGAATATACATATTTGTTTGTTATGTATCTGTGTTTTTAATATGTATATAAGTGTTATATTAAAGATTCTGTGATCGATATAAAAAATAAAGCGCTTACAACTTTTATGTATACAATATAGTAATTGGTTTTGTTTAACAAATACATCTCATCAATGTAATATCAGCCATAGAACGTCTACCGCTGGCAATAGCCGTCTACCGCGATTGTTCATTAATCGTACATTGCTCATAAAGTTTACTAAATAGCTGCACAAATTGTAGTGTTGGTATTGTCGATCAGTTTTCCTTTAAGTTTTTAAGTCTCGTCATTAGGTATAGGTAGCCAAACTATAAAAGTCATTGTGGTTAGTAAATTATGATTCAATGCTTGACAATCACTTTCCTATGTACACTAATTGACAAATGAAGTAGCTGCGATTTTTACACATTTGATTATGCGCTTTTTTGAAGTATTGTAACCGCTGCTTGACATTAGTCTCCCCGAGAATGAAGGAATTCGCACATTAGGTCGCGTTGGGCAAGCGTAATAACACAAATGCAGTCCTGTAACTTATATTGCTACTTAATTTCATACTACCCATTCAATTATTATTTAGGTTATCCCTAAGAGATAATCATATAGTACTGCGGACTCTTTTGTAGATATTTTTCTATCTGGTCGGATTCAGGCAGCATTTGCTATGTAATCGCAAAAACTGTTTACTTAAGACATCACATCAGAGATCTCTAAAATTATCAGCATTTCTCTACTATGTTTTGCATGTCATATATATATCATATAGGGAGTAGGAGGGTATAAAATCCTCCTCTTAAAGCGCAGTTTAAAGACCAAAGCATATTTGAGGACAGGCAGACAGCGTAAGGCGACTTCGTTTTATACAATGATGTATCATTGTGACGTCAATAAAGCAAAAGGTTAAAGCCCTTTCAGAAACCACATTCCCGCAGTTAATGCCGGTGCAAACCTCTAAACTTTTGCATTCATATTTAATGAGTTTGTTGTAATCAACTTATTTATTATGCAAGGTCCGGTTATTCACTTAAATTAGTCAAACGCAAAGATTTTGACTGCATTGTAACTGGTTTGATTAAATTATTCACTATTAATCACTAGAGCTCGCTATGGCTATGGTTTACCGGCCATAGCGAGCTTTAAAAGCTTTTGATGTATGCCTGATTGTGGATATAATTGTGTGGCCTTTTTAAATGTTTTGGGACTCCAGTTTTGATAATAATTAGGTAATTATTGCAAATTGTGAGGGGTTTTGTAAACAAATTTAATAAAAGATACAACATTGTTCATAAGAATGTAAAAAAACCAGTAATATAATCTTTTAGTGTTTTGTTTGTTTGCTATTCATTAGTGTTATAGTAATTCAGTCTTTGTTCTAAAAAATAAATCTCTTTCTAAAAAAGTAAAAAAGTATTTCAATTTCGTTTTGAACAACTCGTCCCAAACGGGTCGTAAAATGACCAGTAAATGACTCAATATGTCTAGTTATTTATTAGTATTATTATTTACATTTCTTAAATAGATCACAGCCCCGTGCAATGGCCGCATGTAACACGTAATGTATGTCGTGCTTCATATTTGTACATTAGTCCCAATTATATGTACAGAAATTAATAGTTACACGTTACAGTCCATCATTAATTACTGAACATTTACCGACTAAATATAACCTTGCAGCAACAATTTAAAATGATAGATCTTACGGCAAACGCCTTGTCTAATCACTCATTATCATATTTTGGTTTCGATTGTACATTATCTCCGATAAATGAAATAATTATGCCTGGAACTCGATATTTTATGATAATATACCAGCAGTCGATTATAATGCATCTATCACACATATACCTAATTTAGTTTAGTGTTATTTTTGTTGTTTTGTTTAGTGCAAATTGGATGAAGCTGCCCCATAACGGATAAATGAGTTTTTTTATGCAACTTATGCGGTACGTACAGTTACGTCATTCATATAAATTGTAAGATGCATGCAAAATCGACTCCGAAAATGTAAGAACTCTTTAAAATACAATAATTGAACAGTACAATGCGTATAACGAATACATAACTCATCCGAATGAAACTAAAGCTTGATTTATTGATACATGTTTCGTAAATGGTTGTAACTAATTTATTGACACTTAAAAGGATATGTGGCGCTTCTTCACAAGTGATTTACAAATGTGGAACATATGTCATCGATTTTAAATTATTTTTGAAATGTCGTTGTGAAGGTTTTTTCTATCTCATCTAAGAGGGCATTTGCTTCGCAGCAATGAAACTTTTTATTACCGTCTAGGTTTGTCGTAAGGTTTCCATCATCGGTGACATTTATTTTTATTATACGGATTTATTTTCGAATCGAAATGAATATTGCTGTCGGGTAAAGGAAAATTTGGGGAGCGTAGATGCTGAAGTTGTTTTTGTGATAATTTCTAGACGATGAGTCGCATGCCTATTTGCAGATCGTAAAACGCCGAATTATGTACAAATCTCCATAACGTTCCGCTGACATATAAAATGCTAGCCGACGAGGAAGATCAAGACATTTGGAGCACCGAGATCGAGTGAGTACTCGGTCGGATGCGTTACATTTATTTTTACATGGACCCACTCGCAAGCATCTTCTATCGCTGATGATAACGACTCTGTTGTTGAAAATATTGACTGTAATGAAATGGCTTACTCAATTGATTTTTCCACGTATTATTCCTCGTAAAATTATGGTTTTGTTGAAAAAACATTTCGGAGTGTAAAGGAGAGCGCTATCTGTTATATATTGCTATCTGCTATACTGTAAATCTATTTGTGATACAATACCAGTACACTAACAGTTTGCTATCATTATTTCGGAAACCTTATTTGCCGCCTTACTCTGTATATTAAGTAAACCTGTCAAGATAACGCGAGATGTTTGTTCAGCACCGCCGCCATTGTTCTTGAACTGCGTAGAACAACTTTATTTTAGTTTCGTTACGGGATTTCGTCAATCGCAGTTCACTGGCACCTACGGTTATTGTTCGCGGCCACCGTTCTTTCGGACATGGCGTTGAGCGATCCGTATTCGTCAGTTACCTGCACCAGGTTCTGACTCAGCTCTTATCAGTTACAGCGAACTCGCGCCCGTTCATCACTCACGTGTCATAGTGTTTGCCTCGATTGTTTTCCATGATCTAGATAGATATAGCCCTCCCCGCTGCGTCTCGTTTTCTAGACGGGTAGAAGCGAGCCGATATGGATACACTTATGAAATGCGAGTTTCTTGATATTTCAGCTACGTAGCTCTGTCGCCGCCACCCACGCCTACGCCTCAACAGTCCCCGGCCTGGCTCCGACGCTTCTCACACGTATTGTACGTTTACGTATGCCCATCCTCATGAATATTCATTTCATCAAGCTCGCTGGCAAATAGCTAAATGACAAATATTCGCCGGCTTGAATAAAATATAAAATTTATACACCGCTCACAAATCTTGCCGGAACGTAAGTGAAATTTCAGCGGTGTTGTACTCGTATATGTCTGACTTTATAACGATGCGTAGTTTTGTAGGTGCGCTTACGTGCGAGGTTACGTCACAACTTTATTCTTGTTGTAACATCTTGACATATTGACGTATTCGTTGTAACGCTATAGGTTAGTTCGCGAAAGAACTACCTGGATCGCGAACTTCGTAAAGAAACATTGTGTTTAACGTATATCGAATGTAGCCGCGCCACTCAACGATATGTTTACGGTGAGCAGTAAACAGAGATTGCAGGTGCAGCAGAGACGAGTTGTTCTGTCATTTTGTTTACCAAACATAGTTGTCCTTGCTACCTGACAACGACTGACATAACATATGCTTGCATTCAAGGTGTCCCCATAAATCGCATATGTTTCCGAGATATGAACTTATGTGACAATCGACTGGTTATTGCTTACACCATTATGGCAATTACCAATAGAGACATCAGCATTGGTTTATGTTTGGGGATTGGATACTTAAATGCCGACCTTACAACATTAGATTTGATGATGTGTAGTGTTCTGGGCATTCTTCGGTCTTTGCAATTACTCTTTTGTTGAAATGTTTCATCGTCATCATATCACCTGTTGAATTTCCATTGTTGGACATATGCCTCCCCAACAAAAGGGTAATTTTGCTCCTAGGCTTTTATATTAAAATTTTTTGTCCCGGTGTTTTCCCGAGATAAACTTCTAGTTTACTGATTTTAAATTATATATATTTTATGATTAAATGCAATATTTTTTCCATCGTATAAGTTCATCATACAAATCTTCGACTGTACGGTTAGCTAAAGTAAATAATTATAATAATAATAATAATAAATTCCCATATCATCTCATACATTGACCTGACGCCGTGGTAAGTCGCTTAAAGCACTTGTGTTACGGACACTAGACAACCGTGGATTCACTAATATACTACTTAAATACATGTATTTAACACCCAAACACAGAATTAACACAAATATCATCATATAAATATTTGCTCTGGGTGGGAAACGAACCCACGACCCCTGGCGCACAAGATAGGTTCACTACCACCTGCGCCCTTCAACTTATTATTAACTTGTTAATATGAAAATTGCCACGCACAGGCAATCGACAAAGAAATAATCACGATATCAGATTTTTTTTGATATCATATAAAAATGGGCATAATTACCGTGAGCGATATTTATCTTATCGATCCATCTGATGCATTATACAATAATGCTACTAGTTTCATTGCCACTTTATCTACACTTTTATAGTGTTTATTGTTTTTGTAAAGCTGAAGAAGACGCCTATTTACTAATACAAATATAGAGAATTGTATTAGTAATTATTGCATGCATCATATAGACGCGGCAAATGACAACAGAAATATACTTATTGGCATTTCAAATACTATTTTAAACTGTAAATAAAATTAAACTTATACCAATGTTATGAGTACGAAAATCTATCTTTAATACACAAATAAGAAATCCACACATCTCATACGTTGACCACTCAAGGAATAAGTAGCTGAAAGCATTTGTCTTACGGATAATTGAGAAGAGAACAAGTTTAATACCTAAATACTTATACATTTTCATCACATAAATTTTTGTCCTGGGTGGGAATAAGAAACACTACCATATTCGACATCGATCTCTTTTTCATGTGTTTGTTATGTTTGACGGCTTGTCCGGGAGCGATACTGATATAATTTGGTATGTCTTCATAAACTTGATAATTAGAGAAGGACATTGCTACTTTTGATCCCGGAAAAGTTACCACAGAACGCGTATAATGAGAATATAAATAGAATACCATGTGGACGGAGCCGTGGGTGGAAGCAATAGCAATTAATTTAATAAATAAATTGTAACGTCTTCAACTCTTTTACCCTGTTTTTATCAAAACCATATGAAAATGTTATGTGTTCTAAAATTTTAAATGCGTAAGGTATTCTAGTTGCTTTGATTTACATTTATTCTACTGCCTATATTGTCCTGTATAACTTAGATATATATCTACTTGTAAACCATTTACTATTATGTTCATTATTTACATAGAGTGCTTCAACAAAGTGTTTTGGTTGAATTTAATTGGTGCTAGAAAATGGCGATGTCGTACGTCATAGGTACCGATTAACCTGCTTGGGTGTCCGCCAGGAAGGCTCCAAGTTTGATGAGGAGGCCCGGTTCCAACCGTAATTAGTGAAGTTACTAAATATTAACCG
>JACJUM010000875.1:12592895-12954352 GCA_020976665.1 Heortia vitessoides | reverse complement strand
CGTATTAAAAATTATTTTTTAGTATACACTTACCGATTACTGTCATGCATAGTAATATTCATAATTAAATATAATATTTACTAGGCGGAAACTTAGGATATGTGTACACGATGATGATGAAAAAAAAATGTATATGATGAATTATTTTTATGCTCTTTGGCCGATTGTGATATTTTATGTTTTGTTTTGTATTATATTGGTTTTTCTAAATTCCACAAGATAAATGTTGTCGATACCATCATTTACCCAAATAATTCAGTCTTAATAACTTTAAAACGATCTCTGATCTAGAACATTTTCGGTTTAAGTACGTCTACTATAAAT
Source organism: Heortia vitessoides (assembly GCA_020976665.1). Taxonomy (NCBI): domain Eukaryota; kingdom Metazoa; phylum Arthropoda; class Insecta; order Lepidoptera; family Crambidae; genus Heortia; species Heortia vitessoides. Next base: position 12,954,028 of record JACJUM010000875.1, on the reverse strand, counting down.
AGCACAAAGTTCAAAATGTCTATAAAATTGCATTGTCAGTCGACCTCTACGTCACAACAATGACCAAAATAAGCAGGTTACGCGTCACCGGCCGGCTCATGACGACCCCATTTGTCTAGTGTTTTGTTACAATTGAAGTACCGTTCCTAACACTTTCCATCGCCCGATTTACCGTTATTTTCTCAGATGTACTAAATGTACCCATCGTTGCAATAGATTCGCAATACTTTATGTTTTTGTCATCAAATTCGCCGTGTAACCTGTTCAGTTCTTTATCTTTTTATTGAATTACTAACTACTTTCCTAAAAAGTTCAATCCGATGAACCACTGAATACAATTAGTCATTCAGCTGGGCAATTTCAAATAGAAAAATATGTATACATTGATTTCGTTAAAAAAAAAAAACTAAATTCATATTTGCCAGTTTAATTATACATGTCTTGGTATAGAAAAATAACCTACATTAGTACGTTCAAACAAACAAATTCTTCTGATTCTCGATGTTTTGCTATGAAGTTGTTCTGGAAGTGCTAGTTAAGATGCCAAATGTAATATGCGCTAAATACTGATATTTTAATAATTATTGCTATTAAATAACGAGCATAAAGCATGTGGAAGGTACTTGCATCACAGTGATATGTCAAGATCGTGTAAAAGGGCAGCAGTTTTGCAATTGACCCGAAACGCAAATCGACCAATGACCTGTTATGCTTATATTAATGGAGCGATTTATTAAATGACTGACCGCATTTAACTTCATTAGTGTTGGTCTTACATGAAAACCCGATAGTAACACATTTCGTTCTAATTTCTCTGTATTATGAGCATTAACGTCACGATAAATGATATCGTCTTACCAATCGTATTAATATGTTATCGAATTTAATTTGTAGATGGTGTAATGTGACCTCTTTCTATTACCTATACAAGTCGATAAGCCCAAGAAGCATATTGATCGTCGGGTTGTTCTATTTTCATGTCTAATAGGTGGAAAATCGATACGGTTTGTGTCTAGCTGCATCACTGCAGCGCACCATTTTCGTCGCACACATGTGTTATTTTATGAGTAGCCATTAAATTTTCTGTACTAGGTAAAGTCTGCTTGTTTACGTCATCTATGCTAATACGGATTACCGTATATATATTCTTTAATTTAAAACAATAGAGTGGATTGTCAGTTATCTGAAATTTAGTCTTTAAGACATAAATGATTTATTAAAGGAAAACATAAGTAAACAAATTGAATTGACTATCACATTAGCAAATGGAGGACATGCGAAGACAATAACTGTGATAAATAACTAGAACTGTCACGGAGGGTATTATGAAATGTAGGCCTGCGCAGTGATAACGCGGGAGAAGAGGGTGGGTTTCAGTGGTGCTATCAGATGACGATGTGTATCAAGTCCCCTCCAGCTGCGCGGGCGGTTGCGGCATCAGTAGCAGTCCAAGCGCCGCGCGCCTCGCACGGCAAGCACGCGCACGCGCATTCGCTCGCAGTGAAAGTCGCGCTCGCAGGTTTCGCTACGATTTCGTGCGCCGACATCTTCGTCTAGTTATTCTGTTTGTACGTTGCGCCAGTGCAGCAGGGAAAGGAGGTCGGTGCTTGGCCGTAGCCCGTAAGAATAAACGTGATTTGTGACCAAAATATAACCGATCAATTCTGACTTTTGTGTGGCATTACGGAGAATATAAAGTTTTGCGAAATACTCTGTATTCGAAATCGAGTAAACCTCATGCAAGTCTTCCTGACGATTTAGAGGTTTTATCAAGGCTAATGTAATTATTATATCAACGAAATAGAAACGCACTCGGGACCTTTGAGGTCGTGAGCGGTTTGTTTTGATAGTGTTTTCGGAGCTACCTCCGCGATGTGTTATAATCGTATAACGCGTTAATCTAATAACAGTTACAATTAAAGCAGCAGAAGTTGTATTTTACAATTAATTAAACAATTAAACGCTCGCTACGAATGGCTACGAAGTCGTAGACAAACTAGCATATTATGAGTTGCACGCATAGATAAAGCTTTTAAAGAGTTTTACTGCAGTGACTGAGCAATTGCTAGGGATATTGGGCAAGTGTTTTGATATAATATGTACAGAAAGTATGGTGTAGAACGCTCTCTCATTGACAACAGTGGAGTGAAATCGAGCGTGCGGCCCTGACCTCACGTGCCATTTCTCTAACGCCCCGAGACACCGCTTGTTTCGGACTAAGCCCTTTTTTATTCGTATGGTGTACATATTAGACTAGTTTGCTGAGCGAGGTCACTGCGATGAATGGCCAAGTTACGTTCTAAACACGAAACCTCACCATATTAAAGTTTATCAAAAGGACCGAAAATAAATCTGCTAATCTGCGTAGTTTCGGTATAAATACCTTCACCTTTTGACGTTAATAAAAAGAACAGTGATTTAAGAAGTTGGTGGAAATTGTTTCCTTGATGTTTTTTAGGGCTTTGACAATTCTTAGAAAAATTTACGTGATATCAATTTTGTATATTATATTAAATATGACTCATGTAAAATTACATAAAACCCGATTGTGTGATGTGCTGTGATTCTCATTTTTATCAAAATGAAGTGGCGATAGGGATTTAGGTAAATTTCAATTGATTAAAGATTTTGTTTATCACAGTTCTGATATGAACGCCTTAGTCAGAGTAAGTTTATAGTACAAAAACGATTAACATCATTTTGCTGCTGGCATGCTAGAAATAATCTATAGACTGAACAGCCATCTTATTGTGATTAGACTAAATAATATTATCTAAAATATTGTCTACCTGTATCTTTCGTAAAATTAACAATCAAAACAAACATTAAAGAGTATATTAACTACAATACGCTTAGTTATTTTATGTAGACAAACCGGTGTAAACCGAAATGCGATAATTCTCAAATTATAGGAATGAGATGAATGTCATCTAAAATCAACCCAATCAACCATGTTTTCGCTCATTCCGCGGTATTCTTAGTTCCACAGGATATCCGGTATAAAAAGAACAGTACTCTAGCACATTTTTAGATAAAGTAGTTAAATTTTAAGTCATACCATCGACAACATTTCTATTTTAGAACCCACGTTGAATTTTATGACGCGACAGCAAAACTACTATTTAAATTAAAAAAATGATGTATTAAAACATTATAATTAAACGGCACAAATAGCAGGTCTAATGATGTATATTATGCCGACTCAGGAACCTACATTCCTACCGTTCCTCTGCACAAGCTCAAGTTGTGCAAGTGGCAGCGCTGTTTGAAATCGGACTCGGCCTACATTTTTCTAGCAATGGCAGTAACTTGACCGGAGAGCCCAACCATTGCAACGATACGTGCGGTCGGTGGGGAACCGCGAGCCCGCTATTTTTCGCCGGTAGCTGGCTACATTCTTAATTATTATGTTTTGTATGTTATTCTTGCAATTTTTTGGCTTGTGAGAATTAGAATTTCACTCCGTTTATTATTTATGAGATATGCTATGAATATTCTGGATGCACAAAGCCAATGACGAAAATGTCTTGGTACATTAACGAGTAATTTTTTTGTTTGTTTATATATTAACAATGCTTCTGGGAATTGACAGAAGATATTAGTATTAAATTTGGCTCACGTAACTAAGCCCTACTGTGGTTGTGTCCTGGATAAATAGTTACCATTGACTTAATTAAAACATTACCATTTATTTGATAAAATGTTTCATTAAACAAATGAATTATTTTATATTAACACTAGCTGAACCAACATATGTTATCCTGTCTTAACTGTGAAAATTATAATTTTAAATTGGTATAATTAATAATGTAATCGTATAATTCCGCTGGATGCATCCGTTTTAAACAATATTTACAGCGCGCATTCTGTCAAACGAATGACAGCTGGGTCAAACGCCATTTGGTTTTATTATAAGAGTATATTAACAAAACCGCTACGGTTATATTATATTTTGAAATTTTCCCGAATTTTTCATTTTTTTTTCACGTGACAATAACTAACACAACAAAAAAATAGTGAAATTGGTCAGTTCAGTCAGTTTCAGGTAGAAGTTGCTTCGGTTAGTGACAACAATCACGAATCATGACGTAGCATAGTTATTTCGATCTTTTTATTTGCGAGATTCGAATTTGGGTCGCAGCTAGTGTAATAGGCAGTGCTGATTAATGTAAGACTGTATGCGTGCACATTGGGAAAATTCCTCAAGCAACCTGTCACAGCAGCTCAAAGCTCTCCATTTTAATATTATTGTAATTAATCGAAATTTAGGATGTAGATGTGTTTTTGTTTGAACACATTGTGCGCGAAAAATACGAGAATGGATTTGGCGTACAGAATGTCATGTGTGTTTGTGTGTGAGGTGGGTTCTTATTGTGCAAGAATTTATGCGGAATGTAACAGTTGCAGTGAGAATGTAGTGATGTGCCCAAAGCTTGAATTGTGTGTTAAGGTTGAATTTCAACCGTTTAAGTGATCTCATATCTTTGTAAAAGTGGTACACACACAAATGCCCTGGTTATGTTATTCCTGTTATTCCTACATCGTGTATATAAACAAAAAAAAAAATAGTTCACATCATCATTGTTCTGACGCTTAATTTGTTACCTTAATTCTTGGTTAAGACAATTATAAAGACAAACGTTATCCAAATATTCATAAGACAAATAATGCCGCAATAATTTTTAACTGTATAAATTATCAACACGTTGAATGATTAATATATTTGCAAACAAACTGTTGTTTATACGCTCTGGTACATAAATCAGTGTAAATATATGGGCGTGTGATTCATATTATCATAGAGTTCTAGTTTTTACATTTCTATCAAATCGTGGCCTGATTGTAAGTAGCAGTGTGTTGAGGTCAGTATTCTTTCTTAAGTGACGTCGAAATATATCAATTAATCTTTATTGTCTGTAATTGAACGTGATTCTTGGGGATTTTTACGATACAAACTGATATATTTTTCTCGGAGAACATGTTTTATGTTCTATTACTATTTTGCCGTAAGGCAGAGTAGAATAGTAAATCTCCCTGTGTCAGGTATCGTAAGAGGCGCGACGGAGGTACTAGAACGGACAGATAGCGATATATCCATCCAAAACAGTGCAGCTCAAATGCACAGGGTGGGGATGGGCAGCAGCATTCCCATTGCGAGAGCTGCACTCTGCAATTGCCAACACGCTTGCCAAGTGTGGCAATTATAGCTAAAATTCCCCCTTTCCTAGGGAGGTCTATGCCCAGCAGTAGATTTCTAATGGCTGGCATGATGATGATAATGATAATTATATGTGTTTGTTATTTAGATTATATAAAATCGAACTAATTTATTGCAAACTAAGGACATTTTTATGTTCGACGAGAAGTTATTGTAGGCTCTTCATTGGTTCACTATAAAAGCTGTTGTTAATCTCGCGTGACTGTTGTGAAACTATAAATGAGTAAATAATGTAGTATGAGTTTCGTTGTTTAAACCAACAGCAAATATATTTTTATTTCTACTCTAACAACCTAAATTGAACAGAAATGAGATCATAGACCTTTTTGAACAAAGAACCTACGTGTGCAACGGTAATCAACAAGTTATTTGAAAAAAATGTCAAACCGTCGAAAAGGTACATGACAAGTGTGAACTTTGTAAAAGCGTTATATATATATATATATATATATTTATATATATATATTTATATATATATATAATAAAATATAGTTTATTAGTATTTATATGTAGAAACTACAATAAATAATATCTCACTTATATAAAACACTTTGTCACGTACTTTGACGACCCCGTAAAATATATCAAATCTAGTCAACAATACCGTTGAATATGTAGTGTTTTAGTACTTCCTGGACTCCTTTGTTCACAAAGATCGCATGAAGTTTGATAATAGTGTCTTTGTACGACGGTATTTTGTCTGTAGCAAATGATCAGTATTCCGTATGCGGTTGCGATGCCTCTACTCCTCATTATCTATGCGGTGTTTGTGCACGCCATCGACCATCATTGTCTGGGCATTTGTTATTGTATCTCCCTTTACTCTCGATAATGTAAACAAGTGCCAAGTAGCTAACGTGTCGTGACCACCAAAGATCGGCATTAGCATATGAAAATAATATTCGCGATGTTTAGTGCAGACATGGTTGTCGTTAGTATGAAACCTACCTTCTTAGTACGCATGTTGTTAAATATACGACTTGATAATTTTTTCATAATAATTCAAACCACATCTCATGCATTGTCCTAACTCCTGATAAGTCGTTTAAAGCTCTTGTGTTATAGATATCAGACAACAGAGTAATCATAAATTTAACGGTTATATTCAACACTCAAACAGAACAAACTCAAATCTATATACAATATATTTATAAAAGAAGAAGGTGAATATAAGGGTTCGAAACTTGAAATTGTGCTTAACGTTTCCATTTAAAACTTACGGCAGTACTAAGAAAGGATTTTTTTTTAAATTCACCCCCCTAAACGGGTAAACGGGTAAATGCAAATTTAGTATGAAACTGCTGCTTTTGAAGTAATTCGGATGATGATTCACTATAAAGGTTCTTTATAGTGAATAAGTTCTAAAAGTCAGGAAACGCTTGTAAAATCGGGAATTTCACGGGTGTAACCGCGGACACTGCTAGTATCACTATATTAATATTTGTCCTGGGTGGGATTCGAACGCACAACCTATGCCGCACAAGATAGAATCGCTATCATCTGCGACATAGGGCCCGTAGTTTTATCTATATATCTTCAAAGTTTTGTTAACTTTTATGAGATCCGTGAAGCCCCAAATTAGCGTTTGTTGTTAAAACGTGATGTCTACAATATGTTTACGATATATATCCTACTCAAATTATTCAGTCGTGTTTAGGAAGTTCACACGATTAGAGTGTATCTATCTAAACGCAAGTACAAGGAGATTGTGATCAAATTAGCTTTGATGTGTTTTTGATGCGAAACTTAAAACTTCCAAGGTCTATTTTTCATATATACTGACAAGATACTAATCGGAGAATCGCACATTTTTTATTACTTTTGTTGTTTTTTATTAGTTTTGCTATTCATGTGCTAGATTGGGAATTTCATAGTTATAATTTTCCATAACATTGGCCTCTCCAATAAGGGGGATTTGCCCATAATTGCCGCGCTGGGCAAGCGTGTTGGTCATCCAGTGCGTAGCTTTTGCAATGGGGATGCTGCTGATTCTCGCCCTGTGCATTAGAGATACACTGTTTCAAATGGATATAGCGCCATCTGTCGGTTCCAGTACCTTAGTTGCCTCTTACGACACCTGGTTCAGGGGAGGTGCTAGTACGTTTTGCCCACCGTGTATATTAATTTTAATATTAAATTATAATTTGAAAATAACATAGGAACTGGCGGCACTTAAATATGTATGATTAGATTAATTATATATTTTTTTGTATTTTCTTGTTAATCGCCAAACAATATTGAAATATTTGATACAGCCAATACTATTTATACGTCGATGTACTATTTATAACATTATACGATCACAAAGGACCTGAAAACTCTGATGTTGTGACTTTTACCACGTTAAATTAATGTTTCCTCTATATAATAGCGGCGGTAATGAAAATGCCCTCTTTAATCGTTTTATTTCAATGTTTTGGCATTTTTATATCAAAGAGTGATGAGATCTTAAATCGTATATGAGTGTCGAATGTTCTGGAACTAATAAGATTTCTTCTAGACGAGTAGGAACGTGCGATAACAGCAAAAGAGCAAACGTGGTAAAGGTGCCAACACATTTACGACCGCTTGTGCGTGCTCTATCATACTTCAGGTTATTACCATAAAACCGCGTAATGATTCAGAATCTACATGTTTTCATGTATACGACTGCGACTATGTATTCAAGGTTTCCTATTAGTTCCACCCTAGAAACCGACGTCTTTTGCCGCCTATGACGGCGCTAATGCTTTTGGAATAATTCAAAACTTTATTAAAAATATTTTGTAATATAATTAGTTGAGATTCCTATGCGTGTTTCACAATTTGACAAAATTATGGGGCTGATTCGAATTATATATGTGTGCTAATAAATAATAAAATATGTTTCTGGGTTTTCTTCAAATTTTTGTTGGAATTGTGATTTGAAACATTAAAAAATATACAGTTTAACAGAATTTGTTAACATGAATAACAGACTGCATTTTAGGTATTTACTGACCTTACATAAATGAACCGTTCTGAAGTAAATTCGACAATGTACAATATGCAACATTACATCAGGCAGTTTCGCACGCATCTTCCAAAAATAATTTCTTTTCTTCTTTTATTTACGCGTTGTTACCAAATAATCAAAAATATGTCTATACACTGTATTTTACATTTGAATGGTTTTGGAAAATTCTCCGAATAAATATAATTCGGTACGCACATGTACATACCGGCAACATAGAAACAAGTTATAGAATTTGCGAAAAACAATCTGAATGTAAATTTGTCGTTGTAGTCATTTGTCGTGAACGTAATGTATGACACTATACGTAAACAATACGGCAAACATAGGTAAAGGTACCTTTTGTTGGAACTACAGAAAGGAGTCGTTAATCGAAGGAATAAAAACTTCAGAGTGGGTGGTACATCAAACGGAATGTAAACGCTGTGAAACATCAAAAGCCTCTCTGAATTACCGAGTTCTTTTAGTGAAGTAGAAAGACATTTAACTTCGATTGGTTGTGTTATTTTAATGGAATAGATTGTCCGCTTCAATAGTTTTGTTTTGTTTCGAATCTGGGGATCAATTGATGGACAATTAAATGTTTCGAGTCGCGATATAACGATTAGAGATTGGAGAGAGCTCATTAACGTCAAACGTTATCAGTGCTCTTGTTGGTAATTAATTAGGGCTGATAGCGCCAGGATAACTGGGGTCGCCGGTGTCAGCTTTGCCTCCGAGTTAATTTTCTCGGTGACATTGCGCTGACGCTTTTCGACCTTCTTGACTGACGTATGTGGGTTACCTTACGATCGTTCGTATTTATACGCACAAAGCATGTCGGGCGGTGTTTTGATTTATCGTGTCATTGCGCAATCGTTTTAATCCAGTTAATTGTCTATATTGGAAAGATTTATTCTCAAAACAGAATCAATGATTCAGTGATTGAATATCAGAGAACCGACTTTGCCCCGGTTCGGTTTGTAGTTATTTTGGCTCAAATATATCTAGGTATGCTGTGCCAACTACATGTTTATATCTGATGGTGGCTGGTGGCATTTCTGAGCAAGTTTCTATATTTTTGTACACTGCTCATTGATAAAGCGATTTTAATTCCAAAACGAAATTAAATTATTAACTTTAAAGAAAATTACAAATAGTTTACTACAGTATTGTATTGATCCGATTAGGATTGGCTTGATCTCGAAATAAAGTATTTTTTTAAATAGTTTAATTAGTGATTTCACCTACAATTTTATATTTGTAGTAACAAACAAATTATTTCCTTAGAAAGAGGTTACTCATTATAAAACTAGTATTGTTTAGATGTGTTATTCAGTACATAAAATACTTCACTTTTATTGATCGTTATTTCGCTTTTAATAGAAGTCATCTGCGAACGCTTTAATTTATTATAGTATAACGTGCATTTTACGTTGGCTAATGCGATACGATAAAATTTAAATGTACGTTATTACGCACTAGTGTGTTATTAGTGTTTTTGCAATGTCATTCTTTGCGCGAACCTAACGTATTTCACTGCAGTTGGTTGACCTAGATTTTTATTGCAAAATTGTAACTTTTCACATCTGATTGGTAATGGATATGTAACAACAATTATTCTGTGATAATCGCGATACGCCTATTAGGTTTGACATGATGACATCACAACAAACTAAATTACTAATATTGTAACCAACGAGCATTTATTTATTTTGTTTAATAAGGCAGTAGGTGCCTTTGCTGGTATGAGCGATAACCCGTTTCCTAAGTTTCCTAATTGATAGTTATTGTCACTCATAATAAAGTACAGACATGGATAGTATCGAATAATGAGTACAATTCCCCGTTGACCTTGCTTTTGATCGTTTTTGTAGCTATATCCAGCTAAAGGAAGTAACGGAGCCATCACGATGCTTATAATCTTTATATTTTATTAGTGAGGTTATTAAAATGAGTGCACATTTCCAGCGCGACTGCACTTTGGGCATGTTCCAACTAGCATCAGCCATTTAAAAGGTCGTGGCATCGTCGATAATGAAATCGGCCGCAGTTGTAAAATTGCTAAGCTATTTATGCAAGACGGTGGCAACTTTCTCCGCAGTGGCGCTGCTCGTGCGCGAGCGCCGCTCGCGGACTATGCAGTTACGAAAGCTGCACCAACCGCCTGCTTATATGGAATAGCGCCGGTGCTATGATGTCTTGTGTGTTCATCGGACACCAAGTAATTACATTTACACACTATTTATGTTAGAGAAAGATGGATATATAGTTACGTAAATTGTAGCTCGTCGCTGACCGTGTAAGCCGGCAACTACAATTTTTGGCATTATACGAGCCCGGCGACGCTTAGCAAGGTTAATGTCATGTCATGCTATTAGTCTTGGGTTAAAGACCACCATAAAAGGTTTATTTCAAAACTGATATAGCCCGAGAATGCGTCTGTAAATATGAATTAAAACGTCTCCGCTCTCCGTTCGCTTTTATGTCTTTAATGCGCCTCGGGGTTTTAAATTTTAATCTCATCCCTAAAAGGAATTTTTGCAAAGGAAAATAATATTTAATTTTCTAGCTTCGCTCATGTTCTCGATATTATTCTTGATATTAACTATAATGCCACACAAACGTCATATCTAGTACGATATAGGAATGTCAAAAAGTATTAATTCTACCAACAGGCTATATAGAAGACGGACGAAACTTGAGAACAATACGAGTACTGTAATAGTATTTTTAGTGTTCTCGAAGCTTTCGGTTAATGATGAATATCGAAAATGGTGGAGCCGTAATTAAGATTGAGGCCCCGTAAAGTGAAGTGTTAAGTAACTGAAAGTGCAAGTGACACGGTAACAATGAGTGGTGGTGAGCCTACGTTGACAGAGTCGCCGGTGCCGCTGGCGCTAGCTAGGTTGCAGGGGAGGCCCGGCCGAGTGCCCAAGGGGCTTCGCATGCATCGTCCAAGCTTGCCCCTGGCCAGCCTGCAAGAGGCCGTCGACGAAACCCCACGACGCTACAGCGAAGAGCCTGCCTTCCCCGACACCGACGATGATGAGACATTCACTGACGTCGTGGTACCTCCACCCCGTTCCACGTCCAACGGCCGCCGAGCTTCAGATGCTACTTTTGCTGAACGATACAGAAAATTGACCGACTTCGATGAGCCGCCGCCGGACTTACCCCGTAGGGCTTCACTCGCCGTGCCGGTCGGGGCCGAGTTTGGCCCCAGCGACAAAAGCAGAAGACGTTCCTGGGCGGCTAGGCTGCAGCTGGAACGCAAGAAGCGGCGAAAATCAGGTGGAAACGATACTGACGAGGAGAGCGACAGTCCCACCACTTACGTTCGCCAGAAACGCCCGTCTTGGTGGAACGTATTCGTACCTGACAATATGCTGAAAAACAGGTATTTAAGTAAAAATTGTACGTTCACGATGTATTTGATGCAAACGTGGCGTTCGTTGTGAATTAACATGTTCCTCATGATATACTTCACATATCAAGTTATTACGTTTGTACTAGGCGATCATTGCAATGCTAGAATAATGCAGGTCATACGACATTCTCACAAATATGGGATTAGAATGGAAATGTGTTACGCTACACTATGATACCTGATTTCCTTGACCGAGTGCTCCACGTCCGATTGTTGATGTTTGTGAACTGGGTTTGTTATTTTCAGGGTTATTTTAAATAACTTGACACTCTTTTCTCATACATTTCATATCACTAAGTGCGGCTGACCTTTTACTGCGATCCGTATGACATGACATATCCTATTAACATTGCAATAATTCTCAAATTTGTTGTATGACAAGGCTAACATTTATAAATATTTTGTCTCATTAAAATATTGCCCTCAAGAATATTTCAACGTCATTCATCATTACTCTTTGATAATTCGTACTTGCTTCCTTTGGAAAATTCTATATGAATAAATAGCTATAGTATAAATCCCTATTATATACTATGTTTATAATGTTAATGTGAAAATTTCCACTCCTTAAAACGTATGCTAATGTTTAAAATTACTAAGGTATGTACGTGACAAATTTATGATTTTTGTCATCTAGATAAATCAGTAACACGTTATCTATTAGATTTACCTGCCTTTATGTTATCTGATGGAGTTGTTTTTTTACTTACATGATACCAAAGTAAATATTTAAATTATTAATGACGATATTAGTTTGGTAATTTTATAAGTCGATGTAAGATTTTAGTTTGTTTGTACGATGATTTCCACTACACAACACGTTATGCCTGGGAATACACAGGCAGTATTGTTTTCACCAGATGTGACGTTTTATTTGATCTTGAATTTTCCATTATTAATTCTTTTTAAGTATAATAAATGTGTAGTAAATCGGCAAGATTAAAAACAATGAGTTATTTTATTTCCAACAACTGTAATATTCTTATTTAAATGAACATGAGGTCGGAATTCATTAGCGATTTCTTGTCAAGATCTAGTCGACATCTTCCTGTCGCTTCTCTTTTATCGCGGAATTCCATCAAAATTTAACCACTCTATTAATATTATACGCAAGACTATCCAATATTCGAGGCGCCCGCCGTCGTAACTTACAGATAACACGAATGTGAGAACTTCAAAGGATCTAGTGTCGGAATTAAACCGCAAGGGACTTATATTTTGAGGCCTCGTATAATATACTCGCTCATCAGCGCGTAAATTTTGCCACACTATAAAATGTAAGGAGATGATTTTTGCTGGAATAGACTAAATTCGTTTACTTTTTTTATTTGAGCTTTATCACAAACGGTAATACTATATTTTGTTAACTGGGTGCACAGCATTTAGCGACCATTACAGATTATTTGTTCACGATTTCTTTAGATCGCGCCTTCTAAGACGTGTGTATCCTATTTATAAGTGCGAAACAAACTTCGCCTTGACACTTACTGTCTCTTTGTGACAAACACGAATTTTTTCATGGTAATTTTGCTCTCGGCGGCCTGTTCCACACATGCAAGACAGAATCTCGATTCGATTTGGATAAAAGTCTCAAGAGTACTCCAATCCTTATAAACGATAAATATAGGTAATATAATTTTACTGTACACATATGTAGTGTATATTCGTTTGGGGAGACGAATCGAATTTGTCTAGCGATTTTCCAACTACGTCTAGCATCTTATTTTTGTGTTCACCGTCATATTTATTACCGTCATATTTGTACTTAAAATAGTACGAAATGAAAAACAAATTATTCGATATTAGTTAATTCAGATATGGGTTGGAATTAACGTTCAATGTGACCACGTCCATATTTGGTAAGAGCCTTAATACGAACTTAATCGATACATAGAATCGTAGCAAATTGGACGCATAAAATTTGTTATGACCTCTAACGACTGCCTACAAAGTTGTTCCGCATTATACATTCTTGTATCCAAATGCAGGCAGTTGGAAGATAAACATAAATAATGTGGGCGTGAATACTTGAATGCCACGTGGTGCTAGTTCCTTGCTCATGCGGAAAATGGTTAAAGATTATTAGATGTGTGTTTGATAGGCCGCTGCGCGCCGCGCCGCGTCATGGGGCCTGCGGTTTCGTCACAGCACTACGGTAACCTATTCAACACATTTGTTTCCGCAATCGTGCATTCACCTTTTATTTTGTATATGCAATAGATCGGTGTCCTCTTGAGTGCTCAAGTCGAATCGTTGCGGACGATAATTTGGTCATTGTGCATTCACTTATTATTTGTTTCTTCATCCTTCCAACTTGTGAAGGCAATTTTTGAGATGAATTCTTAACTGTAGGTAGGTATCTCAAAATATAAGAAAAAGTATTTTTAAATGTGTCATTACTTTAGTGTTTTCATTAATATGTCAACACATCCAGATGAATGCGCGGTAAATTCTTCACGGATCAGTAAAAGTATTTTGAGTTTTAAAGTAAGTATAAATGGAGACTTGAAAAATTCATTAGTGAATTATATGACATTTTAATCTCTTAAGACATCTCGGCTCTTTTCTTTCTTGTGTCTTTTAATTGTTTAGTACACAAACGAATAAACAATGAAAACTAGTAAGGAGGCGGTATTCATAGTTCATAAAAACATAAAGGTTGAAATGAAATATTGTAGCTTTATTCTATTAAGTGGTTACAAATAAATAACTTACATTACGTGTGTGTTTATTTTTTGGGGTATGAAATATGTTACGTAACTGAACGACTTAGAATTTTAAACTAGCTAAATTATATTGTAAAGGGAATAAAGTTGCATACACGAAATAATCAGCACGTGATATTCGCAAACAGCGTGTCGTATTAAACGATCTGCAATCTCGGAGTTGTGCCAGCACGACCCACACTGTTTATCATTCGCGATGTTTGCGATATAAATACAAAATCAATTCGTTTAACGATTCCGTAAATCGTACATCGCTAATGTGACTGATTTATTTCTTGTCATATTTTGTAAGTGTGTTGTCTTAAACTGAACTCATTCATTTAATTGAGTGAACATTTTTGGTTAACCAGGACTTGGCGTTGTTATAATCAAAACGGAGTTTGTGATGCTCTATGTCAATTACTAGGACTATTTTGTCTAGCAAAATGTTTTTTCCATCCGCGGCGTTAGTACCTCGCTATTAACTATGTATTTCTATCGACTAATTGCAGTTTTCGCATTGCTGAGCTCCGTTTTGATGAGCGAGAGAAGAAGAAATTACAGGGTAATGTGACTTAATACCTTGTGATATTACGAGCGTCTATAGGCTGCGATGACGCTTACTATCATGCGGGCACTATGATTGTTGGTCGACCTGGTTTAATAAAAAAAGCTTGTATCGAGTCCTGCGGAAACTATCCCAGAGTTAAACAACGCAAATTTTATCAGAATTCTGCCCTGAAACACAAACTGTTGGACTGTTGGGGAACTGGCGTTCATTGTGAACATAGAAAGCAGATTTTTAATTCCTGTATCCCACACTCAGTTGACCAATGCATGAAAATGGCGTAATCATTGTCCTAAGTAATTGGTTTTTAATTTATCCCAGCCTCCATAAATCGCTGTTACTTTGCAAAGCGACAACTTAATGCCACTGCTCTTTTAACATACACAGAAACCTATTCGCTACTTTGAAGTGAAGTGGGGCAATTACACATGGCACGGATGGAATTTATGACAGCTTTTAAAACAGCTTCGCATGATTTAATGTTTCATTATATGCTGAACTGTTTGGTCTCTAATGTTTGCAAATAGAGTCACTTAGTAACAGGTTCTTATTTCAATTCTTCGGTTACAAAGGAAAAAGAAAGATGTGCTTCCTTTATTATTTTTGGGTTGAAAACCATCGTGCAAATTTAAAAAAGTGAACCCTCATAGTGCCATTTGACACATCTGTGTGGTTTCGGAGTAACCTTGGAACATTATGATTTATAAAGCCAGCTTGGCTGGACGCCAGCGGACCATGCGGTCGCCTTCGTTTCCCTACTCCATTATGTTTTTAAACATGCTCGGAGACAAAAAACATTAGCGTCTCGCATCTGTCTCGTAGACATTTGTTTAGTCTATTTCAGTATTGCTCACTATGATTTTTCAGACGTGCATACATATTAGATTGGTTAACTTAAATATAATCACTCTTTATAATAAAGTTTATTTGACGTATGTTAACAAAACATTTTCTTTACTTTGACAATAAATGTGTCATGGGTTTGAAATGATTAAAGCGTGATTCAATTAGATGACACGATTTCCTTGTTTTGCACGCATTGTTGCAATAGTTTTGATTGAGTTAATGTTATACGGTTGTATGTAAATTTAAACTAAAAGTTTGTAGTAAATGGTAAAATGAATCATTGAAAGTTTCACGTGTTTTATTATTTAGGAAATGTAAAGCTTGCATGACAACCTTCTTAGATTATGCAGTCGTTTCGTTTAATGGTGCAATATAAAAATGAGGTGCGGCTGAAAGCAGTTTCAATTATTTAAAATAATACCATTTCTCTTGTCCTTAGCACGTACGAATTGAGTCGTAAAGCTGCTAACAACCAGGTAGCGGTCGTTTTGCAGGGAAAAGGAATCAGAATACGAGATCTTGTATAAACAATTTTACGTTGGAGTTGCGAGAGCTTAAAAGCGTATCATTACAGTGTTTACAAAACTGATGTTGACATGAATCGTTTATTTCGCGCCGCGTATGCGCCCACGCAAGTCCGTGCTCGTTAGGATGGTTTACTTGCATACACGTGAGGTATCTCGACGCGGACCACATGTGACTTTATTGACGTCCAAAAATCGAATCGAATACCATATTTGAAACACATCACCTCTCGTGTAGAATTCACATCGGCTTGAATATGTTTAGCCGCACGAATACAATGCAAATATTCATAATTTTAGCACAACCGCGTAAAATACAGATGTTATTTATGTAACAGAAATTCATTTGGCACCTTCTTAAGATTGTGTTCTCCAGATTTTTATTGTTGAATGTCATTTTTTTTCAAGTTATATTTCAAAACTTGTTTACATATTTTTTTTTTTAATGAAAACAAATACAAGACAATTAAGCGAAACGTTTGAAAATGTTTAGTACCTAACTAAAAATATTTTTATGAATGTATTTGGTAAGCAACGTAGTGATTTTGTAACTCCATATATTAAAGTCAACCTCACAGGCGGTTCTTATGTTCGAATTATGTATAGGTAAGCAAATTATTAATGATACGTGTGACTGAAACAGGCGCTTGTGGGATGAGGGATCTCGATTATAAATCCGCTTTAAGTGTCATCCACGTCGATGCTTCCATTGTGTCGAATGATAGGTGGGCCTTAAACCCACACCCGGGCTACCCATTGTACAACACGACCGAAGTCAATGACTCTGACCCAATGTCAACCTTAAAATTATGTAAATAGCGGTGGTATTAGCCTGCGCTCAAAACGATCAATACAGTTTTATGGGTATCCATAATATGCGTCCTTTTTGGTATTGAATAGTCTAACTGTAAGAATGTGTGTGTAATGGTAGTGTTGCCACTTTTCAGCTTTCACTATAGCTTAACACCATAATTTTACAACAAACATTTTTATTTTGTATATTTAATATGATAAAATTACTATATTTAACATATTAATTGCAATGGTAATTAAGATGATTTTGTAATAATCTTAAATGGTGTGTATATTATGAACCAAGCAATAAATTGGAATTAAACATAATGTCCGATCATTATGAAAAGTGAGTGCAATCTGGTATTCTAGTTATTCAAATAATTAAATTGACCGGGCATCATATATATTTTCAAGCATCTTTTGGGCGGATTAATAAAACATATTAAATCCGTCCGACTATTTCTTATGGTTTAATTTTGTTTAACAAAAAACGTATGTCAATAGATCATTTTACAAATAACATTTGAATTCAAATCATATTATAAACTTTAATTCGCAAACATATTACTTCAATAATAATCATAATCATTTGATATAATACAGGTTTTGCAAATGTTTTACTCGGGAAATGTTAAAATATAATTTTTTCGTTGTGGTCTTAGACACGTTACATTTCTAACCTGCCATTACGTTTCAGTTGACATGTTATTTTGTGAAATATGGTTTCGGCATAATGTTTTTTTTTAATACATAGCTTATGTTTTGATTTGTTGTCGAGTTCCTTAATTGTTAGGTAGCAATAATAATTACCATACAACGTGATTAATAATGAAGTTTAGATAGTAATCACTTAGTCCGATGGAGTTAGACATTATTCGTAAGGACCGCATTAATCAATTTGACCTTATTCATTATGACAAACTAAAAATCCGAATTATTTGATGACTCAATTAAAAAGGATCGGAATTTGATAAAAGTAATATTATTTAGAAGCCAATTGTAGTCTTATTTTTTATCGAGCTTAGTGTAATGTGGTGGTAATATAGCTAATAAACTAAAGACAATAGAAGACCGTCGCAAATACGTTGCCCGACGCACTCATAGTATATTTGCTCAGGGCATTAGCTGTGATCCTCTTTATGTTAGCTTACATAAGCATGTTCTGTTGTTTGCTCGCTGTTTGCGGCCTGCTGCGTGCTCAGTAATTGTCCAGTTTATGCAATCCATGTGACGGATATTCCTGGCATTTCTAACGATACATCGCTTCCGAAGAGCGTGTTAGAAACTTCTGGATCACAACGCAGCACGCTTCGCATCTAGATTCTAGAACTCGTCGCGGTGGTCATTTAAAATCGCTATCGATCACTTAGTTATTACTCGTTCACGTGGACTGCAATGTTTCCTATCTTATCGCAACATGATGTAAATAATCATATCACGTTCCTATTAAGTAGCTTCTTAATTTTAATCAATTCTAGTTCAGTTAGATTGGCATTAAACAAACAGAGCGATGAGAAGGTAAGTACGCCATTTAGCTTAATATCTATCAACGGTTGTGATTTATTATTTTTACGTTTATTGATAAATTTTTGTACTGGGCAGCTGTTAGTAGGAATTATCACTTACGTATGTTTACCTTGTTTAACTGTGTAATTGGCTGGTTAGAGGCGATCAAACTGTCGGATATGGCTAGCATTTACAATACCAACAGTTTCCTTCCGAATAGAATAAACTCTGACTCATGAAGTCGGAGAGGTCAAAACGAGACACGGTTCCAATGTCATCTCAGTGCTCGGCCCTGGCTACATTTTAAATTCAGACGTTAAATTGGCATATGCAGTTTTTCTGAGCAAGAATCTAAAAAGTGTAAAATGTAATGAAGCAAACAAAGATAAAAACACTAGAGAAGCCATCGTGTGTTATTTTATTCGTAATTAAGGGAAAAGTTCTTCCGAATAAAGCTTCAGTTATGATATAGAATTAACTTCAGAAAACAAGGAAGTAAACATACAGTTCTTGCATGAAAAACAATACGGGTAACCATACAAATCCAAAGAGATTAGCCGTTTATCCATATTATGAGAAGTCATATAAATTTAACGACTCTAATATCCTATTCCTATAATCCAAACATGGCGATGGAAATTCTGTTTGCATTCTGGTTATTATATACTTGGCTCAATGAATAGGGATGTTTTAATGAGATAAATGCCGCCTTTCAAAGGTACAGAAAGAGCATTGGACATGAATGGCCAGTAGGTGCAGCGTGCGACAATGTAGCCGGCAAGGACGGCGGCATTTGTGCGCCCGCGCATTCGTATTTATCTCATTGTGAATTTATACGCGTCTCTTTTACTGTCGGATGTTTATTTATTGTACTTATACCCAGACTACTGTAACAATATCAACAATCAATCATCAATTGCATTGTTCTTGTGTACATTCTAATGTTATTACTATCTAAATAACTATTATAGAAGGCATTATAATATTTGCTATATTATAACAAATACTTACTGTACCCCTTCTGTCAGTACTCTTCTGAGATTTGAACGACAAGTTTTGTAACAAAGTATGCGTGCATATGAACACGTACTCCCTTTAAAACAACATTAACTCTTAAAGGAATTTTATGAATCATTTGGTGATAAGGAAATGGGTCTTTGTCTTGTGTATCTTTATATTTAATGCTCTTCCTTATTTGCCTGTTACATGCATTTCGAAGACTTTAAATTCTTTAAGTGGATTTATGACCAATACAAATAGAACGCCATAAACGTTCTGCTCACTCGATAATGTCCGTAATTGTGGGCTCGATTACCGTATTATCAAAGTCAAGTGCAAGCTCCGGCCATGCATTTAGTTAAAGTATCAAGTGGTATCGATTAAATTGCTTTGACCATTCGAGTGTCTGACTCACTTGGCACGGCTCGATTATTATATGCGAACAGTAATGGGGAATAAATTTGAGGCATGCGCAAATTTGGACGGTTGATTAATTCAACGTGCACAAATGATTGTTCTTAACCAAATTTAAAACAGCGATAAAGCTTTGTTTTCAAATACGCCATTCTAGAGGTTAATTTGGGTAGGATCGTATTTTTTGTAAACATGATTACGCATTCTTTTAATTCGCAAATTAATTGGGCTTTGAAATTTATTATTGTAAATGCTGTGTGTATTATTTCTCGTCGCCTAAATCAATACAATGCATTTTTTGTTTCTTTGTTTCGCCGTTTTATGTGATATATACTTTCTCGTCGCCTAAATCAATACAATGCATTTTTTGTTTCGCCGTTTTATGTGATATATACACACAGAAATACAAAACACATATATACGCATAGAAAATGTATATGTACATTTTGATATTCTTTTCAAACGATAGGGTCGACTATGTTGCCAAATGTGAAAACGCCCAATGTACACATAACGCTACACAGTGAGTCAGGAATGTAAATAAACATGAGCCTTGCCAACTTTAAGCCTTGAAAAGTTTAACGGGCGTGGGTGTACTAATGAGGCGGTGGCAGTATAGTGCATGGACAACATACGTCGATGCACTGCGTAGGTGTTCTAGGATGTACTGCCGTTTCCTCCCCATTGCGCCAATTGCCTAGTTGGCGGACACCACTTGACTAATTGTGAGCCCACAATTAGAGCCAGCGTGAAGACCGAATGCTCACCACAAACTGCCATTATGTGGGCCGTAGTTTCTGCATTTACCCTATTCTAGAGTGAATCCATGTATATATTTCATTAACGTAATTACAGGCAAGAGAAATACCTATTTGATCCAGCAAGTGACGCCATAACCTTAACGCTGTGTTAATTATGTGCGTATATTGAATTATACTAGCAATTAGGCCTATATATATTAAAGTATGTATATATACAAAAAAAAATTATATTAGTTCAATTCGATAAACAAGTTTACAGTCCGCGTGATAGTAAGCGTCACCGCAGCTTATAGATGCTCGTATTATCGCAAGGATATCATTAGCGCGGTGCCAACCTTGTGACTTAAAGATATTGTGGCACATTACCCAGTAATGTCACTTCCTCCCTCATCTTCTAAACTGGTACACAGCAATGTGTACGCAGCTGTTTCGCGTGGGGTCGCAGAGTATTTCCGGTGACTGCCACAAAGCGGTTCGCAATCCCGTAGGAGTTTGTAGCCTCTTATTGCACTCAAAAATTCTCGTTTAATGTGTACTTAACTTGGCGTGCATGTTACGTAAATTCCTTGACTTTATCAAACAGCCGGAACTATGGCTCATTTTCTTCCTGATCTTTTGTCGCACTCGTACGGTCATTACTGGGGCTTTACAGTCGCGTTGGATGGAAACACAGCGTCACGGTTGGGTCAAGGCGAGTGTTACGACATCCTACTGGCAAGGGGGCTGTTTTGTAACCAGTACTTTGCTATATATTTTTTTTAATTATTAGCATTCCTTTGATGTTTATCATTGCAAATTCTATTATGAATCAGCTTGTGACACAGACGGAAAGTAAATGTTTTATGCAATGTATTAAGACATTTTTCTAGTCTAACGTATTTTATGCATATGATTTTGAATAGAGATATAATGGTATGTACGTTATATTATCGCCCATATCCAGTGCGATCGGTTCTAAATAGATTGTCTTGTTATTTTGTATTTAAATAGACACTGCAGTCTATAGACGCTAGGTATATCACAAGGATAGCACTAGCGCGTTACCTACCTTGTGACTTGAAGATATTATGTCACATTTCCCATTAATTTCACTATCTCTCTCACCCTTTAAACCGTAAAACTGTAATGTGAGCATTGGTATGGCGGTAGAAATAGGTGAGAGTGAGGTACCAACGCAGGCGGTCTCTGTACGATGTCTACCTCGTGTAACGTCGTTCCACTTAGTATAATCTAGATTACACTTACATATAGCTCTGACGAAATATGAGACACGTAGTTCGCTGAAACGTCAAACAAATCGATCGATAATACATTTATCTGTCTCCAGTCATTGATCATTGTTTAAAATCAGATTTCTGAGAATTCACAAATCCGAGATATATTCGAATCTTTGGCATTGATTTGAATGTAGCTGTGCTCCGGGTTTCCGGCGCGTCGTTTCAGAGTTCCCTTGATGACGGGAGTGTTTGACGCTACACAAATGAGCGTTGGTGTATTTGACGCGTCTATTTCCAGATTGTTTTACTTTACAAATTATTATTTTTGTTTTTTATTTTGCATTTGGGAATACTGATACTGGTTCATATTTCACGCGGTGTTATTTTGACGGTGCCGATGTTCGAAATTAATAATAATAAATTAATGAATTTACATATGATTTAACTAAAGTCCGATTCGATTGTACATAGACAATCCTGTTATCCTGTTGAACGTAGTACTGAAATACATATGAAAATTGTAATCAGTCGTTTAGGAGCGACATCAATTTTAATTTGTTATTTTCAGTTAATAGTCGCCAATACCTATAAAATATTTTTATGTAGCCGTGGGGCACCGGCGAATTGGAATAGTAACTCCCTCTGTACCAGGTGTCGTTAACATGCGACTAAGATACCGAAACCGACAGATGGCG
This sequence comes from Heortia vitessoides, assembly GCA_020976665.1. Taxonomy (NCBI): domain Eukaryota; kingdom Metazoa; phylum Arthropoda; class Insecta; order Lepidoptera; family Crambidae; genus Heortia; species Heortia vitessoides. The sequence continues at coordinate 12,931,379 of JACJUM010000875.1, read as the reverse complement.
GTATATCCATCCAAAACAGCGCAGCTAAAATACTACAGGGTGAGAATGGGTAGCATCATCCTCGCCGCGAAGCTGCGCTTTGCGATTGCCACTACGCCTTCTTACCGCGGCAAATATGAGCAAACATCTTCTTATCTTGGGTGACCTGTGCCTTCAACTGTGACTTTCTATGGCTGATATAATGATATTCGTAACTAGCAACGCCGGGCGTAGTACCCATTCCCGTTATCTGTTCATTTCAAAGATTAACCGATACTTCATACAGTCAGACAGTTTTATTCTGTGAGTACCGCATACAATTTGAGTGAAAAGTCGTCAATTTGGAAATACACATAGATACTTGAATTTTTTTTATATGTATGACTAAATTCTTAAACCACAGTAAAACCCGGCTCAATAAAATTAGTCATAACTCGAAACATTTATGTCATCTTTTGTTCTGTTGTGTTACAACTAGACCAACCTGTATATTTTAACAAGTTTATCTAACAAAGACAGACGTAAAGCCCTTCCTTTTTATTGAATACGAAGACAAAGGTGTGCGCGTCCGAAGGGACAGTAAGATTTTATCAAGTCTACTTGTTGTATAAATATTTTCCGTATGTCCGCATATTCCGGCGGGTGTGATCAGAATCGACGTGATCTCCGCAACCGGACACGGTGCAACGACATACCCTTGGCCGGGTCATTGACCTCACTGTTCAATTTTGTCTTGAACGTTAAGGAAACACGGATTTGAAGATAACAGCTGATTCATGGGAAAACTACCATAAACTGTTTATCGTACTAAGGTTTTCAAACATAACATATTTATACATCCTTTCATCATACATCATTTTTAACATATATTTATATGATATATATTCTTGCATACAAAAATGATGTATCACGGTTTTTTTCCGATTTTAACAATGTTTGCTTACTGTGTATAGTTTGAGATATAGGATAGGTTAAATCTCAATTTCTAGTCGCACCATATATCATGATAAACGTTTGTATAAGAATGGACCATATCTGTCGGGTCACCTAGTCTAATATATATTTCAATAATAATAATAATTAAATGCTGAAGCTTCGATGGTTCTTACGCAATCAGTAGTGGAATTTTGTTGATGTAATGTTATTTGGTTGTTTAAATATTTATCATGTGGTTTTACTAAACACATGCATAAACTCCACGCATATTTCCCGCTGGCTCCCTTTGCAGACACTTCTATTTGCCATGCTGGCATACTTGTACCTTTAGCAATAATTAATCTCTATATACGAGTGCTGGGTAAACGTAGACGTCCGTAAATTTATAAAAAATAATAATTTAAATGTGTTAGTAACTTCGAAATATCTGCTATTTACTTAATTTATTTAGGTGTTCGGAAGGTTTAAACATTTTTTTTTTGTTTTTGTTAAAAAGTATGATTAGAATGGGGAATACACCTTTACAAGACTTTCACGTTAACCAAGTGATATGGCATGAGCTAGTGTTTACATTAACTCCCGACTTCCAAAGGCTCCCGTAGGTACCTACACCATTTTGGGACTCAGTACACCACCTTAACCGTGAGAACATCGTGTCATAACCGAATAATATTCAGCAAGGAAGATATTCCATATTTATAACGCACGTCATTTATTCTTTCAACGGTCAGTGATTATTGTTATCGCGGTGAATAAATAAGTTTTACTACACTGTTTGGGATATATGTCGTAATTAAATAAAATTCATGTATTCTTTGCTGCAGCGGTTAGCCTCAACAACAAAGAAATTAGAACTTTTAAAATAATCTTATTTCCGTCACTTTCAATGTGACATTAAAGTTTCTAGTGTCCATTACTGTGTGCTAGAGAATAATATTGCCAGACTTAAGTGGCGTTGTACATATAAAATATATTGTCCGTCGTTGGGCGTACGTCTTTGTCTAGCCTTATACATCAAGAAGGCCACTGCAGTCATTAGGGTCAACTAGCTTATAACACCAGAGTCGTATCACGTGGCGCATTCCCTACGCCATGATCACTCTACTTTATAGTCCCTTACTTTTGTCATAGAAGCCATAAACCCATTGATATATGTCCATTTTAACGACTTCTGTCATGGTACTGAATCGTTTATGATACGAGTCTTAATTATCTTTCATAGAAGTTATAAGTTATAATGAAACTATTTTTAATGTTTGCAGCGTTATTGTGTTACTAAAATGATCACTGTGGGCTAATTGCGGTGTGCCGACAGTCTTGTATTCTGAGGATATAATGACACATAAATCAGTACACAGAACATTATATGGCAGCGTAGTTTAAAGACAGTGAGACTGTTGACATAGTTAATCAGGTCTACCGCAGGTATGACGAAAGTGGTAAAAAACTTTATATTGGGTATGACGGTAACTTTATATTGAGTATTTAAAGTCGTCATTACAGCCATTGGCAGTCCACTACTGAACATAGGCCTCCGCAAAAAAGGGGGAATTTTGCCCATAATTGCCGCGCTGGGCAAGCATGTTAGCAATGGCAGAGCGCAGTAGCGCAAACGCAAGAATGGTGAGTATTTAAAGTAAATATGATCAAAAATATATTTTGCACGAATATGTTCTCTCGATTATAATTCGATTTCTTGAATCAGAGATACACTATTGGGTCTGTAAACGGAAGCATTGCGCCGACTAGTTTAAACAAAACGAGTGGAATGCCGTACAATTATATGCATAAATTCATGTGGGTAACCAGTTTACAACTGCTTTCATTCATTTTTTTTCGCGCGAAAATACAGCAAAATGATGTTAATTACCGTTGTTATAAGTCGCGTTCAAAATAATGAGGTGGGTGGCGGTTTTCGTCGGGTGTTGTAACAAATGTAATTTTATATTGCACTGCGAGCGCTAATCTGTAACGCTTGTTGCATATATAAAGGCGAGTTTAGAGCTCTTGAATTTATTGAGCCTTAAAATAATATGACCACCACGGAATTAAATTCTTTCATCATCATCAATAGAGCTATAGGAAGTCCACTGCTGGACATAGGCCTCCCCAAGAAAGGGGGAATCTTGCCCATAATTGCCGCGCTGGGCAAGCGTGTTGCCAATCGCAGGGCGTAGTTTTTCTGACAGGGATTCTGCTGTCCATTCCCACCCTTTGCATTTGAGCTACTTCGGATGCTGATCAGAGCTGGTTCGAAAGGATATACCGCCATGTGTCGGTTCTGGTATCTCGGCCGTTTCTTATGACACCTGGTACAGAGGGAGGTACTAGTCTGCCGGTACCTCTCGGCTTAACTCTTTACTTACATTGTATACGTTGACTAAAAACTAAAAAATATACCATATATATACGTATGTAAATACCTAACAGACATTAAGATTTTAGCTAGATTTGTTTTTGTTTATTAAGCGTCACCACAGCCTATAGACGCTCGTAATATCACAAGGGCTTGAAAGTATTACGTTACATTACCCAGAAATTTCACTGCTACTCTCACCCTTAGAACCAGAACACAGCAATGCGTACACTTCCATTTGGCGGTAGAATTAGGTAGGAGTGAGATACCAATGCAGGCGACCTATGTATGAGGTCTACCTCATTTTTAGTTTAATATATTTACAGAGCTAGGTGTAATTGGTTGTTACCTATTATGGATCAATCAATTATTTTCGACCAAGTCTATAATACTAACTGATGAAAAGCAAAGTAGATATTTTTTTGTTATTTGTGCCACGAATATATAGTTTACTAGCAGACCCGGCCACGCGTTGCTGTGGCTAAAGTTATTGTTATATTACATTGAAGTATACAATTTAAGAGGAACGGTAGGAGAACATCAGGCACGACCACCATGCTTTTTACATAGATGGTATTTGTAAAAAAATATGGTGGCTAATTCTAGTACTAACTCAATCCAGTCGAAAAGTGTCAACATCTTTTAGAATCTTTTTGTAACTGTCAATTTATTATAGACAAATAATTTGCAATCAAACAAAATTGCGACTAAATATTGAGTTATAAACTATCCTATCTCTCAAGTTGGAGCAAACTACATATGGTGTGAAAATGTTATCCTAATCAGTTCAGTAGTTTAGGAGTCCATCGAGGACAAACATCGTGACAGGAGAATAATGACATATTACGTAATCAATAAACCAATTAAGTTCCTTTACAGCAGTTAAGGAGCTTTATCGGCTTATTCATGGAATAGTCTGTGCAGAGAGATAAGTGTTGATTTTTTATGTGGATCGTGCATGACCTCGTTATCTTTTACTTTTCATCTAACCTTGCACCGCGATCCGTTCCGTAGTATAAGTTTAGCAAATTGTGATTTCATATTATTCTACCTACAGAAACTTAAATAATTGGTATGTAAATATATATAAATATGATCATTCATTATACCACCCAATTAAAGTCGATTGATCGATTGACCTTCCCAAGAAAGAGGACATTGACGGAGATGATGCCTCCTATCCCCGGCCTGTGCATGTGAGCTGCACTGTTTCTGATGAATATACCGCCATCTGTCAGTCTTGGTTCTTTAATTATAATACTATAAATGCAAAAATAAATCTAACTAATATACAATTTAAATTACAGAGTAGGACATAAGCTATCTTTCATCCCGAAAAAACGCACCATTACCGTGTACAATTACATTTAAGATAAACGCATGCAAATGTTTATACATATTTAGAATTTCAGTGTTATTTCATAACAAAGGATATAAAATACCTCTCATTCCTAAAAACAGGACTTTTTTAGGAATGAGAGGAAATAATCACGCAGGCGAAGTCACGGTTGAAAGCTTGTTTGAAATAAATATAGAACCACTAATAGTCTAAATGGGTAAGTAGTTATGCAGCACATAGCTTTAGTACTAGTAGACAGTAAATAAATGTATTTTATGTTCCAGTCATTATGAAGGCTGGCTTCCCAGTCTGTGTATAAATTATTTAGTAAATTAGATTTTCTTAACCGCTTCCTAAGATAAAACGTTCTCAGGAGTGTATTCCGGGCAAACAACCAATTACTGTTCAGCGGTGCTTCCTGCAGGAAATTGTAATAGCACAGTTTGATTTACCTCATTACACACCCCAAATAATTCCCAACCGTAAATTGTTTTAGCAGCTTAACAATATGCGTTATAGGAGACGCTGATCGATATTATTAAAACTACATGTTTATCTTTTGTTTTCTGATCCATTTCCTTAAGCGAAAATATGTAAATATTTTTTCAATTCGTATCCAAATCAGTGGTTTCTGTTTTGAGATAGACTAATGAGATCTTTTAAGTTTTTTTAATTTTTTTTCTTTCACACTACGTCTCATACATTGATCTGTTCACTTGTGTTACGGATAGCAGACAAAAGAGCCATCACAAATATAATAGTTAAATAAATATTTAACACCCAGGCATAATAAACACAATTATTCATTATATAAATGTTTGTCTGTGTTGGTATCGAACCCACGATCCTGGGCACTTAAGATAGGAATATTACCATCTTCGTCTTCATGTCCGTCTTCGTTTAGGAACTACGTGTATGTTATTAATAAAGCGGTGGAGTTATATGAACACGTCCTTATGTGATCGTTCCACTTGACGGTACTGATAATATATCTAGCTTGGAGGTTTGTACATACATTTGTATCTGTGATTGTAAATGGTAACACTGCGTGGTTTCTCAGCTCGCCAGCACATTTGCAACACTTCCTAGTATTGTGACATTACATCTTACATGGTTTTTCCTTATTGGTTTAATTGTCTATTACAAAGATGCACAAATGATCGATTATTCTGTAGCTGACGTCAATTAACACGATAATTAGATTTAATTGTGAAATTTGTTCTACTTTCAAATGATTGCCGATAATACATATATATCGTATATAATCATAGAACATAGAACGTACGCCTCGTTTAAACTTCACAAAGTAACATAACTTAAGCGAATTATTAAATGAAACCAAATAAAAGTACCCGTAATTCTAATTTCATGAATTTATCCTTATATTATAATAAACATAGATTCGTATTTAATTAAGTCAGTAATAAAAAAACATTGAGTTCCATAAATAAATCATAAGTAATTGCAGGTGTTGGGCTTGTGAATATTTTCTTGTATAATGCAATAATTGTGCAAGAAATAAATTACATACAATTTTATTACTGAAAAATCCAAATTGCATTTCGTATAATAAACAATGGTGTTACACTCCCACGGTAACGAAGTAAATACGTCGTTGATTTAATACTTGTTGTTATACGCTAATTTGATTTTGGCCTTTTCTAGGACTTCTCGACTACGTAAGCAGCATTGCCTATCTAGGCTTTTTAGGGGGGGCCTGGCCCCTGACATGCTATGACCGATGCGTTAATCACTCACGCAGTCGACTCTTAATGTTGGTGCAACATGCGACAGCCCAACATCCTGGGGTTCGCACTAAGCCATCCTGGGTGGATACCGCCCTCCCCCCCTTTCTATAAACGCCTATGCTTGTATCTACATTTGCCGTAAATTCATCACAGATGGTTACTAAGTGTTGGACCACACCCACCATTCGCGGCGGTGAGCCGGTGACGCGATAGCGCGCCGGCGGGCGTGCCGTCGCCGCTCAGTCTAAAAAATGCCCTCATTGCCGAATGACTAACCATACAACCAATCGGCTGACATTAAAAAGTGTTGCATTTTCAATCATTCCAAGCGACCACCCGACCTTACAAATTGCGCTCGCGAAAGATCCATCTTCGTTTGTAAACCAACACACAACAGGTTTCAATCTAGCACAGTCGTGACATATGTGGCACAGTGATGTTGGTTATAATTTGTTGCGAGCACACGCTGTATCGAATTTGTATTTAAGGTCAGAACTGAGAACTGTTTGGTACAGTTCCACATCTGGCCGCGAATGGAACATAAAGGGAAGCAAGCTTCACTTTCTTGAAATGCTTGCTATGCTGCGTTTCCGTTTGAACGGCATATTGAAAATATTTGGCAATGTGACATAATATCGTCAGTTTCAAGGTCAGCGACAGGCTGCCCACCACCACAAATCTTAAACTTGTTGCCAATCTAACCTATATCTAGATAGAGATCTATACGTATAAAAATATTTAAGAATCTTTTTGCAATTCCAACAAAGTGTGTATAGTCTAAAATGACGGATCATGAAGACAAATCATTCCGTTTATGAAATCCTGCAGTTTCTTTCCCTGGGTAGTTGACTTAGGCGAGCCACGCGCGCGTGCGCATGTAGATATCAACTGTATTATTTCACAACCGCAGTAGTCCAACGACCTCGTATTGTGTGGATTACAAGAATGGTTTTACTCTGCACCTCATAAACTTGTCGTGCACTATAAAAGTTTGAATATCGCCTCGTCAGCACATGACCCTGTGTCTATGACTTTGGTAGACCTGCTCACATTGTTTACATTTTAATTCATTTTAGGTTAATAGATTTTATAGCATTTTTGTTAAACAACAAACATAACCTAGATATAAACTAATCTATATCATCAACTACAACTCAATGTACATAGTAGTTTTGCTATTATCTTTATATTACTAAATTAAGTAAAACACAGACAAACATATGCTGCGACAACAGCAAAGAAAGAGGAATGTTGAGATGGTTTGGACGTGAAGTAAGGAGGGATGAAAGGAAAATGACTACACAAATATATAGAGCCGAAGTGAATGGAAGATTTGGTATAGGATAACCAAGGGGAACATACCTTAACCAGGTAGAAGAGGTATTAAAGAAAGGCCAGGTCAGAAGTACCAAGAGTAAACATGCGTGTATAAAATGACTAATACGAGTAGGGGAAGCGAGAGAGGTAGGCCAAGATCGTAGCAACTGGAGACTCAGTCTCTGCCTAACCTGGTGGGACACAGTCGTGATGTATGTAAATTTATGATGATAAAACTCAGCTCACCCGTTCCAATCCGTAACGTCTTGACACATCTTTAAAAACTATAGTTTCATATAATATGCTATTTTGTAGATTAGTATATTTTTCATTAATTCACTGTCATATATTCTTTTAAAGTTTCGGTAACAAGATCTTTCAGAAAATATTTTATTTTCCAATTTAAAATATCTATTAAATAATTATATAACCAGCGGATCCGGTAAACGTTGTTGTGTCATATAATAAAAAAAATATTTGTGATAAAAAATCTATTGTGACCATATAATAATAGAATCTAACTTATTACTCAAGTTGTATTAAAAGCACACAGTTAACAAAAGTTATTTAAAATCGGTATAGTAGTTCAGGAGTTCAACGCGAACTAATAAACTTAAACGAAATTTTTTATATAAAGATGTTTATGTTTCGTTATGCTAGTACAATAACAACTCTTTGTCAAAATTGATCATAATAGATGCGACAAAATACACACAATTTTTCATTGATTAAATCTTTACACTATAATGATAATATTATCTTTGTCATGATAAATAAACCAACCATAAATTTAAGAGAAAATTGCATGCTGTAATTCATAACAGTTCAAATAATTTATTTTAATTAGATTATAGAGGTTGTTAGATGAATGTAGGCAGTTTGCAATTATATCCTTAGCGGCAGATCAAGTTAGACGCCTGTCGGAACTCCCAGGTGAACTCCGGGCGTCCTTACATACCTACCACGACACAACTAGCGCCATTTATGTGTCTTCCTGCCGAGTGCACTTCCGAACATGTCTCGAATTTAATTAATTTATTACACTTCTTATTATCCGTCTTCGAAGAACTCGCATTTTCCCAATACCACTCTTTGAGTTATTTAAAAGGTTTTACATTTAGTAATTTAACAGAAATAACTTCTTTTAGACGTGTCAATTTAACCTTTATTTCAATAACATATAGTGTTACATAAGTTAAAGGGTTTGAATAAATTTATTTAAATGAAATAGTTTTTTATACTCCTGAGTTATTTAAGGTAGTTTTAGCGTAGTAGGTAGTTTAGGTATATACGTTCACATAGAGATCAAATCTGTCCCGCCTCGCCCACTTTGTGACTTTACTTACTTACTTCCCCGTTTATGTTCCTCTGTTGCATCTGCAGTCGGTTCTGGTAGGTGATGCCTTTTACGATATATAACATATAGGGCAGGTACTATTCTACTCTGCTGGTACTCCACGGTCGTTATATTTCGTGACTTAAAGATATTATACCCACGAATTTCACTGTAATCTTCAAGCTGAAACATTTTCATGAGATAGTTAGGTACATATGTAGACTACCCTTGTATGACTTTATTCGACTCAGCTTCTATTGATTAATTATTGAAATTAATTAATAGCGCTATACGTCTAATAGAAAATATATATCTTTCGTCATAAAATAATGTTACTTCTGCTGCCGAGAAATCCGTATCTGTGAAATCTGTCGATGGCGTATTTTGTTAGTTATTAATTTTAAGGAGGGCCAGGTCAGAAGTACTAAGAGTAAACAATGTGTAAGAAAGGACTAATGCGAGCAAGGGAAGCGAGGGAGGTATGCCAAGATCGTAACAAGTGGGGCCGATGTAACAATCAGATCGTAACAAGTGGGGACAACCCTGATGAGACACAGGCGTGATGTGTGTATGTATGTATGTAATTTAAAGTTATCTGCAAGTGTATATAACTGACAGCTCATTTACACGTGTCAAGCTTATCCGCAAATAGGTCGCTCTTTTATTTTCAGTGAGAACCATATCCAGCATATCTGGACCATTTTGTGCTCAGAGCGCACATACAACTCGAGATTCCGACCATTTTTACAATCCCACTGAAATAAAACTGCTTTTGTACTAAAGGCCCATTAGCCTCTTTTGTGAGAAATTATCGTGGCGTCAAATATAATTCCTCTGATATTTCAACAGAACGTTGAAATATATTTTTGTTGGCATAGGTTAATGGACTCTTCTATTGCAGCCGTCATCGTGCTGTGGGTTTGAAAGAAAATTTTAAACTGTTATGTTGATAGAGTTAAAAGAACGTGTGACTACCTACAAATCAATAGGTTATAAATATATTTCCTAACAGCATATCCCTTTTGATAAGAACTCTCGTCTGAGGTCGTAGTCTTTACTAATATTATAAACGAAACGAAAGTAACTCTGTCTTTCTGTCTGTTACGCTGTCCCACTTAAACCTCTCAACTGATTTCGATGAAATTTGGCACAGACAATCTTCAGCCCCTGAGAAAGGATATAGGCTATTTTTAATTCGAAATAAGGATTGTAAGGGGTCGAAAAGGAGGATGAAAAGTTGTATGGCAGTATCGCTTTTTTTAGAGCTAGAAACTTGAAACTTATTTTTCAGGCCATTAATTCGATATAACATTACATTCAAAGTTTTTATAAGTTAAGGTATGGAACCCAAAAAAACTATTCCACGCGGACGAAATTACGGACACAGCTAGTTTTCTATAATTTAGTTTTTTTATTCTGGAAATCGAACCTCGGAGCGAACTCAGTTGCAGAACTTATACATGATTAAGTAAGAGCGAACTATCTGTAGTAACTCGCATGACTCGGAACGTCGTTACCTTCGGCCTCGCTAAAACGAAGGCTAACCTAATTTGGCTTTTTAAATATCATGCAAGTTCACATATATTTTCGGTCTTGGAATGGGTCGGTAGTTTATATTCAAATTACTTCCTCCGGAAGCACTTGGCAGTGTTGTTGTGATTAGAAAAAAAATTGTCGAATATTTGCGAGCGGCGAAGATAGAGTGGTCTAATTTTAATAAACCCTAATAAACTAGTTTTGGGGTATCTAAGAGGAAACATCGTTTATCTAAATAAACTTTCTGGCGTTGATAACTGACGAGCTGGCCGAGAAAAACAACATTATCAACATATTGAACTAGTCAAGTGCCAAGTTATAGAGACAGATAAAATGATTACCTTCGTCGCAGCCGGTGCCTGTCGCAGATCTTATTTCCGATCCAGTATTACTTAACAAAACACATTTACCTTCCAGTGTCTTATAGTTAAGATTCATCCCCATCACTGTTGTAACTCTTGGATTAAAATAAATAAAATATACATTTTAAATAAATAACTAGTAGGTATGTATTAACTTATTATAAACAAATATGAAATGATTTCGTTATTAATGTTCCATAATAACAGTCTAGACATAATAATATCGGACATAAACATATACCGCGCTTGTAAATATGCGAGCGGTCCAGTGTCAAGGGCAGCCTCTCCCGGCTCCGAGGACCAGCGCGGGCTGACCCCCGAAACATCCACGCGCCGTTATCCCAGAGCAGAGAAGAAGTAGGACATCACAGGTCACCCTGAAATGGGCGTGTTGGCCCTGTTCCCCCTGGCCCCCTGGCCCGGTTCCGGGTGTAGCTCGGGCGTGAACTGCCTTTATGTAACACAAAACGACTCAACTTCGACGTCTTTTTAAATTAATGGTAATAATTCACGTAATTAGGAGTCTTAGCCGAAACTCGTGGATTACATTAAGCCCTTTAATTAGGAACGATCTGGTTCGTTTCCTTTTAACGTGTTTCCCTTACATTTTTTTGCTGTCGTAAATTGAGGCCGCGTTAAATATTGCTGCTAAGTCACCATTCATAAAAACAGGGTTTGTGGCTTGTTGAACGCAACTAGCTTAGACTAGCTTACCCTAATTAATTATATCCTGCCATATTATACTTTTCCATCAAGCCTGCTTAATTTTATGTAAAAGTTTATATCAGGATACTTTGAATAATTCATAATAATTATACATAATTAAATTAATATTTAATTGTTAATTAGGCTAAGATGACGAGGCCGTTAAATTATTTATTGACTTCCGATGCTAATACTGATAAGAATCTACTAAATCAATTAAAGAATATAAACAATATATTTTGCCAATGTCACTACAATACAACAATACAATATTCGTAAAATATCGTGTCCGTCTATATTATGTATATAAAAATAATTATGAGGAGAATGTTACTGTTTGTTCTGAATAATCTGCATTATGACGACAATTGTTGAGATACTGAGAATACTTGCTGACCGCGAGCTGAGAAATAATCTAGGCATAAATGCTTTTTTGCCCCGGCGAAGCCATTTTAACTTTAATACTCAACCAATATTTAAAAAAATAAACTTATGAGAAGTTCATACCCGATTATGATTGCAGATAGGAAGAGAAAATTATTATGTGTATCATTTTGTATTTATAATATTTTCTCAAAGCACTAATATAAATACTGAAAATCCATCAAATACATTTGTGTTTCCCATTATTTACGCATTGCATGATGCCAATGTTGACCCATCGCATGTACCGATGTGGCATTTACGATTTTATTTGTTGTCTTATACATTGATTGTGATATTTATTAGCATTTTTATGTTTTGGTTTGCCAGATGCACCGTTTATGAGAGTTTTCATACTGCCGTCGGCTACGATGTATTTGTTTTTGTTGACAGGTCAAAATATAGGTTTTGTGGTCGTATTAATTTTAGTACGATAGAATTAACTCGTTGTTAATCAACTTGAGACGTATCCGAGCCCGATTTGTTGGTAAGAAAACTCGCATATGTGTTACAGGAAATTCCGTTTACAGTTTTCCAAATCGAAAATAGATTTTGCTGATTACGTATGAAGGATATTTAGTTATTATAATTTCAACGGAATGTTCTGTATAGGCATTTTATATTGTTTTGCATGCGTGTTGGTGTGTAGATCATGTGTCTTGCATGCAGGTCTAGGCGCGCTTCGCAACAGCTGTCGAGGAGCGCCGAGAGCATCGATCAGACATACAAAAGGTAACAAGCTTCACATTATATTTATAAGCTATTATAGAAGGACACACATCGGAATTGAACCACTCAATGCTAAAAGCATATTTTATATCTTATTTCCATATTAGGCAGAGGCAATGATGCAGCGTCGACGAAGCTTATTCCATTTAATGGACTCGTCGTATTTCCGCCTCTGTATTGAAACTTAATCATCTTAGTTTTTTTAATTGTACACAAATTCAGCAGTATTGTTTTCAATGTATTAAATCTATAAAGATGAGTCGCCAAATGTATGTACGCGCTTAATTCAAGAATGACTGCACCAAACTGAAAAATTGCTGTATTTTGAAATTGTTAGGACTAGGTTTGTACGGTATCAACAGGAGCGGGATGTTTTGTATTAAAGGTTAAAGAGATAACAACTGGTCTTACAATGTACTCGGACGAAGTCAGGGCGAGCCGCTTGTGATTATATAAATTCATTAGGAAAGTAAGAGAGAGAGTAGAAATGTCCTTATGATCATACTAATATAGCATCGGAAAAGAAGTTAAGAGAAATGATTAAAAGTTAAGGTAAGTGGTTCAATTCCGAAGTCTAGAACTAGGTAAGTAGCGGACCAAAATGTATTGTTTACTTGATACAATAAACAAATCCGAAGAATAGACTGATTATCGATTAAATTTCCAGCCTGTTATTATCTTATTTTTTTAATTGTAGCATGTTATTGTTTTATTAATTGCGCTTGTTTTCCTATAAACTAAAGAGGACAATCACATGAAGTAGTTAGGTTAACGTGAGGTACATTTGTCTTCGTTAAGTCTAGCAATTAGTGTTCTAAAGTCATGTTTAAATACCTATGAGTACACTGCAAGATAATAGCCGACTTGCGTCATGGTTATATTGATCATTTGGTATACGATTGTATCGAGCTGCAGATCGCAATTACTCATTCGCCAGCCTGCATCAATGGGGCGCAAGTACCCGAAGCGAGTTATAATTTGTACGTGTAATTTGGGGAAAATGACTGGTCATTACTAGAGAAAGTTATTCCATCGATGTTGCATAATTTAACACGAGACTGCTTTAGTTCCGTCATTCTTTGTTCATGAATAAATTATGCGGACGCGAGCTCGGAATGTCATTTGCTCAGCACGTTATATACAGCATGTTACAGTTACAAGGCTAGCGAAGTTCATTGTGTGAAGGTCGGCCGTGAAATGTTCCATTCCGCCGAGTATTTACCAAAGGTTGTTTTGAAGAGCGTTGAAAGCTAACGTTCATCCAAGATTAGTATTAATAGTTGAAATTGAATCGTTAATCCTTGTTTATTTTGTAACGTGACAAATACGGTAATCCCCAATATTCATCCTGCGGATTGTTTGTGTTTCGTAACTGAACCGTTCAGCTGATAATCATTGACCTAATTGTGTAATCCGCCGATGCATTTAAGCTTCGCTATAAAAACGTCACGAAAAATAAATACATTCTAGAACCCCGCCTTGAGAAAAAGCGATATATTTTGATATTATTTTAATTCGGATTAATCCACATAGGTCGTAAATATAAACAAAATAAAATGTGTCATTTATCAAGTTACATAAAATACGCATTATATGACCAGAAGTTGGAACTGCCTAGTTTGGAAAAATATAATAAATTCATACAATTTGACCTGACTCCCAGGTAAGTCACTTGTATTACGGACATTAGACAGCAGAGAAATACTAAAGTAATACGCAAATATAATACTAAAGTACATATTTAATACCCAGACACAAAACAAATACAAATATTATTATATTATAATATTTATAAAATAAACCCTGGGTGAGGGTCGAATCCACGACCTTTGGCACGATAGGAACACTACCGTATGTACCATCGGACGTGTCAAAAAACCTTTCGAAATTATAATTTTAAGTCAATTATCTTGTTTAAAACTATTTTTTGGGCAAATGACTAGGGGAGGGGGTATTGCACCATGTATCTTTTAGTTGAACCAACCGTTAAAACGGATATTTTCTTTATTTAAAGTAACATGGTTATCCACTCCACTTTTGTTTGCAAGTAACAAATAGGCATACTCCGAACAAATTTCCAAAGCTTTCTGGGCATACTTGAGAAATGTGTATTTTTTATCCTTGACTTCTGTGTATAGTCAATCGACTCATACATGTATTTGCATATGATCCAATGTATTCGTCTTATACACGCTTTCATATTTTATAGCGTAAATAAATTCTGTTTTATGTAAATACATAAAAGTGTTAAAAAGTTGTTTTGGCAATACTGAAGTTTATTTTCCTCCGGCTGTTTGTTTTTTTACGTCCATCTACCGTTTACATGTTTCTGTAACGAGTTAGTTCCATCTAAACTAATTTCGGTTTATGCCTTCAGTGATGAAAAAAAAAACTTTATTGCCATTGCTGGTCGTATAAAAAGATATGAAATTATGAAAATGCATCATTTATGTTTACTTGTTAACATCGTATTACGGCACTAGGAAATAAATGATTAATTATCTGCTGGTATGGAATATATATCACATATGCACATACGAATTAATACGAGCCAATTATAACAGGTTACTCTAATAAATTATCATATGGAGTAAATATAAAGTCAATTTGAATAGTAATAACATATAGTGAGTCACTATTATATATTATTGTGTTCCTCGTGTTATAAATAGTGAAACAAAATATAATTGTTACAATGTATTACATATCAAATATCACCGATGTTGTGTAAAACTAATGAGGAAGTTAAAGCATAGGCACTTGATCGATAATCAATGATGGTAATCACTAGGGTTCCGGATAAATTAATGAATGTTAGAAAAATGCTGGACAACCAATAAGCTAAACGAAGACCGTTTCAACTTCCTACAATCCTTTGTGCAATCAATCCATGTCTCAGTATGGCTTCCTTCCATATCGATCAATCCCTCGTCTCCAATTAATTTTGCACTCTGGGTCTATATATTGGAGTCGGCTTGTTCTATTTGTATCAGTACTGATAGACAAAAGTTATTTGGGACATAGCTTTAGGAATGGGCAATTACCCGTACATTGACCCACGTGTCGTGTGTTTCTGCGACAACCGTCCGGACAATTTCTGTCGATAATGGACGGGCTAACAGCATGGCTGCTTAAGTTTTCCTTAATTTTTTTAATTAAATTTATTCTTGTACAGTGCAACATACCTACTTTATATTTATAGGAATTTTGTCTCCTCTTCCTGTGTGATGCGCCTCTTTAGTTTGTATTAATCATTAGTTGGTTTACAAGTATTCATTACAGGTTTAAGGCTAGTTAAGGATTTTAAACATTCCCCTTATTGGAAAAAATCAACACTTCATATAAGCAATATCCTATTTTTGTTAAATCAATTACCAATTTGTACACAAAACATTGATTCTAATGAGAATTAATTGCGTTGTCGTATGTTACAGGTCCAAAAGCAGATCTGTGGACCATGGGTTCGCGGCGCCGTTTGACCTGGAGGCTTTGCGCTCCAAGGTCGAGGGCAGATTTGACGCTGTGCATAGAGGTGAGACTGATTTTATTTCATATCTTATAAGTACTAGTACAAAGCTCATAGTGCTAACTAAAGTTCAGAGGAATCCAAGATTTTCTCTCGGTTAAAAGATTTCTTGCCAGAAGCTCGTTGATCGATAGCCAAATAAAAAGTTGGCTGAATGTATAGAAGCTACCCTATTAGCATAATTTATTTTAACAGCGGTGTTTGTAGATAGACCATTAAATCTTCCATCTTCGTTTGATTGCATTACTAAGCAATCTATACAATATATTATAGAGACATAATTTGTTGATTAC
This sequence comes from Heortia vitessoides, assembly GCA_020976665.1. Classification (NCBI taxonomy): domain Eukaryota; kingdom Metazoa; phylum Arthropoda; class Insecta; order Lepidoptera; family Crambidae; genus Heortia; species Heortia vitessoides. Next base: position 12,914,794 of record JACJUM010000875.1, on the reverse strand, counting down.
TACATACAACTAATCTAGATCAAGACCATCGAAAAGACTAGAATAAATCTTCGATTTTGTCCTATTCAAATTGAATGTTCCGATAATATCTCCAACGAATTCGTAGAAGTCAGACAAAGCAAATGTATCCAAGAATGCCTAGGGGGAAAATCAGGTTAATTGAAATCCAGAATCAATGTAGCTCAAATGAACAGGGTGGGATGGGCAGCACCATCCCCATCGCGAAATCTGCGCGATTGCCAAAACACTTGCCCAGCGCGACGTTTACGGCCAAGTTTCAGCCTTTCGTGTAAAGGCCTATGTCGAACTGTGACTTCCAATTGCTGATATGATCAAAATAATAGCTAGTATTAGCTGTTAAACGTCCACTCTCGGCCTAGAAATTTTGAGTTCTATTTCTCATACTTTCTATGTTGAACACTTTATATATTCTACGCTTAAATTTGCTTATTTCCTTTATCGAGCTTTCAAACAAAATGTATTGTATATTTTTTCTTGTAACGTTTGTATATGATAATTGTCTTATAATGGAAATTAGATACATCTGAAGGGTGCAATATACAATTTCTTATTAACCACCCTTACTTATAAGTTAACAAACCGCGTCGCGCGCCATGTTTCATATACAAGGGTGCCGAATTTCACACCAGCCTTTTGATTAAAAAGCGAAATTCATACGTCACACGTTTTTCATAAAAATATGTATATATGTAAACAAGAAGCGTACGCTTGAGGCCGCGGCACAAGTTCAAGGGGATTTTATATCCTCCGGCTTGCTTTTTGTTCCTTTATAATTCCGCCGGGCGTCAGATTCTGGGGGGCCCCACTCCCCTCCCGTTTGTCTCCTTATTCTCCCTGGGTATCGTGTACCATACCATTTAAATTGTATGTTTCGTTAAAATAAAGATATATTTTTGCGTTATTTTTTATAATCTGTGTGTTTTATAGCCTCCGTGTTTGACATTTAATGTAAATATTTTCTTGACATTATTTTGTTCTTTTAAAAGGTTTGGATAGCTTTGCAGAGTTGATATTTGAAATAATTATTATGACATAATTTAATAAAATGTTATTCGGAAGGGCTAAATTGAATTTAAAATGTCTATTGATATTTAAATTAGTAATATTTTTCCCTATTTTTCTTTTATAGTAAAAAATTTACTTTAAATATAATAAAATGCTATAAAAATTAATATAAGTGATGCAAATCAGTTATAAAAATATTATCAGTCGATATTATTCGCGTTGTGTCAGCGCTTGCGGCTGAAGTCCTTTGTGTAATAATAATGATATCTAAAATCCAATACATGGGAAGCCGGCAGAATAGAATAGTACAATATCCTTGTGCCAGGTGTCGTAGGGGCCAATAAGGTACCGGGGAACCGATAGCGATATATCCCGGAATAGCTCAGCTTAAAGGCTAAATTGCCACCAAGCCAGCTCAGCAATAAAGGCGAAATTCCCCTTTAGGGATGCTCTGATGATGATATCGAAGATCAGATTTGGAGCTGCAACGTTAACTACAACCGGCTATATAATGAGTACTTGAGGCACATACAAGTGAAGTTGTAATCAGCTATTTACACACAGACGAACTGGGCTCCGTACGGATAAAACTACTGACATACTCCTATATTCCAGAACATTCCCGTTTGTAAATTTTTGTGACATATGCCTTGTTTCAAAAATATCGATCAATTCCTTACGGTAATCAAATTGTACGAGTCATTTTAATTGGCTCACTCTTGTGTCTATGAAAAAAAATACATGAAGAACTAAAGCAAGCAATTGGCGATAGCGCATTTGGTCTTTTCTATCTTGTGGGCTGAAGGTTGTGAATTGGTTGGTACCTACTCTGGACAAATACTGAATTGATGATGTGTCTGAGTTTTCTACATACATATTTGTAATTCCTATGTGTGATATACGTAACACAAGTCTTAGCTACATATATCGGAGTCAGGTAAAAGTTTGTGATGTGTGAATAATAAAAAAAATATGTTTCGTTATTCAAAATTATTACCATTTTGCGATATGTAACATGCTACCCGTGAACCGCTCCATCCCCGCCGCAACCAACCAAACGAGGGTGCTCATTAGAAAAACTTCCACGCTACTCGAATGCCAATGTTTCGGTGCTTAAGTTAAATTCTGTTGGACAGATTTCTTTTAATAAAAATAGGGACTGTATTTTGGGGACGAACTTTTGACATTAATCGGTGTACTTTGTCGGTAAATTACGAGGAACAAGCTAATGCCATGTTTATGCATAAATAAGAGGGATAATATTTAAAGAAAGTATAGGCTCCATTTGGTCGGACGGTACCGTCTGAGAATAATAGTACCACCCAGAGACAGGTGTCAAGGAACGACCGAGGTAACCGACAGATGACGCTATAACCACTGGAAGCAGTGTAGCTAAAATGAGAATGGGGGGTGGGCAGCCGCATGCTCATCGCGAAGCTACGCTATGCGATTGCCACCAAACCTGCCTAGCGTGGCAAATATTGTTTTTGTGTTTCTTCGGTTCCGTAGAGTCTGTATTAACAACTAGCAATTCCTCGCGTTTACACCCTCGTAGATCGCGTTCCCGTAAGAATAATTTGAAATAAATGTAGCTATAGTTAAAAATTGCTAGAATAAAATCTGCCAGAACGTTCAGTTAAAATTGGTACAGCCGTTTTATAGTTTAACCGGACAGGCAAAAACGTTTTTTATGAAAAAAGGATATTTTTTAAGAAAGTACCATTTATACTTTTATTTGCATTTCGTGAAAAGCTGTTAGGAATTTTAAACATACACTTCAATTTATATGTAAAGATAAAATGCCTTATAAGCTACATGGCGACTGCTCATTCAGAATATCCTAAGAGTAGTATGAAGAAATTAATGGCAAATTTACTAAAGCACTATTTTTTTACACTTTGCTACACTCCGATCTAGGGAGACTTTTGAGAGTACATTTTGAAATATTGTCTGCTCTGAGATCGTCCAACCTCACTTTACCGACCGACCAGAATAATTTATCAAACACTGTAAAACTATTTATGCCGTTCACCTCATAATTTTCGAAAGTTTAAAAGGAAATCATTGATGTTTAATTATGTTTGTCAAATTAAGACGCAGCTCGCAGCCGCCGAGACGAATGATTCTGGCACTAGCATCTGTTTGTGCAATAAACGCGCTAGTAATAAAACTCTGACTCGTCTATACGATGCGCGCTGTTCGAGTTGGCTCGTGGGCTCGTGGGACAGCTTTCATTCACATGTCTCCCAACATGTTCAAAAATAAAGTAGGTATGAGACAAAAAAATTCGCAGTGGCAGCTTATTAAAAAATCAATCTAATTATCGATCTCTCTTATTTATGGACATAAAGAACAAACGTGTCAAGCCGTGAACTAACGGTTGTTCTATAAACAACACTGGGAGACCCGAGAGAAACGGCGGTTGGTATCTTTTTACTCCCTAAAGGGAGTATGAAATTATTCACACCAAATCTCCTATTTGACCTGAATTGGCCATAGGAAAATGGAGGAATCACAAATATAATATTTAAATACAAATTATATACCCAAACACAACCGTGTAATTATTTAAAGAGAATTTTATTTAAATAATTATAATTAATGTTTATTTTGAAAACGAAAGTGTTGCTATAAAATACCTTTGTTGCTTAGCTAACTTCTAGTCTACCTTCAGTGTAGCCAACTTAAATCGTGGTACACCACTCAAATAAAACCGCCGATCGAGTAAAATCTCGTCTGTATTCACGTTTTAATCACGAAGATTAGAGGATCCATTTGTTTTATTGTGGTTTATGCCGATATGATTTATTGACGACTGTAAAGTTCTGAGAAACCGATTTAGCTTCTGAAGTTTGTTACTAGTAGGTGACGTCACTTGTGTGAAATTATGTCCGATAAGTTTTCGAATTAGGATTTCTTTGAATCGTAATATAGTTTGTATAAATAGGTATGGTTTGCAAACTTTCTTCTGGTTGCTTGTTACACTATTTACTGATAAAACTGAAGGATTTAGAAGCAGTATTATTTTTATCGTACTAGGCAAAAAAAAACATTTTTCTCTCTTACGGTATCAAATACGTATGATTGCTGTTTTTACTTAAATTTATGTCTTGGCACATTTGTGAGACTCCCCTTTCCTTAGCGTGACCTAAAGACCTTTATTGCAATTCTGCATCTAAAAATTATTCAACTAAAATATCAGTTCCGAAATATTAAATCCTTGTTTTTTAATAAATTCAACATCAAATTAAATATGTTCAGAATAAAGAATTTGAATACTTTAAAATAAAGCTAGTAATTATAATAATAAAGAAGAATGAGTCTTAATTATATTCAGTCAATGGGCTTGGAACCCACTCCTTTAAATCATTTATAACTGGCTTAGGCCCAATGCACTCAGCAACCAAGGCCTCTAATGTCAGGAAATACGACACCAATAAATCAATAAATCTAGTATTCACAAAATGACGAAACAAATAAATAAAGTTACGTAAGCCCAAGTAGGAAGCAATGCTGTATGTAGTAAATAAACAACTGTTTAAAGGGCAACAAAACCACTCATTGTCTTGTTGTAAACACTCCACTTACTACAGTATATACTTAGCCACAATATATAGCTGTGCAGATATATGTGTCTGCTTTGAGATATTAACATTGCTTATGATTGTCTTAACCGTGGGATACCGGCAAAGTGGAATAGTACCTCCTTTTGTACCAGGTTTCGTAAGAGGCGACAAAGGTACCGGAACCGACAGATGACGGTCTATCTACTTGAAGTTCTAGCTCAAAATCAACAGGATAGGCATTGACAGCAGCATTCCCGTCGTGAAGCTACGCTCTGAGATTGCCACATTGCCTGCCCAAGACGACAATTATGGAAAAAATTACTATGTCCACCAGTTGCCGTTCTACGGCCATTATTGTATTGTTCTGATCGTGTACTTGAGATTTAACTTCAAGTACTGTAACAAGGCTTAGTTTTATTAAAATTACTCGTTGAATGATAACGGTTGGGTTTATATGTGTACTAATAATTTAAAGAGAAAATATTTGATTGTTTGTTTGTATGGTACGACATAACGCAATATCTTTCACCATTAGAAAGCTTTATCTTCACCGAGTAACATAGACTATTATATTTCATAAAATCAAACTATAAACACCTAAAATTGAATGTTATCAGGCAAGATTTATATTATTGTGCGATTGTAACTCGTAAATGCAAGAACTACTTCACTGTTTTCAAAAAATATTTTACTAGTGGAAAGTTACATTATCATCAAATAATAATAAACTATATTTAATCCCTGAATTGTAGCCGCATGATATCGGGAACTACGCAGCTAAAATCGAGAGGCCCTGCTAGTAATTATATAACATTGAATATAAGCATACTTTAAACTTATACGGGTGTGGTTAAAAGGCCTCAGGGTAAAAGTAACACACGACCCTAATTACCTGTTCCGTATTTTTAATATCTATTCATCTATATAAGAAATATTATGACTACACGAGTTAATCGTTTAACCCATTTCTATTTTATGGATGCGGATTGCTGGGACCCTATAAAAAATATAAGTTTTTTTTATTTATTGTATTAGGCACACCAAACACAATCACATCATAACAAAACACACTAAAATTCTTTGGGCATGATAAGATTAACTAGCAAACACTTAATTTAAAAAATTTTAACATTAAAAATAATAATTTAACATTCAAAAATAAATAAAATATCTAAACTAGATAATTAATATTGAAAATAGAGAGAAAAGTAAAAAATAATTAAAAACAAAACCGAACAAAATACTAACTTAATAAATGAGATTTAAAGACTGAGATTTTGATACCAAAATGATTCAATTTCAATTTAAAGTAACTTTCTTATATATCTAATAAAAAAAACTATCAATTGGTATAACCACGCCTGCTTTAGAAATAGCAATGCTGGAATAGCTTTAATAGCACTGTTAATCAATCGGCATGAACTTGACACGCTCCGAGATGGTGAAATGGCCTCGGAGCCCATTAAGGAGATGGTCAGTGATATATCGGAATGCTCACTTGAGTTAGTTGTTTATTGGGATGAGTCAGATACAGAAATCAGATAGGTGAAGAACTCATTCACAATAAGGCCGAGACAGGTTGACTAAAATGCTGACTTGATATCGTATACACAAATACTCGATGCTACGATTTTATACGTAAACAAATTATGAAAAAACGAATAAAAAATATGCAAAACAGCTAGATTAAATAAATGCCTGCGATTTCGTCCGCGTGGAATAGTTTTTTTGGATACTTTACTTTTATACCTTAACTTGTATAAACGTTCATTGTCATATTTATTTATTTCCAAACAAAAGCCTATAAAGTAAGTTTCAAGCTTCTAGCTCTAAAAATAGCGATACTTCCATAGAACTTTTCATCCCCCTTTTCGACCCCTTACAACCCTTAAATCAAATTAAAAATAATGTCGGTAAAGTAGGGATAAGATTCAGTTGTTTAAAAATTTTGAATATTTCAACATTCTCTCTTGATCATTTCAAATACGATCGCCGCAAAGCGTTCGAAGCGTCTATAAATGGGAGCGACCTTAGAAATGTTATTTTCTTCTCTATATTACCAGTTAGACGTTTAATTAAATAGTAGATTATGATAAAAGGTCAAAGGTTGACGAAACTTTACATCGAAGCTTCTGTTTGATTATGATTTAATCTTTTGAACTTTGAAAATATGTTTTTTACTTCAACTTACTCTGCTAATGCGACTTTGGCTGTCAATGACTTAATTAAAAAATCGTTTCGTTCAATTGTTATTAGTTATAAAGCACTAGGTGTTAAGGTCGTATTTTATAATAACTTGATAATAAGGAACTATTTTATTGTGTCATAGGGTACCGGCAGAGGTAAATAGCTCCTCAACTGTACCAGGTGTCGTAACAGGCGACTAATGTACCAGAAGCGACAGAATGTGGTACACACATACATACATATTTACATCACGCCTGTGTCCCATTGGGGTAGGCAGAGACTATGGATCTCCACTTGTTACGTTCTTGGTATACACGCTCATTTATTCTTGGTACTTTTGTTCTGGTCCTTCTACTTGATGACTAATGACTTGTGCAGTTATTCTACTTTCACCCATCCTTCCTACATGTCCAAACCATCTCAATATTTATTTCTCTATTGTTGTTACAACATTATCTTTCACAACACATCGATCTCTTATCACACTATTCTTTTATTAATCAATTTCTCAAACTCACCCCATACATACTTCGAAGTATTCTTATTTTAAAGCATGTATTCTACCCGCGTGCTTTTTATGCCATACCCACCATTCACTACTATATGTCAGTGTTGGAACCAACACACCTCTATTAACAGCCAGTCGTGCCTTTTTTCTCCGCGATTGCCACCGCCGGCAATTATGAGAATAAATCCTTTTTCCTTGTGAAGGTCTACCATCAGGGGACGGCGTACAGCTATTGTGAAGATACAGTATATATTATAAATTACGAGTTTTACAGTCGTGGTCCAATGTAATGTCAAAACGAGGTCTGGTTTGCAGGTTTTGGTTATACTCAAAGCCTTTTGCGTGAATTCGAATCAATTAGAATTCAGGTGCGCTACCTGACCCGAATACAACGCTTTCCCCGAAATGCTGCGAGATATTGATTTATGTGTGCTATAGGTAAATAGTTATAACTAAGTAGTGCAACGTCGGCGTTATACCTTTGATGTACCCTGTGACTGGTGTATACAGGATTGCACGTGTTCATTTATCTATCAGCCATTGGAAGTCCACTGCTAGACATAGGCCTCCCCAAGAAAGGGGGAATTTGCCCATAATTGTCGCGCTGGTCAATCGTTTTGGCTGTCGTAGAGCGCAGCTTTCGCGACGGGGATGCTGCTACCCATTCCCGCCCTGTTAATTTGAGCTTCACTGTTTCTGATGACATACCGCCAGATGTCGGTTCTGGTACCTAAGTCGCCTCTTACAGCAGATAAAAAATCAACAAATATCTCACGTAGTTGTTTTGTGTTTTATTCTAATACTAATATTGTAAACGCATAATTAGTGGTGTCTGGTATTTCGTAACGACCAAATTTGTCTTAGACTTAGGGACCTTAGTGTCATAATTCAAATATTTCCGATGTAGATATTAATATTGTTATTATAAAGCAAAACTCGTACCCCTTTATATATTCACTTTATTTACCGATAAATATTCTTATAATAAAAGGAAAATTTCCAGAGCCGAGTTCGCTCCGTCAGCTTTGCCGTTCCCCGCACAGCAATTTCCGCTCGCCAGTTTGGAATTGACGCGAAAAATCTTGTTTATTCGCACAGTAGTTCCTACAACTCTCACTCTTTACACCTGCCTAGGCAAACTCAAAACACGATATGCCATCAAAAGCGGCTCTGTAGAATTCGCTCTATTATTTCCAGAATTTTTGCAAACGAGATTTTTGTGTTAAAGCTTTCATTTCTGGGAGTGACAGACGTCTTTATTGGATCCAACCTAGAAAGCTTTTTTAATATATTCAGTTTTTATATAATATGGATGACTCATTATCTTGTATAATTTTAAAACTATGAATTTACGTGGCATCCTATTTCATATGTTGTATGTCAGGATATTGGAAAACACGTTTTAAATTATTGTATTCTTATCCGTTCTAAGGAAGGTATGTTAAGTTACATTTTAATATGGTGAATTTTAAGTGAGTGAAAATAACAATACTCGTATAAGATTCTATTGCATTGATAGATGTACATTCAAGTGACAGCTTCACTAAAATCCGTGTTAAGTCGTAAGATTTCTATTTTGATATGTCATTGAGATGGAAACTTTTCAAATCGTCGACCTTTAAATTATCATACTGTCAAAAGATATCGATTAAATTATGTAAACATATATAAACTAGTGGGCAGTAAAATGACAGGTTGCTTTAAAAAAATATGTTGTACGTATGTACAAAGATTTTTCGTTAAACGATTATTAATTAAATAATATTATTTATAACAATCCTGTATTGTTTATTTTATTAGTTTAATCTGGATTGTAATGTGGCACCCGGATTTCGGTTATCGATTGGCTACAATCATAACATACCATAAAAAAAGAAAGTAATAGCTTCTGTGACGATTCGTTGTAAAAAGACTCTCCATTATATTCCGTTGTATATTTCTCGCACCTCTATACACAAGGTTAAAGTAATTAAGGTTTTAACTATTTAATTATCGTCTGTAGAAAGTCGTAGACTTTTTATACCGTACTTTATTACGGTACATCTGGTCGGAACGCCTATACATTTTGCGACAGCAATAAACAACGCACTACAAGAGCTCAGTACAGACGCGTAGGCGTACTATTCACATCTGACTATGAAAGCAAATAGTGCATGTCTAAACAACAGCTTTTTACTAAATGAATATTACAATAATAGATAAATTCACCTAGCATCTCATATATTGTCCTGACTCCGAGATCAGTCGCTTAATGCTGTGTTACGACTATCAATATTATACTTAAATATAATATTATAATGCAACACCCAGACACAGAACAAACAAATATCAACATATAAATATTTGGCCTGGGTATGGATCGAACCCACGACCCTATGGCGCTCAAAATTGGATCACATTTATCTGCGTTTTCGGCCCCGTTATTGTATTTTAAAAAATATATGAACGGTACTAAAATATTAATAACAAGGTAGCATTAACTGACCTTAGTAATCGTTTTTTACAATATGTAGTTGTCGTCAGAGGCGACTGTGGTACCGGTACCCATGGCGGTATATCCACTTAAAACAGCGTAGCTCAAATGCAACAGGGCCAGGAGGGGCGCCAGCATTTCCTTCCTAGCCACGCTCGGCGATTGGTTCCACGCCTGCCCAGCGCGGCATTTATATGGTCCAAAATTAGCTCTTTCTTTCGAGACCTTAATCAAGCAGTGGACTTTCTACGGCTGCTATGATAATGATGAAAGTATAAGGAAAGCAAATTAAACTTAATACATTTAAGTCTGTAATTAATTGTCTCAATTACGATTGATTAAGGGTTTAGTTCTCCGAATGATGCTTCATTATAAATCTTTACTTCGCTGACACGAGCTTATTAGTTAATCGTTTATTTTAACATATTATTTTGTTTACAGATGAGGATGAACAAGCTAAGAGACTACCACCTCCACCGCCTATAAAGCTTATGACCTATACGGTAAGCACTGTATACAGCCGGCTCAAACAAACCATTTATATACAAATACCTGATTAGTATCAATATTAACTTAGTATGTTTAATCTAAGTTGAATCGTAAGGTCAGAGACAATACTAATATATAATCGAGCTTGAAACTTAAGGAAGGATTTAAAAATAACTTTTCTACTGTATTATAATCGCGTAGTTATTTATTACCCAATCCCATTAAAGTTACAAATTGGTATTGAAAAATAAATATATTTTTTAATGAAACTACAAACTCATTTATACTTTAATAGGTAATTTTCCTAATGTTTTTGTTTGATCAATCGATAAACACTATTTCCATTTAAAAAATAAGCTATAAAAAACAAGTTTTACTCTAGTAAGGAATAAATTCAGTGTTGATCTCCGGTGGTAAAGTTAAATTGGTATTTGTTCGACGTACAGGCATGTGACGTTACTGGTTGGAACACATGCGTGTAAGCGAAATACCGTTTTAGGGATATTACTAACATATCATCTCCCCATATACACATAATGGCTAGTGCTTAAGTAAATATTCTGGGCAGGTTCGAGACCGTGACACGTTGACTTCGCTGGCAGCGCGTTTTGACACCACTCCTTCCGAGCTGACCAAGCTGAATAGGTTGGCCACGCAGTTCATCTTTCCCGGGCAAACGCTGCTGGTGCCCGACAAAAGGAAAGGTAAGGGCGAGACTAACTTTAACAATTAGAAATAACTGTAATTAAGATGAGGCACGCCTTGCACTGGTTGACAGCATGGCTTATTCAATTTAGTGTCACATATTTCGGGCATCACGCAGCAGTGGTTACGATGAAGTTGTGAAGCTGCAGTCAGATCATGAAAACTGTTTTAACGGAGCAGAGGTGTAAACAAAGGTTTATACATAACAAATAATTATAATATTAAAAAAGGCAATGGCTGAGTTTTCTCTTCAGGAAAACTCGTGAGTTTTCTTTCGTCTCTCTGTTAAAATATTTGTGGGTGGATTATTTAAAAAGTATGTTTTTTTTCTAAAGTCCCATCTTAACCTGCCGAATTTAGACCATCACTTTCAATACAGGGAAATGCTTTATTTAATACTACTAAAGCAGATATTTCGGTATAATAATATCCAAATATCACATTCGGTCGGTTAGTCGGGTATTTAAATATGTTCCTATGATGTCGCTAGACTAAGGTCTAAAAACTGAACCAGTCACGATCTCTCGTGAGGCGTGTCATTACCATTTTTGAACGGGAACGTTGTGCTTAAAAAGCGTTTCCTTATTATCGAAAATCTAGAATTTGTATTTAAGAATACATAAATATACAAATTAGTAAATACCTAAAATAAACTGGACTGACAGATTTATAGATTACTAAACTTGTTGGTGAAACTATATTTAATGATCGTCGACCTATATCACTGAATCCAGCCATGGTTTTAGTATTGAGGAAAGATTACATTTACGATGCACACTATATTGTTCGGGCATCCTTTGTGATAAATTTGGGTACACGTCCCGAGCGAGTCAGTGCATCATTAGACAGTTTACTTTACTGCCCGCGGGCTGCCAGAGATGCGCAATGAAGACAAACAGCGGACAAGAATAGCCGTATTCGTTTGTGCAGATATCATTTACATTCGCCGAGTTTCATATAATATGTATACGGCTACCACCAGTTGAGTGTTTACTTCTGTGATATGGGAAGAATAAGTTCTGACGTTTATACTATTTTGTTGGTAGTCGCTAGTTGTGGCTGGTTTTCGATGGGGTTTTCTAGAAGAGCGTTGAACATAGTCATTTGTTTTGATTCTATTACGTACATTTGATTAAGCAATTTGTATGTGTCATAGTTAAGACTTATTACTAATATTTAGCTTTACTTTTCTGTTTTTATAAAGACATTTAATTAAGATGTAATAAGCAATAATATTTTTTTGCGCTATAGCTACTGTTATTAAAGTCAAAATTATCTTCACGTATCAACAACAGGAACAAAGAATACATTCTTTTATTAAATTATTCTTATAATTGCGGGCTAAATTAGCCCTAATCATGCCTGCTCAAATTTCAAGCGTTCTATTAGAATTTATGGCAGTGAGTGAGCAGCAAAAAAAATTCCTGTACTGTGTAAAATATCCTATAGTCAGCTTCCTTCGCATACAATTTACACTCGACTAAACAGGTGCATAACGGCCTCAGTATGGGTGGTGAATGACCCGTTGCGTGCACCTCGGGCAATATTTATCGCCGAGTTCTTAAAAACTCTATTTCTTTTAAAATTCCTTAATTTTCTAGCATCGTAGAGTATCAACGAAGAAAATTTCTTCGATCAAATTAACTTTTGAGAGATATAATGGTTAATGCAAAAAGCAAATGATCTCACAAAACCTTTTGTGAGACCCAAAAATGTTTGTTTTTTTTTATATAAAGATTCAATAAACCCATTAGTTAATAATAATGTAATTAAAATAATAAATGTTTCTATCCTTCGCAGTTCTAGAATTATTGCGAAACCGTACCAATGCTAAAACTACCTTTCACTGTGAGGACTCTTACTCAGTTCTTTATCCGCTCATATACATTTGCGAAGCATTGTCTAATTAAACACTTTGTAATCGCTAAACTAGTAAAGAGTTAGTTTCATTTATGTACGGCAAGTACCACAATTGTCAACAACAACCGTGACCAATCAGTCAATAAGAAACTTCCACTTTACGAAACCTGGCCTTCGACTCCGATGATTTGTCAACCGGGGGCACTAGCTCTTTCTCGCAGAAATAGATGCCAGATCATCTGTTAATATGTCCCACTTCGGAATCTACATTCAGTTGACATACAGCGTTATCATCTTATCTGCGCTACGAATGACACAGATTATAGCATTCGGAGCTGTAGGCTGAAACGACTCGTTTTCTTAAAATAAACACCAGTTACGAAACAACCGAAGATAAAATACAAAAACGTAAACAAACGAACGCTGGTGTGTACTGCGGTTGAACAAAGTATTTGACGTGTGCATCCAGTTTGCACTCGCGGTGCGATCCGGCGCTGTCAGTAAAACAAAACAATAACACACAACCTTGGTTACTCGTTCGCGCGTGACGTAGACATGGAACAAATTTTTCTCCTATTTGCACTGCAAACAGTGGTTACACTGGCGCGGGCAGACGCGGGCTCGCCGGCGCACTGAGACCACGCGTCTGATAATATATATATAACTTTAAACCTGCATTCGATTGTTTCAAATTAGACATCGAATCGATTACGCTTACGCTCACCGAGATATGATTCCACTTTATCGCCCGCGATAATTGTTGATATAATGGACCTTGTATCGTTTCAGTTTAAGAATGTTCAGTTTTGAATTCCTGAAGCGCTGGTATCACGGTGCGTTTATTGCTAGTGTTTTCCAGTGATTTCTTTGTGCATCGCGTGACACGGCTATCGAGCTAATATCCATAGTGTTTATGGTGGCATTGTGATTTCCCAGATGGAGATAAGGATTCTGATGGCCCGTCCGAGAGCGGCGACAACACTTCTGAATCTACCCAGGCTCCCAGTGAGCCCGCGCAGGAAAAAGGTAAGTTAATATTCTAAGAGTTTTCCTTTACGTAAGTTAATTAATTCATTAGTGTTTGATTGCGACCACAATGGTAGATGAGACTACAATTAATACCAATTGATCGTATATTTACAATACACGAATCTATGCAATAATTCCCATTAATTGATTTAAAATAGAATTTAGATAATTGAGATATTATTACAACTAAAAACTTATAATAACCAGCTCTAATGAAAACAAAAACAACTAGACTAGCCTTCTATGAGGGCCAGCTGTGTTAGATAGATACAAGTGTTCGATACACGAAAAAATATGCCTGGTAAAGATTATGTTATTTGTTTTCAATTAATAGTTATAATGAGATCACCAATATTCGTACACGTGAATGTATAGCACATGTAAGTAATTCATTAACTTACATTTTGGTAGGGGAACCATTATTTTTATAGCGGCGATAACGTACAACCGGTTACAATTGAACACATGTGGTAATGGTAAATGTTTCAAATAATGTTGCGCCTAACAGTGTTTCGCTTTGTAGTTGGTACTCATGAAAACCTGACGTTGTTCGTGAAACTTTATAAAATGCACATATGTTTTCTTATCTGATGGTAACGAGGAAAACGCGCGCGTTATCGTTCACATTTTAACGTGGAAATATAGAAAACTATTTAACTCCAATATTTTTGCATTCAATTTATTTAAACAGCTGGAACAACAAGCTATGTTTAAACATGCAAGTTTGAAAATTTGCATTCAACTTTATTAAAAAGAAATTATAATTTAATCAAGTTGAATTCTCAACAAAGAGTTGCAAAAATTTTCCCTGAGAAATCGTTGGCCTGTTCCTTTCCTTGGAAGTAATTAGTCTCGAAGCTGCAAACTCGAGTGTTTAAGATGGATGACGTCAAGTTTTATGTATTGATCGAACGATACACTGCTTGGTTGTTTGTTCATTATTCTTTATTGGCTACGTATGTTCTCCTGCAATAACCTTCTTTATATCTATTTCTTGTCCAATTGTATGATCCAACTTGAGAAATTGGATATAAACTATATATACTACACTTCCTATGTCCCATATTTGTTAATTATATACATGTAAGTATAGTTAAGACAACGTATGTCTTGTTAGCTAGTTAAGATCTAGATTGATTTTCCTTTTTACGCCCACAACCGTCAGTGATCTTGCCATATAACGCAGGTTATAAGTCCGTATATAACAGAAGTTAAAATATATATGTATTTACATCGTAATGCAATCCAACTAGATGCATTGACCTATTAGAGATTGCTACAATTGCATGCGGTCACGCGAATTCCCAATAATGGCCGGTACTATTCCTTGTTAAGTAAAAAAGATTAGGGTGCAGTTTCAGATATTTAACGAAAAAATTACAACTCGCTGCCATAATAATGTGAAAATATATTTCAGTGTGCTGTTGGATTTAAAAATGTTATTCTGTATTTAATTTGTAACAAGTACCTTAGAAATGGCTTTTTTAAATAATAAGACGTCAAATTTGGCGGTACGAGGAAAGCAGTGTGATGCTCGTTTTATTTATAATAACATGTTTAACTTTCTTTAATAACTTTCTTTGACAGACCTATGTCCAGCAGTGGACTTAAGACGAGTATGATGATCATCATCATACCCGCCTTTGAAAGTCATCATTGATGAATGATGATAAAAATGGCTTTTGTAGGTTATCCCTAAGAGATTGACATGCCATCGCGAACTCCAGTACATTATTTTGATCTATCTCGTCGGGTTCAGCCAGCGTTTGCAATGTAATCGCAAAAAATGTGTTTATTTACGACATCACATTAGAAAATTCTAAATTTATCAGTGTCTTTTTACTATTTGATGCATGTGTTATGCGTAAAAACCTTCATCTTGAATTATTCAATCTATTTCAAAGTACCGCATCAAAATCGCTGTGTTGTTTTAAAGATCTAGGTATCCACTTTGACTTTGTTTTATTCTATGTACATGTAGTGATTGTACACCGCCGTTGCCGCGATGTCTTACAAGGTTCTATTAGACCATATATAAGCTACTATTTTAAAGATTATATTTAGTAAATGTATTAATGTTATCTGCAGAGATCCTGGACAGCCTGCGGCCTGTATCCCCGGAAGCGCCGACAAGCAGCAGCGCCCCCCAACGGTTTCTCAAGATCAACGTTCGCCATATTACTGATGGACAGGTACGTATCATTATTACAAGCCTTGTTTTTAAGTCTGATATTGAACTTAGTTCCTTGAATAAAAGCGGAAATCCGCCCCTAGCAGACGGGTTTAAAAATTAAAAGATAAATTGTATCCAATGATACAATTTATCTTTTAATTTTTAAATGCGTGGCAAGCTCAATGAGCTGGCCACGTACTTGTAATTCGAAACGAATTATATATTCTTGTGCTTTTACTTGTCTTTTGTTGTTTACAATTTTTTTTGTTAATGATCTTATAGCATTCATTAAAGAGGTTGACTCACTTGTCAATTGACTTTTAAATTAAAACGTTCTTTCTCGTAGGCATAGATGCCATCTTGTTTAAAATTTAATATTTCGGTTAGGTACTATTTCATTGTTAGGTAATTTCTTAGTATTAATCTATACTGCATATAGAATTATATACCTATGGACATTACTTTTGCACAGATCTTTAGGTTAGAATATTTTTGAGTTTCTCTAAGATATATTTACAGCTTTCTGAATAATGTTCACCTCATAACTAGCTTTAAAATGGCTTTTCCCTCTAAGATTTGGTTCCATTTTTTAACGGCCTCTTTGATGATTGCCGAATAGTCTACGAATTATAGGTGACTCATTTTATTTTGTATATTAAACCTCAGAATATTTATTCACCAAATTATTCTTAAACTGCTAACTTAATTTTTGTGCTAAAATAAGCCTTATTACCATCAATTTTATTATAAAACACTACAATTAGACACTTTTATTAAATGTTATCATAACACCAAGGCTTGTATAATTTTGAGTATTAAGTAGTGTATATTATCAATGTAACAAACCTTCATAGCATCACAGACCAATGCTGGCTTGTAGACACAGGTGCATTACCACAGAAGGCAATAAACAATAGCTGTTTAATAAGTTTGATTTAATGTTGCATATATGAAAGGAAATGTGTCATAAATATCATATTAACCTAAATGTTTGATATAGATGTTTAAATGCGTTCTAGTCTTAAAGTATTAATTCGTATAGTCTACGAACAGATATCGTAATATGACCTTTATTAAGTCTCGAAACAAAATTGAATGAGGTAAATACCTGTAGGTATTCTGTATGTTGTACTAGAGATAGACCAAACCTTACTTTACTTGGTCATCATGGTCAGCCATTCGAAGTCCACTGCTGGACATTGGCCTTCCAAAGAAAAAGGGAATTTTGCCCTTTACTGGGTAATGTGTCACAATATATGCTTGTGATATCCTTGTGATAATAAGAGCGTCAATAGCCTGCGGTGCAAGCTTACTATCACACGTATGATTTTTTGTCGACTTGGTCGTAAAAAAACAGTAAAATTTTGTTGCTTCAATATTCTTTATATCTTGATTACGTAAAGTTGGTAAAAGTTTTAATGAATGTTCACAGGGCGTAGTGTCCGGGGTGCTCCTGGTGACACCGAACGCGGTGATGTTTGACCCGAATGTGTCGGATACGCTGGTGATGGAGCACGGGCCGGAGTCGTACGGCGTCATCGCGCCCATGGAGTACGTCGTCAACGCCGCCATCTTCTACGACATCGCGCACATGCGCACGCACGGCCCCGACCATCACAACCAGCACAAGTGAGTAACAACCAACACAAGCTGGTAACGGTGAACCAACTTTTTAAGCTAATAGCGGATTTACGTTGGGGGTCATTCATTAAATGGATGTGGCCATTTTGAGGCCGACTTCACTTTGTTAAGATGTCGTGAGATTTGAATCGACTTATTGTCAACGATATAGATTGTTTGCCGGCTCTTTTAATAAATTAAATAATTTTTTTATATAGATACTAGCGAACCCGACAGACGTTGTCTTGATAAATAACATAGATACTGACAACAGCGCTATCTGCCAGGCTGATTTGTGAATCTAACCCATCCGGGTCGCCACCCAAATCCATACAAAAAAATCATTCATATCGATCCAACCATTTAGAAGGTGTTACACACACAGTGATATACACACGTACAGTAGAATTTTATGTAATATACATATACTATATATAAATATATATCACTAGACGCTAGATCGCCTCACAAACGGTTAATGCAATTAAAAAGATTATTCGATTTAGCTAGTACTAAAGCTGAAATAATATAGTATAGTGAGCTAAAATTGGTATTGCTTCCATATTAAACCAAATTAAGGCACACTTAAAGAAAATTATAACTATTATCTACAGACTTATATTTGTGCTAAAACCCGTACATTATAGTTAGATATTATCAGAGTCTGTCTCTTTTCTGAACGTATTTCAAGTAGGTACTTTAAAAATCAAGGCTATATCTATTATCCCGTATCGTATCGATTATACACGTGTTAAGGGCCACTCTCACAATTTTAATAATAATAATAGTAAATTCACACATTTATTTTGGAATAACTCGTCTTAAAACCGTGGCTTGAGTAAAAATTGGCTTGTAAAGTGAAAATTTCAAAGAGCACGCCTTGCTAAATTTGACCGATAAGGAATGTAATTAAAATAGCCGTGACGAATCAGAATTACATTGATCGTGAAATGTTTATAATGACCCGGTATTGTGCAACAAGTCTGCCGTTCGCGATGTGCTTAAATTAATGTTATACTATTTTCAGGGCCGAGCAAGCTGAGATCTACTATATGAATAAGTCCGAGCTTTCACCAGGAAAAGACTCACTTCTAGTCAAAGTGCGTATTTCTATACTTTATTTATATACTAGAACGGAAACTATATTAAACTCGCTCTGTAATGTTTTATTGTTTTAACAATATTAAGTGAAACTTGGTTGTTTAGTATCGGCAGAGTAGTATAATAGCTCCCCCTGTACCAGCTGTCGTAAGAAGTACCAGAACCAACAGATGGCGGTATATCCGTCTGAAACAGTATAGCTCAAATGTACATAGCGGGGATGGGCAGCAGCTTCCCCGCCACGAAAGCTACGCTCTGAGATTGCCAACACGCTTGTCTAGTGCGGCAATAATAATCAAAATTCCCCCTTCCTTGGGGAGGTCTTATGACCATGATGATGACGATGATGACGATCATAATAAGTACAAGAATAGAAACTATATTAAACAAGAACTTTGATGTTTTATTGTTATAACAATATTAAGTGAAACTTTGTCCAATACGATCAATTTGATCCAAGTCTATCATTATAGTCAAAAGAACCACTTTCTTGATTTAACCGGCCAGCCGATTTTGACGAAATTTGGCACTTCGATAACTCGAACTATAGAAAAGGTCATAGGCTAATTTTGATCCCGTGAGAGATCCCTAAGGATGCAATAAAGGTAGTAAAATAAAGCAAAAATGAATCCAATATTTCAAGCTTGTCGGTTGAACACCGTCGGCCATGTTGGTTAGATTGTACGGAATGTTTTGCAGGACGAGACGTTCCCCGAATTGCAGGCAGCCGGCGGGGAGCACGAGGAGGGCGGGGAGCACGCGGCGGACGAGCGGCCGGCGTCCGGCGAGCCCGACGACCGGCCCGGCGCCGCCTTCCCCAAAGCTTTCGAACGGGAGCTGGTCACGCCTACTTCCCTGCAGGTACATAACATTCCCCTTTAACGAACGCAGTTTCTATTTGTAGACCATTCAAGGGACGTGCAGTAAGCGCTTATCAAAGACCTAATTGAGACTGAACACGAAAAGGTTCCGGTTTAAAGGGTGAGAGAGAAAGTGAAATAACTGTGTGGTTTGGCATAATATCTTCAAGTTACAAGGTTGGCATTACGCTACAGTCAATTCGGGGAATATTGAAATACATATTAGGAAAACTTTGAATTATCCTTTTTCGTAGACTATAAAATTAATTCAGCCGACATTTAGGTTTTAATCGATGACAAGAAATGTTTCATGTTAATTCTATACTGATATTATAACGATAAATATATTTATTTTATATAAAGAGCAGATCAAAGTTACCTGGATTGATATTTGTGATATCCTTGTGATATTACGAGCGTCTATATGCTGCAGTGACGCTTACTATCACGCGTACTGCATGCTTGTTTGACGACTTGGTCGAATTAATAAAAAAGGTTTTAAATGCGTGCAAGAAATTTTAACCACTATACATACACTCGACAATTACTCTTATTATTGCATTTACCTAATTTTAATTGTAAGCTTATTACGACGGGCGGACGGTAGCGATCCTGTCGTTTGCGCCAATGGACGTGGGTTCGATCCCCACCCAGAGCAAATATTTATAAGATGAATTTGTATTGTTCTGTGTCTGGGTGTTATATGTATCTAAGTATTATATTTGTAATTCCTCTGTTGTCTGATATCCATAACACAAGTTCTTTAAGCTACCTTTATTTATTAGCTAGCAATAAGGTTATCAACCCCTATAAATGAAATTATTATTTGATAGACTAGTATTCATAGACTAAATTTTTTGGTAGACTAGTATTGATAGACTAAACTATTGAAATCATATCTATCAGGAAATAATCTGTTTAATCATAAAAAGGGGTGTTCCTGTCTTTGGTCAGAACACAATCGTTTACAGGCAACGGTGACGCTTACCATTATGCGGATTGTACGCTTACCCCGATATTCTTTTAGAGGGCATGCGTAATGGACGCTGTGTATCTAATTTTGTGCATCGGTACTATCATAAACACACATCTCTATAAAAGGATAAACATAGGATTTATAGAGAACCATAGAAGTTGATAAATTTTACCTCCTTGATGGTTTGATACCGATTTCAATACAACTGACTGTTGGCCTACATGTTTGTATACCTATATTATTAAAATGACAGAAAGATAAATAATTTGTACGTTTTGTTTTAGCAACAAACAACTGAGGATAGGCGAAAATCTCTGCTGGATCATCATTGGGCGATCCCCAGCAAAGATAGGATGTCCATAGACCAAGGCAGTGAGGTATGTATAGACAGATTTAATCAATTTTCAATAACAAATCTACTTATTTAACGGCTTTCAATCGCCATTTATTTAACTTTTTTTCATTTCACGTTTCTGTTACCTTTTGGCAAACGTTTTCAAGATTGACTAAGATGTTCAGTCATGATTTGAAAGCACCCTTACTATTTACCCTTATATACCCATACTACCCTTTATTTTCGTTTGTTTTTAATTTTGAACGCTTGCGTCTATATCCACGCAGTCGATTCTGCCAGTGACAGTGATTCTACTGCTATTACTACTCTAGAAAGTACTTTAACAAAATCTTTGTGTGAAGGTATCATCATCAGGCGCTGAGCAGATGAAGGACGAGAGCCTGGAAGCATCAGCATCGGTGTCCCGCGGGGGGAGCGCAGCGGGCGAAGTGGCTGAGGGCGAAGACGGCCCAGAAGACCAGCCGCGCGATGACGCACAGCATTTGGTCAAGCTGTCCTACCACGACTCGGGAATCGACATCCGCGATCCGCTACTGCATGTCACGCCCACCAATGCTAAGAAGGTACGTTAGTCTCTAGGTTTTAAGCATCAAGGTCTGAATCACTTCGGTAACTATTTTAGCTACAAGAGATATAATATAAAACAGCTTAAAGAGATTTAAGCTGTTTTCTAATTTTGACGCTGCAATATTCACGACTAGCCGAGACCGCGGTTTCTCCCGTGTTCATTTAAAGACAGACCTAGTACGATTTATGCACTACTCTTATTCGTCGTAGCGTGAAGTTAGCCTGCAACCTAACTTATCAATGGGCTATGTAACACTAAAATAATTATTCAAATTGGACCAATCCTGAGATTTATACGTTTATACTAAATAAACAAACTCTTCAGCTCTATAAAATTAGTATAGATCTAGATCTTGTTCAAGAAGAAGGTAATGAATACTGTAAGGCAGACAAAGTAAAGTTAGATCTTGCTTTAGTATAGATTAAGAAAGTAACATCTACTCACCACCCTTAAAGAGGAATTAATGGAATTAGCACCATTATGGTGGTGCGTCGAATAATTGCCACTTTTTTAATATATATATCACAAAGTCAGCAAACAAGCACTCGGTGTGCTTGATAGTAATCGCGACCGCAGCCTATCGACGCTCGTTTCATCACTAAGATATCATTAACGTGTCGCCAACACTATAAACTGAAGATACCATGTCACATTTTCCCAGTAATGTCATAGAACACAGCAACACAGAAAGGTGAAAATGAAATGACAATGCCCTTAGTAAACTTTCGATAATACTATTTAGTAATGTACTATTTAAATACAAAATCACCAGGAGCCGTCCTTAACATACAAATCATCATCATCATACCAGCCATTGAAAGTCCACTGCTGGACATAAGTCTCTCCAAGAAAGGAGGTTATTGCCGCGTGTTGGCTATCGTAGAACGTGAATTTGAGCTGCATTGTTTCGAATGAATATACCGCTATCTTGTCGGTTCTGATACCTAAGTCGCCTCTTACGACACCTGGTGCATTGGGAGGTAATATTATATTCTGCCAGTACCTACCCCACGACTCAACATGCAATTTATTTGATTTTATCATCGAAGAAAACGTTTTGCACTAATGTTACGTATCGACCACAATTGACATATCATCTTACGTGCGCTATCAGTTCTAACAATCAACCCTCGCAACACACTAACCTGCATGCATTTCTAGGAGCATCACTACCTCCACTACCTACACATAGATCACGACGACCTCGTCGACGATTACCATGACATATTACCCGACGTCATCTACGAAGCCGCAGAGGACGCTTCGATGTTCGACCGCTGGGACTGTGACGTCACGTTCGAGGCTAAGTTCCTCCAGCGGTACGATATCGATCGCGCGCATAGCGACATCGACATGTTGTCCGACTCATCGCACGATAAGAGGAACTCGGTACGACACCTCGGCACTGTGAACGTTCGTGACGTCATGTTGGTCGATTGAGTATGGAGACGGCTTCCGTGATTGTCGTTCGATTTTCGAAATGTTTATTCGTTCCTTTACGGTTGGGATTTCCTGTTTCTTCTTCTCTTCGTGTGAAACTCTGTTCTCGTTTCTCTTTCAATCAGTACTTTTTTACATTTTGCTTGCACAGTGATGTTGAAACGAGACAAATCTCAGCTGCTTCTATCTTCTAGATCGGCGAATCTGCTAATTATTTCCGTGTTTTGTTGCTGCACAATTATATTTACACTCTTTTTTTTAACATGCGTCTCTCGTCAGCGTATAAAATTAATGTTGTTTGTTCTCCATTTAGGTATACAGTGACGCCGATATAGTGTTGTCAGCGGAATGGGTGCCGCCAGTGTGCCTGCCGCGCGCCGAACCGCCCCTGTCGGCGCCTCCGTTGGGAGAAACTGAGAGGGTCCCTAGAAAGGCTGCCGTGTCTTTCTCGCTTGACGGCAATACGCAGAAGGATGAAGCTGGAAAACCTGATAAGAAGAATAAGGTAAGCACGCTGTTTTGTATGCTGCATAGGCGTATATCAAGGGATATATTTTCAGTTAAATCATCATAAGTAACAAGATTACTCAGTTCCGTTCAGTTTTTGCTGAATTTCAAATTAAATTCACCCCCAACGATGGCCGCCCGAGCCTAGGTCGAGCCTGTAGAGGCAACCTCGCGCGATTGCCGTCGATCCCGCTCAGATCCCGCGAGCCCTGCTCCGCTGGAAATGACGTCTGAGTAGTCAAGCAATAGGTTCGTCCGAAAAAAAAAGTTTACTCAGTAACAGAACCGCTTCTGCACAAAATGTTGCCAGCCTTTCTTTCTTTCTTTTATTAGATATATTAGCAAAGCTTCACGGTTAACCCACGAAATTCGTCTTCCTGTGACAATATGGGGATACAATATGTTATGTCACTTATTAATGATTTTCTATTTTTAAAAAAAATTCTAAATTAGTCCTATAATTTTGGAGTTTGTTTGTTACAAACGTACAAAAATACCAATCCTGTTTACATAGATCTACATAGGTTTACATAGGAACTGGTATGTGATACCGGCAGAGTAGAATGGTACTTCCCCCTGTATTAGGTGCAGTAAGAGACCGAACCGAACTAGAACCGACATATATATCCATACAAAGCAGTGCAGCTCAAATATAACAGGACAGGAATGTGCAGCAGCATTCCCGTCACGAAGCTACACTCTGCGATTGCCACCACGCTAATCCAGCGCGGCAATCATAAGCAATTTTCCCCTTTTTTAGTGAGACCTATGTCCAGCATCTCCCAATGTAATGCTTGCCGGTGCTTCGTAACCTTATGGTTCCATTGACCGTGTGGTTTTCGTTTACCATTGCCACTTCAACTTGTTAACCCGTCTGGCTTTGTCTATGGGTGCGGGGTGTTTTACCGATATATATATATATATATATATATATATGTGTAGATGCTGAAGCGGCTCTCGTACCCGCTGTCGTGGGTGGAGGGTCTGACGGGTGAAGGTGCGCCGGCGCAAGGTTCGCAGGCGGACTCGCTGCCCACCTCTGCTGACAGCCACAATTCTACCAGCGTCTTCTCCAAGGTCTTCAACAGGTAACACCACCCTCTCAATCTCAAACTCTCGATGGAGTGGTTCGCGTCGTGGTGTCTATTTCGCGATTAACGATGAGCGGTCTGTGTTGTGGTTCGGTAATATAGTTATTCGTTTAAAAAGAAACAAATTAACGACGATAAATTGACTTAGATCAAAGTATCATACCCGTTTCTTTTTTTTAAATTAATAATCAAGTAAAATTTATGAACAGTCAGTCAGTCAGATTTGGTTAATTATTATTATACATTATATCTTGATAAAAATTTGCCGTAGAATTAAAATATTTTTATTTATAATAAAAAAAACTATTGCTTTTAACGGCTCTTGTCGGCATCTTGCGACATCCGTTATTAAGAAGAACGTGTCGCAAGATATCCTTTACGTCGACAAAAAAAATAAACGGCTTTACCGTTTATTTTTTTGGAAAAGTACTAGTAGTTTTATTATGAGAAGTTAACGCGTAAATATATGAAAATATTATATTTGTTATAAATGGTAACTATTTTAAACGTTGTACATGCGTGACGTCTATCGATCTTAATCCGAAATCTCCATGTACAACTATATTTTATTCTTTCCTTAAACGCTGCAACTTAGGTGACTTGTTAAATTGACACCGCAGCTCGAACGTTGGTCAATAGTTCGGACATGGTTTTCATCGACCCTGATACGTTGCGATACGAATAGACGACATAATTTCTGACATAGTTATGCGTGTTAGGGCTAATTTGGTCGGGCGGTTTATCCCGCCGGATGAGACCTGTTTAAAACAATATTGTTCAAGTTACAACAAATGTGAATAATGATACGATTTCAATTCTAATGCTTTAGGCAATATACATACATACATACATTGTTGTAATTTGTGACGAAAACACTAACAATCAAGTTTAACTATACTGTGTGACTTGTTATATTTAACCTCGCACCTATGATACAGTAAATGTACTTAATTAATGCTTTAGCTAATTAATATTTCATGTATCAGGCGTCATGTGTCTCAATTTATACGTAAAACAACAAAATAAATTGTAGCCATTTTTAACAATCCAACAGAATGAATTCTGCTACTAATGTACTGTCGCTGTTGAGACACGTTGCGTAGTTAATGATTTCAGCTAGAAAGTTGTTTGAGCTGAACTAACCTGTATGTCACCTTCACTTACACTGTAACATTAACTCGAGCGTTTTATCACGACACTCGCATTTATTAATAAATTATCATAATTGTGAACTTGTCAGTGGCAAATATAATGGATCTTTATGCATACACCTGCATCGTCTGAAGTTGTACAGTAATGTTATAGTTTTCCAACACAATACACGAGTGAAAAACTCTTTTGTTACTTATCAGTATTGCTGCTGACAATGCGTAATGTTATTTTTGTTATACACGCAAGGCCTTCTTTAATCATGATCGTTGGTTACTCAAACCTGTTTCTTATTGCTGAATGAAGTTTTTGGAAGCAATTATATTGCAGTATTTCAACTTCTTCAAATAATATTTATTTCATAAGATCCAGTCACGGTATTGCGCTAATATCGCACTTTCGGTGCATTACTTTCATTATATGTATTATGTGAACTCTGCAGTAAATAAATTGTACACCAGATAATTGAACTATTCACTTGAATAAATTACATGTTTGCTAAAGCAATAGTGCTGTACCGAGGATGCGATACTCTGGACACTAAGCATTTACCTAAAAGTCTATTTGACAGAGTTAAGTCCCTAGTAAACTCTGATCTAGGAAGTAAAGATGGTTTTGACATACAAGGCTAATATTCAAGACACAATCACACACACATCTGTGAAAAAATTAATATTGCAATACTTTCCCTTGCTACCGTGGATGCTAACGTGGATCGGTAAAGCTCGCCGATGAATTTAGTTGAGTTCGGCACGGGCCTGTTCCTGAGTAAGACGCCTTCGGAGGAGGCGCCTCAAGACGCGCTCTCCAGCTCGGGGTACGTGCGCGCTGCCACTCGATGTGCCAACCGTAACTCTGTGTTGCCTTACGAAGATCGACCATGGCGAAAGCTTGGGTCGCGCTTTGACTTTTCTTCTTTTTTAAATCAAAAAAAGAGTGTTTTGTACTCCAAATAGATTGAATGCGTGCGCGCCAGCATTACGCACCTCTCACGTTCGTGCGTGCGTGTTGCGTGTACGTAAAATATGAAGAATTTGGTTTTTGTAATTGATTTTATGATAGTACCTATATCATTACACAAGTCAACAAAAAAAATATTTTTCTTTGAGTCTGTTATTTAGTAAATATTTTCTGATTATATACATCGAAAAAAAAGCAAAAACTCCATTTATAAAAAATAAAGTTTGCTTTTGTACCTTTACACAATGTAAAACGAATATTATAGTATTTTAGCAGTTTTTTTAGGAGCCGTTGCATATAAGATACAGGAGAGGGGCAGGGGGGGCTGTAGGTGTGAAAGCTTAAAGGCAATTCTTCTACATAATGGAAATATATTTCCATCTCTTCCCCTTGCTCATTCTGTAATGCTAAAAGAAAATTACGAGAGCGTTAAAATGGTGCTTCAAGTTTTAAAATATGAAGAGTACGCCTGGCCAGTGATAGGGGATTTTAAAATAGTTGGATTTCTGATGGGAATGCAAGGCGGGTACACTAAATATCCGTGTTACATTTGCTTATGGGATAGTAGAGCCGATGCACTTCACTACCAGCAGTACTCATGGACACAACGGAGCGAGTTTCAAATAGGACAACATAATGTCAAAAATGAACCAATCGTGAAGCCCGATCATATTTTAATGCCTCCATTGCACATTAAATTAGGTCTGATCAAGCAGTTCGTAAAGGCTCTGCGTCAAGACTCTGAGGCCTTTCAATATTTAAAATCATTTTTCCCGAAATTGTCAGAGGCTAAAATTAAAGCTGGTATTTTCATCGGTCCACAAATAAAGAAAATAATGGCCAGTGAACAATTCCTACAGCTCCTCAGTACGCACGAAAAACAAGCGTGGCTCAGCCTTAAAGCAGTGATTCATGGCTTTCTTGGCAATAGAAAGGCAGAAAATTACACGGAGCTTATTACTGATATGCTTCACAACTTCAAAGTTATGGGTTGCAGAATGTCTTTGAAAGTCCACATGCTACATGCTCATTTGGATAGATTTAAAGACAACTTAGGTGCATATTCAGAAGAGCAAGGGGAACGTTTCCACCAGGATATAATGAACTTCGAAAAGCGTTATCAAGGACAATATAATGAAAATATGATGGGTGACTACATTTGGGGGCTCATACGAAAAAGTCCCAACTTACACAGAAGAAATACCAAATCTGTTCATTTTTAAAGTCTTTTTTGTATTCTTTTTTGTATTTGTGGGTTTATTTATGCCGTCTTGTATAATTAAAGTCAATAAAAATATGTGAATTCAAAACTGTTTTCCTTTTACATATAATTGAAATTAAGAAATAGAGCTTTTTCATAAAAATTAAAATTTCGTTTTAGTAACTACAAAAGCAAACTTTATTAGATAAAATTTTTTTTTCTTTAATTAGTTAGGCATAAGTAATCAAAATCAGAGGTACAGAACTCAGACTCAAAATTCGTGTTGACTTGTGATTAATTGTTTTGAAAACGCTACACGATTTTGTCCCTGTAACTATATGGTTTAAGATAAATTACAAAAGTCAAAACGTTGATCTCAATTATGCATGTCGCCGTGGTCACGTTCAGTCACATTGTATTCACTCTTCTCGTTGTTTGTTCCTAGGCTACCCACCGACATAACTGTGTTACTCTATCCTCTTGTCTTAGGCTGTCGTGAGTTTCGTAAACCTTCTCTTATGGACTGAATACTGACTAACAATGTTTTTCCTCAGTTATTATGCTAAACTTTATTTGAACTATAGAACTCTATTAATCGTTACGAGGAACGTAACATGTCAGTTATATTTGTAATGCACTTCTTTATGAGGGCTACTTTGATTTTAAAAATTATTTTAAATAAATAATTGAAAATTGATCATATTTGAAAGAGAAAATACATTAAAACTCGTTAAACTTTTAGTCAAAACAAAACTGTTTATTTCTTAAGGTTTTGTAAAAATATAAACAACTGCGATATTACATATTTTAAGTATATATGTTATGATAACTTTCAAAGAAGTTTTCAAATGCAAACATAAAACATTTATCAGTATTGGATGCTTTATGTTCCTTATCTCGTATTTCTTTATCCTTTTTAAGTCTCCTGAAACCGTATTGAATGGGATGATTGTAATTCTATTATATAAAAAATATAAGTCCATACGTGAACGCCTGTACGAAATTCATTTTTATTTCTTTAAGATTAAGTTGAGATTGGCATGTTGTATATGTGTTAGGAAGACAATAGAATCATCAGAGGTCTAGCTGTTCCCGTGTAGAGAGATCTGTATCATCCACCGCGAACCATCTAGACTCATGTTAGGTGACAATAATGTGATTGTGTTGTTATATTCGATGTGACCCTCTACCATCACCACCCTCATCTGACACAGGCGTTTTGTATTAGCACCCAGTCATTATTTTAAATATTTAGCATGTTAGCTTTAATGCTGTCTCTTCGATAAGCCTTATGTGTATTATTTAACTTAATAAGCCGTTGCATAAATATATTAATTGACATGTGAAATATCTGTATTCTTCCTTTTACAGGTCTCGAGGATTTCTAGTCTTTATTTATTTATTTGTTGGATGTTTATAATATCAACGTGGCCAACATGGATTTATTTGAATAACTGTATAAGTGTTTAATGTTTGTTTGTGTTATGTTTAATCAAATTGTAGCTTTTTATCTGTGAATATGGGCGAGTTTATATTGAATGGTAATTAATGAACATTATGCATGTTGTGACGCGATGTGCAGACGCAGCTCGCTGGGCGGATTCGGGCGCTCTCACACCAAGTCGACTTCGAGCAGCTCCACGCAGCCGCGGCTGGATTACCGGTCCATGGTGTCCGTGGATGACATGCCTGACTTATTCGCTTCTTTTGACAGTGGGTTGTCTTTTTAATAAATAACCTCAAATTAATATTTAACACTTTTATCAAGTTCTTAATTTTAGAAACACATGATTTGTGACGTCAAAATTTTGTTTCCATTGAAATGATGGATCGAAGGACAGTTACAGTTAATTAAAAACAGTAAATCAAGTCTTCTCAATCTTTATCCAGCTATTAAGTAAATTTTATAATGTATCACCTGGAGAGAATTTCTCCAAAAGATTTTCCAATAGGGCACTTATATGCAGCCTTCATTCAGTGCGATCCTACTTCTTTTAGTCTGATCGTCTATACACCAATGTACTACTACCAAGTGTATTTTTATTTTTGTTATTAATTATGTACATGTTGCCCTACAGAGTTAATACCGCGGCCGGCGCGGCCGAGCGACGACCCACCGCTATACCTGCGCCTGCGCATGGGCAAGCCCGCCGGGCGGCCGCTGCCGCGCACCACGCCGCTCATGTCGTACGGCCGCAAGCGCATGAAGCCCGAGTACTGGTTCGGTGTACCCCGCAATAGGTGAGTAGGCATAGATCAAAACTAGAAAAAGAAATGCTTATTTCATATAAAATTACATAGTATACCAACATAAACCATTAAAACTTACATAAACAAATCTTCTATGAAAACTTAATATAACCCAATAAAATTTACCTTCTAATAATACCCATTAAAAGTATTTTTACGTAAAATATTAGCACGCAAATCATTCATAGCCGATTATTTGTTCAATGATTAATAGAAAGTGACAAACGACTCAAAATTAAAACATAATTTGCGCTATATAGATAAATAAATCATTACCTCCCGTGCTAATCGAGATTGTGTTGCGACAAAATATAGATAGAAACTATAGCCATCAATACCAGGCCTCCAACAAAGAGAGAATTTTGCCAATAATTACCGCGTTGGTGGCAATCGTAGATAGTGACGTCGCTTCTTTGCTTATAAAACAATCTGATAATTATAATTATCGTCTGTAAATAATGAAATATTTTTTACGCCTTGTATTTCGTCAACGTATTGGTACAGGTAGTAGAAACTACAGTTCGACTAGGTTATGAAATTATTTAGTTCCGTTTCTCAGAAGTCTACAGTACCTTATTCTTTAAAAAATGAATTAAGAGATGTTTGTAAGGTTGGCAAAACGTGAATGATGCCTCGGTGATGTAAACGTTCATGACGATGGTGCAAATAGCAACAGCGTAGCTCAATTGCACCGGCATCCCAGTCGTTATTGATACCTTTCCCGTGGTGATTGTGGATGAAATAACCAATCAGGAAGCCTACGTTAAGTTATATCCTACCCATATGATGATAAAAAAATATAATAATAATAAATTCACCCAAAATCTCAAACGTTGAGCTAACTCCTAGATAAGTAGCTTTAATCACTTGTTATGTTATGTTACGGATATCAGACAATAGAGGAATTACAAAATATAATACCTAAATATATATAAATAACACCCAGACACAGAGCTAATACAAATATTCAACATATAAATATTTGTTCTTCGTGAATATCGATCCCGCCTAGTCGCTCCGACTATATATTCAGTTATATAGTAAGTTTCTAATGTATAATGTAATTTCAAAATAATGATAATTTCTAATGTAGGGCCCGATGGCGCAGATGGTAGTGATCCTGTCTTGTGCACCAGGGGTCGTGGGTTCGATTCCCAGCCAGAGCAAATATTTATATGATGATATTTGTGTTTGCTCTGTGTATGGGTGTAAAATATATAAGTAGTATATTTGTGATTCCTCTGTTGTCTGGCGTCCGTAACACAAGTGCTTTAAGCGACTTACCACGGAGTCAGGTCAATGTATGAGATGTTGTGGGAATTTATTATTATTATTATATATATTATTTTATATAAAAATTATATAAACTATTACCAATTTCATATATAATAAACTTTGTATATGCGTGTATTTAACTAGTAAATAATAATACTTTATCATGAGTAAAATAATCGGATATTGCTTAAGACACTTCATGTGAAAACACTTGTCAATAATGCGTTGTAAATTAACGTTTGCTCAACTAAGAACTCTATGCGTCACTACTACTACGACGTAAATATAATGACAACGAAAGGTGAGATAGAATGCACAATATACCTGTGCGTTGTTCGCATTTTATATTATCATTAGGAATTGCCACATATATATTTCTATTATTTTAATAAATTTATCAAATTTTATTGTACAAAATAATACAAAATGTTTGATTGGCGGACCTAATGCCGACTGGTATTATCTCTTAGTCAACCATCAGGCGAAACAGAAAATAAATAATATGGCGGAAAATATATGTATAATAGAGATAATCGATACATACCTACATTTATAAACAAATGAAATATTTATGAGATATAATATAATTCATTATAAAAAAAAATTACAATTGGGTAAAAAATTTTGCTTTTTCGTAGATTATAAAACGAATCCAGCAGAGATTAAGTCTTAATCGATTGCAAGACTGTTAACATGATAAATCTTAACCTATAATTAAAATATATACATTTGTTTATTCTGTAGAAAGGACAGATCAAAGTTACCCGGATAGTTCAATGTTACCCGGACTAACTGTACATAAATGAAAACATAAATTATAGCAGATACATAGTCTACATTAGTGTCAAATTTCACGGAACATTTTCCTTTTCTTTGAATAAAATAATTAAATATTTTTAAGCCAAATCTTATAAAGACGTATTCGGTATATAATAAAAAAACCAAGAAAATATCCTAAAGTCACTTAATAATGACAACTTAATTATAAAATTTCTTTAAAGTTTCTATAGACATATGCCTTCTTTAACTTGTGCATTCTTCCTCTGTTGCAAGAATAATTAATTATATATCTCGTCTTACTAACTTGTTACTAGACGCTCTTGCTTTTGCTGCCGTAGTCTTAGATACATTGTATCATTCTATGGTATTGTTTGCTCCATATCATTTACTGGCATACCCGATGCGCCATTGCGCAGATGGTAATGATGTTATCTTTTGTGCAAAATTATTATATTTGTGATAACTCTGTTATACAATGTCCGTAACACGTGTGCATTAGGCGACTTATCTGGTTATATCAATGTATGAGATGTGTGAATTTATTATTATTTTTTGATAAAGCATGTAGGGCATATACATTCCAATTCGTGTTAGTATTCAAATATTTGACGTATCCTAGAATATATCTAGCCAGAGTTCTAGTTACACATATTATTTAAGATGTATATCACCTTAATATGTCTATTTGTGCGTACATGCTCTTGAGAAAGTGGATCAACACTACAATATAGCAGTTTGTTTACAAACAAAACTTATCTGCAACAGTTGACTTTGTAAGTCTTATCCTTGTAATGCCGACACTTACATTGCTCCTATTTCCGATATCATCCCTAGATATCGATGCGTGCTGTACACAGCCGTCAGTCAGTGAATGTGCCTCTTGGGAAATAGTGATACCTAGCTCTCGTATATTGTTAAATAAAATGGCATGTGAACACGACGTGTCTTTTGAAAGGTAAGCCTATTGTTATGACTATAGAACAATTATCTAGATTTTGATTTCGACAGTGTCCCTATCTTGTGAGCCAAGGGTCGTGGGTTCGACCTCCACCCAGGGCAAACATTGATGTGGTGAAAATGTTTATAAAAGTTTTATATTTGTAATACCTCCCTTGTGTGACTTCCGTAAGACACCTGCTTTAAGCCGAATATATTGGAGTCAGGTCAACGTATGAGAAGATGTATAATTGTATTTTTTTTTTATTAATATTAGGGTGGCAATATAAAAAATACTTATGTTTTCGCTTACGTTGCTTACCACGCGGACTTCAGACGCTCGTGTCATCACAAGGATATCACAAGCGTGCCTCCAACCCTGTAAACTGAAGATAATATGTCACATTTACCCAATTCACTGCCTCTATCACCCTACAAACCGGAACACAGCAATGCGAACATTGTTATTTGGCGATATAAATATGTGAGAGTGTGGTACCAAAGCGTGGATGTACTCATGTAGAGTAGATGTACTCATGCAGGAATCAATTCCAAGATGCACCTTTGTGGTAAATAAAATTAAGAATTACCGATGGGATCATTGTATTATTATTTTTCATTTAACATAAACTTATTGTTTGTAAGTTGTGTAAACATATTGTCTGATAAGATTTTGATACTGGACGGTGCGGAGTATTTTAAAAAGAAATTCTATCATATATCTAATCAAATATTTTGTAAACACATCATATACATATAATAAAAATTAAATTTATAAATAGTTTAACAAATTGAAGTTTCTAGAAATTGTCTATATCGATTTATACAGACGGTTTACCCTTAATGTATATGTTGTTTTAGTAAGACTAGCCTAGATAAGGCTTTATGGTCATCATCATATCATTTTTACTGTTAATTATATTATCAGTCTTCATCAGATTTCCAAATGAGAGCACTTCGAATTATGTATGGTGTGATTTTTAGAGATAGATTAAAGGTTAGTGTAATAAGAGATCGCTGTGGTGTAAAAGATGAGGTTGAGAGAACAATATAGACGAGGAATGTTAAGAAGGTTTGGACATGTATAAAGGATGGATGAAAGTAGAATGACTGGACAAATAAATAGAGAGAGAAAGTGAATAGTCCAGGTCAGAAGTACCAAGAATAAACGAGCGTGTATGAAAGAACTAATGTGAGTAAAGGAAGCAAGAGAGGTTATGCCAAGATCGTAACAAGTGGAGATCCATAGTCTCTGCCTGATGGGACGCAGGCGTGATGTATGTTTGTAATTTTAAATTTAAATAAATTCACACAACATCTCCTACATTAACTGACTTCGAAATAAACACAAATATCATCATCTAAATATTTGTCCTGAGTGGAGATCGAACTCACGACCTTGGCCTACAAGATAGGATCATTACCATCTGCACCATCAGATCAGTAATGGAGATGGTTTTATGCGGTTTACAACCAGTGCGGGTTAAATAAGTCCGGCGTAGAACACTTCAGAATAATTAAATCGGCAAGCCACGAAAGAGGACAAAATGGAGATCACCAAAATCTTTTAAAAGAAATCCTAAATCAAGACTTGTAATGGGTTGAGCAACACCAAACCAGCACCATATACATATTACTAGCATAGACAATATTACTAGCATTTTTACGCTTTTTTTATTGTACATGCAGGGTGGATGACCTTTTCAAGTTCCTGACCCACTGGGTGCCCGACCGGTACGGCCCGCTGGGTGACGTCACCGCTCAGGGCTACGAGCTTATCGATAGCGACACTGAGTGGGACGATGACGAAGCCAAGCCTGGCCACAAAGTAAGTACCAATAGGGGCTAGGAATCATATCGAAGATGCTTTTATAGCATCGTAAAAATATGAAGCACTAGATTCTATTATATTCATAATGTGGCCTTAATAACCTTACAGCATCATTAGAGTCATCTAACATATGTAAATAAGGGCTACCTTAAACTAGTCTGCCGGCACCAGACCGGTCTTAAAGCTAAATGTAATGCAGGTACATTACACAAGCCACTGCAAAGGAACCTGCAACAAAAACTGGTGGTGATTAAGATTCCATCAATAATAAATAGTTAGTGTTAATAGAACCTCTACCGGCGTCGGCGCTAACAAAACATTGACTTAAAAATATTTCTTTATTGATCTCTCTCTCATTTGTTCTCGGATATCTGTGACAGCAAAACACTTAAATGTTATTTAAACATTAATGTTGGATAATTGACTTGAATTTATGTGAAATCGTTAGTTCTTTGATACAAAAAATTTACAACTGCATACTTAAAATAAATTGTTATAATGTGTATTTAAAATCAATTTCAAAGAGGACTATGACATATATATATTTTTTTATTAAAAGTGGGGAACGGCCGGATTGAAGCGGGGTTATCGTGCCAGTGCGCGAGTGAAATGGCACTTCCCTCTATTAAAAGATCTTCTACCTTTCTCATTAGTTCACAGTTACATAACCAAATCTTGTCTAGGCTTTTATTTTGGAATGCATTTTAAAATAAATCACCTGTTGATTGTTTACGTATACAGATATTAGAATAATATGAATAAAAGTTACGTGTTTTACGTAACACGCAAACAAACCAATATAAATACGGCGCTATATAATTATAGTTAACACTTCCGTTTTACATGTGGTGTTTGCCAAACATCCAAACAGTAATGTTAGTACAACCAGGTTACGCTAAGATTCACTATCTCTCCCATCAGTCAAGATAACAGATACCCACTAGTCTTATTTATGAGAGTTTGCCTCTAATTAGTGTTTCTAATTGATAATATTGTGTATTAAGTAGACGCGCGCGAACGAGGTTTTAATACATTTTTTTTATTTTAGGGTGATCGAACTGGCAGCACTGGAGATGTGTCTGACATTACCAGGGAGTCATGGGAGGTAAGAGTTATTTTAAGCAGTTTGCTCTTTTATACTTACATTTGTTAATTATCTATTACTAACACGTTCGAAGTTACTAACAGCTTTTTAACACACCTCTTATCGACGACGGTAATGCATTTCACATCCCACATTGTTACGGTTAGGGTTACCAGACCTCTGATTTTAGAATCAGGAGACTTAAAAAGTACAGGTGCAATGACATAAACAATCGGCAAATATTTGTTTGGTGATAACAGTTTATTTCATATTTATAGATCTGGCAACCCTATCTACAGTACACATTGGACAATATTTCTATTAAAAATCTAAATTGCACTATGAATAGACGGTTTGAATTCGTTAGCACGTCACGGTTTGACGTCACGCGTTAGTACCCGGCGTAAACAGTTTGATTAAATGCTCCATGTAGGGGATTAAACACATAATACCGGTTGTAACTCAGCCAATATATGAGAAAGGCTTCTCATATTATCGTAATTCTTTGAACACTCGGTTACCCATATATGCAGCAGATAAAAATGCAGCATTTCGGTTGTTGTTCTCGTAATTTATCAATGCGGTAAAGCCGATCGATCGGTATCCAGTAGAGAAGGAATGAATAATAATTTAATACGTGCATTTTGCTGCACTCGCTGGAAAATTACAGAAGCTACCTCTAATCGTTAGCCTCATTTTAAGTGTGACAAACAGTTATTCGTTTCCTTAACATTAGTCGTGTATTCGTCGATTCTTTGATATTCTTTGAGATCTACATGTACATTTTATACTTTAAATATACTTTATAACATAAAGAAGAATTAAAATACATGCATTTAATTAATGTATTAAACACCAGATACGTTTATTACTATACATAACAAAACACTACAACACATTAATATAAAAATAATAATATTCAAAAGCGGATAAAAGAAAACACGATTGCATCGAATCAAATTGAATGGTTGATTGCGATGTATCGATACTAATGGTGGTGTGCGTGCGCGCAGCTGCTGAAGGCGCCCTACGTGAAAATATACTCGATAATGAAGAGCCAAGCTGAGGCGCTCGGCGACTCGCTGGGCGAAGAACCGCAGCCGGAGGTACAGACTCGCGGCTTGCGAGGGCCGAACGCAATTCGACCATAGTGCTACACTCACTTATGTACTTAACATAAGGTTCAAATTACTGAGGTGTATAAAAAGGTTAAGAAAGATTATGAAAAAAAAACTTTCATAAAGTTTTCTTTTAATATCCTATTTGAATGTTACACCGTTGGTAATTTAATTTTCTTATCGCTATAATTGGCAAATAAATGTCTAATAAATTGGTCGTAAGTTTTAAATAACCAATCGACCAAATAGTTTTTATGGTTTAGTGAATTCGATTGTCGTGGACAAGTAAAGAGTTTGTTTAAGATTTGGTGGTATTTTAAAGTAAACGTTGCCTGCAAATGGTATCCAGTTGCGTTCAGTCCGCTCGTATATGATTGTAGCCCGAGTGTAATGCACCCTTAGTGAGATGCAAGTCACAACCCTTAGATCTGTGTTTTAGGATATCTTTGTTACTGCCGGTATTCACAATCTCTTATAGTGGTTGTTCTTCTTATTATTTTGTTACTGCAGGACCAATTCGATATTAGGTAAAATTTCGCTTCCTAAATCTGTCAATTCCATCTAGTCATGTCTTCCTAGTTTTTGCTGTTTCTTGTTGGAATATAATTGAAGAATTGAAATTTATATAATAATAATTCAACTCAGCTATATTTCAACAGATCGCTTCTGCACTTAGTTATTCCAAATCAATGTCTTGTCTATGTAAATATATGTTATTAAGTTAAAATATGTTGGATCGATTAGATAATATAAGTAAGAATCCTTGTTAGTGTGTTATTGAATGAATTAGCAAAAAAGTTGTGTGAGCTCGATGACAAACAGTAGAAACACAATGGGCCCGTAACAATGGCGGCGCCCCCGCCACAGCCAGCGCAGGCGCAGTGGCTCCGGCGTAATCATCTTGTTGACAGACACCGGTTGCGCAACTTGGCCCGATAACACCCTACAACTACTTAGTTGTTTCTGCACTCCTAGCATATAGTTACAAAAAATAATGCGTCATTTTAAATGTTATGTTGTAGATATTAGGTACCGATTATTGTAGAAGCATCTAGATAAAATTCTTATAGATATTATAAATTCAAAATATTTCATGTGTACAACCACCCACGGTTCAATTGATCGTCGTATGTTTTTGCAAAGAAATAGTTCAGTAACCGGTTAGTGGTAAAGGCTATTTCTTAATACGGAAACACCCTCTTTTTTGTTTTGAGTCTATCTTAAAATATATGCTAGAGTTAGACTGTAATATATTTTCTCACGTTCAAGCGTTTACTTATAATAAAAGTAATATACCGTCAATCTTGAGAACGTTTGCCGAATGATAACCGTAACTCGGAACAAAAGATTAAAGTTTATAAATAAACTGTGATTGCAAGTCATTAAGAGTTCGTTTATGATGCAGTATTGATTTAAGTGAAATACCTTTAGTTACGTGAGCAAATACCGTGTGTAGAAAGCTAATGTCACAAAATACGAACATTATCTAATATAGTATCTATTGATAATAAATAAGTATTAATACTTTGCCGATCGAAAGAACCACAATATTTCCACGAGAATAAATTAATTCCCACGCAAATTTATGCGGCACCGGCTTTGTATAGGAAA
Source organism: Heortia vitessoides (assembly GCA_020976665.1). Taxonomy (NCBI): domain Eukaryota; kingdom Metazoa; phylum Arthropoda; class Insecta; order Lepidoptera; family Crambidae; genus Heortia; species Heortia vitessoides. The sequence goes on along the minus strand of JACJUM010000875.1, from coordinate 12,876,065 downwards.
ATTCCATCATTCCTGTCTTAATAATTAATTTTAAAGAAAGACGGTTTCTTATTATATTTAATTAATAAGGTCAGTTCAGTCAAGGACCTTTTTTGAGTTAACTTGTGTATAATATGATAATTCTGATTCAAAACAAGTCCCGCATTGTTTTGTCTGTGCGTATATTGAGGATTATAATTGTGATTTTATTGCATCTTATACGTTTGCAATATATAATTCATTACCAGCCATGACTGGATGTTTAATAAGAGGCCAATACTAATAATCTCTACTGTATATTTGACAATAAGTGATATTTAATTACTTGGGAAATTACACCGTTTGAATTAAAATTACACCTCATTTATTGCCTTAACTTGGTACTGTAATGTAGGTAAGCGCAAAATATTGCGCGAATGTTGCAATCCTTTCACAATTTTAGCGCAATTTGTAATTAAATATTTGTTTCATTTGTATCAAGTCGTTATTTATGCCATTTACAAAAAACTAAAATCATTAAACAATCGCTGTTGTATATAAAACTCAAAAATACAAAAGACATTTAATAAAAAAGGTTACATATTGACATAACATGCTTCTTTATGTCAACGCGACACAATTTTGCAAGGTTATATTATAATAACGTCAAGACGGAAATAACAATTTAGCCTAAATCTACAGTTGTTTAAATACGGTGAGTTAATTGTTTTTTGATGAATCTAATGTCTATTTATATCTGTATATGATATATATTTATATCTCTCTTGATAAATATGTTTACAATTCGTAATATAGATTATAAACAAGAGATTTAATCTGTGCTGATATTACAAAGCCTAAAAGTTTGTTTTGGTGTACTTTTACAGTCCATTTATCGAGACAGGCTTTAACATTTTGATAGCTGAACGGTGGATGCAGATGTACGCCGCAAATGTACGCCGGGGCATGTCGGGAGTATATCATTAGTAGCTTTTGGTAAAATAATATAGAAGTGCATAATATTATGAAACTTGTACCAAGTGATCGTGTGCATAATTGCAGCGCCTCCTTACGCGCGGTACAAACTAACGCCTGAGAGAAACTCGACACTGAGGTGTCGATGAGGCGTGCATTCATTGAAGTCATGTGCTGTTCGTTCTAGAAAGAACAACTGGTACGGACAATTGCACTTATTCAAGACAATTATTCAATACAAATCAGTTTTTGTAATTAGGGAATGTTTAAACTTTGTAAAGCTAATTTAGAAACGGACGTTACGGACCATGAGGTTTATTGTAAATAGGTATAGCACAGCAAAACGCGACGGAATTCATTAATAAAATATATAACGTCAGTGTAATTTAAAATCGCGTGTGTAGCAGTTTTCAATCATTATCATCATCATCATATCAGCCATTGAAAGACCACTACTGGACATAGGGCTCCCGAAGAAACGGGAAGTTTGCCTATAATTGCCGCGATAGTCAAGCGGGAATGCTGCTGCCCGCCGCCCGCCTTGCGCATTTGAGCTATACTGTTTCGGATGGACATACCGCCATTTTTTACCGGGCTACTGGCTCTGGTACCTAAGTTGCCTCTTATGACACCTAGTACAGGGAAGGTACTATTTTACTCTGCCGGTACCTCACGGCAATTCAATAAAGTTCTAAATACAATTGCTAAAGCTGGATATAGGACCTTATTGATTATTCAGACAGCTACATACGTACTTTTGAACTATCCCTTACGTTGTAATTTTTCTTCGACCTATTATCGTACCAATTCCACATAATTTTATTATTTATGAAAAGGACTAGTTACTTAATCATATTTAAAATCTTTAATCACAACGGCCATGGAAAAACTATATTGTTGTGATAACGACAATTTAGCGTATCAATTTGGCTCGTGCCCTATTAAGTTTAGTATGGCGGACAGGTTAACGAGGCTTATTATCCAGTATGGCATAATTTACTAGTAGAACTTGACTGATGTTTCCGCTGGACTTAATAATTGCAGCCCTGGAGTTTGAAATTCGCTTTACGTTTCACAGATGTTCTCTGTGGAGACTGTATGGGGTCTACCTCATGTTGGTATGATTATTTACATGCATTTTACTACTATAATTCGTTTGCACATGCTGGAATTATAATTATATTCCATCCACATAGTTTACAAGGCCGTCACGTAACTTTGTTCAGTCTTCGTCCTAGCCTGTCTATATTCACCATCAGTTAAATGTACTTGTGAATCAGTTCATCATAGACTTACAGTCTAGATAGAGATTCTTGTTCCTAGTGTTGTGTTGTGGCAAACCGCGGATATCTGGAGCATGAAAGACGTTAGATTCGTCAAGCAAGTGACCCGTTTTAACGCTATATTTAGTAATAGGCCTTCGTGACAACAGACACATCTTATTACTATCTGTCATGTCTGTTTGTCACACTTTGGCACCTAATTAACATCATCATCACCATAGCAGCCTTATATCATATAGCCACTGCTGGACATAGGGTTCCCCAAGAAAGGGGGGATTTTGTCCATAATTGCCGCGCTGAACAGGCGTGGTTGCAATCGTAGAAAGCAGTTTCGCGACAGAAATGCTGCTGCTCATTCCCGCCCTGTTGCACTTATGCTATGCTGTTTTTGGCGGATATAACGCCATCTATCGTCGTATCTATCATCGGTTCTAGTACCTAAATCACCTCTAGCATCTCTAACATCAGGTACAGAGGGAGATACTATTCTACTCTGCCGGTAACCCACGGCATTCACGACTAAACGTATGAATAGATCTTGATTACATTTGGTATGTGGATAGCTTAAACCTTAGGGAAGGACATAGGCTACTTTTGATAACGGAAAGTTAACAACGATTTTAAGTGAAACTGCGTGAGTAATTTCGCGGCTAGAAAGCTAGTCTATACTATCTCTAATAAAATGTGTGTATTAGATGTATTGCATTGATGATTGTGTAATAAAATATTTGGTATTAAATTAAACTAAATATCACACTCAAAATTTCTAAATAATAATTATATATTCACACAACAGCTCAGACATTGATTTGACTCAGAGATAAGTCGCTTAAAACACTTACATTACGGACGTCAGACAACAATGGAATCACAAATATAATACTTAAATACACATAATCATCACCCTGACACCGTACAAACACAAATATTGTCATATAAATATTTGTCCTAGGTGGCGATTGAACCCACGACCTTTGGTGTACAAATTAGGATCACTACAATCTGGGCCATCGGTCCCGTTATTAAACGATTTAATAGTAAAGAATTGTAGGTAATTTAAATAATTGTGGGTACTTCACCTGAGAAGTTCCATAATGCCCGCGGCTCAAGTAACATTACATCACTAGATGCTTAAATAGTTTCGCTTGGGGTCAACAGGTTTAACTTAGAATTGAAAAGTGTTCACCTTGTTCCTATTTGTGGGATTATTCTGTTGTATATTTGTTCGGAAATTTTCATAATTACGAAATCTAAAATCGAAAATGTTAATGCTTCCGATGTTTATTAACAATTTGTTATGTATAGAACATAGTGGTTTTGAATGTTTTTATGAAGGTTAAATATTTTAATTTGTATAAAATTACATTTAAATTATACCCCGGTTTCACTCGACGCGACTTGAATTTATTTCTTATTGGTTTTGTTCGGCTATTACGGGTCATATGTCTTGTTAATCAGACTATAACAACAACAATTGTATCTATCAAATGCTAAAATAACTTCATTGCAATGCCTGATTTGTTAACTCTATTCATATTAAATATAGGCATATCGCCATAGATGAAGCCTCCAGCAACTCAAAACTGCAATTTTATGTAGGTCTAAATTACGTCCAAATTTCCGAATAAATGTCTATGTTCCTAGATTTGTGGGATATGTAATGTCTTAATTTAGAAGTGCGATATCCAATGTAGCTTAAGAAATTAATTCGTGTAAAAAAAGCATTGAAATTGTACTTACCAATTCTTTGTTTCGAACTATGTACGGTTTTACGGTTTCACTCGACAATAAAGTTCTGACTTCTTTTTCTTTTCACGGCCCCTGTGGATCATCAGTCATGGTAAATTTAAATGCAAATTAGAGCGTTCAAATAACTTCTGAGTTTCATTAAATAAAAGTACATGGTAGTGATGTTATCTTGTATGCCAAAGATCGTGGGCATCCCCACACAAATATTTATTTGATGATATTTGTGTTCGTTCTGCGTCTGGGTGTAGAATATATGTTTTGAAATATTTTATTTGTGATTCCTCTTTAGTCTAATATCTGTAACACAAGTAATTTGATTTAATAAATATATATCAAATGTAGTCGAAGAAACTAATACTAGGTTATAATCGTTATGACACTTTGAGATTAACTTCCGTAGTGATTTGTACTGTGTTGTTGCTATGTGAAGAAGGGCGAGCCCCGCCCTCGAGTCGATCCAAGATGGAAGAGTTGGGTAAATATTGTTCATAGTCGGCCGGTTTATTTATGGACGACTAACTTTGCCCGTAATTGGACGAGATAATTGCCATTTTACTAAACATTATATTATTAGAAAACGAGACTCGATGCGACAGTGATAATCCGATCCAGACTATCCTTCGTTTTTTCGTTTTTATATGTATACTACCAGCCCTGCAGTTTAATCGCGTAGTTCCCGTTTCTGTTAGAACATAGTGATAAAATATAGCTTATATTATTTTCTCATGATGTAGTTTTATCTTAGTGGAGAAATTTATTAAATCGGTTTTGGAGTTTTGAGATTAGTCGCTACAAACGTACAAAAATAGAATATTATATACATTATGTCGGGCCCGATAGCAGAAATGGTAGTGTTCCTAATTACACGCCAATGGTCTTGGGTTCGATATTAACCTAGGAGAAACATTTATATGGTGAATATTTGTTTTTGTTCTGTGTCTGGGTGTAATATATGTATTTCAGTATAATATTTGAAATTCCTATGCTGTTTGATGTCCAAAACACAAGTGCTTTAAGCTGCTTATATCGGAGTCAGGTCAATCTGTGATATGTTGAGTGAATTTATTATCTATTTTTTGCTTTATTCTTGTCATTTGAAATAATACTCTTACCATTATTTTAACCACTGGACATCCACTAACCTGTATCGAGTCCTTTTCAAAAAATGGCCTAATATTTTCAACTACTATTAAATGTCATTAAATATATCTAAAGTGACCAGATCATGGTCTCCGGAAACAATACGATAAAAGATATCACCGACAAGTAGATACAACAAATACACATTCCAAAATTATAATTGCCACTCACATGGACAGCGTAGCGATGCGCTTATCACTCTTGATTAAGATTACGAGGCGCGAAATTAATGTTATTGGGATTATTCATAGCACATATCGCGTTACAATTCAATTGCGCCAGTTGCTTATATTTTTACGTCTGTTATCTCGTTAACAGATCCGTCCTCTCTGCCGCTTGAACAATTATTTTGCATCTCTGCGTGTCATGGGGCGTATCAATTAAACTTTGCGGGCTTAACGTCTTAACTCTTAATCGGTCTGGAATAGATGTTGGTCGGAGTAATTGTGCGCGGCTGGAGCGGGCGTTGGTCTGCGACTGATTTATACACGAGTCTGCCCAATGTGGTTGGAGAGCTAGTCGCGCCTTAGACTTCGTACCCATCTATACACGCTCCAAAGCTGCTCGCACAAGTAATTTCTCATTGTCAAATTATTCATTCATAAATCTATTCAACTCACAAATTGTGTTTTTCTAACGTCGAAATTATTATAGAGTCGGTGCATCTGTTATTCGCATTCTGTCTCTGCCAGCTCCATTTATAAACTTGATAATGTACACGGCTTTGAATTAATATTCATAATCGACATCATGTTACATTTTGCTTGACCGCCACCATCTTTACATCCTAAGAAGTCATTCGTTTATCGAACACTAAATAATAATAAAACTAAATTTATTTCCAAAAACGACATTGAATACGAGTACAAATAAGACATAACTAACGGAGCCTGCAGGAAGCGTAAAGCTTGTATCGCTAAAAATTAAAGAAGTTATTTAATTATTATAATGCTGAAAATAATATTAAAAAGCAGTTGAATCACAGGCATTCTTCTCCATCACAAACATTTAGGTAACGAGATATGTAAATTCCTAATACGTGTCGCAAAAATAAATTGGTAAAATGTTATTGTGTTCATAACGTTAAGGTTCTTTCGCTTATTATAATCGAGTAGTAAAGCCGGATATACGTCAGCCACCTTGACGCGCGGGTCAACCGGTGCGCCGCACATTGGCATTACGTCCAATGCCATCGATCCTCGAATTGTTACATTACCCGTGAAATACACCATAGAGGACAAATTATATACATACTACTCCTAGTCGCGGATGAGCTTCGTCGGACGCTCAATTTTAATCCGAACGATTAATAAGAGATAGTGCATCTACGGATATGGGATACTACGTGATCGCGAGAATTGGCTTGTACTAAATTGGTGTTCGCACGTATAGCCGGGCCGCAGCGTGCTGCAGTTGCAGGCAGACGGTCGCGCGAGCGGGGACGCGGGAGTCGCGTGTAGCCTTTCTTTTCGCCTCTAGTACCAACGCGACGTCGCTCCGCCGTGCTCGCTTCGCGCACCTAATTCCAAACTACAGTCCGAGTCAGTAAATCGTGAACGCGCGACCAGCAAGTGTCCACAACACCGGCCTCACCTTGGCACGCAGCACCGAAAACAAACCATTCTTGTTTATAAGCAAACGCGGCCAACAGTATCGTTCAGTGTTTGATTACGAAACTCCGTAATCGCGTGGGTGATTTCTAAATTGAGCTCCGGCAATTGTGATGTGGCCGGCGTGTTTTTGTGATTCACGCTGAGAATACCTGTGTTAATTAACGCTTATGAACATCGCATAAATGCAGACTATGAAATGGATAGAGATGGTGCGGCTCGGCCCGACGACGGAGGACAGGTCTACCACTTTCGACAACGATAAGGTGAGCGTGTCACGGTACCGTTAGCGTTCCACTGCGCGGTTCACAGGCCTGTTTGGATTCTTGATATCAATTAATGAATCAATACGGCTGATACACCGGAAGACGTGCGAGAGTTCGTAAATAGCGCACGTGAGATTTACGCGGTTCCACTATTATAAACAGATTAGCAGCTGACGCGACGAAATCTGTCTCATGTATTTATTAAGCTTAATATATCATATTGTGCAAGAAGGTTCGCTTAAGTTGGTTATTAGACCTTTGCCAGCTGATTATTGACGGCTTTGACATTGAACCCAACTCGTTATCTGCTGAGTCGTATAAAACTAACTAAATAAGAATGGCGCAAAGTTTTGCGCGTTTGTATGTGCTGTTTTTATAAAACAAAACGTGCGCCGATTGTAGATCTTTAATAACGCTACAAAAAACAGTAAACGAATTCTTCGTTAGGTTTTTTGTATAATTTACTGAACACCACAATGCTTATTTTAAAGGCAATGATATCACGTAACGAAAATGTGATTGAAGTCTCGTCTAGTATATAAAACAATGACGACACTGTTTATACTTCTCAGAAATAATCTTGCTTCTCTTTTTCTTGTCTAAATCTTTAAAAAAAATCAGACGATTAATATACAGCCATGTTTAGTGACCTTACCGCTATAATCCTCCTGAATAGGAAGACTCGCTAGGGCGACCCAGAAGGCTGTTATCAATGCGCATAAATTGACCCTACCATTGGCCCTAATGAATAAGTAACACCATGGCACAGTGGTGAGCTGCGGATCACACACTTCTCTATAAATAGAGAGAGAGGCGAACGACCGTCGGAGCCAGCCTAACTCAAGGTCCAGCCTCGGACCAAGTAGGGGCAACGATAGACAAAACAGTCAGCTATTGTATAATAATAGTGATTCTATAAATCTTACTGGGGGAAAACGTGTAGTGTCCAGTAGGTGCTTCGATATGTCAGGTGAATGAGAGTAAGCACACCATAGTGTGCAATAGTATAGTATAAGGCAATCCGTTAGTCGTTTGATAATAATTATAAAACAAGAGGTTAGCTAGTAATCCGCCTTAGCGTAGATCAAATCGCAAAGATCTCGAACTGATAAATCAAATTATAACTCAGAAATTAAATCTTACAACTAGGGCGATTTACAGTTGTAACAAGGTAAAGCTTTCAAAAGTTTTTTTATTGTTATATCTTTATAGAACCATTACGTGTCACAGTGGTTTTGAGAATTATAGTTTGTATCTCAATTTATAGTTGCAATACTTTTTTCATGACAAACGGCGCGACCACGCTAAAAGCGCGGTCGCGGCTGCGAGGCACGCAGGGCGCATACGGGCATCGGACCTCTCATCTATGAGAGGCCCCGCCCTCTTTTTCGGTGGCGCTGGAATTGACGTCTGAGTAGTCCAGCAATAGGTTCGTCCGAAAAAAAAAATAGATTTATGTACGGTTCAGGCAGGACGTTTGTCGGGTCAGATAGTTGGGTAGTTTCTGGTGGAATTCGAATTCTCGAGATTCAAAGATAAAGAACATGTCATGTCCCTCGATGCGTTAATCTGTGTGTATTTTAACGATAAAACAAATACTACCAAACGGATTTTAATATAGTTTTCACTAATGAACGGAGCGATCAATTAGGAAGGATTATGTGTGTATATTGGCTGTAATTTGGCTGACAAGATGGTTGTTAATCGTGCTGGATTAAAATCGAATCGAAGCGAGGGCATGTCTGTAGTTTGCGGATAATTATAAAACTGGAATTCTGCATTATCTCATACAAAGCTACAATGATTTAAATGTCATGGATGTGAATTTTGAATTTTAACATCAAGATTTTTTATCACACTTGTAAAGTGGCTTAAGCTCCGTGAAAATATGACATGCACAGAATTGCTTTCGCGTTTCTGACATCGTTGGATATGAGATCGAATGATGTTTTTAATTACTGTGATTAGTTATTATTATTATTGATTTAGTTCTGTTGATTAATATCACTACATCTATAGTTTATTTAGTTCGTTTTTAGTATCTGTTTAATTCAATTTGCATCTTTGTAAACAATTTTTATCATTATTTATATCGCAGAAGCGAACGAATATTGTAATACGACCATAATCGACGCCTAGGACTATGTTCAATTTTATGTAATGTGAACGAATAAAATGTCTATGACATCACTAAAATTATTAAGTTACACTTAATTTGGGTGACATTGTACTATCGGGGTAAAGTTAAACTGTATTTTAGTAGAAAATAAAACTGAATCTGATTGATCATTTTTATTCATTCTTCTTCATTGTATTCATTAATTGATATGTCAACGATGTTTATTTTAGTAAGATCAAAATTACCCATTCGTTAAAGATATATCGAGAAAACCTCTTTCACTTTAAAAACTCTGCTCGAATGTCGCGATATTCGTTGTTAATCGATGGACAAGTCAGTTCCTAATGTCCGAGTGTTGTACTTGTTTCCTTTACGTAATAATCATGATGACAGATCATTTGAGACTATGACTGATTCTTTATACCATCCCAATATCTGAGGTGTAAAGCCAATAGTCTAGAAACAGGAAAATTGGCGCTGAGTCCTCGAGTTGCGGAATCACACCTAAGCTATATCTGTCTAATTATCATCCCAAAATTGTAAAAGGCGTACTTGACCAGTTTCAATTAAAGTAAAGATAATTTGAAATGTAACTTGTACAATCTTACGTACATTGCGGGGAGGCGGTTCAGCTTCTTATCAAACAACGTCTATTGAAGCTCGTCCGAAGTTTCTGACGCTGCCTGCTATCTGATAACGACATCCAATAGCTTTGTGACTGAACACCGACGTTGGTGATTGTCGCTGATTAGACCCACTTACTGTTTTTTAGCGATAATTATTATTATTAATATGTTGCCTTCGGATAAATTTTCTTATATAATATTTATTTTGACAATATTGTTATTATTTCAGTACCGCGAGCACGGAGACCTACAGGCTTGAAATACAGGGTATCATCCTAGCTTAGGCCCCAGCCCACCCTCATGCTTTATAATGATGGTAGAAATAAATTATTATTATTTATAGAGTTGCATATTCGAGTTTCGATAAAATTATATCACACACTGAATATGTTCTCTATATGATGATTAATACCTTACCCTGTTGTATATTGGTTATGAAGGATTAATTTATGGTTTAAACATTTTTTTGACTTATCGAGGGGTTTTATTGGCTTTTGACTCGTAAATTATTTAATAATCCGACGATTGCTCTGCTTATATGATTATTGACATTGCATTAAGATAATACTGATATTTAACGATAAATACATAAAACGAAATTTCCTTTAATCCTAACCTGGTGTGACTTGCCAGTCTTTAGTGCGCTGCTCAGACGTTGTCACATGAAACCGGCTGTAGTTCGCAAACTACAAAATGGTGGTCATCGGGAATTTTGTGAAATAATCGTAAATAAATAAGCAACCATGGTTCTACTCGGGATTCAACCTTAGATACGTCCTCGCATTCCATCGATCGAGGTGTTAGCGACGCTACTAAAAAATCATTACGACGAGAAAATCAATAGAAATTACGCGCGATAATAAAACCATAGAGCGATTCGAAAATCCAGTCTCCAGAAGTCCAGATCCAGAAGATCTCACCTATTCCCTAAAATGTTCCGGTTTTTAAGAAGCGTACTGAGCCGGATTGTAGACAAAATAAGAAATGCGGAGTTGTTTGTGTTTAACGTGGCGATGAGACGCCGCGGGACCATACACTCTATCTGTGGCAAGGACACGCTACGTCCTAAGAGCAGGACTGGTACGTTGGCGCGCCGGCGGGGGACCATCCACTCTATATGTGAGGTGAGATGGCCGTCAAATTTCAAGAATTAATTTAAAATTTGTAAATATAGATACTTATGTCTATAATATAAATTTTAATAATCGTATCGGGCTGGCGCGATCGCGGTGTGAGTTACTTAGTTTTCCTTTTTGTTAAGTTTAAAGTTCAAATTATATATTAGGGTTAAAACTCGAAACATAATTGACTAGTTTTATCACATTTAGATAAATTAAACGAAGGTGATTTTCTAAACTTAACACTCCCAAATCTCATAACAAAGCTACTCTTTTAAATTTTAAATGTGTAAGTATAGGTTGTTCTGTAGCGCGGTCTATAAATTCCATTCTATAAAGTTAATTTAAATTACAATTTGGTTTACAATAAAGTAGTTTGTTTATGGATCAGCTAAGAACCATTTGGAAAAATTTGCAATTTAATGTACTAGAATATCCACATAATTATATACATACAGATAAATTGATACATCTTGTTCTAAATGACCGCCTACCAATTGATTACAAAATAATGTGTCACCAGTAAATTCCGCTCTTAATTGATTTTCTCACAGTCTCTAGATATTTAAGCAATTAACGATAGTTTAATATCTCTTTATATATCATTTTTATTGACCTTATATATCTAATATTAGAATAGCAGCACTCAAAAATTATGTGTATGTTAAACCGATGTTGATTGTAATCTAATCAGTTATCTAACAAAAAATGACGTTTGGATATCATTAAAAAAACTGATAGATGTGGTTTGTAATTTTTGAATATTAGAATTAAAGATGGCGTAATAATACCTAATAGTAATTATGTACCGTTCGCACGTAAATAAGTATCTCAAACTTAATAAAGCATATACAATGAACACAGAACAGTTTAATTCTAACAGATATCAAGGAGATGCAAATTGAAGTTAACAGAATCGACTCTAAGTGCCCTCTGTATGTCTATACGCAGTAATTGGCGTGCTAGTACTTATAGCTGACGTAGTGCACACAGCACTGCACCCTGGATGTTGAATGTGAACTGTAGTGAATGCTCACATCGTTAGACAACCATGTTGTTCATAGCACTCATCCATATATGTCAACATTGTTTCAACAGCAGCCACGCTCTTCAGAATCAACGATTACATAATCCTATTAATATTTATATTTGAAAGCGTTTCGAACGGTTAGAACAGCCTACAATAGTTAGTAATAATTTATTATTTATTGTAAACTAATAAAACAACACAAATTCATCGCGAAAAACATGGAATATTACAAAAAAATAGACGCTTCGAAACTAGCACTAGAAAAATCAAAATCGTATACTACTAGAAAAAAAAAGATCTTGTTATAGATGAACCTAATGTCTTAAACAGTACTCTATTAACCGTAATGTGTGTGGTGAATGTCAACCAACAATTTTTAAAAAGGAAAAATGTGTCGATTTATTTCTAAACTTTTTTGGGCACGGTTATAGCAATTACTTGCCAAAAGTTTATATATTGAGCAAATTATATTTTACCTCACAGTTGCTTAACGCAATCAACAGTCAAGTTCAACGACTTAACGTTGATTTTAAAGCATGCAACTTTGTTGTTTCGTATACTGGATACCATTGTACCGTTGATTCTAAACGAGTGCGCCGTGCGCGCCACCACATCGCCACTACATTTCTCAGTTATTAAAATATCTTCGTTTTCATCCACCTTTTTATTGGCATGATATTGAATTTTAACAATTTTTTATGTAACTGAAATATTTTCCCCGCTGTGCATGAAATAGAATTCTGCAAATAGCTTTAATATTCCGTCAATAAATTTTATTTCAATTTAAAGAGTAAAAATTCGCTGTATGATATTAATTGGACAGTAACCCGGCCCGGCCACTCACGAACATAACTCTAAAAGTCAAATCATAACAATGCCCATTAACTTGGTTTGCAGTGCGTCATTTATTTTTATTGTTTTATTTTTAAACGATAAGGCCTAATAATGATATGGTAAAATTGGTTACACTTACTCAAGTGAATGGTGATAATACGTAATTCATTTAATATAACAGCAATTATATTTAAAATTTGTTACTATATCTACTTGTGTTTTGTCAATGACATGCAACTAATTAAACAGAAAATTTGTAGATACCAAATTTATCATGAGCAATTTCTTGATATTGGTTGTTTGTTTTTCAAAAACGTTATCTAATTTCAAAACCAAAAGTATGTACCACGGCGGTTATATGTGAGTTTATTATTAGTTAATAATTATATCTTTCATTGGTTTGCAGCCGAATTTTCGACTTTAGATATTCTATTATTATAATAGAGTCTATTCAGATTTAGTTCGTTAATAATTATTGCTCAGTTACAGTACTTTAATCTGCATCATATTCATTCCGGTCCACGTCTATACTTCATATGGATGTCGCCTATGACGAAGAATTTTGTAAGCATGAGGCAACTCTCCCATTTCCCAATAAGCGCTGGATCACTAAGGTTTTTATAAGATAAGCTCGTATGAAATACAAAACAGATAGAGACTTGTGTGTAAGCTCTTAGAATCGGAGCCGACTCACATTCTAAGAGCCAGCGCACTTTGATGTCTATTGTATGTGTATGTATTAAAATTTGTCTATCTCTGTGTAGGTGTTGTCGATGAGCGATGAGTTGCGGCGCGCGCTGTACTCGTCGGGCGCCTCCATCGACATGGAGTTTTCGCCGCCTGACCTCATAGGCACCTCCGAGATATTCACCATGGAACACAGGTAAAGTTTATCTAGAATTAAAACCTTTTTTTGGGTATCGTAGTCCATTTATTAATGCTGGCTGGCTATAGACAAAAACATCAAGCCTGTGAATACTAGCGGAGCATAATTGTTTGTATTGCTGTTATTGGGATTAATGTCATGAACATTTCTGTTAGTTCCGTGCTTAGTTGTTCAGTATTATATTTGTAATTCCTCTCTTGTCTGATATCCGTAACACAAGTGTTTAATCTACTTATCTCTGTGTCAGGTTAACGTATAGGATATTGTGTGAATTTATTATTATTACTTATAACTTAACCACTTGGTTGACGAGAAAGTCAAGCCATACTAACGCATCGCCGGATATGTGAACTAAAGATATTATATTACCTGGTCATATCACTGTCTCACCTTTCAAACAAAATAATTTGAGCACTGTTTATTGGTAGAAATAGTGAGAATGACCTCATTAGAGTCTAGTCTAAAAAATATGTGTCACGGTGTTTGTACGGGATTAATTTCTAAACTATTGACCCAATTTAATTGTTTATTTTTTGCTTATTAAATACGGTTTGATTCAACTTATAAGATATGGTTTAGTTTACGTCTCATATATAGTCGCTATATTTTTTGATAATTTACGATTATTGAGTTAGCTAGGATAAGATCTGTCGGGTCAGCTAGTACACACTCAATTCTATTAATGATAAGGACCCTTAAGTATATTTATTATTCTGTTTTTTCTCAAGTAACGTATATTGAACCTAAGTATTTAGTACTGAGAGAAGGTTATCGTGTATTTATTATTTTTTATGCTTACAATCGATTCAAACGGTACTATAGATAAATCAATGAAGCTATAATCAACACGATAATCATTATTATCTATGAATGAAGAATGCATTTTGCGAAATAGCTGATAGTATCATCTCTAAATTAGATATTTGTTTGAAATCAGTCGAGGAATTAAGAGATAAGATCGCTAATCGCGGCCGTCGGCATCAAGGCAGATACGATGTGTCGCTTCTAAAATCTGAATTCGGTCAAATAATTTATTTTCAGACCAAAACGTCCCAAAGTTATTGGGCTATTAATATTTTGACTATTGTTTTATTTGGGGGGGAGTTAAAAACAATGTTTTGCTTTTTGTTTATAATAATAAGAAGTGAATTGACAGGCCCGATGGCGCAGATGATAGTGATCATGTCTAATGCGCCAAAGGTCGTGGGTTCGATCCCCACCCAGAGCAAATATTTATATGATGATAATTATGTTTGTTCTGAGTCTGGTTGTTAAATATATGTATTTAGGTAGTATATTTTGATTCCTCTGTTCTTCTGATGTCTGTAACAGACCTGATGAGATGTTGTGGTATTTATTAACAAAACATACATAAATATATATATATATATATATACTTACATACCAGATTACTTGGTGAGCCCTATGTCCAGCAGTGGTCGTCTTATGGCTGATATGATGATGTTAATTGGACAAAGGCCTACCCAAGATAGATGGAGATTTGCCCATATTGCCGCGCTGAGCAGGTGTGATGGCAATCACAGAGCGCAAATTCGTGACGAGGATGCTGCTGCCCATCTTCTCCCTGTAGTATTTAAGCTGCGCTATTTAAGATGGATACACCTCCATATATCGGTGCCGATATCTTAATTACCTCTTACGATAACTGGTAGAGAGGAAGGTACTATTCTACTCCGCCGGTGCCTCACGGCTATAATCCTAACTAATATTATAAACACACAGTCGAAAGTTGTGAGCATGTATGTTTGTTACTTTTTCACGCCGAAACGGCTAAACAGATATAGGTGAAATTAGGCTTAAAGGTTATTGATAACCTGGAGTAACACAAAGGCTACTTTTTATCCAGGAAGCATTTTTCTTAAATCATTTACCATAGATCTGAATTTATATTTTCCTTTATGGAACCGGCACGACTTCTTGCATAGTTTAACTGTCAGTGTGCGACATTGAGAATTTTTCTCGGAATAACAAGTATTCATCAGGGATGCGATAGAGGCCACGCGGACAAAATTAGTGTTTAAATAATCAAAATTATAGATAAATGTGTTATTACTTGTTATCTCCTAAAACCATTTATCAACAATGGATCTTAGAACTAGAACTATTAGATATAAAATATTGAATTGAGACGTACGTTATCGATTCATGATCAAAATAATAGGTGTCATAGTGAAGTAGCCGTTTGTTCGCATCAAGGGGCTTCAGACGTCTCTCACAGTGTCGTGGTTAGATCATTGCCGGCATCTATAATGTCTGGCTCATTATTCACGTGCCTAACATACAGTGAAGGTCTGACTGGCTTAACTGGTCCTAAATGGGTGGTATTATTAATTAGGATACCAGTTCCCCCGCAACTCAAGCTGAGACTTCACTATTTTCATGAACTAAATGTTAACTATGGACTACGTATACAATCGCAACGCATATTCGTAGGTGTGTACGCATAAGCTGTCTTATTAAATTTACAACAACAGCGTTTAATTATTTTATTAGTTTTGTGCATTGAAAAATGCATACGTTTATATTAATGAAAATATTTACCAGAAATTACAAGGAACAGTGAAAATACTTGGTAATGTGGGTACCTTTAAATCACAAGGTTGGCAATGCTACTGATATCCTTGTGATATTACGAGCGTCTATATGATGCAGTGCCACTTACTATCACGCAGACTGCATGCTTGTATGTCGACCTGGTCTAATAAGTAAAATCAACTTGTCTTCGGGTTCAGACGGGACTAGAACCTGCATTTTTCCATTCCTGGTTGACCTTATTCAAAACGTCATTTTTTTTCTTGCAGTAAACTAGGTAAAATTTAATTTATTTTTATTTTTCGTTGGCAAATATTTACTTTAATCATGGTTTAAGATCAGTCAGACATTTCCTCATTTTATTAAAACAGATATATCTGGTTATATTTTCTCGTTGCAAACAAGATTACCACAGGATTTATATCTTATTTATTTAACTTTATTGCACAAAATGTTACAAAATGTACAAAAGGCGGACTTAATGCCAGATGGCATTATCTCCCAGTCAACCATTACATGAAACAGAAAAAAAAATATAGTGGTGCAGACAGTATATATACAAAATAGATAAACGATTTGTATAAATAAACGCAATAACTACATATGATATAAAAAAATCTATATAAAATAACGTACATCAGAAATAGGGTTATAGAGTTAGAGAAGTAGCATCAGTAAATAAAGTACAAAGACAGCGTTCCAGGGTAAATTTGTTTGGGGATTGCTTAATATTCAACGGAAGCTCATTCCAGAATCGTATAGCTGTCACTGTAAAAGAGTTTGTCAAAAAACTAGAGTGATGAGAAGGAGTTACGAGCGAGAGAGTATTAGAAGAACGAAGATTACGTTCGTGAGAGGAAGATAGGAATTGGATTCTGTCCTTTAAGTAAGTTGGTGCGTACGGATCAAAAAGTATTGAAAATAGTATGGTTAGAACTCGAATTTTGCGACGTTCACGAATAGGAAGCCAGCCGAGAAGAGAACGGTAATAGGAAATATGATCGTATTTACACAAACCAAAAATGAAACGAAGACAGTTGTTTAATAGACGATCCAATTTATTAAGGAGTTCTTGAGAGATATTAGTGCAGCACCGTCACCATAGTCAGTTATGGGTAAAACCAAGGATTGAATAAGAAGGGTTTTGGTATCTTATCAGCATATCCAATTTCCTGCACTAATTTGAAAGTGTACACTGCATTGACTCATGCTGTAATTGGACAGATTGTGATCAAGGTTACGCAACATTTGTGGGGAAATTCGTTTGTTAGGTCACAGGTCGGCTGACTGATTCTATAAATCTACCTCACCTGCAAAGAGAACGTCGACCGCAGAAAGGCGTACGGTGCGTGGCTGTTGTGTTGGGAGTACCCTAGCACCGCCCCGCGGTATTGCCCACGTACCCGTGCCCGTAAGAATATAAAACGGATATAAAATATAGCTATGTTACTTTTTGATAATGTAACGTTCCAATCATATATTTTTTAGATTGGCCTAGCAGTTTTAGACTCCGCTCTGATCCCGCGAGCCCTGCGTGGGCGACCGCAGCTAAACGCGCGGTCGTCGCAGGAGAATGCGGGCACAGGATCTCTCAGTCAAAAACGGCCTCGCCCTCTCGTTCGGTGGCGCTGGAATTGACGTTTACGACTAAGTTTATTTGTAACTTATTACCCTTTTGTTTTTGAAAATATAATATGGCCGTTGTTAATCTGCGGCTTCCTAACGGTGAAAGAATTAAAAAAATCGCATAAATCAGTTTGAGTTAAATTGTAACTAATTAATTTAAAAATGTCTTAAGTGCCACGTGTGTTTGTCTAAGCGTACATTGCCCGAAATATACACTTGCGCCACGAAAGAAAAGGAGCGACCTACGTACATAATAGCACGTGGCCAGACACGCCGCGAAAGATTGGCCCACACCTGCGCTTGGGCAATCTGGTATGCACAATATAATTTGCATGTGATCTATCCGGTAACCGCTCACCATCGTGACTAAAAGTGTCCAACGTTTTATTTTATATACATAAATGCAAACCGCATAGCATGTGCGCGTTTGTTTGCAGTTGAGGCCTGTGCTCTATATTTTAAAGTATGAAAAGCGGCTTTAATACCTGATAATTAATTGACACACTTCCTTAGTATGTATTCGTAAGTTAAATGGCTTCAATGGCACGAAGCTAGCCAGATGTGGCTAGCTTAGGGTACTATC
Organism: Heortia vitessoides; assembly: GCA_020976665.1. NCBI lineage: Eukaryota > Metazoa > Arthropoda > Insecta > Lepidoptera > Crambidae > Heortia > Heortia vitessoides. The sequence continues at coordinate 12,857,709 of JACJUM010000875.1, read as the reverse complement.
TCGAACAGGAATTTACAGAAGTTATTTATGGGTTTGGTTGTTGTTAAGAAAGGCCTACGTTTGTCCACCTTTAGCGTAGACGTGCTACAAAGCGCTTGTCAACACGTGATCTCCATTCTAGTACTATACTTTATCGGTCATCAATTCTGCATACCAAGTGCCCTGCCCACTGCTACTTCAACGTATACATTCGACTTGATGCAGGCCGCATTTAACCGCTCGTATCATCGTATCGTAATCATTTGCCCAACAGTGGACGTTTTACCGCTGATGTAATGATGATATGTTTTAATACATCAAGAAAATCACGTATAATGTAAAGAATGTCATGCAACGCAAACGCGCAAAAATGTGAGATCTCATATAAAAATCAATCAGTTATTATTGTTAGGGTCTATAGAAGCTGTTTAACTATTTTGTTATTCAATCAATAATTATAAAATTTTATTGTGACCCTGTTAATATAAGGTATTTTTAATTTTACTATAAAAGACATAAGATGTCTTTGTAATGTCGTCATTCAACATAATGTTGTCGGCATGAAAGCCTTGGTGGAGCAGTTGCAAACAATTTGTAACCTTGTTAATAATGTCACGAACTAAGTCATTGACCTTTCAATGTAACCAATAACGTTACTATCGTATCTCCAGAGAGAAGATCTGCGGCGTGCTGCCTGCGCGCGCGCAAGGCTACATGTGGTCCCTGGCGTTCAGCACGAGCCAGCACGGGTTCTCGCTCGCTTCCATGTACCGCAAGATGCAGCGCGTGGACAGTCCCGTGCTGCTGGTCATACAGGACACAGATAACAACGTGAGTACACACTCTTATGTAGATCACTTCGGTATAATCATTTGTCGTTTACCTCAACTTTTATGTTTTCACAAAAGTCCTAATTTATCATATTTTATTTTTATACTTCAGTTTAATTAATAAAACTAGACTGCCATAATATTGCTTGGATTCTTAGTCAAATACTTTCACAGAGCGCTCAACTTTTCTAATGATATCTTTAAGTTACCTACTCGACGGGCCTGATGTCGCAAAAGGTAGTGATCCTATCTTAGGCGCCAGTGGTCGTGTGTTCGATCACCATCCAGGACAAATATTTATATGATGTTAGTTATTACTCCTCTGGCTGGGTGTCAAATATGTATTTAAGTATTATATTTGTGATTCCTCTGTTGTCTGATGTCCGTAACATCATCATATTATAAATATTTGTCCTGGGTGGGGATCGAAATCGACCTTTAGTGCACAAGGCAGGATCACTACTATCTGCGCCACCGGGTCATTCGCTATGAGTGACTAAAATATTTTTATGATATTCCATGAATCATTTTTCAAATGTATTTATACTTTGTCAGAAACCAAATATCAGTGAAGAGACCAACATAGCAATGTGTACAAACCAACAAACATTGACTGCTCAAAATTTTCTTACAATGCTTTATTGTGTGTTAGGTATTCGGCGCGCTGACGTCTTGCGCGCTTCATCCCTCGGAGCACTTCTACGGCACGGGCGAGTCGCTGCTGTTCTCGTTCCAGCGCGTGGAAGAGGCGCGCCGCCCCTCGCACGTGGCCGACGACAAGGACGCCGAGCGGGAGAAGGAGAAGGGAGACGCCAAAGAGGAGCTCAAAGACGGGGAGAAAGGAGGTCAGTGCTACCTTTATATCTTGACTCCTACTTTTAACTTTTACCTAGCTAGTGTATTGTTATAGCATAACCACCCCCTGTACCAGGTATTGTGGGCTTGAACCCGGAACCGACAGGTCGCGTTGTATCCATCAGAAATAGCGAAATAGCTCAGTTTAAATACTAACGGGCGGGGATGGGCAGCAGCATTTCATTCGCGAAGCTACGCTGTGCGATCGCCATCACGCTTGCCTAGCGAAGCAATTATGGGCAAAATAGGGTAGGCCTATCAACAGTGGATTTTCGATGGCTGATATTTATTTTGATTATAGCCAGGTGTCATGACATTTAAAACAAATCCTTTTTCTTCCGTTTCATAGAAATAAATAACTCTGCGGCATTTGTGCGACTCGCTAGTCGGTATACCGCTCTGAACCCACCGAGACGTGTCATATACAAGAAACGAAAGGCACTCTTACGGATCACCCCTCTTTGTCGGGCTTCTCCAGGCCCCCAAGTCGCCACCCACAAATCAATTTAGGGAGTAGAGACCATACCGTCTTCTCGTGTCACAACTGTCTGTGGCAGAGTTGGTCGTCATTTGATATTCGATTAGGGTACTTCATTATTTGTAAACTGGCTGTGCCTGCTGTAGTTTGGTTTCAAATCGGACCAGTAACGCCTGAGTTGAGCGCGCAACCAAGCAAACCCTTCATCTTTATATTTTAGTACTCGATGTCCGGCAAACGTTGTTCTCTCATATAAATAATATACAATGATTAAATTACTAAAACAACTATTTAAAAAATAGGGATTGGTGTTAGAAGGGTGTAAATTTAGGGATGTATGTATTTTAATGCCATTACATTATAAAAAAAAACGAAAAAAATGTCCAAAAAACCTTCTTCCTTCCTTCAAACTTCCTTCCTCCTTATCACCTAGGGGTATGAAAAATAGTTAGTAGCCGATTCTCAGACCTACAGAGTATGCATATAAAATTTCACACTAATCGGTCAAGCCGTTTCGGAGGAGTATGGTAACTAACACTGTTTATATGTTAGACAGATTTCTCATTAAATTTTACATTGATTGATAAGGTTTCAAATGCAAATTTAAGAAATAAAATTATAGGCAGAATATATAGTCTTATGTGCTGTTCAGAATCTCAGAACTTCATATAGTTGGAAACAGTAAATTCGGCATCACAGATAAAATTGTATTAGAAGCATTTTATATATTTCTTAACGTTTATTGCTATATTATATGACCAGCTATCGGCAGAGATATGAGATATAGGTAATTTCTTAAATAAAATACACTTGGTTACACTTCCGTGCATTTCAACATTATTTTAATTGGTTTTGTTTATGATTGCAGACCAAATGCCGCTATTCAAAACCAAATTCAAATATTGGGGATGGACCGGAGACAACATGTACTTCATCAGGGGGAGTAACGACAACATATCTATTGGCGCTGGAGAGTGAGTTCCTATCCTGACCTACTATGAACTAACATTATATTTTCTGACACTGGTTTTCATTACTTATATTTTATATTTTATGTTAACGTTTTGATAATTGACCTTATGAAAAAGATATAAGTTATATTAGATTTTTTTTATATATAATTAAATTCCCGTAATATCGACATCAAATTTGGAAAAACGACGTCTACCTCGTGTAGTGGACATAATATCTTAAAGTCGCAAGGTTGGCAACGCGCTATTGTGATATTACGAGTGTCTATAGGCTGTAACGTTTACTATCATTCGAACCGGATGCATTTTGTCGACCTGGTTTCATAAAAAAAAATACTAGTCTGCTATAGAATAAACCAAACGTAACATTCATGCAAGAGAAAAAAGAGCACACAGAGAATTAAGGCCTTTTAAGTCGTTTGATTTTAAATGCGTTTAGTGATAAAGCGGTGTTTGTATTGCAGCGGCAAGTTCGGTCTGTGGCTGGACGGCGACCTGTACCAGGGCCGCACCCAGCGCTGCACCACGTACGGCAACGAGCCGCTCAGCACGCGCGAGGACTTCATCGTCAAGATCATGGAGTGCTGGACCTTCATCTGAACGCCCCTCGCATAGATCGAAACAAGCTTTAGACTATCTTATGAAATTTGCTACGAAGATTTGACACTTTTACAAAAAAAAATATCAGTCCTTTCGACTCGAGCGAGTCCGCACTGCGGCTCGGCGCGGATCCCGGACGGGGACACGACAGGATCGACGCGCATTTCTAGTCAAATGTACTGAAACCTGACCAATGTATCCTCCCCGAACCGCGGGCGTCCGCCGGACGCCGACCTGCGGAGCGAGTGCATTAATCCTAGTCAATTGTCATTCGTTTGTAAGTGGGTGGGTGGGGGGCGGCGGCCGGGCCGCGGGCCGGCCGCGCATGCGCGCCGTTATTACGTGTCAATTCATATGATTAAATATTGTGCATTGTTGTTAAGGATTAAAAACATATTTGTAACGATAAAAATCATTGTATAATGTTATGTAGAAATTTATATCTAACGAATGAATAGTTGTGTTTAGACGCCATCTTAGTGTTCTCCGGCGCGAGCTCGCGCGGTCCCCACCTTCCGTGGGCTCGAAGTCTTTTCCACATATCATTTGGCGGCGGCTATGTAACTCTTGCCAAATCGGTGGGTCGAGTCGCGTGGACGGACCACGCGCACGCGCGCCTCGTGCCGGGAACACGTCGGGCGAGCATATGATACTTTATTTGTGTACGTAGTAGATTTGTATGTTATGTTGTCGAGTATGTATTGAGTCATAATATTAAGTTAGTGAGCATCGTTATGTTACACTTTCACTGTGATTTGATTATAATGATTGCATTTTGTTATACTGTCTGAGAGTCACCCCCGCCGGTGGCCGGTGGACGGTGGCGAGTGGCCGGTGGGGTTGGCGGTCGTGACGTCGGTTTGAATGCTTCACTTCATCATTTGCATTCGCCATTGAATGTAATCTGTGGTAGACTACGTTATTTACTAATACACCGAAGTAAATTTATAAATGAACTGTTTATTCACTTATATGATAAGCGTAAATTATTTATTTTTGTGATGATACGCTTCAGTACAGAGATGAGTAGCCGACGTATATTGTTAATTAAAAATAGTAAAGATATTTTAAATAGTTACCTTAGAAGCTTGATGAATGTAATCGTCATTGTGCTTAGTAATTGTGTCACTTAGCATGATGGTACTCGGATCTATCTGGCCGTATAACACTATTTATTTGTCAGGCGAGAGGCGACGCTAGCCGCGGGCTTTAGCTATAGCTTGACCGTTGGCATCGACCCGATTTGATTTCTCCTGTACATACAACTTATTCCTATGAGATTAATAAAGGTATATAATATATATTTTTGTGATTGACCACGCGTTTAAAAATGATGTATAGCAGAAAGTTAACGTATATATGAAATTATAGAATTAATCTTGGAATAGCCCTGAATCGCGTGCGTCACCGTTAAGATATATTTTGTCGTTGTTATGACTTATGTACATCTGGAATGTCGTAGAAGAACCTAGGTTTTAAAATAATATCGGCATAATTATATTGTTACAAATTTTTAATCATTAGACTTGTTGAGTAGCAAAGATAAATTGAATATTTATTTGTGTTATAATTTCTGTCTTACGATCGCTGTAGCTGCATTACTTTATTGGTGATTTATTATGTAATTTATAAGTTGTTAAAATGTAAATCAAGCCATAATAATTGAGAATATATTCTTTTGAGAAGCACTTGTTTTATTTATGAAAATTTCTACATTTGAGAACATTTGTTACATCTTAATACATGTTCTAATATTAGCACTGTTTGTACTCTCCCATATTTTCATACCCCCCCATTATCGTTGTATCCTCTCCTGTCGTTGTAAACTATTCTATCTTGATTGTCTCTCCCTTCTTGGTTGTCTCTCCTATTTTGATTGTCTCTCCTATCTTGATTGTCTCTCCTATCTTGATAGTCTCTCCTATCATAATAACCTCTATTACGATTGTCTCTTCTGTTATTCCAGCGATCATTTCTATGTCCCGAATTTGTTTGCCCCCACAATTTTATTATTGGGGGATAGGATTTCTTGGCATTAAAAGTTTTTGTGAATTCATAATCAGTTTCAGTAAATCTATCTTTTAGTTGTTCTTCACATTGTACTAGAAATTCTTGATCTTCAGGAGAAAGATTTGGTTCAGTCATAGTTGGGCTTAATAGTTTGGATGTTTAACCAGTGAATCCACAACTGAAAAAGAAAATTTTCATGAGAAAATAGATTTACATTTACTTTCTAGTAACTAATATGTGGAGATCTGGAGACAAGCAATGTTGTGTATTCCATGTGACTGAATCTTTAAATTGTACATTAATATGTTTATATCTATGAATGGGATCATCACAAATATAGAAGAAACAAAATGTTTTACATTCACTATCATGGTGTGTACTGTTATTTAGTATGTACTATTTTCTTAAATACTAAACTCTATATCCAGCAACTAAAACTACATCTTGAGACAGCATTTGATATTTATTTCAAAGCATTTACAAACATTTGGCATATTTTATATAATTTAACAACATCAAAACAAATAGTAAACTGTTTAATGCAATATGTTGTGTTAATAATAAATAGTGAAATAAAATTGCAACATACTTTTATTAAATAAAAATTGAAAATATAGATTTTTTTTCAAAAATAATTGGATTTTCGAAAAAATATTGAAAACTTCAATTGAATACCTTCAAAAACAGCAAAGCTTTGTACTAACTTTGCCCCTTCATTATTTCCCCTTAATGTGTAAATTTTCGAGAGTCCTTTCTTAGTGCTCTCCCATGTTATAAAGGCAACCCCTGTGCAAAATTTCTAACACTTAGTTTAGGGCATTGAAATGTCATTCAGCTTCTCATTTTATTCATATAGATATAAAACACCCAAATCCATAGGTCCTTCTCAAATTATGATAATAGCTGCTTTATTATTGTATTATTATTATACTTACATTCTAAATGTAAGATATGCCTTCAGTTTTATTTACTTGCATGTCTACTTCGTATGTAACTAACTGATGAAAAAACGTTGGTAAATGAATTGTTCACAAGCAAATTGAAATTTAGCACATTATACAAAGAGACAATGTAAGACACCATAGCAATGTCGAGATAATGAATATGTAATGGTTTACATAGATATTCAACAGAGTAGAAGAGTAGTACCATTATCATACATCCCCCTGTACCAAGTGTCATAAAAGGTTAATGAGGTACTCGAACTGGATAGAGTATATCCATCCTTACTAGTGTAGTTCAAATGCAAAATGACGACTGTTAGCAGCTTTCCTCATCGTAAAGCTATACTCTAAGATTGCCACCATAGCTGCCTAATGTGGTAGTTATTAGGCAAAACCCAAAATGATTGCAATGTATGAGTTGTTGTGAGACTTCATTTATCACTTTGGATGCTTATGACCAACAATATGTGGCTGATGATGATAATTATAAATGTTGTCAGAGTAAAGACAAAACGCAATAACCACTTTCAAGAAGTTAATCTATCTGTTTTTTTATGGATTTTAATGTTAACATAGAACAGCATCACATGTCACAATTTCCACACCAATGAAGAACAAAGAACATTTACAGATAATGATTCAATTACAATATTGTATTTACAGGTTTCTCCAACAAGGCCCACCAGTATGAAGCCAAAAAATATCTTTGAAGGGTGTGATTTAGGATTAATAGGTTGATACACCCACCCCAGGAGCACTTCACACTCAGGGCAGACACACAGTCTCATAAGATAGCCAGGAAACCAAGTACTTTCTTCCCACTGTAATTGGAACAACGCTACTCTCAAATAAAAGGCTCTTTTCTAAAATTTATGTTTGGATTAAGTAGTGCAATTACCTCTCCCTCCCCAGAACAACTAGAATCTAGGAAAGTGACCACCGGAAAGTGGAAGAACAGATCACTTAACAAAACCTGGACTAAAACGTCTTGCCTATTGAAAAGAGACTCATTGAATACTTGACGAGACACAGGACTGCGTTTAGATATAATGTGCCGGGAAGATGAAACATCGTTCCCGCAATTACGACACAGAATATTCTCTGGAAAATATCACATCATTAGTAATTTTAAATAAATATTTTATGTAGTCAACATTATTGTACTCACCGACAGATGGAGTGTTTTGCAAATCAGCGGCGTCCTCAGTTGCAAATACTGCATGAACCAAAAGCAACAGAATTAAATTACTATAAATGATCATCACAACTAAAAATTACAATTATTACTAGGTCTACAATAATACTAAATACTAGGTCTATTACACTTTATTATGACAATAAGGATGAAAGTGGAATTAATAAACAAAAAAAATGTCGAATTGAGAAATTCTTAAAGTCGGTTAAAAATAACACCACGTAAGCTATGATTGTTGTAGTGCAGTCAATAATAATCATTGATTTTGAACGTGCTTGATAAAGTATAATATCAGATTACCGTCAGTATTTACCTGATTTAAGTCACCAATGATATGCAATCGATTAACTTATGTCAATTGTCACCTTCAATGCAATTAGATATTGAACCGACTGTCAAACGTTACACGTTCAAAAGCAGCTTTTAAGCATACAAATTGTGGCTTTTGTTTATTGGTATTTTAATGTCTTGATATTATCATTCAATACTATAGTCGCTCTAGTCCTCTAAATATACCTAGAATGATAAATGAAAATGTAATAGTGCCGCACAATTTATTAGATTGGCAATATGGTAACTGGCATCATATTTTTTTATTAATATTGTTAAAATTGCAAGGGTTTAACATATGAAGCAAATAGAATTTAGATAAAATCCATTAAAAATAAGAAAAACGTTAATTTGCTAACAATCATTAAAATCAAGTTATATTTAAAAGATACTAAAAGTACGGTATAAACATTTAGTTATCAATTAATGACTGTGAGAGTGTCAGATTACACTTTGATTTTTTACCTAAATGTAATTTGCGTAGATTATTTTTTTGTTTGTACTTTTAATATACATTCAAATCTATAAAACTTTAAAACTAGTGATCTGTTAGGCTTTGGCCATAGCTGACTAGTCGATTACAAAAAGTAGGACTAATTGGACTGCTAGTTGGGCTATACCAATAGTTATATACAACGCTAATATTAGCAAAAAATGACTAAGCATCGAGTCGGTTACGTATCCGGTTAAACTGACTGACAACTAATGGAATGCTTACTAAGCCAACGATGGTTATTGGACAGATATTGAGTATGTACATACTTATTGCTATGATTTTAACGTACCTATAATAAAGTAATTAAAAAACTTAATAAATTATTTTATTTCGCTTATTAAACTACCATTTATACTCTATTTTTATATATTAATACCGTCTAGTTCTATTATTAGGTCAAGGTCCAACTAAAGGTCTTTTTCTATTTATATGCATCGAAAGGCGTTTCCTTTGGGGCACTTTGCATATAAATTAAATAGCCTATTATTACTATTGCATGTCAAAACAAAGAACAAACGCAAAATGAATCTTGGTCTTATGTAATATTCATAAGATAATCAGTAGATACAATATTTTCCTATCACTCGCGCATTTATCAAGAACTTATAAAACTAGGCAGTTTAGGGCGATTATTTGAAGTTATCCACGATGCGGCTAACGGTGATCATTAGGTATGTTATGTATTATATTAGTTTGATTAAAATTTATCGAAAATTGTTTCAAATAATACTTATCTATATTATGTTAAAATATTGTGTTGGACATAATATTTATTAATATTATTTTTAACAACTATTATATACACACATATAATACTTACGTAGTGCTTTCAGCGAGTAAATATGTATATAGCTTAAACTTATTAATTATTAAAACTCATTGGCATGACTTCTATATAAATGATTGTGTGTTTATTTGTTGACGAATGTGTATTACTAGAAGGTACTTTCTTTAAAATCCTACACGCTTAAGGCGGATCAATGGGGCTCTGGTTAAAACTAAAACTTTGAACGGTTTTAGGCATATAGTTAAATCAGCATGTGTGGCTTAAATATAATTGTTGATGAGGTTGAAAAATAAAACGCTGCCCTTGATGACGTTCAGAGAATATTATATATGTATATATATATTTTATAAAATACCTAAGGCTTAGGCACTTATGTGCCTTGCTGTTTGTGCAAACCCGAGGCGCAGTTAGAGCTTATTAATAGTACGTGTAATAATATGTTGATTGTAATAGAAATAGCCGTAAAGGGTAAGTTCACTTCACTAATGCAAATATGTATAAGTTATGTTATTATAATTTACTGACCCATGCTTATTGGAACAAAAGCGTGGGTAGCGTGTGTGTATAGATTTTATAGGATTTATTTCAAGTGAGACGTCGGGCATAAAATATAAAATTAAATAACAAGTTTTGAAGTCGTTAAACGTAATAAATACCCGAATGTTAATTAATATTAAAATGGAAAAGTTTAGTCAGTTGAAGTGTGATATTATGCTCCGAGCTGCAACGCTGTCGTGGTCATGTGACCCTACTTACTAAGTTTATCAAGTTGTTTATTGTATTGTTATCCGATTGCAGTTAAGTATCATTTCAAGATATATGAAGTGGATCTGCTATATCAAGGTCTTGGACGAAAAAAACAATCATCCCGGACTCTATATTAAATCGTAACTAAGTTTAGCTCTTTAAATTAATCAGTAAATTAATAATACTAGTTTTATATTTTATGTCGACGTTTTGATAACCTTACGGTAACAGTTCTCAAAAGGGATGATGATATAATAATATTAGAAATATAATTAACTACTAAGTACTTCCAGTAAATTCTATATTAAAATTAAATTTTTATTTGTCGAATTCCTATGCACGACAGCCCTATCGACGATGATCTAGGAGAACTATGTCGTTGGCTTTTTTAAATAAAGTACATACATACAAATAGTTATTGTATTAATATTAGTTTTATAAACACACCAATAAGATTTATTTACAATAACTATTATATAAGATTTTTGCAATGTTGTGATCGAATTACTTCAATATGGAACGTAATATGCGATTTTTGGTAATTGTTTTGTATTGGGAAAGTATGCATAATATAGAAAATGTGATAATGCTTTATGCACCAAATTTGCTGTCGATCTGTATAATTATTTGTGTTTGTTCTGTGTCTTAGTATTATATTTATTTAAGTATTATAATTGTGATTCCTCGATGGTTTGATGTCCGTAACACAAGCGCATTAAGCAACTTATCTCGGAGTCAGGTCAATGTATGTGATGTTGAGTACATTGATTTATTATTATATAAGTTACACTGTTATGGGATGAGCTATCCATATGATAGTCACTGGCACATACCAATGCAGCCGTACCGGAGAACTGTCAAAGCAAACAGATAAACAAAAATTATGAACACTGAAATTGCGTTTCGTTTATGAATACGATTATGACTTTAAAGCTTCCTTCGTATACTGGAAATTCAACTATTTATTTATATCCATACATGAACACTTGTTATGTAAATACTTATACATACCTTTTCGTCTTTAATGACAATATACAAACCCAAATACAAATATTGACATTGTTTATAATTCAATGTTAAATATTAATACTTATTTTAAGGTCGAGGGTCGTGGGTTCGATTCCCACCCTGAGCAAATATTTATATGAAGATATTTGTGTTTGTTCTGTGTTTGGGTGTTTAATATGTATATATTTAAGACGTATATTTCTGATTACTCTGTTGTCTGGCGTCCGTAACATTTTAAGCGACTTATCACGGAGTCAGGTCAATGTTTGAGATGTGGTGGGAATTTATTATTATTATTTTCCAGTTTGTTGATAGCGGGCTGCATTGCCAAGTCCACACGCCAGGAGAGGAAGTTCTCTGATGACTTTCTCTTTGGCACCGCTACTGCATCCTATCAAATTGAAGGAGGCTGGAATGCAGATGGTATGTTTGAATGAACATTCGAAATGATTGTCTTGATTGCTTAGACTTACGATCCGACATACATCGCCATCATCATCATTATTACAGCAGTCGTAGAACATTCACTGATGTATATAGACAAAATAGAATAAGTGGCGGCCATGTTCACTTCATTATAAACATTTTAAATATATATATATTTATTTGTTCCTATTCTGCTGGCCGAGTAAAATAGAACGTCCCCTTCACCAGGAGTCGTAAGAGACGACTGAAGGACTGGGTCCATCGTTAGATAATGATGTAGGGTGAAGTGTCCAACAATGAAACACAAAAAATTCAAAGTTACACATTAATTTCATTTCTTTAGATATACCTAAGCTTTTTACAGGAAGATAGCTTATTTGATTAGATATAAAATAGTATTAACCGTTTTCATATTTATTAAATTCAAAACCCACAAAAAGATTTTTTTTAATGAAAAATGTTTTATTGTGTACACAGTGAAACGCCCTTTATTCAACAATGAAACAGTATTTTATACTAATTGTTTTAAATTTAATGTTGATGTTGGAACAAGTAAATGATACAAACATTTAATTATAAATCAGAAAATGTTTATTCACAGTAAGACACGTAAATAGGACCTTTAATAACATAACATTTTCAGACCTTTAGTCACAACAAAACAATAATCTCTAATTTTCATGGCACTCTTTAATTAGACTTTGGTATCTGGTGTTTTTGCACTGTTGAAGGTAGCAGTTTCATCAAGGTTGTATACTCTACATGAAATACGGAACATGCTTATATAATTTTATGAAAAATGTATAAAAACAATAGAAAATTCTTACTTTTTTGTCGAGAAATCCCAAAAAGTTCCACGAATACGTCCTCTTCCAACGGGCGCGCACGCAAACTGGGCCGGCGCGGGGGATCACAAAAGGGTCCGGACAAGCACGCACTAGCGCACTATTTCGCAACGTCGCGTTTTGAAATAACGAGCTGTTTGCAGCATTGTATCCGATTGTTTCACTGTTGGACACCCTACCATACTCCTTTGAAAGCGTAACTCCAATTAAATAGTTACGTCACAAAGCTATTCTCTACGATTGCCTCGACGTTTTTTTTTGGGATGACATAACTTACATCATTGACATTACTGAGGCGTGTGCGGGACTCTCCATTTAAGTTAGAGAAAATTAGCGGTATATTACACTGTACCTCTCGCCCCGTCTCGGCGCTTTTACTCGATGTCTATTAACTTATAGCGACCCGCCCCCGCCCGGCTTCCTTGGGCGGGAAATAAGGATAAAGAATAATGATTATGGGTTATCCCTACGACATAGACATATACCATCGCGGACTTATTGTTAAACTTTTTATTGGGTTCAAAACTGTAGTATCATCTGCAATATATTCGCAAAAGATGTGTTAATGTAGATACTTCTAAAATGAATTTAACGGTATTTCGTTTACTATAAAATAAATTTAACTTATACTTCAGCCTCAACAACATGTGGTGGTTATGCTATTAAATTGTAGCCTATATGACGCATTTGTAGGTTTAACATAGCAGCACCATCTATTGATTACTTATTCAATCCAGTCAACAGATATCGCCATCTGTTTGGAGTTAACAGTTAATTGTAAATATCAAATAATAAACAAATAATTTGCAATCAAATAATATTGCAGCTATAAATTAACATGGAAGCTATCCTGTCTTTTAAGTTAAATCAAACTACACACAGTGTGCAAATTAAATTTAAAATCGCTTAAGTAGTATAGGAGTCCATCGCAGACAAACAACATGACACGTGATTTATATATATTAAGATTACATGGCACACCGAGCAACGTCCTGTTTCGCTCTATATACTCTATACTTCAGGGCTAAGGGTGATTGCATATAGGTATTTTAATGACCTCTTTTTCCAGGCAAAGGAGAAAGTATTTGGGATCATATGACCCACAACAATCCCGCTGTTATCAAAGATATATCAAACGGTGACATCGCAGCAGATACTTACCACAACTACAAACGTGATGTCGAAATGATGAGGGAACTTGGCCTTGACGCCTACCGTTTCTCCCTTTCCTGGTCCAGGATCCTTCCCGAGGGTTTTACCAACAAAGTTAATCAGGCTGGCGTCGATTTCTATAACAACTACATTAACGAAATGCTTAAATATAACATTCAACCTCTAATTACTTTGTACCACTGGGATTTGCCACAGAAACTGCAAGAGCTCGGAGGGTTTTCTAATCCACTCATCGCTGATTGGTTCGAAGACTACGCCCGCGTGGTATACGGCCTCTTTGGTGACAGAGTGAAATTCTGGATCACTTTCAATGAGCCAAGAGAGATTTGCTATGAAGGGTATGGCTCAACTACCAAAGCTCCAAGATTGAATGCTACCGGCGTCGGGACTTACAATTGTGCCAAAAACCTTGTGCTGGCTCACGCTAAGGCTTATCATGCTTACAATAAAGATTTTAAACCGTCACAAGGCGGACAGTGCGGTATAACGATCAGTGTTAATTGGTTTGGGCCGTTGACTGATTCGGAAGAAGACAAATCTGCCGCTGAAGTGCGACGTCAGGCTGAGGTAATATAAAATTATACAATAAATACTCTGCAATCACGCACTCGTTAGTTATTAAAGTACAAAATAAGTAATATTTAATATAATACAAGCCGACTTATCTATACTCATTCATAGATCATACTTACCTTCTTACTTCAATTTTGAAATCATCTTAAGTAAAGGCCTTGTTAGTCATTTAATAAGCTTAATGCCATAAATTTCACCGTAAATGGGAAAAGTTAAAAATCTGGGTGATGAGCCTCTTTTTCATAATTTGATCTTTTGGTATATTAGACTGCTAGAGGGAGGCCTCTTACAAAGGTTGTTACAGTGGTGAAGTGACTCAGCCATTTTTAAAACCAATCAGTAGTTTTCGTATTGCTGGATTCTGAGTGAAGGTTGTACACATATTGCCATGACTCGACCGTCAATAGGCTACAGCGACGCTTACCATCTCGTGGACCATGTGCTTGTTTACTGACATAGTCATTTTTAAAAACAAATTAATTGAACCTGAACTAGTTTGAGACGTACATCATAATTCATTGTCTAATTTACTAATAACAATGTTTTTCTTCAGTGGGGGCTTTATGCTGAGCCCATCTTTTCGATAGATGGTGGTTTCCCTAAAGAACTCTCAGACATTGTGGCCAGGAAGAGTGCGGAGCAAGGTTACGCCTGGTCTCGGATGCCTTCGTTCACGGATGAAGAGAAAGCCTTGGCCAAAGGAGCCTCCGACTTCTTTGGCGTGAATCATTACACCACCTTCCTTATCTCGGCGACGGAGTACGTAACAGAGCAGCCAATTCCTTCCTTGTATGATGATTCTTACGGAGGCTATTACAGGCCTGACGAGTGGCCATCATCCGCCTCTGAGTGGTTACGGGTAAGACAAGTTTTTGTAATAATTTATATCCCTGTTCGGCTGTCGCGGACCGCAAGGGTTTCTAACGGTCCGCGACTTTTATAATACGACAAATGAAAGTATAATAATTCTTATAATTCAATTTAAAGTTATTATATTTAAACTTAAATTTTTGGTAGTACTTATACAAACTTTTTAATTGTCATCATCATATTTTGCCACGAATAAAAAAGAAGTATGATATATCGGAAAAGATATGTCGCAAAAACAAAATGTTCCTAAAAGGTTTTATGACAACATACCTATTTATTTTTTAAATGATTGTTTCCGATTTATATCGTCGTAAATATTCTATTCTTAAAACAACATGAATTATTGTTGTTAACCGTTTGGGAGAATTAGGTTCTATTACATTAATCCATCTCACTATTATATCAGAATTAAGCCATGAATATAACAATAAAATATATATAAAACAACCAAAACAAGCTATACTTATGTTTTAATTTTGTTTTTCAGTTTGTTGCGGTTCCTTATGCGCGAAACGTTTTTTATTTATCTGTAGAAAAAGTAACTTAGGAAATTTTTAGGACTAAAATAATAAAAAATCTTTTTGTAAGTTGCAGTATGTATTTAGTAGTTGTAAAGTTGCAGATGTATAAGGAAACATGCCAATTTACAAAATAATTAATAAATTTAGACCTAAACCTATAATAATTAATAAATTTAGTATAAGTTAATGAGCAGATTTCTAAAAAATAAAAATATATTGCATTTTACTCATAAAACCACTATTCAACGGCTTTTAATGGATTTATATCACTTATTTACATTTTATGTCGACGTTTAGTATTTTTACTCAAATTATAAACAAAGTATTTTTATTGTGCAGCAAGCGCCCAACAGCATCTACAACGCTCTAACCCACTTAAACGATAAGTACAACAAGCCAGTGTTCTATATCACTGAAAACGGGTTCTCATCATACCCTCTTGGAGAGCTGGAGGACAACGACCGCATCCGGTACTACCGGGCTGCTCTAGAGTCAGTGCTGGACACTATTGAAGCTGGCGTCAACCTCAAGGGCTACATGGCCTGGAGTCTGATGGACAACTTTGAATGGATGGAGGGTTACACGTGAGTGTGTTTTTTTTATACAAAACTGTTACATCCACCAGTTCAACTGGGTCTCTCAAAGAGCGTTTTATACATTTTGTAAATCTACGATCATATTCTATAAAGTAAGTGTCGTGTTTAGAAAAAGAGATGACTTGTGTTTGTCCTTGGCAATTATCAGGGACAGACGATTGCTTAAGGAAATATTTAGATGGTTACTCCTTTTAAAAATGCATTTGTTTTCGAATACAAGCAATATCAGCCGGAGGAGATGGCTTTTCCATGGCCCAAATATTGCAATTACCCATCACCGCCCTGTGTTATTTAAGCTACTTTGTTTCGGATGGACATACCATAGTAATAGATTTTGTGATCTCAGTCTCTCAATGCGGCACTTGGCTCAGGATGCGCCCGGGGTTTTGAATGTTTTTTTTAGTAGACTAGTAGTTTGGGTCTTGAGTAGACCTGGGTATTAGATAGGTTTTTTCGTTCCGCGAATAAAGCGGCTTGTATGGTACTACTTGGGGTTTGATATGACCCCGAAAAGTTTATATGGAACTCATTCTTATTTGATTTATTTTTTGTTGCAGAGAACGGTTCGGCCTGTACGCGGTAGACTTTGAAGATCCCGCTCGCCCGCGCACACCCCGCAAGTCTGCCTTTGTGTATAAGCAGATAATCAAGACCAGGACGGTCGACCCCAACTACGAACCAGAGTCTATGACTATGACCATTGACGAATGACCATGTATTGAAATTATGTAAATAAAGTTTAAGAATCTTATTCCAATGTAAAGTATTTTTTTACACGAATGCAACACACCTGCACAGTCAACATCGAAAATATTTACGCTTTAGGATCTTGTCCTAGTGAAAACAGTCTAAGTACTACGACTAATAAAAAAGACGTTACTGTGACAAGGTAAAAAATTCATCATAATCATACCGGTCATTGGAAGTCCAATGCTGGACATAGGCCTCCCCAAGAAACGGAGAATTTTGCCCATTGTCACGCTGGATATACCGCCATCTATCGGTTTCGGTACCTTAGTCGCCTCTTACGACACCTGGTATAGGGGGTGGTACTATTCTACTTTGCTGTTACCTCAACTAATTGAATACCCTCAAATCAAACTCAAAATTTTTATCAAATTTTATTTATGTGAGCCAATCACAAGCACTTTCAAATCGTCAAAAATTAAATAAATAAACATAATAATACCTATTTCTGATATAGTAGTACTGTTGAGAGCCATCTCACATTTATATAGTAGTACTGATGAGAGCCATCTAACATTTGTAAATTAGACCTACCTTAAATTAGTCTGCCAGCACTAGACGGGTCTTAAAACAAAGTTCACTGCAGGTTCTCGTGCCACCAGAAGGGAACCTGCATGGAAAACTGACGTTGACTGTAAATAAGATTATTTTTATAAGGGTAACAAATAATAGGAGCGCTCGCGTTGTTGTGTTCCGGTTCGAAGGGTAAGAGTGGCAGTATGACATAATATCTTCATGTCACTAGGTTAGCAACGCGCCAGGGTGCAGTGAGGCTTACTTGCGCGGACTGTATACTTGTTTGTCGACCTAGTATATAGCACAATGATTGAAGCTTGATATCAGCTTAAGATTGCGTTACCTTCTCGACATAGCTTCAAGGGACAGCACACATAAGTACCTATTACTAGAGATAGACCTCATAGGACCTTAAAAGTTGTCGGCTTTGGTACCTCTCACCTATTTTTACAAAAACTTTATCAAAGGAATCTGTTTTCGTTGTATTATATTTTATAAATAATATAAATAGTAATATTTGAAAAATAATAACATAAATAACTTCTTTTGTCGTAACATATTTGTTTTATACTATAATTTCTGTTTTTTATTTTGTAAATAAATGAGCGTTTTGAATTACACAACATCTATAAATATGAAGTTTTCTGGTATTTTTGGGGCTAACCTGCTCCATTGTACAGGGGAAGTGGCTGAAGGGTTTAAGTGCGGCGAGGTGGCTTATGGATTTAAGTCAGGTAAGCTAGCAGGCTAGTCTAATCATGTATTGTCGGATTCTCTGAGAGTATTACTATCGACTGGTGGAACTCAATGTTTCAATCATCGACAAATTCTAATTGGTTAGTTGTTTAAATAAAATGGTTTGACAAATATCGATTTTTTTTTACATAATCGCACTAATTGTGCACGTCATTTCATCTATCCGCTTTAAAAGGACATCGATTGTCTGTCTTGTTGAATGGTTCTAGTGGTAATTCTTTGCTTTTCAGAGGTTATCTTCTTTAGACACGGACACGTCAGTTATCTGCATGAGCATTGATCAGTGAATTGTTAAGGTTAATTTTTCTCAGTTTGTCGGAACTCACTGCATCCTCATGGCTATCGTTGCCGAACACCTCTTATATGATCACCAAGATATCCCTGCTGACGGCTAGCCGCGAGGTACTGGCAGAGTAGAATAGTACCTCCCTCTGTGCAAAGTCTCTGTGTCGTAAGAGGTGACTAAGGAACCAGAACCGACAGATGACGGTATATCCATACGAATCAGTGTAGCATAAATGTACAGGGCATGGGCAACAGCATCTACGTCGCGAAAGCTGTGTTCTGCGATTTCCAACACGCTTGCCCCGCGCGCCAATTATGGGTAAAATGTCCCCTTTCTTGGGGATACCTATGTCCAGCAGTGGACTTCCAATGTAATGATAAGAATGTATAAACAGTCCGAAGCTACTTCTTGTAACATTTACGCGTTCGCTAGATGTAATTGCCGACATTTAAATAGACGACGATATTTTAATAGATACTATTGAAAACCGTTTAAGACCGAAACGTTATCTGCAACTTACAAAACAGTTTCAGTCCTGTACCAAATCTTGCAGTAGACAAATAACTACTTGCAGTATATCACTGTACCTTATTAATAATAACAATACTAATAACTAACTATCTATACCCATTGCCCCTTGCATCCAAAGTCCACGATAAAATATAGTGAAATCATCTTTACAGGCAATATGTCCCGTCAACCTTATCGATGATATCTTTTACCTTTGGACTTAAATAGTAGAGATTTCAATAGATTGATGGAAATGGCAAATGTTTCTTACATATGGCATCTCACAATATACATTTTGATAAGATTACCTACTCAAGTACACCCTTATGAAGATCGATAAAATGTGTCGTTCCACCAAAATATGAAATCTATATAAATTGATTGACACAAAGACAACGTTCAGTAGAGTGTTCAGCCATGATCAGAGTAGGCGTGCTTTTTTGGTATGTATTGTTTATTGAAAAAAGTAGTGTTCTATCCATTAATAATAAAACAGTCCTGTTTTTGGATAGAAAAAATCATACCATTAGATGACTTTCATGTCTTGTGAAGGAAGACTCCTTTACTCTATCTTTACCATGGTATTTAGTTGCAGACGTTTTTAGAAATACATTTAAATATTCATATTTGCATTATTTACCTATTGATTTTTTTTGCAGTTGTGTGCTAGCCTCGTGCATTGCTGTATCTGTTCGGCAAGAAAGGAAATTTCCTGATGATTTCCTCTTCGGAGCAGCTACAGCGGCTTACCAGATCGAAGGAGGGTGGAATGCAGATGGTAAAAGAAACTTTCATTACATAGGTAGTCGTGACAATGATTGTTGTTCCGTCGTAACTTTATTAACTTATTTTATTAACTTTATTTTACAGACAAAGGAGAAAACATCTGGGATTTCGTCACGCATAATAATCCAGCTTTCATTAAAGATGTGAGCAATGGTGATATTGCTACAGATACTTATAATAACTACAAACGGGACGTTGAAATGATGAGGGAGTTAGGTCTTGACGCCTACAGATTCTCCATGTCCTGGTCTAGAATCTTACCAGAAGGATTCAACCACAAAGTCAGCGAGGCTGGTGTTCAGTTCTACAACAACTATATCAACGAAATGGTTAAATACAACATAACTCCAATGGTAACACTTTATCACTGGGATTTACCGCAGAAGATTCAAGATTTAGGTGGATTTGCTAATCCTCTGTTCGCTGACTGGTTTGAAGATTACGCCCGTGTTGCCTTTGATAAGTTCGGAGATAGAGTGAAGAAATGGATCACTTTTAATGAGCCTAGAGAGATCTGTTACGAGGGGTATGGCGCCGACACCAAGGCTCCGGTTGTGAATGCTACAGGCATCGGGACTTATCTTTGCGCTAAGAATCTGGTCATAGCTCATGCAAAGGCTTACCATGCCTATAACAACGATTTCAAACCGGGACAAGGCGGTGAATGCGGTATTACGATCAGTATCAATTGGTTTGGTCCGCTGACAGATTCTGCGGAAGACGAATTTGCCGCGGAAATTAAGCGACAGGCCGAGGTAATTATTTAGATTAATCAACCGTTTAAGTTACATCATATTAAAATATATTCGACATGACAAAGAAACACAAGTCAACAATTTTGTGTGTTAATTCAATATATTTAATAGAATATGTTTAATTGAACTTTTTATAGCTTTTTGTACTATTTGGTACTGTTTCTATATTCAAGAAGTTTGTTAAGCTTTGTTATACATTCGATTTCACTACCCAATATAACCAATTTTTTACGGCTTTTAAACGCTGTTTAATTCACTTTTAACTTTTTTGTTTAACATTTCGGTTACCGATGTCAAGATTGGGTAATGTTGTGAATAACTTCTTTTGTATATAAGTCGTTACATATCTTAATTTTTCTTTATTCTTATAACGACGATAAAATATTTTGGTTTTTTATTACAGTGGGGTATTTATGCTGAACCCATATTTTCTGAGGAAGGTGGGTTCCCTAAACAATTCGCTGAGCGTGTAGCAGCAAAGAGCGCGCAACAAGGTTACACCTGGTCTCGTATGCCAACTTTCACTGAAGAAGAGAAGGCCCTCGTCAGAGGAGCGTACGATTTCTTTGGCATAAACCACTACTCTGCTACTTTGGTCTCAGCTACAGAACACATCACAGAGCAGATAGTACCCTCATTGCTTGATGATGCTGGTGTTGGTACCTACGTTCCTGAAGAATGGCCTCACTCCGCTTCTACTTGGTTAGTGGTAAGTCCCAGCTAATTATTTCGTTTAGACATAATTTCCAATAAGCACAATCAACATGACTACTCTGATATTCGGACGATCACCGTTACATGGAATATTTTTTGGTAACTGCATATATAGTTGCAACCATTTTAACTAAGAATAATTTGAACGTCTTGCACACAATACTATAGATTAATATAACAAATCTATCAAAATCATTAGTGAATTCATAGCCTTATATGTAGTTTATTATTGCGAGTTTGGCGGGGGTAGCTAAACGTGCGGTCGTCGCCGCGCTTCATATAAGTGAATAGGTACGGGCAAAGGCAATTGACGTCTGAGTAGTCCAGCAATAATATTGTCTGAAAAAAAGTATTGTATCAAACTAGCTTTGCGACAACCTTATACCCTCTTAAGGGATGATTTACACGTGTAAGGAAAAAACATTTTACATGTGTTTCATGACTTCAATTAAAAACGTTCATACTGAATTTCATTCGAATAATTAGAAACCGTCAAAGTTTCATACATACTATGCACCCCCATTGGACGTTGGGAGCAAACCTTACGTTATAAAAGGAACCCATGTGCAAAATTTCAAATATCTGCGTTGATTTGTCAGTCAGATATGTATATATAAAAGGATGTGATATATCATTGTGAGTCCTGATTTGTAGCTTCCTGAACGCATGTGTTGCCATGAGTGATTTATACATTAATTTAGTTATTCTATATTATCGGAATGTTACAGCAAGCCCCAGACAGCATTTACAACACCCTGACTCACTTGAAGAACAAGTACAACGATCCCATCTTTTACATCACCGAAAATGGATGGTCCACACCCACTCCAGGCAGTCTGTTTGACGATGATCGAGTTCGGTACTACAGGGCTGCTCTGGAAAGTGCCCTGAATGCGCTGGACGCTGGCGTACGATTAAAGGGATATATGGCTTGGAGTTTGATGGACAACTTTGAATGGAATATGGGATACACGTGAGTAAATGAGTGAAATGAGACCTGACCTAACGATTGTAGAGTATTCCAGAGTATGGAACCCTGCTGTAACTAAACATTATTCAACAAACTTTAACTTTGTGTTATAGTGTTACAAGATTATAGGGCTGAATCTTAAAACTTATATTGGAGAGACTCATCAATTTATAGCTCGATGACATTTTTTTATTAATATAATAATCTCTATGAAAAACTGTTCTACAATATTTTTAAATTTGAAACCGGAAGACAATGGATGAATTCGTTCAGGCATGGTCTAAACTTGTAGACATGTAAACTGAAAACACAAATTATTGTTTCAGGGAACGTCTTGGAATTTATGAGGTTGATTTCGAGAATCCAGCAAGAACACGCACTCCAAGAAAGTCTGCTTTCGTCTATAAGCAAATTATAAAGACTCGTACAGTCGACCCTGACTATGAACCTGACACAATGGTAATGACAATTGACAAAGGACATTAAATTTATTATTATAGATAATGTAAACTGTAATAGACATTAAAAATAAATATGGTACATATTTGGATTTTATTTTGTAGTTTTTGAATTCCTATTATTTTAAAATCATATAATTATGTTAGTTATTTATTAATTTCAGGAATTCCTATTTTCAGGAATTTCTTCATTTAATCATTAAGGACTACATTTCTTAGTTTATTAGAAGCTGACTTACTGACTGACATCAATGCAGGGCCTAGACTATAAGGTATATCTAGATTTATTGCACAGCAATTACAACAGTATGATAGTTCTTCAGTGAAAGTCATAACACACAAAAAGTACCCACAAGTACAAGTGTAAAATATATTTTCGAAAAAAATTATAGGAGGTATGAAAGGGTGCAAGGAGTTATCTGATTTTTTAAGTTATTTCAATAAGAAGCTCACTCATTGGCTCACTGACTTGTCCAATGTAATCCAACTGACATAATAACATCATTGCAGCCATACAACGTCCACTGCTGGACATAGGCCTCCCTATAAAGGAGGTATTTTGTGAGCAATTAAACAATCTGATCCTAAACTAAATAAATATGACAATGCACTGACCTATCAATTTAAGTGAAAATTAATTAAAATTAACTATATGCATGAGAGCAACATATTAATCACACAAATCTGTTAAAAATTCGTAATCGACATTAAATTTGAAATGCCTAGTTCTATTGAGTTTTAAATTGTTTGTGTATATCCATTAATTAGAAAAAACCAATTTGGATGTGTGGCAACAAATAGAAGGTTCAAAAGCAATAAAAAAATTAGGTAGGCTCAAATATAAATATCACAGCTGGTTAGACATACTTTAATGTGGTATAATAAAATTCTGTCAAAAAAAAAGTCATATAAATTACTCTGAATAAGCATTTATGATTATCTTAGAAGAATAAGATATAGAATCTGGTAAGGTTCTTCACCTTACCCATACCTGGTTTTTGAACGTATGGTAATCTGTCCTGGACAATTAATGTCAACATATTGTAAACCAGCTGTTCGGTATTGTCATTTGGTATGTCAATGTCACTTATTCGAGAATAGTTCGACGTCACAACTATTCATTTGGAATCTGAAAATTAATAAAGTTTTCTTTTTTGTCTCCAAAATGTCAGAAAATGTAAATATTGATTTATCGGGCGAGATGAATGCCACAACAGAAAAGAAAGGTTTTCAAAAGTATGTTAATGATATGGAACTGTAAGTCTCACTAACATATTTCTGCTACGTGGTGCTTCGCTGTGTTTATTGATAGCACAAGTCAACACGAATTTTGAGTCTGAGTTCTGTACCTCTGATTTTGATTACTTATGCCTAACTAATTAAAGAAAAAAAAATTTTATCTAATAAAGTTTGCTTTTGTAGTTACTAAAACGAAATTTTAATTTTTATGAAAAAGCTCTATTTCTTAATTTCAATTATATGTAAAAGGAAAACAGTTTTGAATTCACATATTTTTATTGACTTTAATTATACAAGACGGCATAAATAAACCCACAAATACAAAAAAGAATACAAAAAAGACTTTAAAAATGAACAGATTTGGTATTTCTTCTGTGTAAGTTGGGACTTTTTCGTATGAGCCCCCAAATGTAGTCACCCATCATATTTTCATTATATTGTCCTTGATAACGCTTTTCGAAGTTCATTATATCCTGGTGGAAACGTTCCCCTTGCTCTTCTGAATATGCACCTAAGTTGTCTTTAAATCTATCCAAATGAGCATGTAGCATGTGGACTTTCAAAGACATTCTGCAACCCATAACTTTGAAGTTGTGAAGCATATCAGTAATAAGCTCCGTGTAATTTTCTGCCTTTCTATTGCCAAGAAAGCCATGAATCACTGCTTTAAGGCTGAGCCACGCTTGTTTTTCGTGCGTACTGAGGAGCTGTAGGAATTGTTCACTGGCCATTATTTTCTTTATTTGTGGACCGATGAAAATACCAGCTTTAATTTTAGCCTCTGACAATTTCGGGAAAAATGATTTTAAATATTGAAAGGCCTCAGAGTCTTGACGCAGAGCCTTTACGAACTGCTTGATCAGACCTAATTTAATGTGCAATGGAGGCATTAAAATATGATCGGGCTTCACGATTGGTTCATTTTTGACATTATGTTGTCCTATTTGAAACTCGCTCCGTTGTGTCCATGAGTGCTGCTGGTAGTGAAGTGCATCGGCTCTACTATCCCATAAGCAAATGTAACACGGATATTTAGTGTACCCGCCTTGCATTCCCATCAGAAATCCAACTATTTTAAAATCCCCTATCACTGGCCAGGCGTACTCTTCATATTTTAAAACTTGAAGCACCATTTTAACGCTCTCGTAATTTTCTTTTAGCATTACAGAATGAGCAAGGGGAAGAGATGGAAATCTATTTCCATTATGTAGAAGAATTGCCTTTAAGCTTTCACACCTACAGCCCCCCCTGCCCCTCTCCTGTATCTTATATGCAACGGCTCCTAAAAAAACTGCTAAAATACTATAATATTCGTTTTACATTGTGTAAAGGTACAAAAGCAAACTTTATTTTTTATAAATGGAGTTTTTGCTTTTTTTTCGATGTATATAATCAGAAAATATTTACTAAATAACAGACTCAAAGAAAAATATTTTTTTTGTTGACTTGTGTAGTCGCTTATCATTAATCGCATCCCATTTAAGGATTGTCCAATTTCTGTTCTGTGAAATAACTTTTAACGGAACCGTTATTTTTCTACTCGTAATATTTGTACAACTGCTTGTATATATACATTTTTATATGCCTGATAATACTTACACATACATATTTAAGCAGACGAACGGCTGCATATTGATATTTGCTGATTTAGCTTTGATTGTCCAAAAAAATCTAAATGTTAACCAGTTGGTCAGTTCACTATTAAGAGATAGTAAGCCTAACTTCCTGTCTCAAATAGAAGTCTAATTAGGTATTCATAATAAATTCAATTTTCTAATAAATATAATTTCTAATAATAAATTCATAATTGTTGGTTACTATTTGAACTATCCCTGGTTACCATGCAGTTGAATAATATTTTTCTACACAATTTTATACTGCATCCAACCACATACTATACCTAAATGCCATTATGTGGTCCATTCAGCTGGCACATATTACTTGAAGCTTGATTTAAGTACTTCAATATATGTAAAGTTATTGTAAATTATTTCTTAAATGTGAAGAAGAAAAAATAATAATTATTGTTATTATTAATGTTGTTATAAATATGTATGCATGGTGCATTACAATGTTATGTTGTATTAATTGAGTCAATTATTTAGTGTTTAGTGAGTGTGTTTTGCTCCTGCAAATGGTAGAAGTACAGTAACCTCAAGCTATAGTATATGTACATTTAGAAGTGTTTGCTTTCATCAACAGTCAAAAGAGAATATTATTTTTATTCTTTTTTTATATAGAAAATTGTCTTTACAAGTTGGATACCATTGGGTTGGTCTTGCCATGTAAATAAATATAATTGAGTGCCTTTAGGCATCACAGAAAATGAATGAATTGAGGGTTAAAATATTCTTAAAACCTGTTCCTGTGACTCAAAAGAGATTGCTTAATTTTTCTTTACTGGGTCCTACATACGATTTCTTCATCTTTAGCTTAGTTGTTCAATTGCTTATTTTTATTAAATTTTCTTGATATATTTTTTAAATAATCATTAATCCTATAACTAACATAAATCCAGATTAATGCAGCATGTCCGCAGTGGAGCAGGTCCTGCATTATTGATGGGCTTCCTTGCCTCTCGTAGACCATGGACTCAATTCGTAGCTACTGAGAACTTTAAGGTATCTGATATTTATTTATAGTTCTTTTTTAATTACAAAAAATGTTGAACATGAATCATGATTGACACGGGAAGAAACAGAAGCAAATATTTTTCATTAGTACATTTTATTGATGTTATTTTGTTATGATGCAAAGTAAAAGGATGAGCTATTTAAATTGAACATTACAATAGAAATAAATAATAATTAATAAACATGCCATAAGTTAATTGGGATGATGAGAGATACAGCCAAGAGGTAATCTCCCTAAAAAAGGCCTCTGTAACAAGTGTCATTAGAGGAGACTAAGATCCATACCAGAACCGACAGATGGTGGTATATCCATTCGAAAAAGTGTAGTTCAAATGCAGAAGGTGGGGATGGGCAGCCGCATACCCGTCGCGAATGCTGCGCCCTGCGATTGCCAACACGCTTGCCCAGCGCGGTAATTATGAGCAAAATTCCCCCTTTCTTGGATGTCCAGCTGTGGACTTTCAACGGATGTAATGATGAGGTTCATTGATCTGACTGCAAGATAATTTGCTCAAAGTATTTGTGTTATGGAAATCAAACAGCCGAGGAAATACAAATATAACACAAAAATACGTATATTTAACACCGAAACAATAATAAAAATTATTTTTGGGTAGGAATCGAATGCACGACCTTTGGTGCACAAGTTAGAAACACTACCGAATGCGCCAACAAGCCGGTAAAAAATTCGATCTGGATTAGAATAAGAACATCATAAATTGCCTATATTATACCTAAATAAATATGTATAATTTAATGTTATGTTAGCAGATATTTTTTTTATAATTGCAGGCTCCTGCTTCTATACCTAGATTGTCCCGTCGATTCTACAGGAATATTGAATACTTTCAAGCAAATTACCTTATGGTGTCACTTGGATTGCTGTTATACTGCCTGTAAGTATTATTCTTTTATATAAACATAGACAAGTGTAACATAATTTTAACAGAGCCATACTATAGTTTTCCGTTTATTTTTACTTTTTTTTATTATCTAATCACTTATATATTATGCTGTAAAGTATCTGTTGAATAGAATAGTACTGACCTTTGTACCAAGTGTTGTAAAAGACGACTTAGGTAACCCACAGATGACTGTATATCAAACGGCGTAGTACAAATGCAACAAGTTGGGAATAGCCAGCAGTATTAATGCCGCGGAAGCTTTGCGATTGCGAGGCCATGCCGCCTAGCTATTACCTAAGTGCAAGATTCCCTCTATCTGGGGAAGTGCAGCAGTGGACTGTTCTGCAGCTGCTTTGATTTGATTGTGATGTTATTTCAGGATCACAACTCCTCTACTCCTGATTGCAATGGTTGCAAGCTTTTTTGGCTACCGAAAATTGACGTCAGGACCGAATACTTGGAAGGTGAGAATTCGTTGTTTCTTAATCATAGTAAGCCTGGTTAGTAACATAATAATTTTACCATGAAGTGCTGGCAGAGTAGAATAGCCCGCATCGTTAAGGCGACTGTAGTACCGAAACCGACAGATGGCGGTATATGCATCCTAAATGTGTAACTCGTATGCAATAGGGTGGTAATCAGTAGCATACCCATATTCGTGAGGAGACGTATGTCCATCTGCCTACGTTCTACGGATGCTATGATGATCGTAATGAAATCCATATTTATTCAATTGAATAAAAATGTGTGATTCCCAACAATACTTGATGTAAATATACTTTTTTGTGTTTTCAGCTACCATACTTTAAAGTAAGTTAAAAAAATACTAAAAGAACGATATTACATATATTATTTCAAACTATATTAAGCTATATGAGAAATCTTACTCTTCAGTTAATTTTACTTTACCTACTTATTTCAATTTTCGGAGTATGTACTTCAATTTCTTTGATTTTCTTACTCTCATCAATATTCTTAGATTGGAAACTACGAATTGTCGAAGACCCAACAGTATGCTGTTGGCGCGGCCGGGTCCATGGCTTTGTGTTGGCTGGCAGGAGTCGGAGCTGTGCTCTTCTGGGTTTTAGGTAAGAAATAAACATATATTGTTTACATAATGTAAACATATATTTATTGATAAGAAAAATTTGATAGCTATGTCATGGGCTCGGATATGGCATGGATACGGATTTAACGATTGGTGCAAAGATACAATCAGCCAACAATAATCGAGAACACAAATATATCGGAGGTTGATGTGGAGCTATGTGCGGAATAATAAGTTGCGGGCAACTTGACCACGAAAATTATATAGGAAAATAAAGCATTTTAACGGTATAACAGGTGCAACAGTGACAGTGGTGGCTTTGCACGCGAGCTTCTTCGACGCGGAGGCACTCCCGCCGCCTGACGACTCGGAGCACTTCCCGATGATTGAGCAAGTGTGACAGTGTCACCTACCACTGTTCTTGCCTCCGCCGGGCAACATGACGCCTTCTCACCGTTTATTAAAGTAATTAGTCAATTGATATGACCTCTTTTATAATATTTGGGGAATAGGTAGGCAATTTTAGCCAGGTATTTACCTCACAGTGAAAATAGCTCAATACTTCTTAGATTTTATATGGATACAAATAATCGTAACTGTCTGAAAAGTGGTAGGGTATAACTAATTCTGTTATCGATATTGCAAAGAAAAATTACCAATTAAAAAAAGTTTTTGTATTAGAGTATGACCAAAGATTTAAGTAATGACTTAAATTTTACGGGCTCTCAAATACTTGAACTAATATTGTCTACTAGTTTAGTAAACAAACTACAATAAATATTCGTATGTTCGTTACGCCGCTGCCGCCATTTTATAACAATTTGACAGGTGGCTAGTAATAAATATTTTTGGGAAGCGTCATAAAAGCCAGTTTTAAAGCCATTACAAAAAAGACTGTAATTCAGATCTAAAACAGGTCGTGATATAATAAATTACGATTTTACTCAAAATACACCTATTGCCAAATGTATAACCCTGTTTTGGTCGTCGCCTGATTTGCGTCCACTTATTATGGATAGTATTGTTATTAAACGTTGAAAATGTATCTTAACTTATTTATAATGACTAGAATGCATTTGATGCCTCCGTTAATATATATATATATATATATATGTATATATGTATATATATATATATTAATAAATATAATATGAAATAATAATATATATATTATATAATTGATAATGGTGATATAATCTACCAATAATTACGTACCTTTCACTTGCTTTTAAAATTATTATTCTCACACAAAAACTAACATATAATATATTATAACAATCTCATTATTCATAAAGTATGATTGGTAATTACTTGTTTAAAATACAAGATTTATGCAAATGAGTAGTTTATAATCTATTACGAGTACTGTGTGTGTATAATCATAATTATATGTACCGTCAACAACAGATCAATGTGTACAAATCTTCTAACATTTATACACAATTGTAAAATCATTGGTTTCTGTTAAACGATTAACGTCCATTGCTAACTCAACAGATTTGTTTAAATTCATGTGTTGCTGTTTGTACTATAATATTAATGTAATGCAATTGTTCTATTGCAATTATTCTAATAATTGCATTTTAAATTAGACAATGTTTAACATTTTAATGTAAAAACAGACAATCATTAAAAATGCATCCCATCTTGTCTTGTAGGAAACTTTTGTTCTCAGTGTTCAAGTACTAACCAAATTTTTGTGTGTATTCTTGTATATAGGCTTGCAGTTAGATATATAAATAATCAATAATTTTTGAACTATCTAAAAACTATTAGGTGTGTATTTATAATTCTGATATTAATGTAAATAATAAATTTAAGGCAAAGTAAAAGCGTTTGATTTATATAATCCGGCGGACTACACCCTATTGTTAGATAAACTACTTGGACATTATTGTATGAGTGCGTCCTTACGTATATACTATATTTGTATGGTAACGGAAATGGGGTCACTTAGATGTTACACAATGCGCGTGATCTGAGTGCTGTCAGGGTAGATATGAGGTACCTTTGACACGTCCTGCCTCGCTAGCTTCACCTTTAGTGCTGTGTTAACGTTGATTTATATTAGTCGCACGTCGATAGTGTTGTGCCCAAGCATAACACAATCGACACGCGACTCTGGTTTCTGTTGTTATAGCTGATGATGATTAGAACTAAAATTTATTTCTATTTTTACAAACTGATCTTGTATTTTTTAAGCCGTGAGGTACCGGAATAGTAGAATAGTACCTCCCCCTCCACCAGTTATCGTAAGAGCCGACTAAGGTATGAGAACCAACAGATGGCGGTATATCCATCCGAAACAGTGCAGCTCACAGGGCGGGGTGGGCAGCAGCTTCCTCGTTGCAAAAGCTACACTCTGCAATTGCCTACACGCTTTCCCAGCGCGGCAATTATGGGCAAAAAACCTCTTTGGAGAGGCCTTTGTCCAGCAGTGGACTTTCAATGGCTGTTATGATAATTCTTATTTGATTAGGATTTTCGCTTTTTTCAACCATACTATACATATTTTTGTATCATAACTTGTAAATAAAATATCTAGCGTTATATTGACCTACACTGATTTAATAACACACAAGCACTATTCCTTTTCATTATCGGTAATTAGGTCCAGTACTAGAGCAATTCTTACTCAGAAGCTGCAGTTCGCGTACTATAGGTACACAAAAACTTCTCAATTGATATTAATCTATAAGAGTGAGACATTGAGTTCAAAATTGTCAGATTTGGTTAGGTTGATCTGTTGCCTACCGTACACTACTGTCTTAAAATGTGTAATAAATAACCATACAATTTCGATATAGACACACAAAATAATTAAATGAGAAAGTTATAAGATGGTAAGCGGCATCCACGTTTTGTCTTTGAGAAATTAGGTATGTACTTACTTGCTGCAGGTATCATGCTAGATAATAAACTTGCATTTTTCTTTTTAAAGGAATAGACTCGAAAACTACTGAAACGATTGTTACAACTCTTTTATTAATAGAAAACTACATTCTTCTAGTAGTCCAGGGATGGAGGTAGTTAAGTATGCAAAATCCGAGTGACGGCAACTATGACTGGATTCTTATACCTGAGACCCTAAATATGTAATAAAACGTATTTTGCCGCCAGATGTGTGAATGGTCCCTTCCCGTTCCCTTTACATCCCCTCTTCGCGCATACAGTAAAATAGCGCGCGTACCAGTGTTTCTACATTGAGGGAAAATTCTCCTTTTAAGGGGAAAGACTATAAAAGGGGAAATTGCGGGAAATTATATATGAAACCTAGCCTGAAAATCCAGTAATATTGCAGAAAATCGCGTATCAGAAATGATAGCTCTAACTGCTACGTAGGTGAATTTTGACAGTATCTATCAATATTATGCCAAAAATTCATTTTTTTAGGTGTAGCATGTGGTGTCAAAACTAAAAACTACAGCTACTACTATAATTTTTGAGGGTAAAAAGTCCGGAGAAGGGGAAGTCTGAATTGAGAAGGAAATCGTTTTAGTGGAAACACTGGCGCGTACGCGTTTAGTGTTTCTACATCCACGTTAAGACAGACGTTGCTTTATGAAGTCGTATTTTTACATATACTTTTTGATTATTTGATTTTTTTACTTTGCCCAGGGTTAAGGAAATAGATTTAATATTTGATAGATACGACGATATTTCTATAAAATTTTTGGAGACTAAATCACGAAGCAAAAACCAGAGCATTAAAATTAACATAAGGTCAAAACATTTAACTAGCTAATTTTCAAAAAAAAAATTGCAACTCGTTACATTTCTTTGCGCTTATGCTCCAAAATATGTAGATGTAGGTACATACATATATTAGTGGAGGATTCGATGATCCAACAAAATATATCAAGTTGCAAGGGTTTTCAGTTTGTGAGGCACTATTTACTAGAAGCTGATTCAAAAATGTTTGTCCACATATTTCACGCAGTAAGGATTCAATCTGCTCATATTATCACAATTAGCGCTGATACAGATGTTTTCGTCATGGCAGTTTATTTCTGGAAATATGACGTATCTTACACAAAGAAATGTTTTCTATGATGCCATTTGGCTGCTGAATCACTGGGTGCAACTATATACAATATTTTGCATTACATGCTTTGAGTGACTGCGATATTAGATTTGGTAGTAAAATTCAAAAATTAAAAGCTGCGGCCTACGATTTTTCTCTCTCTTTCTTTTAGCTCTTGGGAAATCTAGACTTAAATAATGAGCAATTCCGACAGTTAGAAGCTGTTTGCACATACATATTTTCGAAGGAAATATTGTTTGCTGATAAACTCAGATTTATACTGATATCGCAAAATATAGGTTTCAATTTGATAATTCATTTGGTTACGAAAAGCTGAACGGTAGATAGTATAGAAGAAGCGGAACTTATGTTCACGACAAATGACGAAACCGTCTTTACGAGTCATTAATTCTACCATGTACTGCGGATTGTCGCACAATGTCTTGTAAAATTATTTTGTATTTTATTTGGTAAATGCATCAAATAACAAATGTAAAAATAAGTAATTTTGTACCTACTTTAAATACATATATACTTGGATTCGCTGGTTTTTTATAAGTAACTTTATTTTTTTATCCATAAAAAATTTAGTTGTTTAATTTTTGTTTTGATTTATTATTTAAAGGTCTATCATGACTTTTACCATAACAAAAACCTAATACTAGAAAAATAATCATTAAAATGATAATTTACTCAATATATTGCCTTTACAAAGGGTAAATTATTATATTTATTTCTTATTATTATTCTTTGACCTTTTCTGTAGGTACTTAAATCCGTTGGCGAAATTCGGTACTGACATTATGCATACATACTCATTTACCTCTAGCGCCCGGTCGATAGTGCAACTAAGGTTTTATTTATATTTACAAAAAGAAATTGAGATCTCAACCTAAAATTAAAATGTTTAAACGCTATTCGTTTTCTTGTGTTCTAAAATTACTAGACTGATTTCAAAAACTCTTTTGCAATTAATTCCCATTAAAATTCGCATAGAATGTTACATTATGAGCGAATATAAGCTATATTATATCCCAACTAGTTGTGCCCGCGACTTCGTCCGCGTGGATTAGTTTTTTTGGGTACCATACCTTTTTACCTTAACTTATATAAACTATGAATGTCATGTTTATTTATATCGAATCAATGGCCTGAAAAATAAGTTTCAAGTTTCTAGCTCTAAAAATAGCGACTCTTCTATAATTATTTCATCCCCCCTTTCGACCCCTTACAACCCTTATTTAGAATTAAAAATGTCCTTTCTCAGTGTCTAAAGATTGTCTGTGCCAAATTTCATCAAAATCGGTTGAGAGGTTTAAGCGGAAAAGCGTTGCAGACAGACCGACAGTTACTTTCGCATTTATAATATTATTAGAGATATTAAAGTAAAACCAACGAGCGCTGCTAGTCAATAATATAAAATCACAAAATTCCATCTCGTTCTTGGTACTGTATCTGTCTGGTATATACAGGTATGATGGCATTTAGACCTGAAGATGGTAAGAAAAGTTTTTTATTTGCGATAGGTACTCAATCTTTGCTCAGAGCTATATTTTAAAATATATTAGGTACATACATTAAAATAAAACGTTGTTATACGTCTTTAATACAACTATATTTTAAAAACATAAAAAAATAAAAGCAACCTCTAAAATCTAGTCACATCACTTTTATTATGATAATTATCAGAGATTATATTTAAGATATAAAAAAACAATTAATGTATACTTTTTAAGGATACAATAAATCAGTTCCTGACTCCCAGGGGCAAACTTGTAAACATAAATATAAATAATTGTCCATTTGTTTCATATATAAGGCACCTGGATACATATGAATATGTTATGATAAAGCACCAGATTTTGCCCCATATCAAATCAGAAAGTAATGTATACTAATAGGTAAATTTACATTTGGATTTTGTAACATTTAGGGCTTTTATATGGGTAGAAATGGCAGAACACACTTGCAGTATATAAAGTATAGCAACTCAGTTTAACTTAATTTTTTGTCAGTCAGGATATATATTTAAAATATAATTTATGTCCAATAAATTTACTTCATTTTATAGTTCTTAGAACTAACATAAGTATATAGTCATAAACTCTATATAATGATCTATTATATTTTATTAATTGCACAGCATGAAATTATAAAAAATTTTCAAGTAACATGTCAATAAATTTTTCTTTTATATAGGAACAGTTCCATGAGGTTAAATTCTATTTTTGAAAGGATTGCATTAATATGCAATGTATAAACCAAATTATCAGTCAAGTAAAAGCTCGTTCCCACTTGTCGGGTGTCGGATCCGTATATTAATCGGATGTGGGCACCACTGTTCACACACACGATTACGGTCGAAACTAGTAATCTAGTCAATTTTAAACATTCTACGCTATTCTTGTTGTGATGTATTATTATTTATGAAGTAAACCAGAAAAGACAGCCAAGGAAAGAAAATATTGGGTGCACCAATCCTGAGAGAAAGATTTAGTTTGCGAACATTTCAGAATTTAATAACAGAATTGAGGAGTGACGAAATTAAGTTTTTCAGTTATTTTAGAATTTCGAACTACATTCAACCATCGATTGGCTCAAATATCAGTGAGCATAAACTACCAAAATACAAGATTTAGAGACTGCGTTAAGAGTTATTGGCTCCGTCATACGACGAACAGCGCCATTCTTTATCGTAGGCGAGCGAGATCGGAGACGATTTTTTCCCGGGCATAGAGGGCTGGTAAAACACCCGACATTTCTTGTCGAAGCCGACATAAAATCGGTTTCCGACAAGTGTGAATAGCTTCATAAACAATGCTCTGCCACTACAACCTCCGATTAATATACGGATCCGACACCCGACATGTGGGAAAGCTCTTAGTGTCTTAAATGTAAAAAAAATAATAATTTATATGCTTGTTATGATCACTTCTATAACACACAAAATACAAAGATTGTGTGAAATAATATTGTTTTATTCCATTAAATGAAACAAAACTATTTATGTGAAAAATATGTGTGCAATACCTACATTAGCACCAACATACTTTCCCCTGGAAGACTAAGTTTATCTAAATAAATATATGCATTCATATATTAAAATTATTATGAGAAATCACAACATTTTGCCATTGTTAATTTTAGTTAGTTCCATTTTCACTACTTCCAAGATTTCATCCCACTTATGTGTGGGTGTTTCAGGTGGGGTTGGAACACAAAGTTTCATTTCCTTGATAGCAATGGGTGTTGTGAATTCCAGTTTCCGCTTAGACTTGCCGGGAATGGCATAGCCTTGTGTCCGCTGCACTTCAAGAACTGACAGCGGAGTAATAGGGGGTGTGTTAAAAACTACTTCATCAGACTTTTTACTTTTAAAAGGTCCTGCATATCTGAATACCGGCTTTTTTAATATCAGATTGCCGGACACTTTTTCAATGAGACCAACTGAAATAAATACATTGGCAATATCATAGAGCCTCCTTACTTTCGACTTGTGCTGCCGGTCATGTTGTTCAGGTGACACTATGGTTCTGTTTTTATTTGATGTGTCAATCAATACTCGCACAGCCATCTCTAGATTTATAAGTGTATCCTGAAACATACAAACACATTTATAGTACATGTCCTGCCAAAAATGTTAAAAATATACAATTTTGATGCTACACCCTGTCCCCTAAATTTAATTTAATGATATGAATGTACAAAGGGAAGTTCAGTTATAGCTTGATATATCAAGGTCAAATAAGGCAACATATTACCTATAATTTATTGATTTTCATCAGGTATAACAACTTACAACTTACTACTAACATAATACACCCATAATAAATACATGCAGGGTGACAATTAATATAACTAGTTGTATATATTGCCTCTGACTATCAGATATAACAACCAAAAGAATTCACTTAAAAGAAGTTTATTTCAAGGAATGCATAAATAAAAAGTAAGTTTAAAATTATTGCTTTAAAAAATTTTTGTCTTATATTTTATAAAAATATGCTACTTACTGGTGGTTCAACTAGAAATAGCATGAGAAATCTTTGTGCCATAACACCCAGGGTCTTATGTTTGGGAGCAGAAGGCTTAGGAGCTCTCCCTCGAAGTGCATCAGACAATTTAAGGTGTTCTCCCTCTTTTTTCAGCATTTTCAAAAAGGCATTCAGTCTTGATCCTCCATACCATAAATAGGTATTTTTTCTTTTATGGACTGCACACTGCATGGCCTCTAGTATGTTTATGATATCATACATTCTTCGTTTTTCCACTCCTAACTGTGCTGCAGTGCTGTCCAGTTGAATCTCAACAGTTTTCTTCCCATATAAAGGATAGAGTTCCAGGAATCTGTAGTAATTGACTTTAAAGTTAACTAGATCGGAGACAATTTTATTAAATAATACTTTTAATTAATCCTAGTTTACATATGATAAACAAGTATTATGTTACCTGAACAACTATTATATAATCTTAAAAACAGAATACTTTATACCAATATTATTTAACTAATGATGTTACTTGCAATAATATTTTTTCAGTCAATCCTGCATAGAAGAAAGGTGTTTCGTGTTTACGAGTAGGAGGTAGTTTCATGATATAATAACCAATATGTTTCATATGCTACAAAATAGATTATATTAATTAGTATTGGAAAATCGTACCTGTCACATAGTATTTGCAAAGATTTTTCTTTGCGATGGACAGCACTGGGCGGCGGCGTTAGATACTGTGATGCAATAGTAAGTTCATTCTCTTGCAATGCGACACTTGTCAGCAACTTGAGGTTAGCCGTCGGGGATACATAACTAGATGAATTTGTTACCTCAGATAATGCGTATCGTTTAGGAGTACAGGTAATGTGATCATCTTCATTCATCGTGTGAGCACATTATGTAAATATCGTGTATCACAAAGTATTCGCGTAATTTTTGACAGGTTCGTACAAATCTAGTTGGTTACCAATCGAGAAACCATCCATATATTATAACTTACAAGTACAACATTTTTCTCTTAATTTTTACTAATTTATTTCAATGTATCAATCATATTTATTTATTTCATAATATTAAACGAAATAGGAACTAACGTAACCTAACAATAAACAATATTGACAGATGTAATTGCGCGCGAGCTGTGAAAAAGTCCCGCTTTCTTTAAAGCGTTTTGTTTTTGCAAGCTTCAAAGAACGTGTACCGCGTTATTTATGGTTGACGTCTTCCATTTATTTTTATTCTCATTTGTTAATTATTACTTGCCGATGGAGGGACAAGTATAGAATTAGTAAATTTACAATACAAATTATATTGTGTTACTTCTCTTTTTAAATTTATATCCCAGAA
The DNA here is from genome assembly GCA_020976665.1 of Heortia vitessoides. NCBI lineage: Eukaryota > Metazoa > Arthropoda > Insecta > Lepidoptera > Crambidae > Heortia > Heortia vitessoides. The sequence continues at coordinate 12,819,789 of JACJUM010000875.1, read as the reverse complement.
TTATGGCACCTGATAGACAAGAAGGAAACGGATATACTGCCTATGGCATCATTTTTTTTATTCTGTATCATGTCATGGCTCATGGCTGGCATGAAGCTTGATTTCTTTCCTTGCAAAAGTGAGCTTGGTTTTCTTTGAAAGTGGAAAATACCGTCATTGATTTGACTTTTATTTACATTCGAGTACATGGAAACTTGTATTACACGGTTTGCATCAGAAAGCTGATCGCATAGTTGCAATAAAATTATGGTTGTATTGTAGCAGAGAAAGGAATTCATCTGTAACAAAATGAACGACGGCGACTGGATATGCGGTGATGCGAATTGTGGAAATATCAATTTTGCTCGCCGTGTTTCGTGTTACCGATGCAATAAAGAGAGACCAGACTCTGGAAAGTCGTCTAAAAAGAAGCTGGGCACAGAGATAGGTAAATCGGCTGCAGAAAAGTCTCGCGGCTTATTTAACGCCGATGATTGGCAGTGCAATAAGTGTGCAAACGTTAACTGGGCCCGGCGGGTAACATGTAATGTTTGCAATGCACCAAAATTTGGGGAAGTATGTTATAATATATATTTTTAGAAGTAATTTTAGGTTTAGTATTGAGTGTAAATGCTTATATTTCTTTAATTTTAGGTTGAAGCGCGCACTGGATATGGCGGGGGATACAATGAGCGCGGAGTTGTTGAGTATCGTAGAAGAGAACCATCTTCTGATGATGAGTACGACGAGTTTGGAAGGAAGAAGCGAAAACGCAAGCAAGATACACCAGAAAAGGTGAGTTGACTTTGGAGCAAAAAATATATCTTTTCTCCACAACGAACAAACATTTCTGTAATATTTACTGTATAAAGCTTTAATTTATGCAGTCATTTGCTATAATTATGTTATAAATTCAGGTGGTTATGGAATTCAAGCTAAGAAGATATTAAATTAAGTACTTTTGAAGCACATCATTATTAAAGTGGAGATTATTTTTCCTGCCTTCAGGTTGGCATCACTGAAGGAGCAGCATTCAATAAATTGCCACCAACAATGCTGCAGATGGATTCAAAGATGGAACATGTTATTCAAGGGCCTGTGCCAAATGTGACGCAAAGTACAAAAGAGAAAACAAATGGCAGCTTTAGTGATGGTTCTGTATGTGATCTACCGCCACTGTCAAAAGTGGCGTTTAGAAAATATCAGCTTCAAAGCCAAACAACATTTATGAGGCAAGACCATATGTTGCCAGTTTATAAAGCAAATGGTGTCCAAACACGTAAAAGATATCAAAGTATGGGTGATAAAGATCAGAATGCTTCATCAGGATATGAAACTGCCTCTAAAAGAAGCAAACGTGATAGTAGTGGTTCCCCTGTTAAAGGATTTAACCCTGTTATGGAGAATAGGGTTAGTTCAACAAATCACCATGTTATATATAAATATATGGGTCCAACACCTGTAGAAAATTTCCAAGTCACATATACCCCGGAAGAAAGAGTGAGAGCAGCAGCATTTGCAATTGTGTACAGCAATTGTAGAATAAGTACAAGTAAATTTGAATCACTGTTTGATAAACCGGCTCCGGATTTTAAAACAATTTTTGCATGGAGGCAGAGGCTTTTGTCAACAGGTTGTCTGGTTGACAGTCATTTGGAGGTGCCAAAATGTATTAAATGTGAGATGTCAAATAATAATTCAGATACAAGGACACAACTTATCAAAAAGCTTCCGAATCCTGAGGAAATTGCAATAATATCAGACAGTGAAGATGAATGTACAAATAATGTTCCAACTCAAAATAAAGCTGCTTTATCCAGACAAAGAAGTGTCAGTGCAGAAACATTGTTAATAGGTAACATGGAAAATGAACCTCAGCCTGCTGGCAGTTCAGTCAGCACAGATGGGAGGCATTCACAGGGAAGAAGTCGATCTCCATCTACAAATCAACGAACACGCTCTAGTTCTCGGGATAGCCGAGATTCCAATTTTCCTGATACAGACTCAGACAAAGTTGTAAATCAAAACAAAAATACTTCATCCAACAAAAAAAGTATAACATCATCCAAGACCTCTCACCGTGATTCTGATTCAGAGTCTGTTTCTTATGACAGTCAGGAAGATAACTTTTTGTCTAGGATCTATGGAGATAGGAGAATAAAACGAAAAGTTAAGAAACACAATGTTCCAACAGTGGCACCTAAGCCTCCAAATTATGTATCACCCCAAAAAGAAGTTCAACCTTTCCAGGGATATAGCACAGCAAAGCAGTTTGAAAAATCACCATTAGCATCTGGAAATATTTACACATGTAATTTACGTAATATGAGTGTTAAACCTCATGGTAATGTTCATGCTGACACTGATGGCTGTTCAAGTGAATATGTGCCTACTAAATTGGGATCTACAACTAAAAATTATCAAGAGTTCAAAAATAATGTGAGGAAAAAAGGATATTGGGCTAAAGGTAATGGCTCTACAATTGGGAAAAATAATCAAGTACCAAACAATTCCACAGTAAAATCTATTGCTAAGCCAGTTAAAGACAATTATGTAATACATACCTATAAACCCTTCCAAGATATAGTGCCTATGGTACATCAACATCAAGATTTTACAAGAGATGATTTGGACAATGCTGTGGTTAATAAACAATATTTTGCATTTGACAAACCATTGGGGTCTACTCCAAAGGCAAATTTAAATAAAGCAGTTAACAATATGCCTACTTATGATGATAAACATGTGCAAAATTCTAATGTTCAAAATGTTAGCACTAATAAATCATTTGAAAATACAACAAATATCTTTGAAAAAGTATTAAATTGCAGCTCTAACATATTTAGCATATTATCCGAGGCTAAATCAGATAATATGCATTCTTTTCTCACTACTCAAAAATCTAAAATTAATCAAGTCCCAGCAGATGTCACCAAAATTTTTGATGCAGTACAGTCAAATTCTGCTTCTAAAAATAAGAGTATTTTGGATATATTTAATGTGAATAACCAATGTAACAGCAGTCCTGAAAGAAATGATCTAGAAAAATATGATGGGGTGCAAAAAATGTTTGAAAATAAATGGGATGATGATGATGATGCTCTCTATAGAAAATCAGATGGTGAAGACTGTACAGCTGTAGACAAACAGTTGCCTATAACAGCTCATAAGGAGATGAACAGAATACAAAGTCCCACATCTAACATGTTATATGCTACAGATAATGAAATAGAACCAATGCTCCAAGAAACACCTAAACAGATAACATCAGATATTGTGGCAGAAAAGGCTGACATGTTTTTTGGTCTGCTCAACAATTTAAAGGGTGACAATGAAAAGAGATCTGATGAGCATAACTCAACACCAAAGACACCAGAAAAAGACAAAGCTAGGTTAAAAAATGCAATTGAGCAACAAACAGACAGACATCACTCGTTATGGAATATAAAAGAGCCTGAAGATATGCCAGTAGAAATAGCAAATGAAATATTATCTATAAGTGAAGGAAAACTAGATGATGGATCTCAAGGAAACATTCCTAAAATAATTAGCCCCTCAAAGAAAGTACATGTATTAGAATCTGTTATGATTCATACAACAAAAAGTAGCGAATCTTTAAATAATCAACATATAAAAGAAACTACTGCTAGCCCACAAACACCGATATACAGATCTCTTATAACATGTGAACAAAGCAGTGTGGTTAACACCCAAGAAGTTTTGCAAGAATCAGTAGCAGAAATGCTAACTGTTGCGACTCCAACCTCTCAACCTCAACCTGTACAAAACATTGACTTGTCAAATTTACTGGCTGGTATTAACACAAATACAATATTGTTGGCACTACAGAATTTACAACAGATAAATAAACCACCATCTAATGAATCAGTTGCACCAAATGAGCAATTTGAAGATGCAAATACTAGTGGTGAAGCTCATAATGTAGAAACAATAAACTTAACCAATGATGAAGAATGGGAGAGAGAATCTAATTGTGAGGGCAGTATTGAGCGGGAGTTGCAGAAATTGGACGGGAACATGGGTGACACTCCTTTTTTAAGTGATATTTTTGATCCTGGTCCAGTTGTAACACCACCACCACCTTCAAAACTAAATATTAACCTTAAAAATGCACCTGGTAATACAGAACACAAGCCACATCTAAATGAAAATGCCCCAGTCATTGGAAATTTCAAAAGCTTTGCACTCCCAAAACCAATTTTATTAAATAGGTTAAAGTTAACAGTGAAACCAACAGATAAGCCCTCCAAAAAATCTAATGGAAAGAAAATAAAAAATAGAAAAAAGGTTTGTATTCACTTTCTTGAAATAGCGCAAAATTTTGATTCTATTTACCTATTTATTATGTTATGTTAATAACAAGCTTTTCTTGACATTATTTTTTTTCCTTATTTATTTGCATTCAATGTTTTTATTCAAAATTGAAATAAAGTTACTAAGCCATAAAGTGCTCATTAGTTAAAGGTAAACATTTGTTGCTTCAAAATCAATGTAGGTTTCGCATATTATAGCTTTATATGCATGTACCAAGATTTCCAATTTGATTTTCTCATTCTTTTGTTGCAGGACAAAGCGTCTGGATCCCAAAATGAGGCAGGTGGGGAAGAAGATGATGAAGAAGAATCCGGCGATGAGGCAGATCTGGCGAAATATGACCTTTGGGGCAGCGATGAAGAGGAGGCCAATGCCGCTAAAGCAGGTTTGTCCAGCTGATGTACGTGTTTTTTTTTTTTTTGCAAACACATGCATCCGCGATTGGCATGTTTTCATAGCGTCTATTTGTTCGATTTCTCACTGTACGTGCGTGTGTGTACGTAGGATATAAAGACGCGCGGGCAGTGGGCGCCAAAATGGCGCCCACTGCCCATGGCTAGTGTGCCCAGAAAACCTGTGGAATCCTTGAAAAATTTGTACTAAATATGCTGATGATTTTGAGAATTTGATTACCTTATTATATTGTGACATCATAGTATAAAACAAAATCACTTCCCGGTTATGTATGCTTAGATCTTTAAACAACGCAAGGGATTTTGATGCGGTCTTTTAAATAGATAGAGTGATTCAAGACGAAGGTATACATTCATAAAATATAGAACACTGATACGTTTTGAGTTTTCTAATGTAAAAGTTCCTAACTAAACACACTTTTTTGATCCAACATTGGAGAAGCTGGCTGAACCCGACAACATAGATCAAAATAATGTACATACTACAATATTGTACACCTTAATTTTTTTACCTTTTTTTATTCTCATTGCCCCATGCGAAGTCGGGGCGGGTCGCTAGGTATATTTATTATCATTGCAAGTAATTCATTTTATTCATTAGATTAATTTTAGACATTTTTTGTTTGTACACAAATGAATAAAAATAAAGTTGTCTTAAAACTTTTTACTTAATGTGACAGTTAACAGACTAAATTTATCCAACACTAGAAATTAATATATTATTTATCTTGCTTAATTAAATCTAACACAATATGTTTTTTGTAGATCATGCTGACAAGTCCAAAGAAGGTGAGAGTTCAAAAGAAGGCCAAGACAAAGGGGACAAGAATGGAAAGATCACTTCCCCAGATTCCAAAATCAGTAAAAGGAGAAGGTCAGTGGAGTGAGGCTTTCTATTTATATATTATAACATAAAATAACTATTGAATAATATGTTCTTAAATTCTTACATTGGAATTTTCTATTTAGTAGGTTCTATATTAATTTGTATTATCACATTATCCAGTAATTCCACTTCCTCTCTCACCTTTTAAACTGGAACACAACAATGTAAACAGCTATTTGGCAGAAATTGGTGAGAGTGGGGTACCTACTACTACTACTATTTGACAATTTATACTCGCATACGATATGGTAGTTTTAATATAGTTTTTAATGTGCATATAACATTGAGTCGTTAATTTTTAAACAGGTCCCGAAGTTCGTCATCATCCTCTAGCTCATCATCAAGCTCCAGTACTAGTCACAGTTCCACGCAAGCGCCTACAAATAAGTAAGTAGACTTTTACACTTCTTTTTTCTTATATGTTGATATTCATGATACTCAGGATTAAGCATTATTGATTCACTTTTCGCATTAATTTATAAACATTCATTTATGAACAAATTCAGATGGATTGACCCTTGTACTAATGGGCGGTGAGTGCTAAGACTATCCCCCCTACTCAAACACATTGTATTCTATTTTTTTTTATAATATTTTACACATTGTATTTATGTAGTTTTTACACATTGTATTCTATTTTTTTTAATAATTTATATATTAATGAAAATAGATTATTAAAAATTACAATTATGTAATCGGCTAAGAAATCAAAGTAATTAACAATATAATTATTATACCACAGACTTCAAAAGATACTATTGACATACAGATCGCATTGTTTTTAATATGATCTATTAACATACGTTCTTTGTTAAACATAGATTATTTGAATAACTATTATCAAATTGCACTCTCATATTGGGCTTTTTTCATTGAACTCTAAAATTGCTTTGAGTTTAAATTTGTATAAAAAGTTCTCAACTATAATAAGCAGAATAATTTACACTAGATCATAATAACATACATTGACTTGGGTAAGTCGCTCACTTGTGTTTTGGATATGAAACAAAACAGGATCATTACCATATACGCTATCGGGCTCGTCTAACTATTAACTTCGATTCATAACTTCACTAATCTGTTTTTAATCGCGCACTCTTGTCATTAGTTAGTAATAACACTTAATGAGACCTATTCTATAGCCACACTGTCGAAACGACGGATCAAGGATTTCAGAATAGTGTTGCCCAAATTCAGTCTTGGTCTTGCAGTCTTGGTCTTGTTCTTGCGTTTTTGCAAGACCAAGACCAAGAACAAGACCGCGTATTTTTAGCAAGACCAAGACCAAGACTGACCGTGCAAGACTTGAGCAAGAACAAGACATAGCCTGCAAGACTCTTGCGTCTTGCAGGTTGGACTTAGCGCTATTTCACGGAGTAGTTAGGTGTAACAGTTCGGTGTATAGGTACGCTTAGGAATTCTATGAGACGCAAAAAACTGTATCAAAGAATATGAAAAACTTTATCGAAGATGGCCCGTGATTTTCTCTCCATACCTGCAACTTCAGTACCTGCTGAGAGATTATTTTCTAAAGCATCATTAGTAATTAGAAAACATAGAAATAGGTTAAGTGATGAGTCAGCCAGATGGTTACTTTGTATTAATTCTTGGTCAAAAGAATCGATATAAAGTAACATAACCTAATGATAAAGCTGTTGTGTACTGTTATGTTTGATTCATGTTGTATTTTATTTTTTATTGAAATAAATGATAAATCGTAAAATTCTTTTATTAAATTTCATATACCTAAGTTGAGGGTTCAATCTTTCTAGACAGATATTGTTCTTTAAAATACAGTCAAGTTATTGTAATTAATTTGTTTATTACATGTTTTAGCAAATGTAAGCTTATTTGCTAAGACATGTAAAAAAACAAATTGGAATGTGGAAGTAACTGTTTCTTAATTATAAGATATTATTATTAAGAAACAGTTACTTCCATAGAAAACGACATATAGGTCAGTTGATTTTTCAAATTTCTTATCAAATCTTCAGTAATTTATTAATCTGCTTGATCTTTACTATGGCTATGTTAATTCAAGCTCACAATGTTCCAATTCTAATACGTTTTTCTAAGATTTAATATAAACTTTAATAAATAGTAATAGACTAATAGGTAATTGCAAGACTTGCAAGACTCTTGCTGCAAGACCAAGACAAAGACTAAGATTGGGAGCGCAAGACCAAGACCAAGACCAGGTGTATTGGCGCAAGACCAAGACTAAGACTGGCTAAGTCTCGTCTTGTTCTTGCATTTGGGCAACACTACTTCAGAACCATTTTAATTCTGTACGCGGGCACCATATATGTATTCTGCACTTTGGCCCTAACAGAAACGGCCTCCCTATTGTATTAGGATAGAACTTAGGCTATATTTATTTCGCAGATTTGACGATTTTAACCTAAACAGTGAGAGGGAGACGTCCCCAAAGGGCCGGACGCGGTCGCGGTCACCGCGAGCTAAGCCGGCTAGTGCCACCACGAGGCGTAAATCAAGGGACAGCCGGTCTGCGGGAGAGTCTAGGTGAGTAGACGCACTTTTTATTGTTGTTACTTGAATAACCCATAAAGCCATGACAGCGTTTAAGCAGTTTAGTGTCTGATACGTGTGTGGAGTACCGGCAGAGCAGAGAGCAGAGCGATAGATGCCGTTATATTCATCCTAAATAGAGTAGCCCAAATGTATCAGGGAATGAGCAGAAACATTCTTACCGCAAAACTACGTTCTGCAATTGGCACTACTTGCAGATAGTCTGCCCAGCGCGGCAATTGTGGGCAAAATTCTCCCTTTCTTGAGGAGGTCTATGTCTACCAGTGGACGTTTACAGCTGCGCAATGATGATGATGATATCAGCCGTAGTGATTCCAAATAGGAATGTTTATGAAAGCTTGTATGCGGCCTGCATCCGCGAATCTGCGTAGGTTTGACGCAGTCTGTACCATTCGCATTTCGTCAAGAATTCAAAAATGGTCCAATTCGCATTTGTTCCCATTCTCATTTGGTCTCATTCTCTTTCGGTCACATTCGCATTCGTTCGTTTTCAACGTACAACGTTTTCAACTTACAAATTTAACTATTGTTTCAAAAATATTCAAAAAAAACCTTTTCAGCCTATTAGAGGTTTGGTCTGGGGACCGGCAAGCACAGTAGTTCTATGTTGTGTTTGCCGGTACGTCCATTCCAGAACCTTATGGCACCTATACCTCTTCTATAACCTTAGTAAAAAAAAACAATATACACTAGCTACCCCGGTGGGGAAGTTTCGTCATGGTATCATCATCATCAACATTATTTTCATCCAAGCAGTTATTGAACGTTCACTGCTGCACTTAGGCCTCCTCACGATGGGAGTATTTTTACGCATAATTTCCGCGTTGGGTTGGCATGTTGGGTTTGTTGCTGCTCGTCCCCGCTCTGTTACATTTGGGCTGCGCTATTTTCTGATGATCTTTCGGTTCCAGTACCGTCTACCGTCGTACTATACCGGAAGGTACTATTCTACTCCGCCGGCACCCCACGTCAGTTGATATGTATGTTTTTTTTTAATGGGTAATTCACTTACAGGAGTCACGACAAGGAGTGGAACAGGGACAGGGAGCGGCGCGAAAGGCCGCGAGGACCCCGCGATGAGCGCAAGGAGCGCCGCTACAGTCGCGATGGCAACCACTACGGCGCGCGCGGCAGGCATCGCTAGCTTACGTACGTTACTAGGTTTGGTTGACGCGGTCTTGTGAATTAGTGAAGTGTATAATAGCAAGAGTTGAAGTGGTCTAATGAATTACGCGGAAACAGGAGTACTATTGAGTAAGTGATTTGAATGTAGTTAGAAACATACAGTATGTTTACAATACAGTAGCATTGTATGTACCGTTTTTTATCATCATGTCAGTGATGAACATAACAATTTAACAAAAAATATTTGTAAAGTAAAAACTAAAGAAAATTAAGAGCAAAAAAATACAATGGATATACATATGTGGGAAAATGTTCTTTAGAAAAAATGTAATGTAAGAAAACGAAATACATCAAAAGCAAATGTGTAGCCAATATAAAAAAAAATATTATTGATAAAAGTAATTAAGTTAGTTGGTTGTTTGTTTTATTTTTTAAAGAGATGAGGTACTATCAAGTACACATTGCATTTAAATAATATATTAAACGTTTATTTATTTTGTATATGTATTGCCTGCACCACTATATATATATTTCAGTTTTGTGTAATGGTTGCCTGGGATATAATGCCATCTGGCATTAAGTCCGCCATTTGTACATTTTGTAACATTTTGTGCAATAAAGTTAAATAAATAAAAAGAACTCGGCTTAGAATATTCTAGCAATAGAAACTGTTCGAAAATATCATGTCTTTAGTAGCATGGAATTGAAAACTTCGAACTAATATAGAAAAAGAAAATGTATGTCATCATAACTCTACTAAGAATTAAACTCATACTCCAATTAAATATATTTTCCTTAATTACACATTTAATTCATATATAGTAAAATACGAATAAAGCTATATAAATTTCCAGGCAGCAGAGAATCAGGATTTACAATTATATTAACAATAAAATTTTAAAGGACCCCATCTTTCTTATGTATGAAAAAAAAATCATATTATCTAAAAAAAAGTTATTAACACTTATTTTTCCTAGTAGCCACCATTTTTGAGATTAGAAGTTGTAAATGTAACTTACATCGTCATAATATGCACGAGAAAGCCATGTACACACCTCTATCCCTACTAATATTATAAATGCAAAAATAACTGTCTGTCTGTCTGTTACGCTTTCCCGCTTAAACCTCTCAACCTACTTTGATGAAATTTGGCACAGACAATCTTTAAACCTTGAGAAAGGAAATAGGCTATTTTTTTTATTCGGAATAAGGGTTGTAAGGGGTCGAAAGGGGGGATTAAAAGTTGTATGGAAGTATAGCTATTTTTAGAGCAAGAAATTCGAAACTTATTTTTCAGGCCATTGATTCAATATAAATAAACATGACATTCAAAGTTTATATAAGTTAAGGTTAAGAGGTATGGTACCCAAAAAAACTATTCCACGCGGACGAGGTCGCGGTAACAGCTAGTAGTCTATACACTTTTACTTTTACAGCTGTTTGAATTGTTATATCTCAAAAGGTAAAAGTCTGAGGTAAAAGTTTGTATGATAAAACTTAGCGTTTTGCTTGAAATCGCGAATTACAAATTTTTTGAATCTTAAATATTTTTTACCATGCAGGGGATTTTATTTTTGATCATATTTTAAACAACCATCCTGATTTTCAGTTTACTGGAAATGTATGTAGCTTCGAATGTCTAAATAAACCCGAATAAAATATGCATTTTAGTCATATAATTCACTTACCAGAAACTAATTAAATGTTTGTGTGAAATATAGGTACAGAAATAATTATAAAATACAGAGTTGGTTTGTTAAAGTACCACAATGCATACAACTTATAAAATATCGAATCATAAAAATTGTTTTCAATTTTATTGATAACAGTTTATATCTGTGACATAATTATGTTGTTTACATTTGTCCAATATTATAAAGAGTTTCTTTGTTTGTTTCAACGCGCTAATCCCGGGAACCGCTGGTCCGGTTTGTAAAATTCTTTCAGCTCTTGAAGCTGGAAGCTTTCACTATACTCCCAAAGTCACTGTTACGTCGCGGACGAAGTTGCTAGTAATATATGAAAAGATACTTTGCAATATTTGTTATGAGCATTATTTTGACCAAAACTATTCATACACTTTTTGTGTGTTACATTATTTTCATTTTGGTACGATTATTATGGCAGAAATCACTCTAATTGGTACTCCTTTGTGGTACAAGTGTTTCTGAAGGTCTATTTAATGTGGTCGTAAATACAATGAGAACACAAGAAAAGAATGAAACCTGTATAAAAAGTCTTAAAAATTAAGGTTTAATAATATGATAAAATGTAGCGTTAATTCTGTAATATAAAATATCTAAAAAATATGGTATCTCCAGGTGCATTATCTCACTAAGAGATCATTCGTTGTTCAACTCCTTGATGACTGCATCAACTTTCATACTATATTTCCCGAATTTCTACATACAGGAGAATTTCCGCAAACATCTACAGAAAAAGAATCATTGCATTGTCTTTTAAGACTATATTTATACGACAATATCGAAAGTTGATACGTTACACATTTATAGTTGTTAGTTGTTGCAGTCTTCATCCAGGGGTGTGATATGCTTATGATGTGTGTATCTGATAGAATAAAAATGTACTGTTAAGTGAAGGACTGAATGCATTGGTTTTCGTTCAAACGGGTATTAATTGCAAATGCAATGGTAAATCTTTTACCAATGTCCGTTGAATAATATATTGCTTGATGTTTTATAGTGTTACATCTGAAACGCCAATGTAACATTGATATCGGTGTAGTACATACAACTGTAGAGTGTAGAATTTTGCTGGCATAATACAACAATATATTAATGAAATATATAAATCATATATTTGCATTATTTGCTTAGGATCACTTGGAATTATTATTTTCAATTATAAATAATTCTCCATTTTTATTTGATCGCAGTACTTTTACTGTAAACTTATAAAGGTTTTTTAAATGGCAAGCGTATGTTGTTGAATTTAACAAAAATATTTTAAGTACCCACGTTGTGGAATATCTCATTACGTCACGTCTCATTACGAGTGTATCTCCCTTCTGTTGTGCACACAGCAACAGATCAACCTACCTAAATCTATCGAAACTTCGCAATCGATATTAATCTATAACATCGAACCATTAAGTTCATAATGACTGATTTCGCTAGGTTTATCTGTTTCATACCGTATTATTATTACTATTAACTTTTATACTCGTATATCTCGACATTAGTTTTGAATCGATCTCATTTTGTGATTGAATATAAGTCATGAGTTCGGTTCACTCTATCATTTGTAGCACTTCACGGTTTAATTTCAACATAAATAATAATGTAAATATATAACTGAAGATTGTTAATTAATTACAATTTTGCCATTTGCTGTATTCATTAGCACTTTTAACTGCAAATCTAAATCATCTTTATTTGCGGGGAGTTGTATATGAGGGCGTAATATTAGTAAGCACAAATATTTTTGTAACTATGTGTCTATTGGAAGAATAAGGTACAATCCTTTTAACAGATATTCAGGCAAATTTTCTTACCTTCTTTCGACATCATGGTTACATACCTAATCGTCCGCGGTCGTTATTTTTCACCAAATTCAGGGTAAATTATATAAAGAAACAGACTTAAAGATTTTTTTAAGTTTTTTTTATTTTCTTTAAAAAGTGGATGATTATTTTTAGAAAAATATTTATATTAGTTGACCCTATGAATCCTCCTTTCCTTAAAATATTTGTATACATGTATGTATTTATTAAAATTTCCTCCTTTTGTACTGTGCACAAAGCAGAATATCAACCTACTCATATTTGTCAGAATTTCGAACATTAATCTTAATAGAGATCAAAATTTACTAACATTTTGACAGATTTGGGTAAGTTGACCTGTTTCTACCGTCAAGAATCACAGTTCTTGTTTGTATCTCCCCGATGCGCTGCGACCTAATCCTAATATATTTAGTTTGAGAAAACAACTGCAATTGTTTTGTGATTAATATTTTTTTGTTCCTGATATGTTTAGTTATTTTAGGCCTGTATTTTTGCGGTAAGGAAGACAGTGTCAAGTGTATTGTATGTGTGATATTAAAGTACGTTATGGTGTTTAATTTCTACCGATAGGGATTTAACGCGGGACATTGGCGATGAAGGATAAATGCGTGAGGTTATACATTTAAAGACGAATATGAATTATGTTAGGATTAGGAACTTGTGTATAAGTAATTGATGCGTATTTTTTCTAAATTTGATCTCTTTATAATATTTAGTGTTTCTCTGTCATTCCTATTGTAGCGGATTTTTTTACCAAGGGGTGATGGTTGGTTCGCTATTAATAGAAGAAACAAGTTAAAAATCAACAAAGATATACCACTGTTTCCATAATTATAAGTAAGTATGCATTGAAAGTATTAGTTATTTAGATGCAATCACTATCAAAGTCAAAATATTGTCCGTCTGCCATTATAATTGTTATTAAACAAACTCCTATGTGGCTCTTAAAAGCGCTTTATGTTACAGTTATAACTAGTTTTTACTAGATAGAACGCGTTTTTCTAATGTATCTAATGCTCACGTCGAATATCATTTAAAACTAGTTATTATTCGGCAATACTGTTGTATATTTCAAGTTGTGCGCTGTGGTCGCAGTTCTAAACTAACCTAACAACGATGTCGTCTCAGATGACCCTACACATATTGTGTAACCGATATTCGATTTGAGCATTAGTTAATTCTAGTATTAAATGCATACACTTAAAGTGTTAAGTCTTAATTAGAAAAAACGCGTTCTATCTAAAAACTAGGTTAAACTCATTTTTTTCAATTGTGAAAATAAATAACAATATCGTTTTTCTTACAATTTTCTTTTTTTATTTCAATCGAAATATAGGTATTCTATGAGTATGGCTAACTGGGATGGCGGGAAATACTCTAATATTGTCGATGATTTTTATTTTTTTTAATTGTATTTTAACAATTTTCACCAAACTGGAGACCTATGTTGCGTTCGGAATTAATGCTTCGTGTACCTTATATTCTGATAATTTATTAGTTGTGTGGTTAAGAAATATGTTTTGCTTGTAATTTTGTAAATATTAACGATAGATTAAGGCGGTTGTTGAGCTGCCCCATTATTAATTTAAGTATGTCAACAAATTTATTTTCAATTTATGGAATAGTAGGATTTAAAAGACACTTTCATTTTTAGCATAGTGTAGATGAGACTATATGTAAGCAACATTGTATGGTAATAGATTTACCAATAAAACGGAAATTCTAACGAATTAAAATTGTTTTAATTTACCACATACATGAGTACAAATTCAAAAATTTACGAAAATAAGCTAATATTCGTGTAACGTCAACTTTTTCTTGGATGATCTGCAACAGAATTATATAATATTTAACGTTTTATGTTGGTTACTATAAAGTTAGCTGGAGGTATATTTCCAAAGTATCTAAATATTGAAGTTGGTAGAAACATTAAATTTTTTCCTACATTCCTTCTTAACATTTAAAGAGGTGACATATTAGATTGCGACGCAAATTAAACGTATCCATAAACCAACATTAATGCTAAATAAAACTACTTTTGAAGTACAGATTCAGATTATAAACGCGATGAATGCTGCCACAGGCCAAAAAAGCTAAAAGTTAATAATATTAATGTTAGCTTTTCCTTTTTTTACGTTTCGGTTTAGGCGGTTTTTTTAACAGTATAGAAAACGAAACATAGATAAAATGTAAGACTTAAAGTAAGTTTTAAAACAGTCAAAAAGTAGTTTTATTAACGCAAACTGTTAAAAAATTTAACAGCATTCATGTGGCCGAAGTCAGGGGTATTGAGTTTTCAGGAATATTTTTTTAATTCTTTATAACTTTCCAACATTGATCTATTAATTAAAATTACAAAAAGCGATTATAATTTAAAAAAAAATCTCTGTGATGTAATCTTAAAGTCTTGGCGGAAATGGCTTCTTAGATAGCAAAAGGTATAAGGATAAAGAAATAACATGGGCTACTTATATAAATAAAAAAAATGGGTTTTAATTTAATGAATACTCGTTAGCATCACCTAATTAACAAATCAAAATAAGTCGAATAGATTTTGTGTGGGACGTCAAAAATATATTCTCATATCATACCTTCTTCCAAACACTTGCAGTCCTGTAAAAAAATATATTTATAGTAGTTGTCAGAATCAACAACAGCTGTAGAAAAGTAACTAAGTGGAAATAGTATCACACCACAATAATTGTGGTCTAAGTCTAATGCTGTGTTATTTTTTATTTATTATTTTAATTTGAACAATAATTTTGAAGCATGCTCTTATCTATGAGTGTGGTGTAAAAAAAACAGTATAAACTAGGTTCATACATTTGTGTAAGACAATATTGGTCAATGGTAATTTTACATTAGTCTATTAGTTTCAATGGGCAACAAGTTCAACTTACGGTAGTGATGATCACCATCGGCTTCTGAGGTAACTTAGCCTTTTCTTGCTTCGCCGCAGGTGTTGGTGTGCAGGTGTCCACTGCACCACCTAAATTGTATATATAATTAAGGGAACAACGTCAATAGACGCGGCAAAAACGCGAGTAATTTTCGACATTTTGCACGAATCATTTCTAGGACTAGTAGAAACTATCGGTAAGTGCGTCAGTAATTGTTGGTGTATTGGTGTTGCGTCAGTAATTTGTTATAAAGACATTAAACATTAAATGATTGTTAAATCATAAGATCAGCTGACTCGTCATTAGACAAGACACTTGCCCATGGCGATGTTTCGATTAGATATAGTATTAAAGTTGCTCTTAGATTCAAAATTTACTTATGAATGTTTCTAGTGCGATAGCTAGTCAGCTTCGTTAGATCGCTGCGTATTAAAAATAGAAGTAAGTCTGTATTCCATAATGCCGTGAAGAAGCAAGATATTATAAAACGTGTCTTATTTTATATGTATATTATATATATTATTCCTTTGGATTTTTTATCCAATTGAAATGTTGATTTCGCCGATAGAATTTTCCCTAACTTGGTATGCATGGTACCCAAATCAACCTCAACAAATCTGTAAAATATTCAAAATCAAAAATTGTTCATGAATAGAGAAAAATTTAATTTTTTTCTGTGAAATTAAAAAAAATACTCTCAAAGATTAATTGAGAGTGTGTATTTTATGTCACGCTATTTATTATTGGGCTGAGCATAATATTTACCGGGACCGACGTTCGCAGACTCCATTTGCGTCACCTTGTACAACTGGAATGACCGTAATAGCAATTAATACTTCGATCTATTAACTTTCACGAAAAAGAATTACCCTAAAATATGAGTGGAAGCACTCCCATCCCAGAAATGTTTACAACCCTTAATATATAAAGGCTAGCTTAGGCTAGACAGAGAACTCATGCAATCTAACATATACATAACTATCTATCTATGTGGCTATTGTTGAAGCAAAAATTATATTTTTTATTCATCGCTTAGCAGGAATATTAATTAAGCAGGATAAATGAGTAAAGATTGCCCCTCTCCTAACCAAAACCTGGATTCTCCGAGGTAAAAGTGCTAATCGGGCAACAGCCAGTCATACAAGAACTTGCATCTCGGAATTGGCATATTTTACGTTGGTATGACATGTAAAGTGGTAGGTAGTGTCCAAACGCGATAAGGTCTATCTTTACGCACGGACAAGTATCTTTTTCGGTTCACTAATTTTAAGCATAATGTTTATTATCAATATATAATATACCATAAATTAGATGTTTGGAATATTATCCAAGTTCCTAAGGTTATGAAAACGCATTCGTATTAAACCGCATTAACTCCAAAACTCATCACCATACACTCATTCATAATTTTCAAAAGCATAATAAACAGAACGAAGAATAACTTTAAGGGCATAAAGCATGCAAGTAGGCATTTAGCATGCATATAGGTAGGCCAGCAGCATGGAAGCTGGCATGCAGCATTTCACTATTAGACCGGGAGCTGAGTGGAGTTGAGTTCGCAAAATATGAGGACCGCATGTTATGAACAGTTTTGAACTCAGAAATGCTCATAGATTATGCTTCTGAATGTTGCCGGACGACTTATTGGTCCATTTTTTTTTACACCCCTTAGGTATCTATAGAGAACTGTAGTGAATGGAGTGAAAAAATGCTTCACAACTACATTAAGGGTTATTTTATCAAAAAAATTAAATTATTTCATATGATAAACAATAATTATAGCTACCCAATAGCAATAAATAATAAAAAAAATTTATTTGACAAAGATTTTTTATTGCGAAAAAGCACATTATACATTTAAGTATTACAAACGAAAGGAATTCATCAGTGTCTTTTATTTTGACAGTCATTATTTATACATTTGCATAACAAAATACAACTTAATTCTAATTTTTTACAAGGACAAGCCTTTGTTACACATTTCGATGTACATTTACAGGGTTGAATTAATGATTCGGGCAATGGTGGTTTGGTCAGCTGCTGTGGGTACAGCTTACCATCCTTCTTTTCGCAGCCTAGTAAGGTGTAATTAATAGGCTGTAATTGTCTTTGATCAGCATTCATCCATACATAGGTTTGTGCTGAAGCTCTTAATAAATGGAGATGGAGAGCATCTGATGTGCAAATCACTTTCAATAAATTTAACCCAAAGCCGATGTTCTGTGAGATTAATTTATATCGAAGTTGATCAGCAGTTAATTTTTGCTGTGAAAATAAATATGTACAAACAATTTCTAATTCATTCAATTGTTCGACACTCAGGTATGGATTCCCTAAGTGTCTTAGAGATTTGTGTGCAAAATCTAATGTTGCAGTTTTTAAAACATTTTTTTTGGAGCCCAATCTGCTAGTCGTATCGCAACCAGTTATAGCGTGTAATGCTGGCAAAACATGACAAATGTTTTCGCCAAGAGACTGAGCAGCCAAATGACAGCCTGAAATGTATTTCTTCTTATAAGAACCATCGATTGTTGTAGTGCTTAATATTTCTTTACGAAGCTGTTTTGCTACCTGAACAGTGTAATTTGTTGATTTTGTTACGCATGTGTTCGACGACTTCATCTAATGGGATGCTGGCCATAAGAACCAAGGATGATTTTGATCGATCGCTTGGATAAGAAAATAAAACTTTCTCACCATATTCATCAATTAGTAATGATTTTAAAGTGCGAGTTTCTACGACTGCATTTTCTATTTCAGTCAACTCAGCTACACGTTTCGCCAATAACGTCATTTCAAAACAGTGAGATGTTAATTGATGCTCTATTTCATGCATCATCTTATCAAATGCCTCTATAAGGATTTCGTGTGGTATTTTATTGGAAGGTCTACCAGCTGGAGTCTCTGAATTGCGAGGTAGCCTTAGATAATCACGATAACAGTGTTTATGGTACCTCACTTCCATCGCAAATAAATCAACTGGATGTACACAAGTACTAATTTTTGTGAAGACATCATCCTGCTTTTTTCGAGCAGTATTTAAAATTTGTTCTGCCGCGGAAATTTCGGAGCACAAATACAAAGTTTTATTTTTGTTTTTTGTCTGCTTACAGCAGATTAAACATTTGGAATCTTTATCAAATTTTACAGAAGCTCTTGATGACTTGCGAACAGGGTCAGTACCGGAAACACTTGCTTCTACTGTAGAAGTGGTAGACATGGCGATATTCTCCTGCTTCTGTAATGCTGCTTCTCGACGCCTTATCTTCTCTTCACTGATATAACTTGCCATACAAGTTCGATGCCATGAACAATTTTGTTCAGTGAAGTCTATATTATTTTTTATTTTTTCACTTATGTGATCTTTTCTCCGATCTGCTGCTTGTTGAATATTTTCGAATGATTGTGACTTCGGTTTTTGAACTAAATTATCCGTTTCATCACAAAACAGGCAAAATGATTCGTGGAGTCTTCGTTTTTTAATATTTACCACTTGTAAAGCCATTTTTTACAATATTTTCGAAGTAAAATACAAATATTACGCTTCAACACAAAAATATAAGCCGCTTGCCACTGAGAATTTTTTCGAACTAACGGTTACAAGCGCTATGACACGTCAACACGCTGAGCGGTCAGAGGGGGAGGTGCCAAAGGGAAAGGGACCATCACAGCTGCCGGCAACATGCATTTGTTTGTTGTTTGGGGTCTCAGGTAGAAGAATTTGAACATAGTTGCCGGTCCTCATATTTTGCGAACTCAACTCCCTACAGCGCCTGCACTATATGGATTGCAATTCTGCGGCGCTGCGGGGAGTGCAGCCTTGCTGTTGCGTAACTAATCTCGTTACGATGGGCGGAGAAAGCACCGGCGCCTCCAGCTTTTAAATTGCACTCTAATATAGGGCAGGCAAGTATGGCAGCAAATTGAGGTTTGTTCATTTTAGGACCAAAACAGTGTTTAAATTATAGTCATGATAATTGTGACATCTAAAATTATACTATATATTTATTATGCTAAAACATTATAGGTTGAACTGTATTATGCCACATATAATTAGGAGTTTAACTTATTATACTCTATATTTGAAACTGTTATGATACTAATATTTTACGAGAAGCAAAAATTTATTATACGTTAATATTATGGCGTATGATGATTATGCCTAGTAAGTAATGCTAAGTGTATTTAGGATAATTTACATTATGCGAAAAGTTAGGGCCCCTGCATTCCTGGAAGTACCGAATCCGTTGTCCGATTATCATCCGTTGTTCGTTGTTGAATTATCAATCTTTTATATATATTTTGAGCATTCTTCGAAATTTTGGTAAAATATGTATTAATAATTTTATTCAATTATTAGACATTCACGATGACTCAAAATAGAAAAAGTGTCCGCTCAAAAACCTAATTGCGAGTCATACAAAAATATACACTCGGAAAAAATCCAATACGTAAACTTGAAACAGATCATAGGCAATCGTAATTATTGTTAATGGTTGTTCAAATAAGATAATAATGACACTATTATCGTTTAAGTGCATTCCATCGTGTGGTCGAGAATCATATTTGAACAAGGTAATTTAATCACCCTGCCGTCATCGCCAGCCGCCATTCCCGAGGATAGCGGCAGAACGTCAGGCCCCCATTGCTTGATGAAGTGTCCTAGCCTAGCCACGCGCTGCGCAGCCGTCGTCACAGTGTGCGACCCGCCGCAGTATCGATTGCACATGTGCTTGTCTGGCTCCGACCTATTAGGCAAATGTAGATCAATATAGCGGACATTCGAATATTTATTTAATCCTAGTTTCTTTCTAATATTTTATTTATAAAAAAAATATAAATAAGGAAAAGGATAAGCTGACTGACTGACTGATATGTCAACGCAGGGCCTAAACTATAAGGGTTATAAATTTGAAATTTCACGTAGTGATTCTTTTTATAACGTAAGGGAGTACTATGAAATTTAGAAAACCCGTTTCACACCCTAAGGGTGTGAAACGGGAGTATTAAGTTAGTATGTAACTGACGTTTTTGAACCCATGAAACACGTGTAAATTTTTTGTTTTTGAAAATCTTGCCTTAAGGGTGAAGAAGGGAATGCAAAAGTAGTATGAAAGTTCTACAACGAAACGCAGATAAAACCGCCGGACGCTGCTAATATTGTTATATCCATCCGTTAATTTTTAAGATTTCAAGTTAAGATATGAAATGGAAAAAAATGATGCAAGATAGAGACAGTGACGTCATAGCCATTAGGAACTGGTTTTCACGAGTGAATTAACAAGAACTCCTTTAATCTCATCAGCATAGCTAATATTTAGATTGCGGTCTTATTTCAAAACTAATTTCAATGCGGATTTCATATAAAGGCTTGTCTTGCATGGTCTATCCATTTTCGATAAAATAACGAACATGCTACATGCATGGTAACTGACAACTTATTGGTTATTTAAATACACACAATATCATTTACTTTGATAATTAATTTTGTTATATTATTAAAACACATATGGGATCTGTGTATACAATATACGACAACGACCTATGACGCCTTTCGATTGTCGAATTTCGGTCCGGACCCAGAAGCGCTTTGAGTGATCGCCGTAGGTGCCTCTTTGATCTTGCGTTCTCCGCGGGGAAGACTGTGCGAATCCCGTCATTATTTTAATGAAACGACCGAGGACGCCATTCGATGGTCGAAATATGGTCCGGACCCAGAAGCGCCTTGAGTGATCGCCATAGGCGCCGCTTCGATCTCGCGTCCTCCGCGGGGAAGAGCGTGCAAATCACGTCATTCTATTAATGAAACGACCTATGACGTTTTGTCTTCTGAACAGTCCAGTTTTAGGTTCGTTAAAATAAGTAATTATATGTGTCCGTAGAGGTTAATTGTACGCATACCTTTTTATTTGGGAACGTAAGTTTCAACGATATACATTCCGCAGGGAGTCAATCAGTAGTATTGTGTTTATAGTTATTTTGTCAGTACGAAAATATTATGATATGAGTGACCATTCGCGACTGACTGCTGTAATGGACGTCCAAATACATATACATGTACTGCTACTAATTTTACAGACTAAAGGCTACATTTACTTTGCTTTCGGCTGTGTTTTCTGTCCCATCTGCTTTTCAATCTTCTCCCAATCATGCATGTTTCGTTGTTGCATATTCTGATTTGCCTGCTGAGTCTTGCGGATCGCATCTGCCGATATAATATATATAAGTAATTTTTTAGTCACACTAATTTCACTGCTCTCTTTCCCAACCGGAAAACGCGATGCGAACTTGCTGTTTTCCGGTTTACTGCGTACTGCTATTTGGTGGAAATAGGTACTAAATCAGACAACCTTTGTATAAGGTCTACTTCATGAATAGGTAGTTTTAAATGTCCTTAACGTGTTTGCACTCACAAAAATACATTTAATCAAATTGTTAATAAATGCTGCTAACTCTCTAATAGCATCCGCCCGTATTTCTAGACATTTATTCGTGTCCGTTCTGTTTTTGTATCTCACACTACGAAACAGATAAATAGTTAGTAATACCAACTACTTGTATAAAGGTATATACGTACATACCTACTTACTATTTGTATGTCAGTATCTAATAATTTTAGAAACAGGAGAACCGATTACTCGTATCAAAAAAAAAAATTAAACCCCATTAAATCGTGACAAAAATTTTAAGTATAAGTGAAACTGATGTGAATGAATCCTGTAAATTAACTATAAATACATATATATATATATAGCTAGTATACAGCTGGAAGAGTGACTGAGAGGGAAAGTGACTTTTAGGAATTATTTATTTATTTTAAAACGGATCCCTAACTTTCTAGAAAATATAGTATAGCCTGTAGCGATCCTTGATAAATAGACTATCGAACGCTACAAGGATTTTTCATATCAAATTAGCGGTTCCTGAGATTAGCGTATTCAAACATACTCTTTAGCTTTATAATATTACGAGTGGTATAGATTGACCCTAAACTTTTACAATACCTTAAATTGCCTATACTCATTGGCTATAAATTCCCTATACGCCTAGGATGTTATTTGGGAATCATAGACTAGAGAAATTTTAGCAAGAGGAGAGGTAAGTTGGTTTTCGATTGATTTTGCATTTATTTATAAGAACATTCTTTAAACAAAATACCAATCTACTACAATTTGTCAATTTTCATTTCTATTTATAAAGTAATTTAATTCTAAACCAAACAGTTTATTTGAATAAGTTAGAAATAAGTTTGCGGTACTTCATCTTTTAAACATATACGCTTGTATTCGTTTCTGAGAACGCGTATTTAGTGTTTGAATCGTATCAATAGAATTATTTGAATACGTGCCTCGATTTGAATGTGAGCCGGCTGTGTAGCAGGTTGCCGACAGTGTTTATGTAGGCGCTTGTCGCATTGGCATGATTTGGATGACAAGTGTTTATTTATAAAGGTGCATTTCTTAAAAAATCACGGGTCAATAATACACGCACGTGAATTGCCAATTTAGACTAATTCAGATTCAGAAGGAGTCAGTAGAGGGTTAGCCACGTGTACACTCCTACGTATTGGGAAGTCGACCGAAGTTTTCCCGGGCCCACTTTAGATATCCTTCATCTCCTGTTCGTTAGGGTGTTCCCTGGTCATCTTTACAGTCGACTTGATCTCTGTGACAATAGTCTATGTTCGACCACCCGAAAACTAAAACTTTAGGACAATAAGGCAGTGATTCCCAAAGTGATCCATGACCTTCAGGGATCCACGAGAAACTCATCGGGACTATATGTCAGGGTAAAAATAAAAAAGTGGCTTACAGGTTGAAAGCGAGTGTCCACGAAATATATCTGGTTTCGATAGTAAAGAACACAAATGAATTTAGGTAAAAATCAGTATGAGATTTTAATAAAGCAGTTAAAATCTTAAGATTCTAACGTTTAGGGGCTACCGCTTCATACAATCCTGGTAGCTAATGACGGTAATTTTACAACACAAAAATAATACTAGGAATAAATCGACTTGTCCACTAAGGTCTTGTTAGCACAATGGTACTGCATTTCCCGGCAAGGAAAAGTCACAAGTTCGAAACCCGCCTGAAGCCTGAGACCAGGTAATTTCTAATGTAGATTATCTTGATTGTAAAATTCATATTTATCTATTTAAACCTGTAAAGTGATCACATGGCTTGTATATTTTACCTTTAATTTAATTAAACCAATTCTTCACATTTCTAATCAGTATTGGGATCCTCTGCTGTAAAGCAATCTTCACGATAGGCTCCATCCGCCACTTAGGACGTTGTAATTAAGAGCATTGATTTAATATTAATGAAAAGCATAGAGTACAGACGTTCTGGAACTACAGTGAAATTGCAAGCCCGGCAAACATGCCAGTAAAAAGCGGACCACCAGCATGGTTTCTGCGAAATAGTGTCACCAAAAACTGCAAGGTATCTTCGGGGAAATAATATAGATAGTCAGAATGTTACTGCTGATTTACAAAGAACATCGAATGTACACCCAGCGCTTGGACCGGGTGAATACACTCGATGAAGAAATGATTTTGTAATTTTGTCTTATAAGTTTCACACAACATCTCATTCATAGACCTGACTCCGAAATAAGTCGCTTAATGTTACACACGTCAGATTTTCCACTAGCTTTTCTTTGAAATAAACGAAAGTTATGTTAAGTAATTGTATCAAATATTAGGTACACCACCTGCGCCATCGGGCCATTCAGTCGATAAGGTAGCTGCGTTGTCTACTTACCCAGTTCATAGCTGATGTATGGTTTCATGGAATGGCTGGCTGGCATGGCCTTGCTGCTGGGTGTCACTTTCGATGGCTCCATAGACATAACTGCCTTAGCATCACATGAGATGCAGTTCACATCCCTATTTCAAAGTAATCATATTTAATAAAAGAAAGATTTGTTTATAAAGTTGATTTTTTAATGAGGTATAACCTCAAAGGTCGTCAACACTGGTATCGACTACACTACTACCTCACTCTCACCTATTTCTATCGCCAAATATCAGCGTTTGCATTATTGTGTCCCGACTTAAAAAGTGAGAGAATTAGTGACATTACTGGGTAATGTGACATAATTTCCTCAAGATACAAGGTTGACAATGCGATAGTGATGTTTTTGCGATATTACGAACGTCTATATATATATTATGTAAGGAATATAATTAGAATGCTATATTTTTATTAACATATTCTGTTTGACATTTACAATAGAAAGAAACCTACCTAAAATGGAAATATTCGAAAGGGAATGGTATTTTACATATTGTGTTTCTAATGAATAAAATCAAAAACTATTCGACTGATTTCAGTAACTCTTTTCCTAATAAAAAAATATATTTTCAGCAAGTAACATAAACTAAAAATATTTTGTCTGTGTTTGATATAATTAATCTATGTCCAAGTTATATTTTTATTTTTACGACACAAACATCTAATGATCACAAAAATGTTACTAATAGAAGCTCATTTTAATTCTGTAGTTGCTTTCAGGTGATTTTTTTAATAATTTTGTTAAATACACTAGCTCTGGGCCGGGTTTTCACCCGTCATGACGTTTAATATAATCTGATTACAATACATACTCTTGCAAGAAAAAAAAACACAACATTAATGAAAATGTAAAAATAAAATTAATAATCACTTAATGTCAGTATTCTTTTTAAAACTTCGGTTACTTTAGAGTTTTATCATGCATTTGCAAAATTATCTTTACATAATTATGTCTTGAAATTCCTTAATAAATGTGATAAGAAATGCAAGAACAACATATTAGCTGTCTTCTAAAGATTTGATATTATTACTTCTGTTTGTTTGTTATGCTGTATCTTTGTTAAGTAATCTAATACAAATTCCTAGTAAATAAGCAATACCATTCAAAGGCGTGTCGAATGCCGACCATTTTAAAACGTATTCCTCTGAACAATAAACAGGCTGGCACATTGGATACGTGCATGCCATAGGATTATCTTCAATACGCATCACAGCGTAGTGATGTAAATGGACAGATAGCTATCTATCTATTTACGCAGTTCGCGCGCCTCTTAACCTTACGCCCTTTAAAACGAGACTATTGGCTATGGAATTTATCGAAATGTCATGTCTTACCTTGGCTGTATATCTCAAGTTAGGGACACGGTTCACTAAGCATAGACAATATAGAGTTTATTTCAAAGTTGCTTGACCTTTTTTGACTTTGAAGCGAAGAGCAAGAGCATTTAGGCGTCGCAATATTTTACGATATGTAAAATACTAAAACTTTTCGTTACGAAGCAGGTATACAGTGTTTAAAGAGGCTAGGTAAGATTTATTTTAAAATTGTCTTGTTTTGTTACATGATTATGCATTTTAGGTTTCATGTATTGAAAAATGCTGATTTGTATTAAACTAGCAGTGTCTCGCAGTTTCACCCGCGTTAATTTGTGGAAATTTCGCACTAAATTTGCCCACGTTTTACCCTTATAGGGTGTGATATTTCCAAAAACCTTTCTTGATGCTCCCCTAAGTTATAAAAAGAACCTTTATAAAATTTCAAGTTTCTAACCCTTCAGTCAGTCGGTCGGCTTCTCCTTTTACACATAAAAGTATTCATAAATATATATAGGTATAATATTTACTCGAAAAACTCGAACCTGCATAATTCCCTATCCCTATATTTTTTACTTTGATTTAGTTAGTACCATAGTCTGCTTAATAGCCTGTACTTCTATATTGCATCATATATAAATATGTTTTTAAGATATAAATCGCTTAAAGCTCTTGTGGTACGAGGAATCATAAATACTTATACAATACTTAAATATATATTTAACATCTAGACTCAGAACAAATACATATTCATCATATAATTTTTTGTTTTGGGTTGGGATTGAACCCACGACCTTTTGCACAAAGGTATTGTCATAACAAGTACAATAAGAATAAGAGACCTGACTCCAAGATAAGTCGCTTAAAGCACTTTGGTTACAGACATGAGACTACAGAGGAATCACAAATATAGTACTTAAATACATATATTTACTCTTAGATATGGAACAAATATAATACTTCATCGACAACGTTTGTAGTCTTTGAAATGAGCAAAAGTTTTGTTAATTCATTTGTTTATACAGATTATTCAAATGCATTAAATCAATATTAAATACTACCTCATTTACACCTCTTGTTACCTCTTATGTTTCATTCGGTCTTCTGCATCTCAAGTTTGCCCTGCTTTTTAACATAGAGCCGCCAATGTGCTTTACAAATTATTGTTCTTATTAGTATTTTTTTATATCGCGTACAACAAAGAGTTTTATTATTACATTTTATAAATACATACATCACGCCTGTGTCTCATCGGGGTAGGCAGAGACATTTATTTTTTTATTAGGCCAGGTCGACAAACTGGCTAGTCCGCGTGATAGTATGCGTCACTGCAGCCGCTCGCTATAGACGCACGTAATAATATCACAAGGATATAACTAACGCGTTGCCAACCTTGTGACTTGAGGATATTATGCCACACTACCCAGTAAATTCACTGACTCGCTCACCCTTCAGACTGGAACTTAGCAATGCGAACACTGCTATTTAGCGGTGGAAATAGGTAAGAGTCGACCAATGCAGTCGACTTTTTGCATACCTCATATATAAAATGAAAAAATTTATATCGAATCAAAATATCTCGTTGGCTGATCAAATGCAAGTCTGTCGACGCATCGCAAATCGCTCAAACACGTAACCCAAATCCTGAATGCAAATTTTGCAAACATCAAATGCATTTCGAAATTCGGATTCCCACGCCCATAATGGAAACGATGTAATCCACCAATGTAAACAATGTTGCAGTTAGTTCACGCGCGATTTCTATATTGTTATAATTTAACATCCATGTTTAGGTTTGAAATCAGATATACAACCGATTTAATTACAATAAACAACGGGCTCTTGTTATGCGTCACGAATTGCGATTAATTTATTGTAAGTTCAACGGCTCGGTTGATTTGACTTATAAACAAGTAAATTGTTTATGAACATAATCTACACATACATACTAATCAAATTGAGGTGTCTGTTTGTTCGGTCTGATCCCTGAAACTGAATGGGAAGTTCACTGGCACAAGTCTAATGTTATAAGGTACTCCTGAGTTACTACTTAGGCTAATTTGATGATTTATTATTCTCACGGGAACGGGACTCTATGCAAGTGAAGCCGCGGGTCTCTGCTAGTTTAAAACATATCACATAGTTTAGGACTCATAACAATATTATTTACATACATATATACGTTAATTCTTGGTACTTCTGACCTGACCCTTCTTTAATACCTCTTCTAACTTAAGATATGTTCGCCTAAGTCGTCCTAAACCAACTCCTCTTCACTTCCGGTCTATGTATTTCTGCAGTCATTCTACTTTCATCCATTCTATCTACATGTCCAATCCATCTCAACATTCCATTCTCTATTATTGTCATAACATTATGTTTTGCACTACATCGATCTCTTATTATTTATTGTGAACTTGTATAAGAACGCGTTAAAATCCTCACTGGACGCGAAAGTTGGTGAGTGTAATCTGATAGTCTGGAATAACACATAGTCTACTTTTTATTCCAAAAACATGTTCCCGTGGGGAAGATCTGGATTTTTATTTTGTCTATGAAATCGGCGGAATTTTATTGACACAGTTTAACCTATTTTGTTAGGGAGTGACATAGACTTTTTCTCGAAATAATAAGAGATCCTCAGGGATGAGATGTAATGAAAATACCTCGCGGACAAAATCGCGGGCGGAAAGCTATTACTCAATAAATTCACTATCTTACATTAGGTCTAGTTCAATTCGTGTACTAGAGCTAAGTGTAATAATAAATAATTATATATTTTTATTTAAATAAGGGTAAAATCAAATCATTCTTTCTGATTAAAATTAAAATACAATGTATGTAGCCATAATCGTTTTTTTTTTTTAATTCTAGTGCAAGAATATCCCCATTCCTCTGGAAGTATGAGGGGGTTTAAGAATCCTATTGCATATAATGCTGTAGTCAAAGCGTACAATCCACGCGTTGGTGAGCGTCATTGTAGCCATGTATACTTGAGTTAGCGCTCGGATATTATCCGTGCCTACAGTGACTTCAGGATATTGCCACAGTTAACAGAAACTTATTTCACTGTTTCTTTGTTTCTTTCACGGTTCAAATCAGCATATGTGTACCGTTGTTAGGTGGTAGAAAAAGACGACCATTCAAACTCTACCTTTTATTAAATTTAACTAAAATAATAATAAATAATAAATTCACACCACATCTCATGCATTGACTTTACTCCCAGATAAGACTATTAAAGCACTTGTGACACGGACATCAGACAACAGAGGAATTACAAATATAATATTTAATTAAAACCCAGACACAGAAGACTACAGATGC
The DNA here is from genome assembly GCA_020976665.1 of Heortia vitessoides. Lineage (NCBI taxonomy): Eukaryota > Metazoa > Arthropoda > Insecta > Lepidoptera > Crambidae > Heortia > Heortia vitessoides. The sequence continues at coordinate 12,790,639 of JACJUM010000875.1, read as the reverse complement.
TGGGGAGTAAACAAAGTGGGGGCCTTTGGCGTACAAGATAGAAATACTACCGAATGCGTCATCAGTGTTGTGAAATATTTTATATACGCACCGTAATAGCTTCCTCTTAGTTCCGGCTGCCTCGGCTTCTCTCCTCAAAGATGCCATCTGTTTGAGGTTTGTCTGCAGTAGCTTCAGCTTATCGTTGAAGAAGTCTTTCACCGGTGCCAGTTCTACTTTGTCTAACTTCGTCTCTATCTCACGCTGGATGTCATCCAGCGCTTGTTGCCATAATGCTTCCTGGAAAAATGATATTATGCTTAATGAATATGTATATAGACATATATTTTTTATATAAAATCAAAGATAAATAGCTTTATGTACTTGTGTTACGGATATCATACTACAGACGCAACGCAAAAAATTATATAATACCAAGACACAGAAGAAATACAAATGTTCATCACATAAATAATTGTCCTGGATGGGTATCAAATAAGTAACGTTTGGCGCACAAGACAGCAACCACCGAATGCGCCAACGGGACTGTTGTCACCGACACTGACATCACTCCAAAATGTAATCAGTCAAGTATCTCCTCTAATAGTAGTATAAGTGTAATTTCTGATAAAAAACGTAATAGGATTTTAAATATAAGTCGCGGAAATTTAACAGATAACATCAGTAAAATTTGTTCTTGGTAAAAAACAAAAACTTTGAAAAGTTTATTGTGATAATGAATATATAGGGAAAATAGTATACAATTTATTTTTAATTAATATTCAACATATTGGTCTGAGGCCGCGCTAGGTCGGCAGGTATAAAACACGCTAGACTACATATTTTTACACTCACACTTAAAACACAGATATTCATCATATTCATTTATGTCCTGGTTGGGGATTGGGATAGGGATACTAACTAAATCTTCTTATCTAAATATTTATATATTAAAGTTGATATTTCCTACATAAAATCAGGACCCAAGACAGGCGGGACTTGAACCCGCATCTTTCCCATTCCGGGGGACTACCGTTATGCTACTGAGACCTTAGAGGATATGTCGAAATTTTCCTAGTTTTCTTTTTGTGCTGAGGTGGCACTGGCAGCCATTTCTTTAATGTTGTGGGTTACACCATTGATTATTTACCTACAAATTAAAAATCATTACTCAAATATCAAACTTTTACAAGTTGTAAACCATAAATGTTGTCTCAAATATAATTCAGCATTTTCTATGCATAAAAACCTCTCAAAGTATTTAAGTATCTATTTTTTCTCTATCGATTGCTCCAAACTTGTAAAAGTTTGACATTTGAGTGTTTGTAGGTAAAATAAAACATTCCATAAATGGCGCTGAAATTTCAGCACAAAGAGAACATAGGAAAATGCATCAAGGTCTTGGTTGCAGAATGGTAGTGCAATCCTCCGGTATGGGAAAGATGCGGGTTCGAGTCGCGCCTTACACCTAAGACAAGTTTGTTTTTTTGTAGTTGATATTAGCTCAGTTTGAATTCAGTCTTTTATTTACTAGACCAGGTCGACAAACAATCATACAGTCTGTGATAGTAAGCGTGACTGCAACTTATAGACGCTCGTAATGTAACAGGGATATCACTAGCGCAATGTCAACCTTTTGACTTGAAGATACTATGTAACATTACCCACTAATTTAATTGCCTGTCTCACCCGTCAAATCAGAATATGTGAAAACTGCTGTTTGGCGGTAAAAATAGATGAGTGTGAGATCCCAAACGACGACGACCTTTGTATGAGGTCTATCTTATCTTCTTAAATGTGAACAGACCTGAAAGTTTAGTTTCCCAAGCGTGTGCTCCAGACCTTTGGAAAGGTCGTCGCAGGCTAGCTCGAACTGGTCGTGGGACACTTTGCGGGCGAGCATGCGCAGGTCTGCCTTCTCCGCCATTGCTTCTGCCATATCTTCCCGATCCAATTTTACTGTCTTCAGTAGCTCTATTTGTTCTAAAAGAGCCTGAAGGATAGTTTCATGTTGGTTAATTTTATTTTTTTTACTTTAATTAGCTGATAAAAGTACGAGTAAGATTATAACTTTATAATTTATGAATTGTGTTTAATATTTTAAAAACATTTTTTACTTCATAATTTAACAAAAATATTTTGTAATTGCGTTCACTTTGAATAATCGTTCTTTGTGTAACGCTCAATTTAAAAATTATATTTTATTTAGATTCTTGACATGATATGAGGCTCACGTTCGGCTTTCCAGCTTCCCGTCCAGGTATTCTAAAAATTAATAAATTCAAGGTTTTGTTGCAGATGAATGAATTTCTCACATTTAAGTGGGCCGCTCTGTCCTCTTTCTCGGCAGCCAGATGTAGAGCAGTTTCGTGTACTTGCTGCAGCTGTTCCTGCATTTCTTGAACCGTTGAAAACAAGCTCAACAGACCTTTTGTTAAAAAAAACAAAAAATATTATAGTAATTTGAAGGACCAAATACACATGTCCATAGATTCGTGTCAAAATTACCTTGCAAATTTTTTATTACATCTGGATCCAGATTGCTAGCACTATTTGCTTCCGTCAGATGGGCAACTTCTTTCATAAGATGTTCCAGCTGATCTTGGAGGGAACTCATCTGAAATTATACGAAAATATATGGTACTAAATTAACTTTTACGAGATGGTGTGATCCTAACCAATGATTTATTAACATGTCATATTTTTATTACAAAAATTTTAATGATACCATGACATGCAAAAATAATCTTTAGGTTAGTGATGTAATAAACAAAAATATACTAGCTTCAATATACAAAAAAATAAAATTTCTATTCTACGTGTAAAATTCTAATAATAATATAATTATCAGAAATAATTGACCCATGTGTGAGACAATAGCGGAGTTATACTAGCTCATAAGTCTTATTGTAAACACCTGCTCTTTAATACTGCCATCCGTTTTGCCAATAGCATCGCAACATTTGTCCAGCTTCTTCTCGAGTTCATTTATTCTTGCAGTGACTGCTGTTGAGGCTGCTACTGACCGACGTGGCTGTGACTGATCTGTCGAGTTAAAGATCACATAATTCAATATCTTTAGTATAAATATTTTTATTTTTCAAAAAGCATAAGCATGCTGAGGTATGCTGTATTCACGCAGTTGGTAGAAAATATTAAAACATCGTTTTTAAGATAAACGTAAAGTATACAGTCAATTAAATTATGTATAAAACAATATGGCCGTGAGGTACCGGCAGAGTAGAATAGTACCTCCCCCTGTACCAGGTATCGTAAGAGGCGTCTAAGGTACGAGAACCAACTGATGGCGGTTCCGTTCGTAACAGTGCAGCTGATATGCACAGGGCGGGGATGGGCAGCGGCATCCTCATCGCGAAAGCTGCACTCTGCGATTTCCAAAACGCTTGCCCAGCGCGGCAATGATGGGCAAGATTCCCTCTTTCTTGGGAAAACCTATGTCCAGCAGGAAACTTCAAATGGCTGATATGATGATAATGATAAAACAAATTTGTTTTGTTCATACAAATATATATATAAATTACGATTGATTTTGAATGAGATGTTGGCTGATTCGTTGTACATATTTTGGCATATACGCCGATTAAAAAGTGTTGGGATTCCTAAACGCTGTCCTAATTTTCTGTGTTTCTCTCGAAGAAGTTCTAGTAATATTTTAAATTGTGAGATCGGTCGAACCGAACAAATCGGTTTGTTTGGGCAACATCATATATATATTAAGTACTGAAATTTTGTGAATTGTGACTTTACATACGTAACACTTACCTATGTAAGAAGTATGCCACAATTTGTTTATATGAATTTGTTTTGGGTAAACTCACAATATCACATTATTTTGTGTTTTGAACCATTTGGCTTAAAGGCTTCATTTGAGATTGGCATATATAATTTGCCACATCTAAGTTTTGAGCGGTAGAGACCGCGCAAGGTGTGAGCGAATAATACCTATCCCGACAAGTCCTGAATAGACTGAATTTTCAAAAAGTTGTTTTGGGTCATGGTTTGCGGCGTGTATAATCGTACTGTATGTGTGTGAGATACTGGATATTCGAGTCTTCACAGTGATACTTCTTCGTGCCTACTATTAATTTTAAATAAAAAAATAGTCTTACCTATTTCAGTATCCACATCCCCCATCCTAGACTGAAAAGCGGCTGTCAGGTTATCCAAATCTGTCCTTATATTTTCAAGCATTCTTTCTAAAGCAGGCAATTCGTCTATTATAGCCGATGAAATCCCCGTGTCAGCAGGAATGAATGGAGCTGCGCTCTCCCGAGCTGCAATAGCTGAGGTCGATTTTGTGGGATCAACTGAAGTTGATTTTGTAGATGAGGGCTTTGAAGCGGGCACTGTAGAAACAGCACCAGCAAGATCTCTGAAAAGTATTAGAAAAGAGAAAGTTTTCGTAGAATATCTCAAGAAATGTGTTTGAGTGTTCAACTATGAGGTTAAGAATTCAAAATATATATTTTTTCATGTTTTAAACACTAGCTAGCCTACAAAAACTAGCCATGTGTTTAGTATGGTTAGATAATATATCGTCCCAGCAAAAAACATGTGGTTTATAGTTAGTCGTGCAGTTCTAGCTGACGCTTTAAGTGGCTCAACCTTATTTCGTCACAACAATTGTGTCGTGACGAATTAAGGAAAACCGTGATTTAATATAATACTACAGAAAGTGTACACACCAACGTAGCCTAGGGCAGTTTACCGGAAATTTTACAAAGAGCCAGAGTATCATCTGCATATTTTTTTTCTAAGATTAACCCCAGTTAAATACTGGGTTACGAATTGGAATTGATTCTGAAATGAATTCCTGTTCAAACTTACAAAGAACGTTGTTTCACGGCGTCTTGCAGATCTGTGGTTTCAGATATGAGATCTTGAACCAGAGAGCTCAGCTTACCGATACCCTCCTCGGCTGCTTCCAGGCGGGAGGATACATTCAGGGATGTCCACATATCCGTAATGGCTTTCATGTTTGTCTGTGACCTATTCATGAGAATGATACACGTATCAATCTTAAGTTCTAATAAATCAAGCTGGCCAGAAAGCTCTATAATAACAGGTCCGACTTGTTTTTTTAGAGCTTTTTTATTTATAGGTGGTGTTGTCGTTACAGCACCATAAATAAATGCGAAAGTGCTTATCTATGTATGGTTATGATTCGGTTAACTAAAGAAGACCACAAAACTTTAGGGGTAGTTCAGAACCGCGTAATCAGCAGTTATTAATACAATTCAAAGTTCAATTACAAAACCTGATATTTAAAACGCGATAGTAAATTATCCCCTACAGGTGAAGTATATGTAGGTGGACATCTTATTACTTATAAAATATTATTTGTTATTGGAACGCTTTCTTAAAAAAAAATTTTGTTGCACTAATGCTTGTGTCTTGACCCAAATATCGTTTACTTTATTAAAAATCTTAAGAAAAATACTGTCTGTTACATGGAGTTTATTTTTCATACTTGAGAAATATTTAGGACTAGTTATTTTGTCCCAAAAATATAATTTTACTTCAAATTAAGCCCTGCCATGGAGAATGAGTCCAAGTCAGCAGTCGGCAGCGCTTTGCTAATAATCTATCGCCAACTACTTGATGCTTAAACGTTCCCCTGAGTGTTCACAAGATCGTGTGTATGCGTGTGCTCGCTTTGTTTTACTAATAATAAAACACTAATACAAAAACGTAAGAATACTACTAATACAAAAATGATAATTGCAATCAAACCGCACCACACCTTTTTGAATTACCTCTTCAATTTGATCAGCGCATGTCCTTCCAAGTCTATTTCCTTCCTTACCATTCCTACTTTTACCATAGTATACAATCTATAGCCTTATTCATCTGCTGTACATGCCCGCCTCTCATTCCTACATTCAATTTCTATGTTAATGATTCTGAATCTCGCAAGTCTACAAATGCAGCGCAATGGTGTAGTTTTCCTGTGGTTTCTTGGGTTTAAGTCAGATCGTCTGTCCACCTTGTGGATAAACGTCCTACATTGTGCTTGCCCATACTTGGGCTATTATCCAGTAACTTGACAAATTAATAATATTTCGCTCCACTCATACCCACTCAACAAGTACTACCTACCTAACTTCTTCAAGAATCTGTTCGTTCTTCGGAATGCTTCCATAGACTCGATTTCTCAAATCTTCCACGGTGTTCTCCAGCAGGTTAAACTTGCTAAGTGTGACCAGAGACAATTTTTCCGTTGAAGTAAGGCCACGAGGTGGGACTTGTAGTTTCTCTGAAGACGGTAAGCCCCGAGGTGGGGCTGGCGTGGCGGTGACCTTAGATGCCGGTGGTGGGGAAAAATCACGTGTGGGGCTACGGGCAGCTAAAGACAATACAGATAAATATGGACAATTATATTAAGTGCTCTTTTTTATAAGTTTTGCCAGTAAACTTGTTATTATTTTGAAATTATATAGGAGGATACATAGCTTGAGGTTCTATTGTTCTGGTTGTTGTAGGAACTAGTAAGAGACTAATAAGACTCTTGTGTTTAAAACATCAAACAAAAATAGTACTTTCAAACAAAAAGAATCACTGCTATTTTTTCTAATCATTTTTAATTAATCATACATATTTATGCAGTATCCGCTATTTTTAATAAAGGCTCATTTGCGGGTATAACGTGCATTGTATAGGAAATTGTTTTTATTGTTTATGTTTATAGTTTTATAATTACGTGCATGATAGTTTGGCTTGCCATGCTGTGCATTAAACCTTTTTAAGATAGAACGCCAAGATCCCATAGATTTTAAGAGTAAATTTGCTCTGTGGTTCGGTGAAGTGTGCCTAATACACAAAATAAAGGATTAATGTGTTCAAAATAACGGAATCCATTTCAAATTTCAAGCTTTGAAAGTTGCAGTTACAATGCAGGTTGGGTTCCATGCGCTTCAATTAGAGTTTATACTGGTTCATAAGAGGCTAGTCAATAGTTTTTAAATTGACATATTTTTGTAAAGAATCAAAGAGTGATGGAGAAAATGGGTTATTAAGATGTGGTACACTTTTTTTCTTTGCCGATTAAACAAATTCGATTGATTAATAATGCGGCCAACGGATGGCGATGCCAGTTCTTATTTATAATTATGCTCCCGATCACTGGCCACTATATGAATATTAAACAAACTACTGCTAAAAAGAGTGAAACAGCTCACCAGACGGCGAATCGGTTTTCTTGACTCGTTCAACTGGAAAAAGAAAATGGTAATGGTTATGACGCTGTTTAAAAATACTTTAAGTGATTGCAGTCAGATTGATTGGAACTTAGCTTCTTCTTGCTTTATAGAATAAGTGAAGTTCGAGTTGTTCTCACACTCAAAGTTTCATAGAATTCTAACAGAAGAAACAATCACGAAAAGAAGAATTTACTAATACCAAACTATTTTTATTAGATTAGTTGGACAAACAAGTTGACATGATAGTAATCTTTACGGCAGCCTATAGACGCTGGTAATATCACAAGAATATCACAAGCGCGTTGCTAACCTTGTGACTTAAAGATATTATTTCACATTATCCGGTAATTTTACTGCCCCTTGAAACCGGAACACAGCAAAGTCTGCCATTTGGCAGTAGAAATAGGTAAAAGTTAGGTATCCATGTAGATGACCTTTGTATGACGAACAATCGTTGTATGGTCTACCTTAAATCTATCTATATTTATAAAGAAGTAGCTGACTGACTGATTGACATATCAGCGCAGGGCCTATAGGGGTTAGGAACTTGAAACTTTGCACATGGGTTTCTTTTATAAATAAGGGAGTATTAAGAAAGAATTTTTGAAAATTCACCATCTAAAGGGGTAAAACGTGGGGGCTAAGTAAGAAGTTGGTATTAAACTTTTCTGTTTTTGTTTTTTTAATGTCAATTTTTCGAATGAAATTTTGTATATAGGTTCGATATAATCACTTAAGGGGTTAAAAGGGGGATTGCAAAGTTATTATGAAAGCTTTACAACTTAAAAATGGATGAAACCGCAGAGCGCTGCAAGTATAAAACAAAATACTTGATGGGATTTGCATAACTGTCTTTAATATTGTCATTGAATTATTTGATTGGGTTTACTAATATCTATTACTAATTTATTTCATGAATATAATATTTTTAAAAATACGTCAGTTTAAGCACAGTTTCTACAAACTGTATATTATATTGACTCTATAAATTATTCTAGGCCGATTTAATAGTCAAAATGCAGAATTATGACTAGCGTAGGTTGATTAAATCAATTCGATTCAGACATTGAAAAGTCCGTTTTTATTGGATCTCGTTAACTATGATACGGAACATTGATACGGTATATGCGGTATGACCGAGAGAAGTAATCGTATACTTTTTCACAACTTTTATTTTACATTCTTTATCATGTTTGCCCGAAGACGCATTAAGTAGCGTTTCTATCTTATGCCCAAAGTTCCTGGGATAGTTCCCAACTTGGACAAATATTTATTTTCGTTCTGTGCTAAGTATTTGTATCTAAATAGTATATTCGTAATAACTCTATTGTCTGCTATCCATAACTCTAATGCTTTAAACTATTTATCAAGAAGACTGCTCAATAAAGCGTAAAAAAAAGAGTCTGCATGTGACAACAAGCCGCCGTATAATAAAAAAAATATATATCCCGTTGATTTATCCATTTATACCTTTAAACTAGACGAGTACTGCTGCTTGGTGACATACAATATAAGAGAGTGAGGTTCCCATGAAGACAGCTTTTCTAAGACATTACGAATAGAAATGTAAAGATTGCATAGTATATAACAGAAAATGAAGAGCTTGTTTATGAGTTCTTGGATATATTCGCAGTTTGGCGAGCGTGGTGCTCATTCGTAGAAATCGACTTTGTAAGTTGGCTCGCTTTATATTACTCTCTTTTTTTGTTATTACACCAGATCAACAACTAAGCATTCAGTCCGCGTGATAGTAAGCGTCACTGCAGCCTATAGACGCTCGTAATATCAAAAGGATATCACTAGCGCATTGACAACCTTGTGCTTCGAAGATATTATGTCTCGTTACGCGGTAATTTTACTGCCTCTCTCAGTGAAAGGTGAGAGTGAGGTGGTATTCCACTTTCACCTTTTGACGACGACCTTTTATAATAATTAAATTAATCTTGACATGAACCAAATGAGAACTATATGAGGCCACTGATTCAGGAAGCTGCGTTCACTCACCTACTAGAATAGTCTCCGGCTTGTCGCTGGCACCGGCCGCATAGACGCCTGCTTCTAAATCCCAAAAAATAACAATGAAAACATACTCGAACTATATCATTACATATTTGGATGTTATTATAATTCGAACGTGTAATTTTTTGACTATCGAAGTTAAATATTTATTGCACTATTATCTGTTGTAATTTTGTATTGATCATAGATTTTTATCGGATTACTTTTTCCGAAGATATAAAGTACACGTAGAGTTTTTTTTTGCTCTGTAAATTCCAGCACCACCGAAGGAATGTAGGTGGTAAATTTAAAAGAATTAAAAATCTTTGTCTATAAAGATCATTACTATTTATATATAAAGATCATTACTATTTATATATAAAGATTATAATTATTTATACACAAAGATTTTTAAAAATATATAAAAAATTACGTGTCACTCTGTTTGTCCGGGATGTACATCTCAACAACATAAAAGATTGTAATATTTTTTTCCTTACCGTGTACAGTTTGATTCAACTTGAGAGATAAGATAGTTTATGCGTCAATTAATAGTCGCAATACTTTTTTCATGACAAACATAGATATATAGTTAAGGCAGAACATATATTGGGTTAACTAGTTATGTATATAAATAAAAATGAATGCTGCTAAGTGCTAAACTCCATAACGGCTTGAGCAATTCGGTAATTTTTTTTTCGTATACCTTTAAGGCTTCCGGAAAGATTCAATGAAGTGAGAGTGTAATATAGAAATCATTAATGTACGTGGTGATTTACTTGCACTTTATCTGCAAAATATCTGTAGGTACCTAATTAAATATTTTACTATATACCTTAGAAATTATAGTTACATCTTAAGAGGTAAATGTTATTATCTAATTTGAAAAATCTCACTAGATCCAGGCTGCTTTGACTGGTCTGGGGCCTGAAAAATAATGGAAAGTCAAAATTATCAGTTGATTAAGAATTAATTCCACCTAAACTTAATTACTCTAAAATAACTTGTATGCAATTCGTGAAATATGGCCTACTTGTGACTGACCAGCTTGTACCTGATAAATAACATCGTTTTTGCACTATTTTTAATAATATATAGGTATTTTACTCTCTTTGGAACTCACTCACTCTTAGAGAGAATGTCCGAGAGATACGTAAGGTAAGGTCACTCCTTTCAATATATATAAGATGTAAAGGTAGCGGTTTCGATTGAATTCCACAAAAAGTTTATAAAGTCTAATGTGAATTTCGGACATTAAATATGAAAAATATTTTGTTTGTTTAGACCTTTAAAATCTTAGATTTCTTTTTAATCGCCAGTCTACAACGCTTTAGCATAATAGCACAATAGGTGGTTTAAAGCTGCAGCTCGCTACATAAAGCTCAGCATTCTCATAATCTGATTAATTTTAGTTAATCGTTGAGAACATCCTCAAGGGAACATCCTCCATCAAGCTTATCCTTTATAAAACATCACTTTCTTCAATTCATATTAAACTTTATACGTGCATCCTCACCAATTTATAAAACAAATTCGGGAAGTGAATTTGTCCCTATGAATGCCTAATCTTTAAAACTATGCAACGGTTTTCGATGCGGTTGTCTGATATCCGTAACACCGTGTTTTAAAACTTCTTATCTCAGAGTCACGTCAACGTATGAGATGTCGTGTCAATTTTGACGCAAATAAATAAATGATTGACACACATTTTGACACAAATAAATAAATAAATTTACACGAATAGCAAAATACTCTATGCATCTATGTAGCGTATGTATCTATGCTTTTCATGCGCCTTTAAAATAATCTCGTCTTCAACTATCAATGCAGCAATCTAAGCATTTAATTGTCATGAATATCACAAATGTACCATGAATCATTCCATTGTATTTTCAATTGTTATCATAACTATCGCGGAAGTTGTTTACTTTATATGTTCTACATCTTTATATATCTCTTATGAAGATATAAATAAAATTCTCGTGTCACAAGTGGTAGTTACCATACACTCCAAAATGGCTTGACTGATTTTTATGAAATTTTATAAGCATATTCTGTAGGTCTGAGAATCGGATACTAACTAATTTTTATATCCGTAAGTGATACGGGTTATCCAAACCTAGCATTTTTTTTAATTTTAACCAATTTTTTTTTGTGTTTTTTTGTAGTCAAAAATATAAGTGAGGTACCAATGCAGACGAGATTTGCATGAGGTCTACCTCATGTACCAAAAAAGATGAGACAAAAAGACCACATCACAAGTTATACTCGCAATATTTTTTTCGTGTCAAACATTTAAAGTTAAGACAAGACAACGTCTATAGGGTTAACTTATAGTCTAAATGGGTTCATAACCTTATCATCAGTTTCGACTACGTATTCAGTAATGGCGATGGTCTGGACGTTGTCCTTGGGTACAGGTAGCATCGATCCGCTACCATGGAGTTCCACGTTCTTGCCCAGGACCTTCAGCTGCTGGGCCAGGCAGTGTAGGACCGTTTGGAGCATGTTGAAATCCACCACGCCAACCTGGAAGTATGCAAAGAGTTTAGAACGTGGAAAAATAAAAATGACGGCCTGGTGTTCAATGACGTTTTGAAGACTCCCTAGAAAAACCCTATACATTGATGAAGTATGTGTGTATTAAGAGCAGTCTAGCTCAAATGCAACAGGGCTGGAATGATCAGCAGCATTCCCGTCGCGAAGCTACACTTTGCGATTGCCTCCACTGTTGCCCAGCGCGACAATTATGTGCAAATTGAAGTGGCCGTTATAGTTTAAAAAAGCAGTGAACGTTTTACGGCTGCTATAATAATGATGAAGAGCGAGATACGATAAGGTTATATAAACATTTACGACATCGAGAATAATGCTTTAATCTGCATAGAGCCGTTTATGCCTGGTCATCTAATCAATTTGTTAATTTTTATCCTGAGTACAGATATTCATTGTGTATTTCGGGATCGTTTGGATTTCGATATTTTACCGACGTTTTCTCGAGATAAAACCATACGATGAGATCCATACATAGGGACTCATATAATATAGGATATATATAGGATTTGTATGATTAGCTAGTAACACTGCCCTCATGCCCAACGCACGAGGACAGTGTTGCAGATAGAGGCGGTGCATAAGCGCAGCTCAAGACTTATAAGACTTTCATCGTGAGAAAATACTTTTCCCCAAGACATTTGTACCTTGTCTATAATTGCAAAAGGCAGGGATGGCTGCCTGTTACTTTTTTAGATGGTTATACCGTCTTTTGTCGGTTCTAATTATTTAGTCGCCCCTCATGACACGACTCGACAGTATTCTATTCTGCCGGTATCACGAGCCGCGGCTAGAAATAGGAAGAGATAAAAAGAAAATAAAAATAAACATGACGATTAGATTTATTATTTATGTCTTATTCATTTTCATACGATCTCCGGTAAGGGGGATGAAATGTCTATACATAAAAAAAACTACGTCATAATACCGCAAAACTAGTTTGAATAGTAACTAAACGTGAATTCAATGAAGCAGTTACTGGACACCCAAGACAGTGTTTACTGACATTTAATTTGAATTAGGAGTTCGGGTTCTGACGGTGATGCCCAGCGCCATTCCTTGCGAAGTTGTTGTTCTGCAATTGCTGTTCGCTTGAGTTGAAGTTAGTTTAATTGTTTGAATAAACCATGTAGATGACTGACTTTATCAAATGAATGTTTACGTAAGCTATAGAAATGATTTGCTGGTAACGACCCATTTTTAACTGTATATTGAATTTAATAAGCAATAAGATTGCCTATTATAAAGATAGTTTTTTCATATAACATATATACAACTAATCAGTACCGTAAAAATATATGGATTGTTCTTATATCCTAAATGCTTCTAGTACAATATAATTTACACCATTCCATAAATGGTTTCTTAATTTGTAAATGTTATAATTTTTTTACACCCCTCAGCATTTAAGATGAGATAGACCTCACACAAAAGGTTTCCTGCATTATGTTTCTACCGCCGAATAGAAGTATGTATTTGCATTGCTGTATTCCGGTTTGAAGCAGTAAATTTACTGGGTAATGTGACATAGCATGTTCAAGTCCCAAGGCTGGTAACGCGTTAGTCATATCCTTGTGATATTACGAGCTTCTATAGATTATGGTGACGCTTACACTATTAAGCGGTCTCTGTGTTTGTTTGTAAAATGGCCTAATAAAATATAATGTACATATAATGAAAAAAGATAACAAAAGATTTCCAGAACATTCCAGCGACAGTTTAATTTAATTTCGATCAGTTGACGCTGCTATAATATGTTATCTAGGCAATATATTTCGTTTAAAATTATATGGATATATCTAGAAACCGGAACCTAGGAGTTAATATGGTACTGCTGTATTAAACTATCATTAATTTACAATAATATGTCTGTTGTTAGCCGTAGTGGTCCGGCAGAGTAAAATAGTACCTCTTCCAGTACCAGGTGTCCTAAAAGGCGACTGAGGTTCCGGAATCGACGAATGGTAGTATATACCTCCGTTACACCGTAACGTTTAATCTGCATAGAGAGATGACAACACCCCCAGCGCGCTTGCAAGAGCGGTTGTTATGGGCAGAATTCCCAGTACTGAGCAGGGCTTTGCGGACATGGTGAAGTTGTCTGTTGTAAATAAAATACGTGTCGGGATGTTGAAATGCATGTTATTACGAGTATGGCAAATAAAACATTCAGGTGTATTAGACGATTTATTTTTGTTATAGGTCCTTTGGAAAGTAATCATGAATTTCTACACATATCCCGTAGGGCCCTGATTGACTTTTTGTGATAGTTGGGGTTACGTCCGGTTGAGTAAAAACTGGGACCAGATGTAATTCGAGAATAAGTGTATATTTTGGTAAATTTCATAATTCCATTATTTATGATTCCAATCTTTCCAATAATCTAAAGAACGTTATGGCATGCAGAGATGCTAGAGAAAAATCCAATGAATTTTTCTTTCAGTACAAATTTTGATTGAGGTTTACTACACTTATGTTTTTTAGATAGAATTGCCCCCCAACCTTCCCTTCCTCCTACCACCTATTAAATTTAATATTAGTTATCTGTTAGAGGAAGTCGAGAAGACGAAAATAAAAAAAAAACAATCAAATGGATGTTTCACTGTAACGTTACCATTAAAATCTACAATCGTGACAGCGATTAGTCGTATTATGTTCTTATTGACTGTCGATATAAACTGGTGTGTTTAATGCAAGGAAATTCAATACAGTGAGAGATGAAAAGGCTATTGTGTTCTCTTAGCCTAATAAAATATTCAACTAACTGCGACAATCTTTAGTGCCCTTTAAAAACATCAGACACAGGATTTCATTGTGAAGGAATGTTTCCTCTTAGTTCCTATTAAGCCATATTTTATTATTGTTAAAATGTAAAAGGATGTATGTATAAAGGTTACACAGAAAACTATGAGGGTTTTAAATATTATAATAAAGATTACATAGCAGTTTCAAGGAAAAAAAAACGAGTTACAAACAACCCCTATACTAGGGCCAAAACAGACGACCTCACACCAAACTCTCACTTATTTTTAGCGCTAAAAAGCGAAGATAAAATCTTCAAGTACCAAGGTTGGAAAGGCATTAGTGATATCCTTGTGATAATACGAGCGTCTTTGGGCTGCGGTGACTGTTACTTACGCGAACCGTATTCTTGTACAAACAACTTATTCCTATAATTTTCATAATATAATTATATGTATCAGTTATTATTATTTAGCGTTAACATCTGAGTTCTGGTTACAAATTTATTGCTATTTATTTCCTTTGTAAATTAAATAAATAATATAAAATGATCATATCACGAAATCCTCATTGTAATTGCCACCACGCCTGCCCAGCGCGCTATTATAGGCAAAATTTACCCATTTCGGTTGATTGAATGATTTTATTAATGTCCATCAAATAACTTTTAAGCCCAGTAAGATATAAAAGATAAAAAGTACCATGTTGCAAAATTATGTACAAGGAGTGGCCAACACAAAATCTGTGAAAGCGAACTTGCTACGCACTTATGCAACGAGTATCTTTGACTTACAACCATACAACAAGTATAATGCATAGATTATACAAGGATTAGCTGTCGTTGGTAGACCACGATTAGTATCAAACAAAGCATAGAACGCGAGCATAACATTTTTCAAATAAGGTTGTGATAGACTTTTATACTTAGCCAAAATAGGCAGGGAAGTGAGAAGGGAAGTGGACCGCGCGAGAGTGTAAACACAATATTTTTTATGCCGCTGACCTGAATTGTCGGTTTTATGTCTAAAACTTTACCCGCATCCAGCGGGTATACATTCAGCTCTCGCGAACATGCCGTTTGGCGATCGAACGCAAAAGGATGTGTCCGCGGAAACTACAAAAAGAACTACAGATATTATATCTACCCGAATCAGTATCGCTTAAAAGCACAGGACGGGGATGGGCAGCGGCATCCCTATCGTGAAAGCTACAATCTGCGATTGCCAACATGCTTGCCCAGCAAGTAATTATGGGCAAATTTTCCTCTATCTTGGGGAGTCCTACGTCCAACATTGGACTACAATGGCTGATATGATGAAGCCACCACCACTAGCGTGCTTTTACTCCACTCTATTGGTTGTATTCATAGTTAATAATAAATAGTCATAAATTATTGCGAGGAACTCGGTATAGAAGTAAGGGCTGTTCATAACACGGCCTCACGTCGAAGTTGCTGCAGATTATTTAGTGCAATATTTTTATGGTTTGAAGATCTTTAACGTACAGGCTCGTTTTACGACCAAATTAACTATGGACAGCTTAAACGTCGATTCCAGCGCTCCCGGTGGGATGAGCGGGGCCATAAATTAAACGATTCTATACCCAATTGTTCACTCCAGCAGGATCGGTGGATCGGAGCTGGACGGCCGACGGCTACGGCTCAGAGCGCTCCGTAGGTAAGAGCTCAACTCGAGTAGCTGCTGAAGCGGAAGAGGTTGAGGGACAGGGACTGCAAACGTTTGACAAACGCATTGTGCTGCTCTACGAAAAGTTGTGGTCAAAGTTGTCTTATCGGGCAGGTTCTCGAGAAAATGTCTCGGTCTGCGATAAACAAGTAATAAAATTGACTGTCTCAATGGCGCTCGTGGTATGTCTATCTTATGCGCTAAGGGTCGTGGGTTTGATCCCCACCCAGGACAAAAATATGTATATAAGTAGTATATTTGTGAGTCTAATATCCGTAAACCAATTGCTTTAGGAGATTTACCTCGGAATCAGATCAATGTATGAGATATTGTGTTAGTATGATTAAAGAGCATGCAAACACAATACCTCATACAATGACAACAAAAGCATTGGACAAGGAACAAACGAATAAATGGACGTTTAATATTACCGGACAATGTCTCCCAATGGGATCCATTGTCATCTTGTCCGATTTTTGTTAAAAAGATCAATTTGCTAAGTAAGATAGGCGTGGTAGTACCTGCGGGACGGGAATATAGGAAGAAACTTATTCTCTAGCGTTGTAGGAAGAATCATTCCCGATCGCTTTCAGAACAATGGCTTTTTGTTCGTCATATGCTTTGACTGCTTGTTAGTCACCACCAGTGTGTTCACTGGTGGGTCAACCGTTACAATTTTTACGTGATCTTATCATTTTACTAGAGGTTTTGCAAAGGTCGCCTGCGTTGTTACCTCACTCTCATCGTGTTCGCATTCTTGTATTCCGGTATGAAGGATGAGAGAGACAGTGATAACTGGATAAATGTGACATAGTATCTTCAGTCACAATGACTTTATATCTTTGTTTGCTGACTTCATAGCATATAAAATCGAATTATGCTGCGGTGACTCTAACTTTTTAGACCATTACTAAAAGTTAGAGTCGAAAGAGTAGCAGAAAAACAATTAGAAGACACTGAATTCTAGTGGTACTTCCGTTCACTGATAATAAGTTTCCAGTTTTTATAAAACAAAGCTATAGTTTAGTTTACATAGATTTTACTAACCTCCGGAGAACCTATCGCCAAGTCTATCATATCACCAATATTGAGCAGGAGTGCATCTGCCGATAATTTAAAGTGTTATTGCGTTATCATGATAATGCTTTCAAGTAGTACCTTTCTGCCCAATCTTTTTTATTGGATTAACCTAATGCTGGGGTTACTTAGGCTACTTAGGCTTATTTCAGTTGGGTATAGTTCTACAGTTAAGTCAAATGCAGGTTGTTATTAAATAATATCTAATTTCACTGTGGATTTCCAGCAAAGTAGAATAATACCTCACTCAGTACCAAGTGTCATAAGGTACGGCTGGTGTATCGAAATGGAGAGATGCAGGTGTATCCGAAACTGCATAGGTTAACTGCATAATTCGGAGATGGGTAGCAAGATTTTCATTGCGTAGCTACGCTCTGCGATTTCCATTTGGCCTGCTCAGCGCGGCAATTATGGGTAGATTTCCCTTTTTTATTGAGGTTTTTGCCCAGCAATGGACGGTCTAAGACTGATATGGTGATTTAAGATAAAAAGATGTCAATCGTCCAATTACAGCTGATCATTAAGTAGTAGTTCCCCCTCACCCTATGACATCCCCTCTTACTTTCAAATGATATATTCTACTCTATGTTTCAATATATATTCACTGTATATATTGAAACATAGAGCAGGTTTTACCACAGTGCCTCATGCAATGAGGATTAACTCGCAGATGTATTAGGTACTTATACTTTTTAACCTTCAATTTTCTATAAATTTAGAAGAACTACATTTGTAGCACATACAAATATTTTACCAAATAAGTATACATTTTATTATAAAACTTACCCGTCATCTTGATTTATTCAATGTAAACAATATTAATACAAACTAAAATTAATAGAAAATATTGTCGTACATATAATTTACAAAATAAACATTTTGACAATTATTGCTTGAGACATTGACATCCAATTGACACAGCCATTTATAATTGGCGATTTATTTACCAAAAAGGTTGTATTCCTAAAAACACGTCATTTTAATATATTGCACCTGGGGAACCTTGTAGTAGGGATCCGCTTGAGCAGAATAGTACCTCCTTTATAAAATGTAAAGTCTAATAACTAGTACTATGTAAGTAGTGGTACACATCGAACTACCTATTGTTATTATTATGTAGTATCTGGTACTACGTAACTAGTCACTACGGCCGATAGATGGCGTTATAACCTTTCTAAATCGACTTTTGTGTGTACCTCAAGGAAACAAGGTGCGGATAGGCAGCATCATCGCGAAGGTCTGGTCACGAAGCTTGCTCTTCATGACGTTGCATTGTAATACGCGCTGACTCTTGATCTCTTAGGATAGTATGTACTCGTATATAGCAATGGCTGGCAACGCGCGGCTCGCGAGCACGTGCGGCCCGAGAACTATTTCTTTGCGGCCGCGACTATTTTGTAAATGCAAAACCAATTCTTAATAATGATGATAAGTACATACTACTAAAAATTAAATTTTTAGTATTAGGTATTTAATAATTTTATTTCATATCACTTACATATAATACGTAAACCCATTAACTTGTTAACACAGTCATCTTATTTAACTATTATATAAATTTATGTAGCCCAAAAGGTTGTCCGCCGTGGTACATTCGATGATACAATAATAATAAAAAAGCGAGGCCATAAGTGACAGCAACAATTTATTATTTCAGACCACACGATTTTCGGAGACATTGGAAGCGGGGGCGGGAGTCTAAAACCTCCCTACATACCTAAAAGAGGGGAGGTTTATAAAGGTGATTAATGGACGACTCTGAATCATAACGAGTATTATAATAGCCAACTAGAAAAATAACGGCACAAAATATCTTCACAGACAGCTCCTTTTAAGAAGTAGAATAAAAAAAAAGACATTGTCAAGCCTCCACGGAGTTTGTGCAGCGATGCGGTTCTATTATTTTATTTTTGTTTGATGCGTGGAGCCTGTAATGGCTGTATTCATAGTACGGCACATTTTTATTCTATTTTTAACACTAACCCAGCTAGGCTACTAATAATCCCGATCTGTTCGCATTAAAAATGCTATGTAATTACACTATTTAATTGCTTTTAAGGTTTAATATTGATTTATTAAAAAAAACATCTATTTACAAGATCCAAGATGGTTACAGCGCAATCAAGCTTAAGAAAGTCAAATTCATCATCATCAGTATGGTAGCCGACGAACGTCCACAGCTGGACTTCGGCCTCCCCAAGAAAGGGAGAATCATTCATCAGGGAAACTTTGTTTACAATTGCCGCGCTGAATAGGTGTGGTGGTGATCTTAGATCATAGTTTCAAGACAGGAATTCTGCTGTCTATCTCTCCTGTTACATTTAAGCTATGCAATTCACAGTGGATATGTCACAATTTATCGGGTCTGATACCTCGGTCTCAATTTACGATTGCTATTCTTCTGCTACCCCTTGGTCAAAGAAAACTTAGATATGTTAAAAAAAACTATAAAATGTCACTCTATGGAACGTCATGACATTGCGTTAGTAGAATGATATTTTGATATCTAATACTTTTATTTCTCATAGGATTTTAAGATGATTGTTTAATTGCAATCAAAAGTATTACATATCGTACTATATCTAAAATTCTCCTTGTACATAAAGTTATTGTTCAACTTACGCATATCTGTCAAATTTTCGCAGCGGCCATTAATTATTTAGCGCAAGACATGGAGTTCAAAATTTACTGAAGTTTTGACAGACTTGTGTAGATCTTATTATGTGTAGAAATCTTTGTTTATATATGATTAAATTATGTAAGGCGTTTATTGTTATTCCTTTATTTATATTGTCTACGTCAGGTAGCATTGGTCATATAAATTGTTCGTTGATTAAATGACACATGCTCTCGTCGAGAATAACCTTGAATTTAATGCTTTATTGTGAGTTAATTCCAGTCAATTTTCCGCAAAGATTGTTTGAACTTATATGCGAGTATACACATATATGGGAAAACGCTATGACTATACTATGACAGTGGGCCATTATTAAAATACCATCATTAAGGAAGATGAGCTAATGGCGAGGAAAATCAAAACTATTTGATCATTATTCAAAATACTTTGTGAACATAGAAAGTCCACTGTTGGACATAGGCGTTTCCAGTATAGGGGGAATTTTACTCATAATTGCCGAGCTGGGCAAGCGAAGTGGCAATCGCAGAGTGCAACTTTTGCGACGGGGATGCCGCTGCCCATCCCTACCCGGTGGGATACCGGTGGAAAAGAATAGTACCTCCCACTGTAACAGGTGTCGTAAGAGGTGACTGAGGTATCGGGACGGAAGGCGGTATACCATACGAAACAGCGCAACTCAAAAACTGTATTATTAGAGAAAATGTGATATTTATCTGAAATAAATATATCACTCGGTAATCTATACTAATTAACCATGAGATACCGGTCTAGTACTTCCAGTATTAGGTGTTATAAGGCGATTGAGGTACCGGTGCCCATATATGGCGGTATATCTATTCGAAACAGTGTAGCTCAAATGCACGGCACGGAGATCGGCACTAGCACCTATATGGCGAAGCGCTTTGTGCGCTACTACACTTTCCCAGTGCGGCATTTATGGTCAAATTCCATCTTTATTTGAAGAACTATGTTTGAGAGTGAATGGCTGTTTTTATGATGAATCTATACTAATATTATAAATGTACGTATAAAAGAATATAAAAATAACGAGTTATTAAATGTTATGTATCTATAAACATTATCAATAAACAAAAATCATTTTTTTTGTTTATATTTTATTTATCAAGCTTTAAACCTTTTTGTGAATTTTGGAATAATGTCTTTGGGTTATGGAATTACATAATAAAAATTCAAGACAGCCTATGAATATGGATTCTGCATTGCAGGGTTGTATTACGGGAAATATGTAATTGTCACTATTTAGAGATATTATTCCTTCGGTTGCAATGAGCTTAAAATATTTATTAAAAAATTATAAACATCATTAATGCCTATAATAATTCAATACGTCATATTCGTGGTAGTTATGGTGCGTGTAGCATTATGACTTTTATGGATATTTCTAAGATTGCATTGTCGAATTCTTGTGTAGTTGGTGGAATGGGTCCAATTAACATACAGATAAAACTTAATTTTAATATTTATTGTACCGGATTGTATAAGTGGGTTCGAATTCAAACATAAATTGTTCTGTCATTTGAATCGTAATTCACACAACATCTCGTACATTTGTGTGAAGTGAGACTCCGTTGAAAGGAATTGTGTCACGGATATCAGACAATTGAGATATTACAAGTTTAATACTTAAATATAACATAATAATAAGAGATAAATGTGGTGTAAAACATTATATTATGACAACAATAGATTAGCGAATGTTGAGATGGTTTGGACATGAAGAAACGATGGATGAAAGTAGAGTGACTGCACAAATATATAGAATGGAAGTAAATGGAAAAGTTGGTATATGGTGATCTGGGGTACATACCTTAACCAAGTAAAAGAGAAATTACTGAAGGGCCAGGTCAGAAGTACCAAGAATAAACTAGCATGCAAGACCGTTATAATCAGAGATCCATAGTCTCTGCCTACCCCGATGGGGCACAGGCGTGATGTATGTATGTAATACTTATCGGACAAAGGATCATAAGAATAATGTTTATCCTGGATGGGATCGAACCTGCGAGATATGCGATCCATAAGATAGGAACACAACCAAGTGCTCGATCGGGTCCGTCTAAAACTATTCACATGACATTAACACCAACATTTCAGAAAAATCAATTATACGGCTGAGGCGGGAATTATTTTTTTTTATTTATTTAACTTTATTGCACAAAATGTACAAATGGCGGACTTAATGCCAGATGGCACTATCTCCCAGTCAACCATTACACGAAACAGAATATATATATATAGTGGTGCAGACAATATATATACCAAATAGATAAACGTGACATACATATATGTATAAATAAACGCAATAAATGCATATGATAATACAAAAAATATGTAAAATAACGTACATCAGAAATAGGGTTATAAAGTTAGAGAAGCAGCATCAGTAAATAAAGTACGAAGACAGCGTTTCAGCATAAATTTTTTTAACTGGATATTGCCGTGTGCTGCACAAGATAATGGCTTAGGTTTTGGACGGGTTCAAAGAGACACCAAAATTTTGTGATCAGTTTGTGATGTTGGTCAAATCAGCATTAATCTGAGCAGCCAATAGATTTGGTGACAAGATTTATGAAAAGGGAAAATAATAACGGAGAGAGAATGCCACATTGCGGCACACCAGCATCATATCCAAACCACTGCAACAAATCATCACCCAGGCGCACTGTTTGCTGGCGTTCTCGAAGGTAGGATGCGAACCATTCCCGAACCGAATCAGAGACCCCTGACTAGAGAGGAGAACTTCGTGACTGATAGAGTTGAAGGCGTTAGAGAAATCCATCAGAATTAAGACCGTTAGGAGGGAGTATTCCATTCCAACTCTTACATCATCCAGGATATTTAGTAAAGCTGTTGTAGTGCTATGTCCTGTACGAAAACCGGATTAAAAGAGACTTAAAAGGGCGTTTGACGTGGCTAGAGAGCTGTTTATGTACAGCTGCCTCGGTAATTTTAGAGAGATATGGCAATATAGAGTTGGGACGAAATTGATGGGAAGAAGTTGGGTTAGGTGTTTTAGGAACCGGGATAACATAGGCTTTGCGCCATATACTGGGAAAGGAGCCATGTAATAGGGAGAAATTGAGTTGAGAAGTTGATATGTGAGTCAATGGTTACTACAATAAAGTTAAGTAAGAGAAAGACCATGCAGCGACTCACATCATCATAGCCAAAATGGATTTGAGAACTGAAATAGTTTAAAAAGTCTCATCTACGATTACAGGAGAAAAATTGAATACATTAGCTGACGAACGTGGCAAGGAAGTGATTAAAGTTATAGATGACAATTTTACAACGGGATCTAGTGCGGTAGTTAAAGAGAAGTGTTTATTAAGCACGTTAGAGGAAATAACAGAGTGATAATCGGGAGGGTTAAAAGACTTCCTGAGACCCTGAGAATGCAATAACTTCCATACGATTGCCGAAGATGATGATTGAATATTGTCGTGAATAAATCTACGTTCGGCTGATCTTACCAGTTGATTACAACGATTTCGAAGTCATTTGTTTGTATTTAATTGAAATCAGACCGGACTTTTTTAAACTTACAAAATGTGTCTCTTTGTGCCATGGTTTTACGAATATCACTAGAAATCCAGGCAGCAGGCGCAAGTTTAAGACTAATCGGATGAATATATAATATAATAATGTAAGACAATTTAGTATATGTTAACTTAAGTGGACAAAACCTGTATTTTACATAGTAAACTTATTTATTTCAAATACATAGTAATAAACTGCGCATAGAAAATTGGCATGAGCTGGGATGAGCACAGAGGGACAGATATATAACTACGGACAAAAAGAAGCATGCTATAGTGGATTACAAAATACTGTAAATAAATTAAATGTCAACTGTATGTTTAAATTTTAAACATACAAATGACATTTTATTTCAACAGTATTTATAATGTGAGTTTGCATTCATCAGAGCTGAAAGAGAGTCAGTGCCAATAACACTATGAATAGTTGAATACAGCCCTGAGGTACTGCTCCTTTAATAGGATTTAAGAGTGGCGAGCGATTTGTGGGCTCCGCTCGGTCGACGCTTAGATCTGGGAGGTAACTCTGAGTGCTTTGCCGTGTATAGCCCATGCCGTAGCCGGCTTTGTGGGGGCTCGGAAGCGTGCAATAAAAATTCAATCGGATAACCAATTAGGGTACAGAATTGAATGGATTGAGGGTCTTTTGATATGTAGATTTTTGATGTAGACGTGGAACGTTTACAGCTGGACATGGCCTTCTCAAAACAGGGAGAATTGGCCAGCATGGTGACAATCGCAGAGCATAGCTTTGCGACGGGTACGCTGCTGCCCATCCCCGCCCTGTTGCGTTTAAGATACACTCGAAGTAGTGGAGGGATATACCACCATCTGTCGGTTCCGGTATCTCAGTCGCTTCTTATGCTCTATCTGTACCTCACGGCCAGATTACGTAAATGAAGCGAGAGAGGTATCCCAAGATCGTTGAGATCCATAGGGTCTGCCTACCCCAATTGGACAAGGTCGTAAGTATGTATATTTATTGGTAATCATTTTTATGCGAAGATGGTTTACTTTCCTATGACAGATTGGAATTTCGGTTATATAGTCGAAAACCGTAATAAGGATACAGATTGGATCGCACTCGCCAAACCCATAGGGTCATTGTTACACTTTATAATATCTTTTAACATTAACGTGTTCACTACTCATAATAAAACTAAATTTCAAGAGGTTTTAATTTTTGGCACCCGTTCTCAAGATTTTCATGGATTTGGAAATTTACTATAACTATTTTTTATTTTGTACTGTCGCGTAATTTACCCACGCTATCACGACTGACTATCACTGCCAGATTACAATAAAGCGTCAGCACTTACTGCGCGCGTACCAAATATTCTGACATCATCTCCGGCTGGTAGCGGTGTGATGTTGGTCTTGGTTCTAGATGTATGTCAAATGTACGGCAGGATCCCAGACAGTTGGTATTTTCTAACCATCTTCTTTTCCAACTTATAAATTAGTACTATACGCGCAAATTATAGCCTTCATCTCAAACATATTTTTTGAATACACACACACTATCATTTTCAAAATGTATATTTTCTCACAGTAATTGTATATAACTGAGCGATTGCACGTAAGAGAAACTTTGCGCCACGAACTATGGTCATGTGTCATAAATATCTATGTTATCTAAATTGTGATATATGCTTGTAAATCCCTACTAATATTATAAATTCGAAAGTAACTTTGTCTGTCTGTCTGTTACGCTTTCCCGCTAAAACCTCTCAACCGGTTTTGATATAGCATAGACTATATTTAGACCCTGATAAAGGACATAGACTTTTTTTAATTCGAAATAAGGGTTGTAAGGGGTCGAAAGGGGGGATGAAAAGTTGTATGGAAGTATCGCTATTTTTAGAGTTAGAAACTTGAAACTTATTTTTTATTAATTCGATATAAATAAACATGCCATTCAAAGTTTATATAAGTTAAGGTATAGAGGTATGGTACCCAAAAAAAACTATTCCACGTGGACGAAGTCGTGGGCACAGCTAGTTATATATAACAACGTTTGGCTAATTTCACCTACGATACTAGCAATAAACAAATGTATTTTAATTTTTTTTAGTGTATTCGTATTTGTTCGTAGCCGATCACCAATTATTAGTAAAAGTTACTCAGAATTTTTTTGTGGACAAATACTGAATTATGTTTTGAAACATAAACAATTTATTATTAATATTATTAAATTTAAGAAACCTATAGAATGTCCACTGCTGGATGCAGGCCTCCTCGACATTTTTTATTGTCTACAGTTGCCAATCTCGGCAAGCTAAAATGACAGAGAGAAGCATCCACGCCTTAAGGATGTTGCTGCCCATCTCCGCCCTGTTGCATTTGAGACACATTATAATAACTCTATTTTCTAGTATCCCATTGTTAAAAGATACCTGTAGCGATAGTATAGTAACAATATCTTCAAAAAAACCAAATATCATATAAATATCAATAGTCGGAATAATACAATTATTACGTTTTATTGCTAGAGACAGCAAAGACAGTTGGTACTACTATGCATTGTTCGTTTGTAACTGCTATTGCGATCTGTAATTAGTATCCAGTAAAATTTTACGATCGTCTGCTAAATAATAGACGACCTATATTGCCTAACTGCTTGAATTAGTGTTAGGTATATATTTAGCTTCTAGGCGTTTTTACGACATACCATATTTTCTGTAGGTCCAAGATTGAGATAAGTTAAGAGTATTATTACTTCTAGGTCCTGTCGGAAGACCAGCGCTGCAGTTTTATATATTTTTTGTATACTTTTTTTCTTTGTATGTACTTAGTATATTGAATTTGTCTTTTTTGCGCGGTCAATTAATGTTTTCTTTCTATTATGTGCCAAGTTTTGCATGCTTGGTGATAAACGCTAGTGAAACTACGCGATGAAGAAGCATGAAGAACCAATGGCTAATGTAGCCGTAAGGTTTTGGAATGAAGACCTCGACAATCGTAGCGTAGGACACCCACCCATAATGTGGATAGAGAATCTGAATAAAATTGACAATTTGTGCTGTATGCAGGCCGCACACAGCCGGTCCTATTAGAAATCACACAGCCACAGCCAGCAGTGGACGTCCAATGACTTATATGACAATCATATAGCTTACTAGTAGCACACTTTTTATTATAGTTGCCAGTTATTGCGTCATAGAGAGGGAGTCGTTGCTGTAAATATTTGGTGTGAGTAGAGCAGACGTCGCGCGTCGGTGTGTTCATCACCAATCTAGTCGAGCCGTGATCTGACATTGGACTATTCCAACTAATATTATAAATGCGAAATCAAGTTTGTTCGTCACCTCTTCACGCTTAATTTACGTATTATACAATATTTGAAATATTGCATACATATGGTTAGGTGTACGGAAAAGGACATAGGCTACCTTTTATCCCGACCGATTATATATAAACGACTCGAAAAATTGTAGTGCTACATAAAAATAATAGAGGCGAATTCAAAACGCGCTATGGCTATTTACTAGTTTGCTTTCATATTTTAACGCTATATATATACATGGTATCTAAAATATTACTTCTCCATAATAGTACTACTGTTACTGTTTCTATGGGAAATTCACGCAGACGAAGCCGCGTGCAAAAGCTAGTTATTTATAAATGTATCTTAGCAACATTGATTCAATTATTACTATGTTAAGATTATTTTTCATTCGTTTCTTCTATTTACTTGGGTTATACCTATTGTATTGATGGGGCATGGACAAAGTTGAGACGAAGAAAGTAAGTATGTAAATCGATTATTTGTAAAAAAGTCAGCAAACAAACGTATAGTCCGCGTGATTGTGAGCAGTCCTGGCTAGAGGGAGAACTCTTAGAAAGGTCGTCTGAATTGATACCTCACTCTCACATATTTTTACCGCAAAATAGCAGTGTTCGATTGTTGTGTAACGATTTGGAGGGTGGGAGGGAGACGCAGTGAGATAAATGGGTAAATGTGAAATTGAATCTTCATTTCACAAGGTTGGCAACACTGATATTTGGCGGTAGAAATAGGTGAGAGTTAGGTACCAATGCAGACGACCTTTGTTTATACAAAGGTCGTTTATACAAAGGTTTTACTCATGTTAACCAATGGTACTCTGATAAGTAGCATCGAAGTCTGATTCAAAAGTCAACTCGTTTTATTAGTATAGAAATATAATTTTAACTTTGCATTTTGTATTTTCTTGCACTCTTCGGATGTAGCCTTCGTAAATTGCGTACGTGTATATATTTATGTTTTTGTTAAGAAACATATATTTAGCAATATACAAGTCTTGTTATGAATTAATATTATTGTTAATTTTGTTTCGTTTTATTGTAAGTATTCGGGAAGTCTACTGCCACTGTTTTCTTTACTGTTACTTGGATTTCACTCTCTATTTCTCCTCATTATCCTTGAAACCAGTTGCCAAATGGTAGCCGAAACCTGTGTAATAAAAATGTACATGTCAAGTAAACTAAATAAAAACCAAGGTATTTTATGTCAAGTGAATTCGGTACGCTATTCATTTCTTCAAATGAAATATGGCAACAATTGTCTTCTTTAGTGTCACTAGCTATATTTCTTTTACTATTCATGGAATTTGTTAGGCCGTGTTGCCCAGCGCGGCAATTATGGGCAAATTCCTCCATTCTTCAGGAGGCCTGTGTCCAGCAGTTTATGTTTTACGGCTGCAGTAATGATGATGATGATACATAGTATAGTTTTTACATAAAAATATGATAGTTGCGTAATTGAGACTAAACCTGTACCTATATTCTGGCATTAAAGCTAAACTAATTTTAATATAATTAATATATAAACATAAAAGAGTTTTAATATATTAATTTATAGTTATATAATTGTCTACAAATTATATATCGCATAAACTAATTCAGATATTTAGACGCTATCAACTTTTATCACGGTCGTAATAATAATTAAATAACACTTGCTTAGATTTATTTGTAAAAAAACTAATTTCCTTTATTTTACGTTGATGGTAAGATTCAACATCTTATTTTATTTTTCAAGCTGTTTTTATATTCTTTATATTAAATATTATGAAAATATTGGTTAAACAACACAAGGGTAGCTAAAGTAGCTAATCCGTAAATATTGACCTAGGATATTTTAAAGATAAAGTAGGAAAACCATCGGTGTCTAAATTTGGGTGTTGGGGGTATCAGTTTGCGTACGTCATTACAAGGCACTCGCTAAAATGCTCCCATTGTTTACCTCAGCTATTATCGGATGTACCTTCGCTTACAGAAATAACTACAGAACACCATTCTTTCACATCGATACCGCAATTTACGAGATCTTCAATGATAGATAATGCATCAAAATTACAGTCTGGCGTGCGAACAGTCGTTTGGTTAACCAGCGGCATTCGTTAACTAGCCCAAAACCAGGGTGAGATAAGAAATGCTGTCTGAAAATACTTCGTACCTGCTGCTGCATAGTGTTTAGTTTAGTAAATTTCGCCGAAATGTGAGGCTTCTCTTGTTTTTTAACTGGCAGGTGACCGGTTGCGAGACAGGGACAAACGGTCATCGGTCCCTATCCGACCGAAAGCTCTGCGAGAACACCGAAGTGAGATAGTCTCGCGTTGGCTCTGTTTGGGGCCGATCGTTTCGCGCGTTTGTCGTCTTCAAGTTCAAACGTCAAAAACTTTACGTATATCGTTTCGTCTTATATATTTTCGTTTAGTCAGTGTCTTGATGAACTGTTAGTGACATTTTGTGTTTCATTGTCTTCTGTGACGTTCTAATTGCACTTTTTATAAGTGCTTCGTATATCCCTGGCAGTTTTAATAAGATCGTGTCTTCAATTTTGTGGAAAGCATTGGCGGTCGGTGCATGCCAGATCCTGTTGCACCTTTAGTAACGGTGAGTATTTTTAACATTATCCTATTTAGAGTAAGGACACTTTCTACGCAATGAATTGTGAAGTATCGTATAAAATGTAACCGTGTATGTCTCTATATATTACCGTGTAGTAGTTATTTATCGTGCGGTGATGACATTTTAATAGTAAACAAGAAAACGTGCGCTCGATAAAAATTGTTGAGTATGTAACTAAAGAATATCTAGGTTATTAATTAAAAAGAAACAAATACTAACATTAAAAAAATTCTGCTAACCAAACGTACCTAAGTATTTACAAGATAATAAATATAATTGTAAAGTCGCATTTTGTAACGTTGTGCAAAAAAGATTAAATTGAAGAGTCATGAATAATCTTTCTCTATTTATTATCTCAAGTAAATTTTACGTAAAAGAATAAATGTCTGTGTAATATAATACGTATTAATTGAAAAATACTCAACGCAATTATGTTTTGGTATAAAAAGTCTCGATGTGTGTACACACGTTGAAGTGTTTACTTACTAATCAAGAGATTTGGGAGAATGTTTGTTCCGGCGTTACTGCCTACGTATTTACTGTTTCGGATGACAGACGGCTGTGTGAAATATGAGCATTTCAATATATCAGTAGTTTATAAAATGAAGCTTCTTACCTAATATGAAAAATTGGACAAGCAAAAATAGGTTAGAACAGAAATTTCCGAACTATCATAGACTCGACTTTCAAACACTGAATTCCTACGATCACGAATACTACGAATTCCATTGGTTTTATGTTGTGAATAATTTATAATCATACTTTGCTCTTGAAAAAAATGTCTTGTTAAATAAAGAGGATGGAACCTGAAAAATCGCAAATAGGTTTAGTTACATCAGAAATTCACGAATTATCAGATTGAATTCCGACAATTATTGCAAATTCCATTTAATTTCGTTACAGTCTTGTAGTGTTCAGACTATATTACCGATTTTACTTTTAGTGCTGTCAATATCGATTAAACAATACGAAATCGTCAATTTCTACTAGAGCTCTTTAACTAACAAAAATTTTGACTAGTTACCCCGAGGCGTATGGTGATGAATTCGACTTAATCTTGGAATTCGATAGATTCTGATAAGGTAAACATAAAGAAAATTTTACTTTAAAAATTGCCCTATTCGTATTATTTTTTAATATTATATAAAGATTTTCGAACACAGCTAGAAATATCTCCTGGTAAAGGAGGATTTTGGCATAACAAGGCAGACGTGGTGGCAATCGCAGAGCGTTCTACGTTTGATCGATCAAAAATTACGTTAATAAATATGTATCTAAACCAATTATAATGTCCAAAAATATTAACATCCAATGCTTTGTGATGTTGTAGGCGATGACAGACATTCTGGTGCCTCATCCTTCCAAAACAATACAGTACATTACCGTAATTGCGTCTTAACTTTATCTTCCATTTTTATGAGCGGTAAAAACAATTGAACCTATAAATTCATACAGTTCTCTTTTAAATGAGTACAGTTTATACCTTGTGATATTTATTAAAATGTCGACATTGTTGTTCACGCATAGCATTTGAGTAATTTAAGGCGGGATAAAGTTGACCGTTGCAATTGTGAATCTTGTGAGGAAGAAACATCGGTCTGTCCAATTTTGTTATGGTTTTTTTTAATTTCATAATTTTACAAGACATTCATTGACGGGCCCGATGGCGCAGACGGTAGTGATCCTATCTTGTGTGCCAGGGGTCGTAGGTTCGATTTTCAACGAGAGTAAATATTTATATGATGATATTTGTGTTTGTTCTGGGTCTGGGTGTTAAATATATATATTTATGTATTTAAGTATTATATTTGTGAATCATCTGTTGTCTGTGTTATTTAAGTATTATATTTGTGAATCGTACGTACCACAAATGCTTTAAGCGACTTACCACGGAGTCATATCAATATATGAGAAGTTGTGGGAATTTTTTACGATTGCTTCCTGTAATATATTATAACTTTTACGGCTTCATTAGTCATAATAATATTTCTTTGACACTGCTGCAAAAGTATGTAAAAAGTTAATTAAACTGCGTTTTTAAGCCGTTAAAAGATTTTTTGTCTTACTAGCTTTGGTTCGTGACTTAGTACGCGTGAAGTATAGAATCAGGTATCTATGTATATTAGCTATATATTTATATATTACCATTGAGTGCCTATATTTTGACTACTTCCTCGAAACACATCTGTAAAAACTACATTCAATTTCAATCAGTTGCAGTAGTTAATTAGCATAGACAAAACAAAAAGACAGACATATATTTTTTAAACAATTATCTTTGGTTAATGTTTGTTTAATCAAATTCAACATATTAGTTTTTTTTCATATCTATAAGCAGCTTTGTTACAATTTTGATATGTGTATAGATTTTTATTGATTGTTATTATAATGTGACAAAATATATATATATATATATATATATATAATGTGACAAAATATATATATATATATATATATATATATAGTTAAGACTATGTACACGTGAATGTATAACTCGAACTATATTGCTTTATTAAAATTTGATACCCAGGTGGTCCTATGAAAGGAATTCCATAACTCTTCACGCTTTTATCTTCGCCGTCTGTTCTGTAGGCTTGTAAATTATTCTGGGGCCAATTGCTGTTTATTGTTACAAGTAATCTTCTGATATTACGCCTTATATCAGAAGATTACATGTAATCTTCTGATGTAAGGTGATATATTATATTCTCCAAAGAATGTGTCCATTTAGTCAATTGCCATAAAAAGCAAAAAAAAATCTATTGTAATGATCATAAATAGACAATATTGTGAATTAAATTTTATTTAAAATATACTAAATATTATAAATATTAATGTTGACAGATTACAGTCGATACAAAAACACAATATCGTAATTTATTCTCATACTCTTTATAATAAGTAGTAATAAAATAACTCTTTTTGGAAAGTCTCTATGTTCGTCCCGAGGAACTATTCTTCTCGCGATTAAAAATAATCTATATGCTTTTCTAGTGTTCTACGATCCACATGCCAAATACTATTATTTTACATGAGTTCTACACTCATACACATACAAATATCGTCTGCATTGGTACCTTATTTTTACTGCCATGTAGCATTGTTTGCATTGCTGTGTTTGTGTTTGAAGGGTGAGTGAGAGAGGCAGAGAAATGTTTGGGTAATATGACATAATATCTACCAGTCACAAGAATGGCAATGCGCTTGTGATATCCAGTCATATTATGAGCATCTATACGCTGCAGTGACGCGAGTTATTACGCAGACTGTATGCTTGTTTGTCGACCTGGTCTAATAAAAATAACCATCTTAATCAGTTGATTGAATCTAGCCGTAGCGTTAAACGTAAATAGCATGATTATATTAATCATGCCCGTATTGTAAAGAGAAACGATCTGAATTTTGGAAAACAGACAGTCCGACATCGGTTCGTCCGACATAGTCTTTTGCGTAAACCACACAGGAAACTAAGCGCAATTCAGTCCCTACATTGCCGGTACCGCACGATAAGTGTATGAGTGATGTGATGATGATAAATGTGCGTCTGTTTCTGTTACATTTTTTCGACCAGGAAGTCCATGCAGAGTGCCGTGGGGTACCGACAGACTAGAATAGTACTTCCCCCTGTACCAGGTGTCGTAAGAGGTGACTAAGGTATCAGAACTGACAGATGGCGGGATATGCACGCAAAAAGTCAGCTCAAATGTATAGGGCGGGGATGGGCAGCAGCTTCCCCGTTGCGAAAGCTGCGCTCTGCGATTGCCAATACGCTTGTCCAGCGTGGCAAAAATGGGAAACATACCCCCTTTCTTGGGGAGGCCTATGTCCAACAGTGGACTTTTATTGGCTGGTATGATAATGATGATGATGATAATAATCAGTTCACCGGTTAAACAATTTTAGTGCAACAGACAGATATGCATACTTTCTTAATTATAACATTAGTATACATAACAAAAACTAACTGAATAACACTAGAGTTGCTACAACCGTGCAGTTGTCTGTAACAACTATTTATTTTTTTTAATAGTATTTTTTTATAGACCATAAAAATAGTTTCCTTTCATTCATGCAGCACTAAATATCTATACATTTCAACTGGCGTGGCATGGCATCGTGTGCAACTTCGGCCCGTGTCGAATGGCCGGTAGGGCTGCGACCTCTGACAATGGCCGATTGGACCACAATAGCTCGCTACGGTCCACGGTGCGCGGGCTGGCACTCCCTAGGGATGTACTAAGTTTTGAATCGATTGCCAGCACTTCCGAACGTATTGTTGGAAATTCCATTTATTGTTAGCATTGAACTCCGAATTAAGATGTTATTAGACCGAATACCACGATTCGGTCAAGTTGTTTGGAATTTTACCGGGCAGGCGTGACGAAAATCACAGATCATAGCTTCGCGTCGGGTTTGCTGCTGTCTATTTCCGGCCTGAAGATTACAGCTACGATGTTCCGGGTGGATATACCGCTATCTGTCGGTGCCGGTACCTTAGTCGTCTCTTACGACGCCTGGAACAGGGGGAGGTATACTATTCTTTTCTGCCGATGCTCCACGGCTAGATAGATACAGATTCCAATAATGACTATGGTTAGTATTTTTTTTCGTCTACGTTACATGTATACTTTTAATGTACTCATAATAAATCTACATAATAACAACTTTCTCATCATTGTCACTCTTGTAAACGGTTTCCATTAGTTAGACAAAGCGTCGAAAATTAAATGTAAAAGTTAAATAAACTACGTGTTAAAGGTGTCAAAATGACTTACATCAAATATACCTATTTTTGTATTTACTTTGACGGATATCTTACAATGTAATCTTCTGCATGTCTGAATAAGTTACATAAATAAGCTTTATAATATAAATACTTTTATGAGAAAGGTACGGGCACGGAGAATTCTCCTCGCACAATGCACCTGCCTATACCTGTACACACTAAGCTGATTGAATGGCAGTAACGCGCAGTATTCATAGGCTGGCCTATAGAGTGTGGATCTGTGGCCAATTATATCAATCATTTAAGTTATCTATCCACTTATAATTCTTCTCAATATCTTTTTCATTGGGTTATAAAGTACTGAAAAAATATCTTTCATTCACGTTGTACACGCAACAGACACAATTTCGCAGTCGATTTTAATCTATAAAGGCATTGAGTTCAAAATTGTATGTATCTATTACAAATAGTATGTATTTAAGAGATTGTAATTGGACTTAGTATCATTGTAATCACATGTTGATGAGGACCTCATACAAAAGGTCGTCTATATTGGTACCTCACTCTCACCTATATGTGCTGCCAAACAGTAGTCTTAGCATTGCTGTGTTCCTGTCTGAAGGGTTACTGGGTAACGTGGCTTATTATCCTCAAGTCACAAGGTTGCCAACGCGTTAGTGATATCCTTTTGATATTGCGAGCGTCTATAGCTGCAGTGACGCTTACTAACATGCGGACTGTATGCTTGTTTGCCGACCAGGTCTAACAAAAAAAATGTTGATGCAGGCAGCTGAATGTCCATTGCGAAACTACATGCTGCGATTACCATCGCGTCTGCAACAGTTATGGCCAAAATTCTCTCTTCCTTGAGGCGTCCAATGCCTAGCGGTGGACGGTCTACGGCTGCTATGATGATAATACGATGAACGTGGCAGCGGACCATTTTTTACAAATAAAAAAAAAATTATTTCATAGTTTAATATTCGTTTTTGCAAATTTTATGAAGCCCTTAATCTAAATAAGAAAAAATGGATCTCCATTTGCATTGGTTACGGCATCATGCTTAAACGGGTGCACTAATTTCAATAATAATTTTTTATAAATTAATAAACTTATCATTATTTTCACGTGCGCAGTACATTAAAACTTTTTTGAAATATTAACGATCATATTAACATCTCTAATGTAGTATGAGCCCTTTCGACAATAAAAAGTTTAAGGTGTTTAACAGAACTGCCAATCGTTTAAAAGTTGGTTCGATTGTCATTTGTTTATTATTATAGTATTTTAATTCAATTTATAAACACACATACGCATGCATACACAAAACATGTCAGAGCCTGTCGCGTCAGCTGTTAGTTATTAAAACAATAAATTTATTGTATACTGTAAACGTGATCATATAATAAATAACAGTTGGACAGAGATTGCTCGGGTCACATCACTGCGCGCCCCTGACCTCTACAAGATAAAATCACACTAATTTATTCCCATTCTGACCCAGTTCACTGCGATATTTTTAGATTGATTGTCACGGCCACCAACAAGTGTTAATAGCGATTTCTGAAGCAATTGGTCGAATTAAAGTTCAGGATTCTAGAGTTGTTCGTTTTAGGTATTATTTTATATTATGCGGCTGACAACCATCATCAATGATCATTTAAAATAATGTTCTAACGAAAAAATTACAAATATATCGTTCAATTTATTCGTTACTTTAAAATATTATTGATTATTTATCGTCCACCACATTTGGTTAATATTGACCTGTTCCCTCTGTCGCATATTTGATATGTAATCATAGGATATCCAACATTAAGATATCCACTGCTGGACATAGACATACTACATGAGGTAGACCTCATGCCAAGGTCGTCTTCATTGGTATCTTACTCTCGCACATCGCAAATTGCAGTGTTCGCGTTGCTATGTTCCGGATTGAAGAATGAGAGATGTAGTCAAATTACAGAGTAATGTGATAAATCCTGATCCTGAATGATATCCTTGTGATATCAAGAGCGTCTATAGGCTGCGGTAACGTATATTATGCGGAATGTACGAGTGTACATGTTTGTTACCTTGGTCTAATAAAAAAAATCCTTCCCTAAGAGACATTTTGGGTTTCTAACCCATACTTACCATGTTGAGCAAGCGCGGTAAGTCACAGAGCGTAGCTTAGAGTTGAAGATCCAGCTCCCTGTTACATTAGAGCTGCTCTGTTTTGGATGGATATACCTCACCTGTCCGATCGTCTCTTACAATACACGTAAACATGAGCGGTACCATTCTACTCTTTCGATGAGCCTAGTTAAACCAGTAAATTGATTTTAGTGATTGAAAAAGGTTTACTTTACGAAATAATAGACAATATCTTTAGCGAGTAAAAATGCTTGTTACCATGAATGTATAGGATCCTAAAACCTCTGCGATTATAGCGTCTTAGAAGCAAATCAAATAGAAATGATTTGTTGACGTCATTATCTCCTATTTCTATCATGTCCGTATCGAGATGTGAAAGAATCTTTCAAGGTTGGCTTGGTGCCACGAATAGGTGGGTACCATATTTGTCTACTAGATCTCATAATATGCATATTTATATATTTATAGCATGATTGCTACTGTCTCAATACCAAGTTTACCAATTAAGTGTTAATACCAAGGTCAATGATTTTTACACACAAATAGTACGTCACTCGTATTAATGACGAAGACTTCATTTTGGTCGAAAAGGTCCAACAGGAATTTCACAAAAATACTTAGCAATTTTTGCTGAAAGATAAAGAGACCTATAATTATGTTTTTGTTTAAGTACCACAAATTTTTTCGAACTGATGTTGTTGATTTATATATAATTAAACATACACATGAATCGGAAACTGGTCAGAAGATAATAATTACAATTGAATTGTGCTGTTTATGCCTACTTTATCTCACCTTTTGACCGCAACTTTATGATAATATAGTTAGGTACCATAAGTGATTCAATTTTTACACACGTCAGACGTCGTTGGGTTCGTTAGGTCTATTGGACTCAAAGCTTCGCAATATATATCGAAGGCGGTCGATTACCGGGGTAATACGTGTAATAAATCAAAGAGAACGTATTTTCCTAAAATTACTTTTTTTTAAGGTAAAGTCTTACGTTTGCATAAGGTTTTCAAAACACGAACTAGATAGCATATTACAGAGGCATGGTTGATGGTTCATATATTCATCATATTCATATGTTCATCATGTTGTTCGTCGGAGTATTTCCGTGATAAATAACAATGTAATAAAATTAGGTTGCAGGTGAAGATAGTATTAAAGTTGATATTCGTCACTGTATGTGAGGTCATAACGTATTTTCACTCTTTGCGTCATAATGAATCATGCGCTTCTTGGTCTTATAATATGATAATATTTAATGCATATTTAGCTCTAAGGTCATTATAATAGACTTTTTATCGAGCAATAAATTACAGCTTCTTTATTAGGGAACATCTATATAATATATATTTAAGAGATATTATATTATTAACTAGATGTTGCTACATGAATTTGTTAATACGTTTTAAATTATTGACTGTGTTAGTCTTTTTGCGGTCCAACGAGTGAACTAATTTCAATAAAATTTTGTATAATATACAGCAAAGAAAGAATTTATGGCTGTTGATATTGCAAATATTTTAGTAATTTTATAAAAGCAAAGGTAAAGAAGAGAAAACTAAACGAACTTACCTATACTTATCACATCTCTGAGGAAATTTAGATATTCCGAGTATTCTCGGAATATCTAAATTTCCTCAGAGATGTTCTTTGTCGCTACTAGACAGCTAAGCTGTGCCAAAAAGTGGGGCCCATTCCACAAAGAAATACAAAAAACCAGATGTATCCCACGGGAACATGTTATTGATTTTGAAAATATTGCTTATGTGTTATTTTAGTCTATCAATAATTTTTGTGCCAAATTTCATCCCGATTTGAAATTTAATTCGACCTGAAAGAGTAACAAACTTAAATCCAAACATCCATACTTACAAACTATAGCGTTTATAATATTATAATTATATAAAGGATGTATCTAATTTACCATACAGCTTTAATAAGACAGGCAAGATGACGCAGATGGATCAATACAATCCTGTCTTGTACGCTAAAGGTCGTGAGTTTGATATCCACCCAGGGCAAATATTTATATGATAATATTTATGTTTGTTCTGTGTCTGGGTGTTAAATATATGTATTTAATAATGTTTAAGGTGGCGTGACAATTTATTATTAGTATTATTATGCTCATATGTGGTGGTATAAGCATAATGTCTTCCCCTTCAAAAGTTTACCTTAGCTGACATATGACATACTACAGTATTAACAAAGTTAGTGGAGTCGCAGTGAAAACTTCACTGATGCTGGCATACAAAAACTTTCCTTGAACACGAACGGTTCATAATGTGTGCAGGATTACCCTGTCTGACGAAGAACTACCAAACTAAAGGAGATTCAACCGGTGAATCTAGGAACTCTGAATTCTGCTCAAAGTTCATTGTTCAACGAAGACAAGCGGTAAGAAGGGATTTTATTATTATAACGAAGTCACGCACGCGTGCTCGGGAGCTGTGCGCTCAGGAACTCAAAGAAAGTTAGAGATTGTGGACTTAAAGTAATCTAGTAAGTTTACACACATCTTCTGCCAACATTCGCGACTTGTGTGTCGGGTTCCGATTAATATAAATGGAGAGAATCATTGTTTGGTTAATTACAAACAAATAATTGTACACTGGTGAAACACAGACGAGATGGACATAAATTGAAATTTAAGACGGTACCATGGGTATTCCTATCGCTTAGTTAAGCAATCTTTTGCAGGCAACCTTTGTTAAAGTCTGTATAGTATACAGACAGCAGGACATAAATACATATATGATAAAACAAACAATCTGAGATAGGAGCTACATATATGTCAAGAAAATTAATAAAAAGTATATATATAAATAAACTACACAAATGTAATAAATAAATAATTAACTGTAATCGATAACTTTATATCCAAGTTTACTTACTATGAGCGTTAGTTTGCTTCTATATATATATTTACACATTTTCTATAATATCAGTATAGATTTACTTATGTAAAGATGCAAAATCTACAATAATATTGAAATAAAATAATAAAAAAGAGAGGTTCTTTTAATTTCTATGATGGCCAATGATGATTTGAATCACTCGTCTGTTTTGAAAAAATCCTCATTTAATAGCTATTGTATCTACAAATTAGCTCAGCTTCCCAGAAAACGCAAATCCTCGTTACTGGCAAGTAACAACCCTTGAAAC
This sequence comes from Heortia vitessoides, assembly GCA_020976665.1. NCBI lineage: Eukaryota > Metazoa > Arthropoda > Insecta > Lepidoptera > Crambidae > Heortia > Heortia vitessoides. Next base: position 12,751,253 of record JACJUM010000875.1, on the reverse strand, counting down.
CGGAGCATGGTAATACAAAAACATCTGTTGGGCAGAAATAGGGGAGAGATATATGATTCTTTTTACCTTAAGATAATTACCCCTAGTAAAACTGGTATAGTTTAGAAAAGCAATAAAATAGCACCCGGAATCAAAAATTATTTATTACCTTTAACTTTTTTTTATCTTATACAATAAAACACACTTGTAAACTATATATATAACAAAGATTTAAGTTCCAGTTTACTGTTCTGATATAATGTTACAACGTCGTTATACAATAAAAGATAAGATAACGCGTTGGTATTTATATTGGCGCCAAGAGTTCTGGCGACTCTAAACACCACCCAGCTCCATTGTTACAAACAATGTAACATAATTGTCGCTAGCGTAGCATCAAATAGAAAACAAGTTAAACACACATGGCTTCCTCGATCATAAAGATCCATGTCCATCGTCGCTTCTTTTATAACAAAAAGCCTTCTGTATTACATTTTTTGGGGCAAAAAGAACTGGAAAGACAATGTTGGTCATTCATAACATTGGTGCCTTTGTGGGATTGCCGCGTTAAAAAGGGTTGCTTAGCGCCCCTGTCTCCGTGACTGGCAAGCGGGTCAGAACAATGCCTCCGTACCTGCATTTTATGAATAAGTGTTCGAGCGTATTGTGTTTCAGTTTTGTGGGGATTTCACACCTTCTGTCGTCTCTTTTCAATTAAGTTTTCTTCAATGCCGACGCGACACTGAAAGGGATTTAGCACGGTTGAATTTAAGTAGTTACATATCCATTAATAATATTAAAGTTATTCCCAATTGTGAAGTGCCAAATCTTTAGCTCCTTAACTTTAACCTTAACCTTAAAAAAGCCCAAAAAAATTGCTGATAGTATCTATGGCATTCTATCGGATATATTCGCAACGTTTATATTGATGTGTCTCCAAAGATCATATAATGCGTCATACCTCAATGTTTCAACTTTAGGTTGAGTCTTCAACTAAAGTAAATTTCCAGCATTTTTTTGTATTTAATTTGGGTCAAGTGACTTCTGGCAGGCGTGGTGGCAATCGCAGGGCGTAGCTTCGCACCGGAAATGCTATTGCCCATACCTGCAGTCAGTATCTCAGTCGCCTCCTACGACGCCTATTATAGGGGGAATGTAGGTTAGCCTTTCATTACATAATACCCCTAAAGTAATTAGTTTATACTATAAAATTGCGTAATACTTAATTTACCTACTTCACTAAACTCGGGAATAGACTAGACAAGATTCTAGAAGATAAACTTGTATTGTATGTACTTACGCACATAAACGTATATAATATAATTATATTAATCATGTCCGTTTTGTAAGGTGAAACGATCTAAATGACGGAAAACAGACAACCCGACAAAGGAATCTTTTGCGTAAACCGCACAGGAAACTAAGCGCAATATATTTTCGATTTATTTTATAATTTTCCTTCAGTTTAATAGGACAGTTCCTACTCTGCCGGTACCACATGATAAGTATGAGTGATGTGATGATGATGATGATGATAAATGTGCGTCTGTCTCTGTTAAGTTTTCACGACTAGGAAGTCCACACAGATTGCCGTGAAGTACCGGCAAAATAGAATAGTACCTCCGACTGCACCAGGAGTCGTAAGAAGCGACTAAGGTAGCAGAACCTTAAATGCAAAGGGCGGGGATGGGCAGCATGATCCCCGCCATATGCAGATAAATTTGCATGGATAGCTTAAACTCTAAGAAAAATTACAGGTTATTTTTGATTCAGTGAAAGATTCCGTAAGACGCCATATGAAGTGACGTCCGCGCAGTGTCGCGGACACTATAAGCTAGTTTCTAATATACATGTAAACAGAATTAAACAGTAACCAGTTCGAAACCTTACCGAGTATTTGGGCCAGTAATGAGCTTAAAATGTGAACCGCGCAAAGCAACTCCGGTAAATAAATTACGAGGAAATTAACCCGAAATCTACAGCAATTAAGTCTAACAGGGCGTAATGGCGATCCGACGGCCGCAACCGGCACGAAGTTCACTGGTGCACGTGTATTACACGAACGAGCTCGTTACAGAGTTAACTGCGTAATACACCGAGTTACGTCGGTAAACATTGCTTGTTCGTTGTGTGAATTAGAAAATTCATTCGCCGTCGAGTTATAGAAAGCTGCTCGAGCTATGGAATACTATGTATACCATAGCTCCAGCTTTCCGCAACGACTCTGTCTGAGGATATTGTTAGGATATTATTATTATATAATATTAGCAGTGCCCGTAACTTTGTCCGCGTGGATAGTAATTTTGGGGATATAGTAGCTATTCTCTATAAATGGACCATTGAACACTGAAATAATTTTCAAATCGGACCAGCAGTTCCTGAGATTTACGCGTTCAAACAAACAAAATCTTCAGCTTTAGAATATTAGTATAGATTAATTAATATGCCGTGAGGTCCTGGCAGAGTAGAATAGTCTCGCTATTTATGAGGAGTTTCAGTTCTACGACTGATATGATGATTATCATATAAAATTGAGAAAATATTTCATACATTGATCTGACTTTATATAGATAGATCTGACGAATAAGTAACTAAATTTGTGCAACGGGTATCAAATACTAAAGGATTTACACAGAATGATACTTAAATATATGTAACACAGAACAAACACTAAGGTCGATTCTATAAATATTTCTTCTTGGGCGGAGAACTAACCCACGACGATTGGCGCAAAAGATTTCAATCATCTGAGCCAGCGGTTTCCTATAATATAAGTAGAGTTATATTATTAAAATTATAGTTCAAGATATCTACCGGTAAATCGGGGAAAGCGTGACTAAAATATAGGTGCTTTCGCATTTATACTATATAGTGTATTTTTAGGGTAAAATCCCCCTTTTCGTAAATATAAAAATACTCGGGTTTTCTTATTATCTAAGTTTTATATGTTTCAGTATTACAAAAGATTTTTGCCAAAAAACCTTTGGCGTAAGCTCCCCATAGATACAAGTGCAAAATTGATAACTACAAGCAAATCGATACAACTTAATGAGTTAAAAAAGGGGGTTAAATTGTTACACTACGAAAGTCACAATAGATTTCATTTTTCAATTTCGATTATTGTTGACTTGTGCGGTTAAGTCGATAATGCACGATCATTCTTAAAGGTGTTTGTTTATAGTTAATGATTTTGATTATCTAGCGTTCTAATGGTGAAATAATTTTTAAAATTAGTCGAGTAAATTTTGTGATAAATTGTACCAAACTCGTAATAATAAAACAGTCAAATATTTCCCTCTATAATATTAGTATAGATAAAATGGACATAAATAGTCCATAAAAACAAACGGCACTAGTTAGGTCTATATAAAACATTTAATGGAATAAAAATGACAGCTAGAACTACATCAGTCATTTGCCCCAGAGATGTGTTGGGGACAATTTTTTGCTGGTCAAGAACTCTTGATTTGGCATGTGGTAATTATTCGGGCACATTACAATACCTTATTTAGCACTCACCATTGCCAGCCATATAGGATTCACAGCGATGACCGCAAAAAACTAATATTACCCACATATGATCGCTTACCTAGAAGCCATAGCAGTTTATCAACAGATCGACCAGGTGCGGATCCACGGGTAATGGGCGCTACCCAGAATTTTTCCCCTATTCTCAATTATTGCAAACTTTTTAATCCTTAGTCCTTAGTTGGTTATCCTTACTTTTTTTTAGATCCGATTAACAAACGCTTACAGTCCGCTTGATAATAAGCGTTACCGAAACATTTCGATGCTCGTAATATCACAAGTATTGTGACTTGACGATGTTATGTCGCTTTACTCATTTTACTGCCTTTCTCCCCTCAAACCGCAACACAGCAATGCTGTCCGCATTGCTATTTGGCGGTAGAAATAGGTGAGAGTGGGGTACCACTCCATAGTCCTCGCCACTTAGTCTTCACTCTTTAGTCCTCACTACTAAGTCCTTAATTTAACTCCTAATTCATCTGGTGCAAACTATTTTATACCACATCATAGCCAGGTACTGTGACGTGTGTGGGTTACCCTGGGTCTTCTGGTAAAAAGAACAATACCGCACTAAGCCTCCGGAGCTGTGCTCTCTGCCCTAAACGAGAGAAGTGAGTCCTTCTTTTGGAGTCGCTACCTATCCCTCTTTAATCAACGACAGGATCCGCGTCTGGTATCCATGATAGCAGTCCTACGCCTTTTTTATAAATGATGGGCTACTAAAGTGGCACAAATTATGTACGCGTCACAGCGTGCAGTTAGTCCCGGAGATATAATGAGGCCTATATCTGGGTTTGTTTCCATTTTCCGATTGCAGTCCCTTATTAAATGCGCAATGGTAATTGCCCCGAGGTATTTTTACAAGATCAGATGTGATTAAAATATCAGCACTTCTTGTGGAGTTCCATTGGTTTGCCATTTATTGCGTCTGTACAGAAACTTTATATTCCAGAAAAAATGCAAGCTGAGAACTACTTGGTGCCTACGACTTCGTCCGTATAAAGTCGTTTTAATTGATACATCTATATTTTAACAGGCTTTTGTATCCAATTAAACGTAATTATGTTTCGGCGTAGTTTCTTATGATATTTCTTATATCTGTTAATATTGGTCTAGTTGTTTTGAGGATTAGACGGAAGATTTTTCTATGTAGAATCAGCACGACTTTTTGAATAGTTTACCTGTCAGAGAGCAACATAGAATTTTTAGCTCTTCTCGAAATAAAAGAGTTCATCAGGGATACGTCAAAGACCTCGCGGAGAAAGTAGCTGGAGGGATGCTAGGTTAATTTTTTTTGAGGAAATTGGTAAAATATTTTTAGAAATTATTCCATTTAAGGTAGGTATTTATAGTTTTTTTTCCTCGGTAATCATGCAGCTTTCTAATGGTGCGGTGGTAATTTGTATTGGCACATTCGGTAGTGTTTCTATTTTGTGCGCTAATAGTTGCTTCGATACACACAAAAGACCACATTTTTGTAATGTATGTTTATGTTTGTTCTATGCCTGGGTGATAAATATGTATTCTTCTGTTGTGTGATATCTGTAAAACAAGTGCTTTATGAAAATTATACGGAGTCAGGTCAATATGAGATGTTGGGTTGAATTAATATATATAGATCATATATAATTATAGATCTACATCAATACGGCTGAGACGGGCAATAGCAATCTACGCATGGCAATTACGGGCAAAAAAAGTCTCAAATTTATCAATAGTCTCTTATGGCAGCTTATGTACGAAAGTGTAGATTCCTATGAACTGACGATTTATCGAATCCTGCGCTTTAGGCTCTTACAACATAAACTAGTCCGTACCAACACATTGGAGTTCGCAAGTGGCATTGATGGGTACGGAGCGGAAATATAGTATCCAAAGCGTTGACCTTCCTCACAGCTTAGCTGACACATTTCTGGTGGACAACAGCTAATCTGTAAGGTCATACATATAAGGTAGACCTCATACAAAGGTCGACTGCATTGGTACCTCACTCCCACCTATTTCTACTAGATATCAGTGTTTGCATTGCTGCGTCCCGGTTTGAAGAGTGAGAGAGGCAGTGAAGTTACTCGGTAATGTGACACAATATCTTCAAATTATAGGTTAGCGACGTGCTAGTGATATCCTTGTACGAGATCCACGTAATACAAGCGCCCTAGGCTGCGGCTATCACGTGGACTGTATGCTTGTGGATCTAGTCCAATAAAAAAAGGTCGAAATGAGTTACTTAAGTCAGCCTTACACGTGAAAAATGGAGTGACAACGGTATAGGCTGCATAGCTACTTTTTTGTAACGGTTAATCTATGGTATGTCATTCGTATCATGCTGTTTTCATTATAGCCAAATGTCTTGAAATCATGTCATTACCACAAATAAACTGTGGACGTGGACGTCTGTTAATAGTGCCGTCCTATATGGTAACATATATAAATTCACGTAACATCTTATACATTAACCTGATTTCGTGATAAGTCGCTAAAGCACTTGTGTTACTGACATCAAACAACAGAGGAAGAACAAATATACTACTTAAATGTAATACTAAAATATAATACTTAAAAAACAAACAAGGATCACTAACATCTGCTCCATCGGACCCGTCAAATATATATTTGAGTACAAAGCTTTAAACGTTAAACTAACTTTCAAACACTCTAAACTGTCCTGACTATCTCTCGACATAACATAACGGGAACGCGTCCTCTAGAGGCTGTCATAAATTTGCAATATTATACAATTTTAGTGAGCAGTAGTCGCCTGCGGCTTTCCCTGCGTGGACCCATAGCACAATCCATACTAACAATATATATAGTGCGTCTGTTTGTTTATAGGTCTGTCTATGTTTTCTAGGCTTTTCACGAGCTGTCCTATGCTGACAGTGTTTAGGTCGCGATACATGTAGCTTAGGCAGGTTTCTATAAACGACACCTTCATGCGCCTTTTTTGCGTTTTTTTGAGCTGATTGCTGAACTCTTGCCAGTCTAGTTCCTACAGAAAGTGCAGCATTCCCAAGAAAGTACTATTCTACTATGCCGGTACTCCACAGCATAATATATAGTTATTATATTACTAGTAGTAACCCGCGGTTTTCATACTAACATTGCACCCTCCCTTTACCCCTGAATAATGTTCCAAAAAATATTTTACACGTGTTTTATGACTTTCAATGAATAACCTTCATACTAAATTTCATTCGAATAACTTTAAAAACATCAAAGTTGAATTTAGAATAATCCTTACTTCCTTTACGTTATAAATGGTACCCCAGTGCTAGATTTTAAGTTTCTAACCCTTGTAGTTCTCAGTTCTCACGATCTGCGTTGAGTCGTTTAGTCGGTCAATCACTCAGCTTCTCTTTTTATATATTAGTTGTGTAGAGTGCAGGCATGTTCTATATACAATGTACAATATACCATTGTAATAGCCCGTTCCACCTTGCCTCCGTCACATTACTATAAATGGTATATCTCTTATTTTCTGCCCAACAATGACGTCTGCGAACAACTTCGTGAACACAAGAAACGTACAAATGTAAGTCGAAGTATTGTTGCGCGAACTATTTTTAGCGACCGTTGAAAAGGGTCGGTTGTAAAGGTAGGTTTACCTTTTACTTAGGTACATATTTTAATAACCTCACAGAACTAACAAATGAAGCCTGTTTCTGCGAATAAATTAGATACATCTTTGCAAAATGCTTTATTTATGAAACTAACAAACATTTAGGGATTTTCATCATACCAGCCATTGGAAGTCCACTTTCGAACATAGGCCTCCCCAATGGGAAAGGGGGAATTTTATCTATAATTGCTGCGCTTGACATACCTGTTGGCAATCGCAGAACGCAGCTTACGTGATGGATATTCTATTGCCCATATCCGCCCTGTTCGTTTGAGCTGCACTGTTTCGAATGGATTTTTCGCCATCTGTCGACTCTAGTACCTTAGTAGCCTCATACGACATCTGGTACAATGGCAGACTCTCTTCTAATCTGCTTTTACCTCACGGCTTCTCATATTAATAATTATAAAATATTTGCACTGGAGTTTTATTCTTATAATAATGATTATAAACGCGAATATTTAGATGGATTGGATTGGACAGAGATTATTGATAGTTCGGAAAACAAATGGGCTTTTTTATACGAAAATATGATTCCGTGGGATGGATCCTTGGTCTGACTTTTTGGTATTCTAATAAGCTGGGAGCGATAGCTTAGCTTCGTTCCGATATAAGATGAGTTTCACATGGATTAAATATGAAGTGAAAACCCCGCGGCCAAAGACGCGGGCAAAAACTAGTGAAAAATAAATTAATAATGAGAAACCGGGCATTTTCCAGACTCGTGATAATTATAGAAAAATGCATTCGAATGAAGCCAGAGCAAGCGGCGCGGTACTAAATGAGTTTCAAATTGTAATTTTGTTCGAGTAAATGAGGTCAGATTTCGAAGCTTTTTAAACAGCAACGAGCTAAAATTTATGGACGAAAATATTCCTGAATTACTTACATAGTCGCCAATTCCAATATAGGAAATATGTAGAGCCTGGTCGACCCTCAGGAGTAGCGAGAGCTAAACAAAACTGACCGAGCTCACTTAAGGGTGCCTCTAAGGCATTAAATCTCTGACCTGGAGTGTATAATTAATTATTTACCTAAACACCTTTCTGTGAAATGGCACAGTTTAAAATTTACATTACGTTTTTTACGTTACGTTATTTTTGTACGTTACCCATAATTAAAAAATAAAATAATTACTTTCATTAATGCGAATTTACATTATCATCAAATAATAAAGTATATATTCTATCTGCGTATTTTTTCAAAAACAGAAACTACGCGGGGGTATTTGCAGTGCGTTGCTTGCAAATTATATTAATTCATAGCAGAGTGCAAACGCTCTTAATATCTCAAGGATATCACTAGCGCGTTGCTAATAAACTAACATGAAGATATTATGTCACATTACCCGGTAATTCCACTGCCTTTCTAAATCTTTAAATCGGACCGCAACAATCCGAACACTGCTATTTGGAGGTAGAAATAAGTGAGAGTGAAATTCAGACGACTTTTAGATTTTTGATGAGGTTTGTGTAGAAGTAGATGTCCATCGTCCTGATAGTTACTCTTGGGGCAGTAGAAGAGGTTTGGGTGCTCTTAATTATTTCAGTTAATATTTAAGGTATTTCAGTGGTTTTCCCTTCGGAGCGGGTTGTGCTTATCGCCGATTTACCCACAAAGCTCGCGTGTAATGGAAAAGCTGTGTCGCTTCGCCGTTCGCTATTTCGCTATTGAAGGACATGTATCCAGGGCTGCGGTTGAGTTTTTCACCCCCGCGCTTTTACCTGCGTAAAAATTCAGAGGTAAAATATAGCTAATGTGATTAAATGCTGATGCAACCTTGTATTAGTGAAATATATTTTTTTAATCAGTCAAGTAATTTTTGAGTTTACTTGTTACAAACGCACAATAATATAAATGTGTGCCTCGGTACCATCCATTTTAGATGTTTATGGTCTGATTTTATTAAATATAATATTGTTTTTGTTACTTCGTGAAGATCTGGGTTTATAATGGTGAAAGAACTTTTAAAATCCGTCTTATAGTTTGTTAGCTGTTTATATTGCATACGTACATAATGGCTCTACCTCATCAGGGTAGGCAGAAACTATGGATTTTCATTTGCTACAAACTAGGCATAGTTTCCTTTACTAGCAGTAGTCCTAATACACACTTGTTTAATCTTGGATTATACTTTTGACCTCGCCCTTCTTTAGTATTTCTTCTTCATTATTTATATGTAGAGAAATATGTTTCTTTAATTTGTATATGCGCGCGCACCGTTAGCATGTCGCGTCAAAGACAAATGTGTTCTGTTCATAAAATGTTATTATAATTTTCTTTTAGTGTAATTAATTATATTAAGTTGTAGAAATCGAGAGGTGATAATTATAAACTTAAATTGTCGTTTCTTTATTTACAGGTAAGTTGTGTAAATATTATATGATTGTGTGATATTTTCACTTTATACTCAAATAAAATTGCTCTTCATTTATAGAGAAACAAATTGGAGTTCTATTTTACTTTTGAGATTAAATTATAATTAAATGTCTTATATGTATATATAAGACATTTAATGTATATTAACCCATAGCTGCGACAGGGCTTCTCATTCAGTCAGCGCCACGAGAATGTTTAAAAACATTAATTTAAAAATAACTTTACAAATTGACTAGACGAGCACTTATGTTATATATATATATATATACTTCCAACTAAAATCAAATAACGTAAGGAAGATTCTTAAATATATTCAAATACGAAATACCAATAGAAATCCGACTTTACGATTAAATAGATTAAGACTGACAGGGGGTAGTATATCCATCCAAAACAGTGTAGCTCAAATGCACAGGGTGGAGATGGGCATTAGCTACCCCTATTAAATTGTCCAGCGTACAATTATGGGCAAATCTCCCCATTTTGTGGAGGTTATATTCAGCAGTGGACTTACAATGGCTGGTATGATAAATAGAAATCTACATGTCAGCAAGTAACAGAAGCTATATTTTGCTGCCAATCTCATTTTACTGAGCGGGGCGCTGTTATTCGAAAAAAACAGATTATCTGTTTGTATTAAAACGCTGAGTATTGGGCAACGTGCGTTGACCAAAAATGTTTGTATTATGTCGCTTTTAAACATAATAGCCGACGTATACTCGTGAGATTTATTTTGGCAGCCCTACGGAGCGGTATGAAAAAGCGGCACTCAGTTTAATAAGCATTTCGGCGGTACCGGCGGAAGCCATAGCTGCGACAGGGCTTCTCATTCACAGTCTGCGCCACGAGAAAGTTTAAAAAGAATTATTTAAAAAATAACTTCACAAATTGACCAGACGAGCACTTGTGTTACATATATCAAACAAAAGAGGAAGCACAAATATAATAAATAAATTCCCACAACATCTCTCACATTTACCTGACTCCGTGATAAGTCGCTGCGTTACGGCCGCCAGACAACAGAGTAAACACAAATATACTACTTTAATACTTACATATATTTAACACCCAGATTAAAACAAACACAAAAATCAGCACATAAATATTTGTCTTGGGTGGGGATCGAACCCATGACCCGCGGCAAACATGATAGGATCACTAAAATCTGTGCCAAATTATTTAAGTTTTTAATATTTAACGCACCTGGCGTTAAATATTAATTACTCAAATAATTTATTATGCCCACAGCAACAACAAATAGAAAGAACTTAACATTAAATCAAACTTCGCACATTTTTATATTAATTTTAATTGTGAACGTTGTGAAAATTTTCTTACGTACAAGAGTTTACTACAAGACGTTACGTACAAGACTAAAATACATTTGTACGATTTTTCCATGATAAATCAGTTACAGTAATGAATAATACAAGTTACAGTGTAATGAGAATATGCTTGTGTCTTTGTATTTCAGCGGTTGGGCAGAGAAAAAGGATCGACACAATATGTCAAAAGTAATATTTATTCCTTTTAAAAAATATTGGTACACGTATTTTGCCTCAAACTAAAAATACAAAAAATAAAAGATGAGAGCAATAAAGGATTTTTACTCTTGAAAATTAGATTAGTGGCCATTTTAGTGAAAAAATAAAATGGTCTCGTGGCGGCTACTGCAGTCGGTTATAGCGTATTATGCCGAGACTGGGTCGTGAAAGGTCAGTTCCATGGTGCTTCTTTTGTTGGCGAGTTGGGAGTAATTCATAAGAGGTGCCATTCTCAGGCACGGAGAAAAGACAGTCGATAAAAAATAGGTCAGGTGCTTTGGAATAAATTGCATAATTCTTAAGACATTTACGTATGTTTCAATAGATTTTTAATTTAATAATTAGCATTTAATATGAGCAGCCTTTCGTAGCTGTGCTGTATCGGTTTATGATTTATGAGACAAATTAATGTAAAGTTCTATTAGAATCGGCCAGTCCACATAGCGCATTTGGCGGTGTTCCTATCTTGTGCGCCAAGGATCAAGGGTTCGATCCACACTCAAAACAAACATTTATATCACTAATATTTAAAATGGAATCAATAAATTTTAATTTTCACGAAACATCTCATACATTGCCTGACTATAAGATAAGTCGCTTAAAGCACTTGTGTTACAGACATAAGACACTAGAGTAATATAATACAATTATGATGCTTAAATACATAATTAACACTCAGATCCAGAACAAACATTAATTGTCATCATATATATTGTTTTCGTGGGTGAGGATCGAATCCATGATTTCTGTTCGGGTACAAGAACACTTCCATCTGCGCAATTGGGCCTGTCTTCTCTAGGTCTATTTAATCATCGTGTTTTTTTTATAATAAATATTACCATAGAAAGCATCCAAGATATACCATCAGATTGGACATTGAAAGGGTATTATTCTGTTTCTTCCATAAAGCATATTCAATGTTCAAAATACTGTGTTTTATGTCGAAAATTATACTTTCTAAAGGTGTAATAATTTGCAAACAGAATGTATTTACTTTAATACAAAATATGACCTAGTTATCCCGCACACAGAACGCTCCAGGTTGAAAATATAAAAAGTGGGACTCATTATTATTCGTCCCGGTAATCCTTTGAATGTTGAACGTGGTAGACTGCTTTTAAATTTTTTGCAAAACTATTTTTTCATGCAAAATTAATACTCATAGAAATGTGTGAGTAGTTTATGTAATTTTCCTTATTTTTGGTCACTATGATTCTTCCATCTTGTGTTACTTTCCGGATTCAATTCAATTTTATTGAAGAACCCAGGGTTCTAGCTATCGATATGTTAAATTTCATTAAAATTGGCGTACCGGTTGATGGCACTCATATTTATAGCATTAATAGGAAATACTTAAGCAAAAACAATCCTCTTTTTGTTACTTTTATTTTAACGACAGTAAAATGAACGTGCATTTTACACGCACACAAACACACTTTTAGAGCTGATTTATCAATTCGGTATAAATAAAAATAAAATTAAAAAACAATAAAAAAGTGTACAGTTGATTTTGAATTTATTAATTAATATTTAATAATAATAATTCTCACAACATCTTATACATTAATCTGCCTCCGTGGTAAGTTGATTAAAGCACTTGTGTTACGGACATCAGACAACAGTGGAATCACAAATATATTACTTAAATACACATACGAGTATGAGCCGTGGGGTACCGGCAGAGTAGACCTTCCCTGTACTTGGTGTTGTAAGACGCGACCAATGGCGGTATATCTATTCAAAACAGTGTAGGTCAATGCACAAGGCGGCGATGGACAGCAGCATCCCCGTCGCGAACAAACGCTTGCTCAGCATTCATCCCAGTATTCTTCCACTGGCTGATAGATGATGACTTATATTTAACCGCCAGACAATACGGAAGTATTATACTACTCTGCCATTTCATCATAAATAACTTTTTCAAGATATAAGCAAATACATATTAGAAAAGGTTTCAGAATTCCATTATACCGTTTGGGACATTGTAATAACAATACACAGAGGAGTTATATACCTCAGGTTCATTAACAAGAGTTTCGCATTAAATCCTTTGTGTAAATGTACACATACGGTGAAAATTGGAGAGTGCGGGCCAATCTCAGTTATTAACTCTCTATGACTCTTCGCTCTATGGGGTAGACAAACTCAAGCTTTTTGCAGAGAGCATTCAGCATATAGCATTCAGGTATATTATTTAAATACTATTAATTTTAGAATACAAATAAAAAAAAAACTTCTTAACTGATGTTTCCAAAAAAATGTGATTCTATTTCTCAAAACTGTCAAATTTTGTATTGACTAGCCCGATGGCGTATTCGTTAGTGTTTATTAACTTTATACTCTTTTGGGTTCGATCCTAAACCGCGACAAACATTTTTGTGATGAAAATTTATGACTTTGAAAAATACTAGTACGATTGATAAAGAGACATACCTTGGTGCATATTAGAGGATGACTATCGAATCCGTTGTTTGCTCATTAAATCCGTAATAAATTAAGAGTAGTATGAAATTCGAGACAGATTAAAGTAATGTTGAGAATAAGTGCATAAAGCTATTGCTTATTTACAAAAAGTGCTAAAAATACAATAAATTAATTAAAATTACGATTACACGTATTGTTTAAAGGACACACTGACACTTAAATACATAATTTATTGAATGTCAAGCAATTAATGAGAGTTTTGACAAAATTTAGTTCATTATGGTCGACGTTCGACCAACGGGCTATCATTAGTTATATAAATATAATTATAGTTACATAAATGTAATTTATAAATAATAAATTCCCACAACATCTCATACACCTGGTACCAGAATACTGGACCATACTCCGTGGTAAGTCGCTTAAAGCACTTGTGTATGGACACCAGACAACAGAGAAATCACAAATATACTACTTAAATACATATATTTAACACCCAGACACAGAACAGACCCTTGGCACACAATAGGATAACTACCATTTGCGTCATTGGGCCCGTCATTATTATTATGTATGTAACAATTATTTTTGTCTCGACTTCGTCTGCGTAGACTTCAACATTAAAACGCGACCAGCGGTAAATTTCCCGGAATCAAATGTAGTCAAAACCCAACGTCAAATACGAGTATGTCCACATTCCAATTGATTGACATATTAAGTCATTAAAGCATAAAAAAACACTCGTACATATTTTCTAACCTAAAATATTTGTGTAAATTAACAATATAACTTCATAACCAATAAAACGTCAGCTTAAAATAGCAGGGATTATAATCAGGAGAGAATGTCATAAAATGTGCGATTACCCGTATTTCCTGACACTAACACCTGAATTCACGACTTGATCCTGACGAATGTCTGCAACGATTTAGTTGATATATGTCAGTGTTACGAACAAACGGAGCGTGCAGTTTGGATTTACAAAAGTAAGCTGAAAACTTTTCGCTACACGTTCATGCATTTATAGTTAAAACATTGTATCTCCTATATGAGTAATCGGATTACTGAGTTGAGATTACTGACTTAACAAGGTATGTTTTAGCTTTGATAAGTGCAATAGTTACCTCTGTGTCAGGCTGTAAGACGCACTAGAACTGAGAGATATCCATGACAGTATATCCATTTGATACATGCTTAACAGGTTGAGAGTAGGAAGCAGAATCCCATCGTGTACTGTAAATTATGGGCAAAATCCTATTTTCCTAGGAAAATAGGATTAGGAAAGGCTAGTTTGCAGAAATATCATCAGGATATAACGATTGATTTGCTTTTTTGTATTTATATTTTCGTTAAAGTTGATACAGAAAAAAAGTTTAAATGTATTATTGTTTTTCTTCGAAATTAAATAAAAACCGTTTGATTACCATTCTACATTTGTTATAATTAACAGTCTATACTGATAAATTGGTAAATAATTCTTTGTATAATTTCCAAGACGTTATTAATCAAAATATATTAATCCGATATTGGTCTTCGGTTTGTTTAAAGATAACTTAAACAAACTTTAATTTATTAGAAGGTTTTAGAAATATTCTTTTAATTAAATTACGTTTTTACAGCCGCTTGGATGTACGCTAACCAATTGGAAGACAATCTTAGAAAATATCTAGTGTGATGTATGTTCATGTGTAGGCAAAAATATAATCAAATGTTTAGTTATAACATGACTTTTGAAGTGAGCCATAACATGACAAGTTGAAACAGTGACATCAAGTTAAAAAAGGCAATAAGATTCTAAATTTTTTGAGGCTAAAATGGATGTAGCAAAAGGGACAAGGGCTTGCTAAGAGTTTGAACAGTCCGACTTAAGAGCTGTCCTAAAAGATCTTTTCAAGTTCGAAGGGCCTACTGAGGTCAAAATTCTTAATATGAATTTCGTCCTGACTTACCATCTAAATGATGGATGACTAAAAATCCGTGAAAATGAGTTTAAAAACTAACGCTTTGTTATTTTTTTTATTAATAGAACAAAACACTTTTGAACAGTTATTTATCATAAAAGACATTTTAAAATTTAAAAATTGATTCTGGTAAAATATTGAATTTACTTAATCAAATTAGTAAACATTTCAAACTTCGGAATAGAACAGCCAAATCGATCAAATGTGATATACCACTTACAGTGAATCGATACGAATAGACAGATAGTGTGCCAAAACAATTGAAGGAAGGAACTAGACTTATCTGAAGGATCAATGTATTTGCATATAATTTTGTCGATGGACGTCAAATGTTGTCCGAATTCTAGAAACTTCCTCGTCACCTGACCAGAATAAATTTGACATCGTTAGCATCTTTTTTTGCATTATGGTTGCCCGATAGTTAACGGTACAGAAATGCCAGATCAATAATTAGTATCTGTCAATAGTGCTCGAACAAGTTTATTCTAGAAATAGTTTGACAGTCTATTAAATTGTAAGAGCTTTAACTGTCTTAGTAATGTTTGAATTAGAATCATTGCACCTTATATTTAAACAAGCTCAATCGGCAATCGTTGTACTGCCATTTAAAATTAAACAAATTATTTGATAGTGGTTGACGGCAGATGAGTGAGATTTTACAGATATCGTTTTCTATATTTTTAGAGATATCTTAAAAATAATACATAGCAAGCTTAATAAAATCGGTTTAGTCAATGTTAACTAAAACTGTAACACGAGAATTGTAAATATAGTAGTAGTTGTAAGTATAGTAATTTTGAAATCTTGTAAAATTGTGTGTGATATATTAGATAGAGTGATCAAAACTTTCAATGTGACTTTCGCCCATAAAATTGTTTTCATTATGTTTTTTCGTGCCCATAATCCACGAAAATAAAATAAATAAAATCTCATACTTTGATCTGACTCCGAGTTAGAGCACTTGTGTTACGGATATCATAAACAGAGGTATAACCAATATGATATTTAAATAAATAAAAATGAAACTTAGAGCAAATACAAATATTAATCTTATAAATATTTTTCCTGGGTGGGTATCGAACCCATTACCTTTGGCGCATATGACAGGATCACTACCATCATCTTATTGAGCCATTCATATGTAGTATAAATTTTAATGTGACAATTATCTTAAAGGTTTCTTATCTCTTTTATGCCGTACTTGGCAGACTCAATATTTCCTGGATGAAATTCAAGATGGCTGCAGTAGTAACCATAAACTTTACAGTGTAGGTAATATAGGGTAAGGTCTCCTGTTCCAGGCTGCGCGCCACATCCACGTACGTGTTCCCGTGAATTTATCGCGGGCCCTCCAGGCTTAATTGAACACCAGGTGCTCTGCAGAATTTCGACAATGTCATTCCATTTCACTGTCAATGGAGATCTACCGGATCTAATTTCTCGTGTTTACTGTTTATGTGTTAAGTAAATGAGAACAATATTCCAACTGAAACATTACAAACTGTAATGTTTCGGTTGAAATTTTTTTTTTCCGTTTTCCTGTTTTTATTGTTATCGGCTCCTTGTAAATTAAACATTTTATTAACTTCATATTAATTCTGTCTCGGCATACAGGTGAATTTTATTATATAGCGATGATATAATAAACCAGTAGGTATATTAAAATGCATACGGTTTTTTTCAAAGTCATAGCTGCAATTTAGTGCATTTATGTATTTTTTCTTCATTTAGAAATTGGTTTCATAAAACATTTTCTTTCTCTCATAGAAATATGTAGCAGTATTTAACTAGGTATTAGAAAGTGAAGAACTTTATTTTCTTTCATCCTTTCTATCCACCAAAAAAGAGCCAATTCTTGCAATAGCAAACCGTCGCAAAAACATATAATACACACTACATAAGCAAACATATAAGCCCGTTTTATATATGACGGTGTCTACTGATATACATCAAGGCATCTTTCAGACGAGATTGAATGGGTATCATTTTAGCTTGTGGCCATCATGTATTAAAGTAGTCTGTGCTCTTTGCCCTTGGAATAAACATATAGGTAAGACTCCAGAGTGAGTAAGTTTGGCTGGTTCAAAAGTCTTTGTTTTAATAATATGTTGCCGAGACTTTTCAACCTATTTTTATTTTATACATATAATGTCTTATTTTGCAACGCGATTCCATCTTGATAGTGTAGTCGAAATATTTTTTTTTTATATATAACGTCTACATTTCCACTGCTAGTACTCGTATATGCTGCTACGTTTTATCAAGTGGATATACCGCCATTTGTTGGTTACAGTACCTCAGTCGCCTCTTACAACACCTAGTATGTGAGGAGGTACTATTCCACTGTGCCGGTATACTATAGCATATTATTATTTCCTAAAATATTACCGTGAAATCAGTGGAAACAGATTGATATAAAAGAAAAGCAAATAGAAAGACGACGTATTTGAAATTTGATTCGCCAGCGTCTCTTGTCATTTGCAGAAAATATAAGCAAATATTGGCATCGGTTGTCGTCAAATATTAAACGTTGCCCTCGACAAAAGTTGAAGGGTTTCCAAAGAATGGCCTACCCCTCTTCTAACATTGTACTGTATTCTTGAAGCCCGATTTGTATTTGTGCCAACCTGATGTCGCCTTAAGGAATATCAAATTATGCGAAACCTGACAGATTGAGGTCAAGTATTTGGGTAACAATGATTAATTTATAGAAAAAAAGCATTTTATGCTATATTCAATTACAGTTTATTTTTAGATGATTTGACTCGTGACTGCTAGTATCTTTATAACTTATAGCCTATATATTATTATCATATATAAAGGTTATTATTGTGATATTTCATGAAAATCCCTTTGCTGGTTTTGGTTAATCATCATAGCAGCCCCAGAGCGTCCAGATGGGAGGTAGACGTCTTTCTGATTTTCTACCGACAAATAGCAGTGTTCGCTTTGCTGTGTCCCGGTTTGAATGGTGAGAGAGGCCATGAAATTCAAGTCACACGGTTGGTAACGCGTTGTTAATATCCTCATGTAAATTTCAATTTCACGGAAACCTATCGACCTATCTTGAGACAAACTTACGCTGCTATAGAAATATTAAAACAGACAGATGGTAGTGTAAATACACATATACAGTGTTTTCGGAGAGATCTCCAAAACAGGATGCCTAGATGCGACAGTCAGCTCAGATTGGCTAATATGGTCAAAAAGTTTCTAAGTCTCAAAAGGCCTATTATGTCCAGCAGTTGACATCTTACGCGTGATATGCTGACCGTGGATTATGACTATGTTATATTTTTTTCATTAGTTACATAATAAAAACTGTTTGAATCTCTAATATCATACAAATAAAAAAAAATTAAGCAAGATTACAGCCATGGCTCTGGAATGTTCCTGCCATAAACTCTGTCATGCAAATTGTGAAGGCTGAAGATTCATAGGATACTAAACTTTAGTAGTCTTTAACTATATTAAAAGAGAGAAATATCTTCATGTACGTCTATATAACCAACAACGCATGGTAATGGTTGTCTTTTACGTCCTCGATTAATCGAACTCTAGCCAATGCTTGGATTTTCTCTATGTGTGTGTAGTGTCACTGTGATAAAACATAGAGTACTTTACAACTGCATTCGCCGTGGACTGAGACCACTTCATATCTGTATTCCCATTTCAGTTACACACACATTGCAGTAAAAACGTTTATTGAAGGTTTAGGAAAGCTCTTTTGAGACAGTTGCGTCGATCTGTAGCTTTTATGGATCGTTTCTGAACGTGTACTTGCTCATTCAGTTTTAAGAGTGCTACGACCGTTTCAAATGCTTTTGAGTTTTAGTGAATGGTTTTCGAATTGACTATTACTTTTTCATTATATAAGCATGTTTTAGTAGATGTACCTTGTCAAATGTGTACGGTATATTGTAGGTATATAGGTACGTGAATTTCAATGATTTATTGATCTGATATATTAATGGGCTTGATGGCGCAAGTGATCCATCTTGTAAGCTAAAGGTCGTTGATTCGCTCCCTACACAAGTAAATTTTTTATATGACGAATATTTTTTGTGTTGTGAATCTGGGTGTTATTTATTTTTTAAGTACTATATTCTCGTCTGTTTTTCGATATCCATTATAAAAGTGCTTTAAGCTACTTATCCCAAAGCCAGGTTAACGTATAAGATGTCGCGTGAAATTATTATTATTATTTCAGTGGTCCAATAGATAAATATTTTAAGTAAATCACAAGGCCATTCACCCATGGACGTCCTACGGCTGATATGATGATAAAGGTGCGAGAAGAGGCACAAGCCAAATCCTTGACGGTTGACAATTGTCGTTTATTCCAGGATTAAAATGACGCGAATGCAGTGCCGCATCTATATTTGTGCACATACTCGTAGATGTATAGAGAATAATATAAAGGCTACTTTTCTACGGGAAAATAAATATTTTATCTTCTACTTTCTTAGTTCAAACAGATTTTGTATAACGAATAATATCGCTACTCAAATCTTTAAAGTATGTAAAAGCAACTTTATTGCATACAAGCCTTTTGATAGTGTTTGCTTTGAAAACTTGTAATACAATGGAATTGCAAACCAGTAATAGGCAATCGGCCGTAATAATGTTCGTGTACTTTGGAAAATTGAAATAATCTTAGATTCATTTATGGCTCTGACAGAAGTTTCTTTGTTTGCCGCCGATCGTCCATACAAATACAATTTCTACGCTCGAGCTTTGTTGAGCAATTCATTGTATTTTAGTCTGGCAAGCCTACGTGTTAGTGTGACATGATACAAGATTAAATGTCAGGTCTAGCTTTATTTATACTAACATTAGAAAGAGAAGATATTTGATTATTTGTTTGCTTCGTACAATATAACTCATACATCGACACGTCTCAAACATTGACCTGTCTCCGTGGTAAAAGATCTTGTGTTACGGACATAAGACCAAAGAGGAATCACAAATATAATATTTAAAAACATATTTTTAATACCTAGATATAGAACAAACAAAAATATCACCTTATAAATATCTGTCCTGGGTGAGGATCGAACTTACGGCACATAAGATAGGATCACTACCATCTGCGCTATCGTGCTCCTCATTTCCAATCAGATTCTACATAACTAGTTGGAATAATTCTTCACTATTAGAAAGTTATATCTTCATCAATAGGCTTAGGCTATATTATATATTATAATATCAAACTGTAAACACCTAAAATTAAATATAAAAGGGCAATGTTTATATTATTATTCGTATGTAATGAATAAACTCAAAAACTACTTGACTGATTAAAATTAAATTTTATTAAATTTACTAATGGAAAGTTACAATATCATCATTATATAAGTTATATGTATTTAATCCCTGAATTTCGATAGTAACTGGGACGACGGTTTTATGAATAACATAACATAGTTAAAAAAGGTCATTGTCTGTCAGTTTAGCATGTTTATATATATATATGCAGTAGTATACATTATATACATAATTAAAGCACTGTTTCCCTTGACCACGGCATGACGAGTGATCAGCTGAACGGATTTAGAAATCCACTGCTGGACATAGGCCCTCCTACGAAAGGGGGAATTTTGCCGCGCTGTGTAAGCGTGGTGGCAATAGAATAACGCAGCTTCCGCGACGGGGATGCTGCAGCCCATTCCCATCCTGTGCATTTGAGCTCCTATGTTTTGGATGGATATACCGCCATCTGTCGGTTTTAGTACCTCAGTCGCCTCTTACGATACTTAATACAGGGGGAGATACTATTCCACTCCGCCAGCACCTCACGGCTTGATATATAAAACTTAAAGAGCACGGTATTTTTAAATTTTTATTTTTTTCTGTCTCAAAACAAGGACAGAAACATGTTGATTAAAGATTACATTTCATCCTTACCTCATTTTAATAAAGGCAATATCAAAGCTTGTTTATTAGCGAATAACATTTTTAAAAGTTGCCAGTATCCTTTTACGCGACGCAGGCCACCTACCGACCAGCCGTGTTAAAACGATAAGATCTAGATTTTTTTTATAAATGTGCATCATTCTTTAATGATAACATTTTAAAGTCGAGCTACACCGTAATCTCGATTAAAATCGTATTGAGAAATCGCCGGAATTTGGTAACGATCTTATTAGTCGATCGATACCTAGTTGTTAAAAAAAATACGACGCTTTATCTGACACAATCTAATATGCACAGATGGAACCGGTATATTTTAGTGCAAGATTTGAGAGAGATCTCTTACACTAAGTCAACTATGGCTGACGATACATTTGGTGGTTTCTCTTACGTAATTTCTCTGCCCGTGACTATATAGGTATATAATACCTATGTCCCGCCCGATAAGATTACCGCGAAAATCGCAGCTCTTCCCCGCCCTCTCACTGGCACAACACAATCATTATCGCACATGCATTCGTATAACAGAGCAGTACCGCGTTCGCCGGCGATGGCGTGCAGTCCCTGCTCCGACGAGCGATAACCGGCAGCCTTAGAGCTGCCGGTCCCACTCCGTTCGTCCTCTTTTCCTGAATTCCATAATTAAATTCACCCCCAACGATGGCCGCCCGAGCCTAGGTCGAGCCTCTAGAGGCGTCCTCGGGCGATCGTCGTCGATCCCACCCAGACCCTTCGAGCCTTGCGCGCGCGACCGTTGCTAAACGCGCGGTCGCGGCCGCGGACGGGCATCGGACGGGCATCGGACCTCTCATTTATGAGAGGCGGGCCTTTTTCGGTGGCGCTGGAATTACGTCTGAGTAGTCCAGCAATAGGTTCGTCCGGAAAAAAAATACCTATGTAACACACTGGTAAAATAATGTTCTATTCATGAAAGAGTTTTTGAAATGCGTGCAGTAATTACTGAGTTTATTTGTTACAAACGCACAAGAATACAAACTTCTTTTACATAGTTCTTTAGTTTTTTCTAATTTTATTTTATAAACATATAAATTTATAGCCTATATAGTATTTAATTACTTGGTAAAGATGTGATCGGTCTGGTTGTTTTTAAATTAAACCATAATAAACAAACTTTTCTCATTATAATAGTAGTATAAGCTTAGATAGAAGAGAAGATACCATAAGCTTTTGTAGGATACGGTGGGACTAGCCATCACCGAGTTTGTTTTTTATACTGAAGTTAGTTACAAGCTGCGGTCGCCCATGTGCCGGTAACTAAAATGACTGATGATGAGAATTTTATATATAAGATTATTTAGGTAATGCCTGGAGCTGTACTGCGGCACAAAGCTATTGCTTCTGAAATTGTAACTGACCCATCTGTACATATAAAACTATTGACGCCATTTTCCAAATGACTTCTCAATCGTGAAATATGCACGTATGGATGATTTTAACAGGTTTAACCTGCATATTAATTTGTTAAAATTTTTATTAGAACCGGTTGGCTCATCAGTCAAGATTAGAGTCAATACACCAATAAATCTATGAGTTATTCCGTGTCAGTAGACTAATGGAAGATTCTATTTCGCCTTGTATCATATTCGCGGGTTTTATATTTTGAAAAAGGATAAAATGCATTCCATTACTCGGCGCGTCTCTGAATTCATAAATAAAGTTGATTAAAATCTCCTTTATTAGCACTTTTATTTATCATTACAACTCTTGCTAGTAGCCAGTACTAACAGTGTCATAGCAAAATAATACCATAGACAATGATCAGTTTATAGCTTCGTAAAATCTTGGTGTTCGCTTTTAATTTGAACAGAATATAAACAGAAAAAGACAAACGGTTTATTTAATAGGCAGTCGGCCGATGGTTTTAATTAATATTTTTTTTTTTATAATTTTCATTTTTCCGTATTAGCTATTTACATTTATTCTGACATATAAGACAACATGCTTAAAAAGGGTTCTAAAGTTTTCGCTTTTCGCGTAAATACAGGTATAATAGAATAATAATATTAATAACTCGATATAATCACGGTACTTCGTACTGAACACATTTGCGCATTACCAAACTCGCGACTTGAAGATATTATGTCACATTACCCAGTTATAAGCGAAAACCGCTATTTAGCAGTAGAAATAGCTGAGTGTGAGTTACCAATGCATGCGGCCTTTTGTATGAGATCTACCTCATGTAATTTCGTTATGCCTTTTTTTAAAACTGGCAGCGTCACGCAGTTTTACTTAGGGATGATTTTCAAAAATAATTTATATTTTACACGTTTTTCATGCCAAAGAACCAATATAATTAATTACATTTAAATAATTTTAAAAACCACAGTTTCATACGAACTTTGTACCCCCGTTTTACCCTTCAGGGGGTGAATTTTTAAAAATACTTTCTTAGTTATAAAAGGAACCCCCGTACTAAATTTCAAGTTTGGAACAGCTACAGTTTAGGCCCTGCATTGATATGTCTTGTGTATATATACATAACAGAAATGAATATCAATAATCAATAATAAGAAACTTATTTTACTAAAGGACTTGTAATTGTCTTGTCTTGTAATTTGTCTACTATTATAGTTATTCTTTATTTAATGTACCAATGTTTACCATAAAATGCATATGTATGTCCACGATTTATACTTGTTTTGCTAATTTGTAAAACGCCGTACAATGCGGTTTTTGTTAAACATTTAGAAATTAAAGAGGCGTACGAATAAACGCTTACTTGCGTATGTAAACAACTGGCAGAACAAGTTTGAACATATGTTTCATTGTTTTTATATTAACGTTTTCTTATATTTATTTCTGACGTGCCGAGCATTTATGTCCTATGTTGTTTTTAAGAACTCGGTAAAGTATAATTTTAAGTATAAATTTCGATGTATTTCGAACGTCAGTGTTAAAAATAAGAATTTCGATTTTGCAAAAAGTGAAACGAGTGTTTCTAATTCAAAACGGAATGTTTTCTTTAAGGATTTTTAAACGATCTAAAACATACCAGAACGATTATACTACATAAAAGATGACCCGCTAAATTTCATACAGCTAAGAAAAAAACAAATATCTGATTGCACCTATAAATATTTGACAGCCAAGAAATTTTTTATTCTTAAAAACATAAAATGACGAAAAATTATTCTCTGCTAGGAATATGTTGTATTAAAAGTTAAATTATAATTCTTAGATTTTTCTTTACTTATTATTTTTGTTTCTTTACTATTTAAACTTTTCATGCACTTCTATTAATATTTCACAAACAAAATTAGTCAAGTCGAGTTTTAGTGAGCTAAAAAAATAGCAATTTATTTATATATATTAATAGAAGTTAGATGAAAGCTTAGAAGAGGAGGTTTTTGTAAAGCAATGTCTTTTATTTACTTAACATATTTTCTCATTAATCTCGACGCAATATTAAATTCACTGATCTGATATTAGTGCTGTGCTAGACAAATTACCCATTTGTCATCTGGCTTCATAGAAACATGAAGTTTGTATGTCCTTCACGCAAGTACGCACAAAAACATTATTAGTTATTCAATTCTGACATCACTCTCGTGCATCTAACTGCTAATTTTAGATCAAGACACGTACATTAACAATATTTGGTTATACATTTGTAAGCTATCGGTAAGTTGATTTCAGATATTGCTGTAGGGAATGGGTTATGTCTAGAAATATCTGTCTTAGGATGTGCACAGGTATATGTATACAGAATATAGGCCTACCATGAAAAGATGGACTTTTGCCTCTAAAATCCCCGCGGGGCAAGTGAGGTAGCAATTGCAGTGTAGCTTCTCGATTAGCCATTTACCATCGCGACGAGCCATCGACCATCATAAAGAGCTATCGACCAGCGTGACCATATTTAACCTGTTTCGAATTTGAATTTGGAAAATATTATACTGCTATCTGTCGGTTCCTGGTACAGACCGTCTGCTCCCAACGGCAAATACGTCAATAAATATTAAAATTGGAATGTCTCTTTGTAATACCAAAATAACTGATTTAAACCTAACGCATTCACCGGTAGGAAGCGGATATAATAAAAAGTAACTAAGACTATATAAAATCACGCTACAACTGAAAGGAACGTAACATCAAGTGACAGCATATGTCTACCTCTTAAGGGTAATTCTCTACCAAAGTCACAATTCCACGCGGACAAGTCACGGGCACAATAAGTAATAAAATTCTCATAATATCACAATCTACAAGCGATTGTGACAACAAAGGATTTACAATTATAGTACTTATATACATATATTCAAAATTTGGGAATCTTATCAAAAACAAAATGTTGATCACATACTATTTTTTTCTGGGTGGAATCGAACCCAGAACAAGTTAGAGCCAATAGTAAATGCGCTCTCCGGCCGGTTAAATTATAAGTAAATTTAGTTTTTGTTGCTAAATGTTGAACTTAAAAGTGAAGATAGATTAAAAGTTAATGTCTTAGAAATTGTGGCATCGCACGTTGACGTCACATGTCATAATCGGTAGAATCGGGATGACGCTACCTGTCATGGTATCATATTCCAATTGTCAATATAATTACCTTAGGTACCTTAGGTAGACCTCACCCAAAAGGTCGCATTCACTGGTACCTCACTCTCACCTATTTCTACCGCTAAAATAACAGTGCTCGCATTGCTCTGTTGCGGTTTGAAGGATGAGAGATGAGTAAATTTACTGGATAATATGACATAATATCTTCAAGTCACATAGCTGGTATATCCTTGTGATATTACGAGCGTTTATAGGCTGCATTGACGCTTACAATCTAGTGGACTGTATGCTGGTTTGTCGACCTGGTGTAATAAAGGAAAATTTAGAAGTCTTTGCCTAGAGTGAACGGACGGTAGACTTCCTCAATAGCGCGGTTATTTAATTAATTCAAATAAAACAAAATGTGTCTCACAAGTTTATAAATAGGCACATGATGATGGTTTGTCTTGGCGGCTCCAGACGTCAAAACAAAAGCATTGGAAAATCGATGTGAGTGTTGTATACAGCTCTAAAATTGGATGGACGTGATTAGTTTCCCGTGCGCTGTATTTATATCCGTGTTTACAGTTCGGCAAAGCGTGGTTTTACTGGAGTTGGCAGAGCCAAACATGTCAATACCGCTCAAGAGGTGTTTCTCTTGCTAATGCTTTTCAACCAACTTTTGAAAGTCGAATTTTGACGAGCCCGATGGCGCAGATAGTAGAGATCCTATCTTGTGCATCAAAGGTCGAGAGTTCGATCCCCGCCAAGGTTAAATATTTATACGGTGATAGAAAAATCTCTGTATCATAGAGTTGAAGTCAAGTTTTAGCGCCCCCTCTTCAATCATATTAACGGGCCCCATGGCGAATTATGTAGTTTTCCAATATGTGCTTCTTTAAGTTTTCCGACCTGACCTTGTTGACACAATACTAGTCTTCAAAATGGCTTCTAGTCGATGTCTAGCACCAGAGAATTTTTCTATTGGCGTTTCCTCAAATAATTTCTGTGTTAAATAATCTCTACGTAAATATATCAGTTTTATATGTTTATGCTAGCATATGAAAATTAGAGATTCCTTTAAAAAAACTTATTTAAATTAATAAACTTAACCTTAATCTATTTGATGAGAAAGTTATATAAATTCTTAACTACCAAAGTCATAAATTTTCGCTCGGTTTGTGAGAAGCGAACTAATTAGATTCTACTATAGCTAAATATTTCGGGCCTCCAAAGTTTGACCTCCCCTCACTTTGGTTATCGACTAAGAACTCTACCAGACTTATTACTTACAGTATAGCCTACTCATGTCTGGATTCGGTACATTGCCGACCGATGAGAACGTCTTAGTTCAGAGTTTTTCAAATGTTTATTAAGGTACACAACCGAGCTATGGTTAAAACGAATCTGTCAAATCGTCACAAGTTTCAATATTTGATAGTGAAATGTACAACTTGTTGAATGCTTACTAATATGTAGATGTATGGATGCATGTTTGTTTCACTTTAACGCTGGAACGGTTGAACGGATCTGGACAAAATTTTGGACATGGATCAATGATAGCCTGGATACAGGCTACTTTCTTTCCCGCAAACATGTTAGCTCGGGATAGACCTGTTATTTTACTTTTCTCGATGGAATCGGCGTGACTTTTTGCACAATTTTGCTATCACGGAGCAATAACAAAAGATCCTCAGGGATGAGATATAAATTAAAGAACTCGCGGACAAAGTCGCGGGCGGAAAGATAGTATAAAATAAATTAGACAATATATCATAATTTTATATAATGAAAAATTCACTTTTTTTGCAAATTTTATTTATGAACAAATTTCGTTAGATGCATTACCAGTACAGATATTTTCCAAATTTTTTTTATATGAATAATATTAGTAACTTTATGCTGTTGGGCACCGGCATAGAAGAATAGTACCTCCTCAGGATTACCTTAATAGCGCTGTTACCTGTTAATAAATTATTTTTTCAATGTCACTGAACCACTTTTCATAGAGCAGAATTGAGATGAAAGGGTCGCGAAATCAATACTCAAATAACACAAAAATATAATTTGTATTATTTTTGTTTGTTTGTGATACTATTATTATTGATATATTCAGTTTCCTTTGATAAAGAAAACCTCCTAGTATGGACAGAGCAATGGATATAATTTCGCAATTTTATGATCTGTTGCTGGTATTTAAAACTGGAATCTTTTACGTATCTTACCCAAAAAAATAACCATTCTGATGAATTAGGAAACTGAATTCTTAAGCAAAACAGACGTTAGCTATTTTTGAAACAAATACATTTCCACAACATCTCACACACCTGAATCTAGATTTAGTGGCTTAAAGCACTTGTGTTACGGATATCAGAGAAATTACAAATGTAATAATTAAATATATATTTACAACCAGGTATAGCATCAATACAAGAGTTCATCTCATAAATTTTTGTCCTAGATAAGGATCGAACCCACGCCATTTGGCGCACAAGATAGGTAAGCTACCAAATGAGCTATAAGACCTATCGTTGTATCCATATGCATTGCACATGCTAGCACCACAATGTATGAGGTACAATCAACAAAACGAAACGCAATGTGACCCGTGGAGGTCACGCAGGCCCTCCATCATTGTTTAGTCTGGACAAGACCGATGGGTGCAGGCGGATCGCGTCACGATCTATTATTTATTTTCGTAAGTGAATCAAAACCTTGGTTCGGACGGTGCCATGTGGCTGCGTCGTGGGAACTAGATGGGTAGGTATATAAAGATCTATCTGTTCAATTATTTAAGTGAATTTATACAAGACCCACGATTCTAAGGGTGAAATGAGGATAAAAATGGTTATTGCGCAGAGGCCATGGACATTTTGTATACCTTTTTATGGTGTACAATACTGTATACATATTTATCTCTGATTTAGCCAGCGTTTGCAATCTAATAGCAAAAATATGATGTTTAAATACGACATCGCATTAGAATCTTTTAAAATTATTTGTGTTTCTCTGCCATATTATGCATGCATACATATAAACCTACCTTTTCAATCACTATTGATAAAAAAAATCGCATCTAAATTCGTTGCTTAGTCTTAAAAAAAGCATACGTCACAAACAAACAGCGGATAGGAAATTCGTTTTATAATATGTAGTGAATGAATGAATGAATTGTTCGTGTCCGATGGCGCCTTTGGTAGTGTTTCTATCTTATGCGTCAAGGTGCGTGGATCCCCACCCAGGACAAATATTTATATGACGATTCGTTCTGTGTCTACTACTACTATACTAGTTTTTACTGACAGGTTCGATCGCGTAGTTATCCCTAGCAATTCTTGGTAGTAATATAAATATAATAATATATGGTGCGCATAGAAAATATGGAATAAGCTTAGAATTTTTTTTCTAATATTATTATACAGAGGTAGTCTACATGTTAAGGCTCCGGTGGACTTGGTGAATAAAAAACACCAATTTGCAATTGCGTTATGGTCTATCATCGTTATTAAGTCTGTTTTACTTTGGTCTTTAATTGACCAGGTCGAAAAAAAAAGCATACAGTCCGCGTGATAGCGTCACCACAGCCTACATACGCTCAAAATATCACAAAAATATCACCAGCGCGTTGCCAACCTTGCGATGCAAAAAGATATTATGTCACATTACGCAGTAATTTCACTGCCTCTCTCACCGGAACACGGCAACGAACACTGCTATTTACCGGTAGAAATAGGTGAGAGTGGTGTATTAGTGTCGACCATTGTATGGGGTAGATCTCATAAAAATTTATATTTATGAAAAACTATAACCCAATCTGTTACCATTTAGTAGTACAAATGACATTCTAATACTAGCCATTGAAAGTCTACGGCTGGACATATGCCTCCCCAAGTAGGGGGAATGTTTTTATATAATTGCCGCGCTGGGCAAGTTGGCAATCGCAGAGCGCAGATTTCGCGACGGGGATGCTGCAGCCCACCCACGCCCTGTGCTTTTAAGCTGTAAATTTTTGAATGGATATACCACGATCTGTTGGTTCTGGTACCTTAGTCGCCTCTTACGACACCTGGTACAAGGGGAGGTACTATTCTACTCTGTCGGTACCTCACGGCAGTGAGGTATAGAAATGATACCATTATTCAGGTGCATTATGGTACTGCATTGAATATTTAGAACCTTACGGAAGGAGTTATAGGGTATTACCAGCTGGGGTTGCAATTAGCGGTCGTAAATGGTGTGTTATGGTCGTTGTCTCAAAAACAGTGCAAGCATTAATTATTGATTTTACATAATAACAAACATCTGCTGAAGCGTATAAATTAGTTTACGTATATATATACAATTGTGTTTTCCCAGGAAAAACTTCTTGACTGCAGATACCGTTTTTAATCTTTTGTTGCTTATTGTGTGCAGTTTTATACAACTTGAGAGGTAGGATCATGACTAATATTATAAATCCGAAAGTAACTCTGTATGAGTGTCTGTTACGCAATCACGCCTAAACTACTGAACGGATTTAAGTGAAATTTGGTACACAGATAGTCTAAAGTAAAAATACTTATGAATTATAATACAATTGTCGGCCTTATCGCTCAGAGCGATCTCTTCCAGGCAACCTTTGGATGGACATAAACGAAGAAAATGTGATAGGCCAGTTCGATGTGGAAATTCCTACACACGTATTCTACCACACTACAATACCGTTTTACACGTTACTATTTGGTGCATTTGAACTTGTTATCATCTTGTTATTCAAAAGATATGCGATGTATTTGAAGAAACCCATCATGGAAACTGAAATAACTCAAGAGATCCAAGTCCCCACACATACGCAACACTAGGGCACAGCAATAATGGGAAGAGACTTCCAGCAATAATTTTGAACCTTTTTAAAAATAGTTAACTGTTCTTCGACAGGGAAATGTTATATTATAATTTAGATAGAATATGTTGAGTTTGCAAGTTCATCGATCAACATTGCACACGGCACCAATAGCTGAATTTGCATTACTTCAAATTCTACGCTGCTGGCGGAATATGCTGACTCCAAGCCTCGTGCCGCATCCGCCGTGGTCTACGTGCACTTCGATACTTAAACACTTAGAATTAGCCATAGTAATTAGATTAATTGTAATTCTTTCTTTTTTAATTAAATTTAAGTAAATTTGTTTTTTTTTATCCTCCGGCTATCGCTTTCGTAATTTACTATACTATTTATTGTTTTTACTATATTTGCAATTTTTTACGATAAACAGGTATATAGTCAGGGCTATGTCTGTCGCCTCAGTTAGTACTATTTTTGTATCTACAATAATATTGTTTATATTATGCAACTGATCCCTGTACTAGTTAAGGCCTTATCACCATCAGCATTATTATATCAGCGATAAGACGTCCACTGCTCGACTTAGGCCTTTCCAAGTAATCTGCAATAGGACCGGTTGTATGCGGCCTGTGTCCAGCGCGCCCCTGCGGTTGTAGTCAGATCGTCGGTCCATCGCAAGGACGCCCTCGACGCTGCGCTCAAGGCGGTATACAACTTGTCATTATTAATAAAGAAAACTGTCAGTTTATTGTGAATCAACCTTGAAACTTGTTTAATTACAGCATACTCCTGTTAGTACCATTTGATGGAGATTACTAAAGTGTTTGCCATATTCCTCCTGTCGAAAAGTCACTGCCAGCGATTTAAAAAAGGCAGTGGTTTCTATTAAAGATGCCTTTCTCTGTCATTCCTGGCGCAGCTTTATTTTGTAATCTGGGTGAAGAGTGCCCGCAGAGATATAGATATTTTAAAATATATTATACCAGATAAAAAACCATTGTGAATTTCTTAATCTTGAAGTCTATGGTCCGATTTGTTCAAAGGTTTTATGTGTCACATATTAACTATATTCTATTTTAGTTGTTTACTTCAGTTCATTTTGTTGCAATGCTTTCGAATTTAAAAATAATTAGGAGATTAAAATGAAGAGAGAGAGATAGGATGATAAAGGTTGAGAAGAGGCAGGAAGCGAGGGGGGGGGGGGAGAGTGGAGTGAGTTTACAATTCATAAGCCCTTAATAATATCTTGTTATTGATAATAGTAATCCATCCCTGCTTTGTTGCATTTGAACTTTACCGGTTAGATATATCGCCATCTATCAGTTCCGGTATCTTAGTCATCTATTATCAGTAGATATTCAGAGTATGTACATACTATGTGTTATATATCATTATCATAGCAGCCGTAAAACGCCGACTGCTGGACATAGGCCTCCTCAAGAAAAGGTGAATTTGCCTATAATTGCCGCGCTCGAGCAAGTGTGGTGGCAATCGCAGAGCGTAGCTTCGCGACGGAAATGCTGCTGCCCATTCTCGCCCTGTTGTATTTGAGCTACACTCGTTCGGATGAGTATACCGCAATCTGTTGGTTCCGGTACCACAGTCGCCTTTTGACGCGACACCTGGACAGGAGGCGTGCTATACTCTGCCGGTACCATAAGGCCACGGGGTTAGCAACCTATAGGAAAACCAGTTGGACAAGCTGGTATTTTAATTTGGCTTTACTGTCAGGTGGGCCTCCTCGTATATATATATATAATAACGTATATAAATAAATTTTATTGGTATAACCAAGCCGTAAATGAAAATAGTTGCGCGATATTATTCGGATAGATTTATATGAACGATTAAAATAGTTCTTAAATAAATTGGCGCTGCAGTTACGTAGATGGCATACCAGAATAAATAACTTAAATTATCATTAAATTGCACTGGCCCGTAATTAACCAATGACCGCGTACATTTAAAGATAACAATTATTCAATATTCATGAATGCAGAGGTAATGTAAATGAACAAGCTTTTTTGCAACCATTTGTTTTATTTGCTGGAAGATTTATTAGAACTAGTTGATGCTTATCTTAAGAATGACACTCGCCTTGATATTTATGGTCTGCCTTCGGTAGCCCTAGAAATTAAAAGTGTAACTGGTTCATTCACTTTAATTTCATACAAGGTAGTTGTCGGTCTGAAGAATGTTCTACTTAAATGGGAATTTCTATGAGCTATTACCCGCTAATAATAAAAATGCAAACTTTTCCATGCAGAAACTATTTTCATTCTAATATATATATTATCATATAATATATATTATCATCATATTAGTCGTAAGACGTCCACTGCTGGACATAGGCCAAGTAGCCTTTAATAGAAACGGTTGTATGCGGCCTGTGTCCAGCATGATCCTGCGGTTTTAGTCAGATCGTCTGTCCATCTTGCGTGTGGGCGCCCTACGCTGCACTTGCCGGTCGTGGTCTCCATTCCAGAACCTTACGACTCCATCGGCCACCGGTTCTGCGTACCAAATGCCCTGCCCACTACCACTTTAACTTGCTAATCTAATATTATAAAGAATAAATATTTGATTGTTTGTTTGGTACGATGTAACTCAAAAACTACTCGACCAATTTAAATAATTCTTTCAACATTAGAAAGTAGGAAACATTCTAATGTTCAACGAGTAACTGGTTTATTGTATTTCATAAAATCAAACTGTAAACTCCTGAAATGGAACGTAGGGATGCACGATTTATATATTTGTGCATTTATAATGAGTGATCTCAGAAACTACTCGACTGATTTCATAATTTATACGTTCTAAATGTTACGCAAATCTAAATGTTAATTACAATGAAACTATAGCTTTAATACTTGGTTTATTTAACTTTTTCTAGGATTTAGTAGGGTTGTTGTAAGGTTACCGACACGTTACACAAAAAATGAAAAAGTTAATAAACTTCGTTTTAAAGCTGATAAGAATAGTTTCATTAGAAGAAATGAAGCTTAAGTGAAAATCAAAATTATTATCACGAGTTGAAAGTGTTTCTCTGTGTGTTTATTACATTTTTACGACTACATGGCCAAACAGATCTTAATAATATTGGACATTTCAGGTTAGCATGGAAACTAGGGAAAAACATAACCTACTTTTAATTCCAGAAATGGTACCTCAGGACGCGAAATAATGCGAAGACCGCATGTAACAAGTTACAGTCGGAAAATTTGTAAAGTACGTCGATTAAAAGAACAAAAATATGTCCAAAGAAGATGGAATCTGCCCATAATTGCCACGTTGGGCAAGCGTAGTGGCAATCTCAGAGGGTAGCTACGCGACGGGAATACTGTTGCCCACCCCCGGCCTGTTGCATTTGAGATATACTGAAACAGTAGGTGGATAGACCGCCATCTGTCGGTGCAGGTATCTCAGTCGCCTCTTACACAATATCTGGTACCGAAAACATGTACCTGTGGGATAGATTGGCGGACGAAGTTAGGGCAAGATAACTAGTTGTTTAAATATATCTGTCCTTTATGAACTTCTTCTACTTTGTAAATTAGTTTTAATTTTTAGTTGTAATTTAATTAGTTTTAGTAGTTAAAAAAGTCAGTTCACTCGATTCTAAAGAAAGATAAACGATAAATAGTCCAAAGATAAACGTGAAATTTCGCCTTTATAAGTAGTAAAAATATGTTAAAGTTAGTAGTCTCAACGTAAGTCGTCAGTGCGGTAAGCGTGTCTAGTGGCTTCTACCCCCAAAATACTAGGAATTAAACTAAACTAATGTTGGGATTCGGATACTACATCATAATTATATTAATTGAGCCATGGGGTACCGGCGGAGTAGAGTAGTAACTACCGATGTACCTGTTGTCGGACTGAAACCGACAGATGGCGATATACCCATCCGAAAACAACTGAAGCTTAAATACTACAGGGTGAGAATGGGCAGCAGCATCCTCATCGAACCACCACGCCTGTCCAACGCAGCATTTATTGGCAAAAACCCACCTATCTCGGTGATGCCTATATCCAATAGTGGACTTTCTATGGTTGATGTATTAATAATGATTATTATTATTATTACGAATTGACATGGGTATCGGCTGAGTAGAATAATTGTTCTCCCTGTACCAGGTGTTTTAATAGCTGACTGAGGCATTTGAAGCGATAGTTGGCGGCATATCCTCCCGAGAGAACGTAGCTCAAATATAACATAACAGGAATGGTAGCAGTATTACCGTCGCGAAACTACGCTCTGTGATTGTCTACCTAACGCGGCAATTGTGGGCAAGATATTACCTTTTTTGTATATCCTATGCTCAGCAGCAGATACTGTGATGATGGTATTAAGTTTATGTAAGGGACATGCATGGACAAGGACAAGCATGCGTTGACGGTGAAATATGTTGCTGCCTCCTTCGATGGACATGGATGGACATTTAAAAAATAAATTGTATACCTACAGCTGTTGGCTTTATCATTACGAGACTTTCAGTCTTATAGCTTAGAATAGGTCACTTATTGTATT
Source organism: Heortia vitessoides (assembly GCA_020976665.1). Lineage (NCBI taxonomy): Eukaryota > Metazoa > Arthropoda > Insecta > Lepidoptera > Crambidae > Heortia > Heortia vitessoides. The sequence goes on along the minus strand of JACJUM010000875.1, from coordinate 12,716,050 downwards.
TTTCTTACGCCCATTTCACTTGACAATATCGGCTACGTTTGCGATGAATGTAGGCTAACACTGCACAGTGGTTTTAAAATGGTTGGAAAAGAAAGAAGAAATTTTTTTTCATTCCACTCTCACCTATTTCTACAACCAAATAGCAGTGTTTGCTTGACTATGTTCCAGTTTGAAGGGTGTTGGAGGCAGGGAAATTACGGAATAATATAACATAATACCCTCAAGTCACAAGTTTGGCAATGCGTTGGTGATGTCTTTGTGATATTACGAGCGTCTATAGGCTGCAGTCCCGCTAACTATCACGCGCACTGTATGCTTGTTTGTCGAACTGGTATAATGGAACTGATATTATATATATATATAAATAAATGTATTTATATAAACAATATCAGTTTAAATATGCAAAAAAGAAGGGTAATTTGCTATGTAGGCCTGGTGGTTTGCTATATAATAGGCCTAGAAGGGTGAATTAAGCGGCAACAGATTAGACGACCCAGTTTTGTGGTGCCTAGATCAGGTTCCTAGCATTGAAACGCAAGACTCCCAGAATAGAATTATCTGTTGCTTCGTGTTTCCATAATGTTTAATAAGATCGAGAACAATATACGTAATTTAGTCTCATTTTTAATTGAGTGTTAGCGTTCTATAGGCTTAAAAACATGCTGCAAGAATCGTCGCGTCAACGTCGATTATTATAATTCGCGAATGATAAACATTTCGCGTACCGCCACCACTTCTACTCTGTCTAAGGACTTAGTCGAGATCTAGAGATAACCCGTGCAAGATACGTTGTATGCAGGTGAGGCCTGAGTGGGGAATCGGGCGCATGTCGGCTTTCCGGCCGTTGGCCCCGTTTGAGGTTTTCCGCGTTCCCGGAAAACAATATGTGGGAATTTTTAGAACCGACACAATGATGCTTGAGTGCTTTGTTTTGGTACGAGTTCAGTTGAGTGTTGTTTGAATTTATTTATATTGAGCCTCTTTTGATTGTGGGAAAATTCATCCAGGACTTATTTTGAAACGATTACTAAATTAAAATACTCTTAGTATTAAGAGGTAATAATATAAGAACTTTTACAAGAGTTAGACCTCAAAAAAGGCATCTGCATTGGTACCTTACTCTCCTGTTTCTAAATAGCAGGGTTCGCATTGCGTGTGTACCAGTTTGAAGGGAGAGAGAGGTAGTTAAATTACTGGGTTATATATTCAAGTCACAAGGTTGCTTATGCGCTGGTGATATATTTGCGATATTACGAACTTGGCTGCTGTAACGTTTACTAACAAGCTGACTATTTGTATGCTTGTTTGTCGATCTGGTCTAAAAAAAGTACATTCAAAGGCTCTCATCAATTTTCACCTCAGTCTATTTATATATACTTTCATACGGGAGTGTTCACATTGCTATGTTCTGGTTTGAAGGGCGAGAGAGGTAAAGAAATGATTGGGTTTAATGATTACCGTAAAGAGAACCATATTTGTGTTCTCTGTCACATCGGCATATTAGAATAATCATACATCCTTTTATGTCGAGGATTACTCTTTGAAAGAAGAAATAAAGAAAAAAGAGGTAAGAGTGGTATTAAAACTGATATTTATCCATTCGAAATAGCATTACAGCATCATCCTCGCCTCTAAAAGGCTTAATACCCAATAGTATTAAATATTCATAGGAAATTAAATCTTGGAAAGTCTTGTATCGAACAGAGGACTGCCTAAAGCTAAAGTATTTTATATCGCAGCTCGAGGGTGCTTAGCGCGAATTGTTTACTATTCGCGAATTATAATAACTCACGTTGACGCGACGATTCTTGTAGCATGTTCATTAAGCAAAAAGGCATTCATAAAGTCATCCACTCCGCTTCCGCTTGTCCTTATGAATAATCTTATATTCGAGTCAATGACCCACATCCAATACGGATTGGTCGCAGATCAATGACAGAGTCAAATCGGATCGGATAGCTTTGTCTAAAAGGGGCACAATTGCTAAAATTTTTCGAAGATCTTGCATAGAAATTATATTGTTAAATATTTAATTTAATTATAGAACATAACTCGTAGAAAAATTACTTTAAATATTTTATGCATTTATAAATGCTTAGTGGTATATAAAATAATATTTACTTAAAAATATATAAAGAATTTAAGTAACTATAAACGATTGCGAGTAGGTAATAATTTTCTACAAGTAGCCGAGAGGTATCAGCTGAGTTTGAATAGTACCTCCCTCTCTACCAGGTGTCGTAAGAGGCGACTAAGGTACCAGAACCAACAGATGGTGGTATATTCATTCGAAACAGTGCAGCTTAAATGCACAGGGCGGGGATAGGCAGCAGCATCCCCGTCGCGAAAGATGCGTTCTGCGATTGACAGCACGCTTGACCAGCGCGGTTATTCAGGGAAAAAAACATCTTTTCTTAGAGACTTCTATGTCCAGCAGTGGACTGCCAATGGCTGGTATGATGATGATTACCCCCATCGCAAAAGCTGCGCTCTGCGATTGCCAACACGTTTAGCCAGCGACGCAATTATAGTCAAAATTCCCCTTCTCTTGAAGAGGCCTGTGTCCAGCAGTGGACTTCCAATGGTTGTTATAATGATGTTGCTTATGTACAACATTAAGGAAATGACGCTGATTTTACAGTCCAAAAGTGAACGCTCGGAAAAATGTTCGATACGTCTCTAAAGGTCTCGGTAGCACAACTGAAATGCAGTCCCCCGGCTTGAGAACAATGCAGGTTTAAAATCCGCCAGAAGCCTTAGACAAGTTTTTTTTTTTACTAAATATTATCTTTTATATTTAGTCGTTATGCAATTTTACGTAACATTCTAAGATAAGGAAGTAAAGTAGTCTAGAAAATGTAATCAGAAAGACCAAACTGCAATAATTTAACTCAACTAGCTAACTTTTTGACAAATGCTACAACACTATAAATAATTTATATTACAAATCTTGCAAGCCGCCGAGTAATAGATATTTGCAAGACTCGGGAACCGGTAGCTTATTTGAATAAAATACTTTCATACGCACATGGTAATTAATGGCTATTCGAGTTACCATATATGCAATGATGGGGAAAGGCTGCGACGGTTTAAGCGGAAATTCAAATGAGGGCATCCCTAACGGACGTCGGAGCCTAATGCAATTGGACCATGCAGCTGTACCTTACCTTCCTTCATTTAATGCAGTAGGTACTCAAGTTTTGCGTGTTATAGTTTGTTCGGTATAGGGTTATTTCTTCATGTGAAAATTTATTCCTTTCTATGTAATCATAAATAATGTTACGAGCAGCCAAAACGTGTCAACTGGGGACGACTGGCCGTTCATTGAGGTATGTCAGTTTCTACATTGACATATGATAGTAAATGTTGTGTAAGGCTAAAGAAGCACGCGAGTATAGAATAAATGCTATAGAAATAATAGCACTTTGAAGTATATATGGTGTGAGTTTTAGAGATAGATTAATGAATATAGTGAATAGAGATCTATGAAGTGTAAAAGATGATGTTGAAATAATAGAGAAAGAATTATTGTGATGCTTTGGTCTTGTAGAAATTATGGATGAAAGTAGAATTGGTATAGTGTTGGTATAGTGCGACCTAGGTGAGAGACTCATTTAGGTACTCGATTGAAATGGCCACAATAAACTTACTGCATCTATAAAGTTGCCTAGAAACCTTGGCAATCTAGGCGCATCATCATCATTATCATCATAGCAGCCATTAGAGGTCCACTGCAGGACATAATTCTTCACAAGACATGGGCAATTTTGCCTATTTGCCGCGCTGGGCAAGTGCACTTGCGCTACATTGTTTCGAATGGAATACCACCATCTGTCAGTTTTGGTACCCTAATCGCCTCTTACGACACTTGGTATCGGGGGAGGTACTATTCTATTTTGCCGGTACCTCACTACTCTGTGATTACATAAGCATGTATTTATGAATAAACACGCAAATCATGAAGTCTAGTCATCGTTAAATTAACGCCGCATTGAATTATTTGGTTAAACGTCGTAAAGCCGATAATTATAGCGACGTTTAAAACGTTTGTTTGATGAGATTTTAATAATATGTGTTCATAGTTAACAGCGGAATGGTAATTGACGCCTTCGATACCCTAATCTGATTGCGACAGTAGGCTAAACGTATCAATGTCGCCCGACACTCGTTGCAAGCGGCCTGTATCCCGACCCGTCCAATTTGTTCGCGATTCATGCCTGATTTAATTAATGAACATGTTATTTTAATGGACACTGATTGAATTGAACACAAATTCTTAATTAGCCATTAATAGCTTGAGGAAATTGCGCTCTTTAATAGGCTCGTTTAGTTTTATTTCACTGGCCGTTTTTATGTTAACGTTGTAGGGGTGGAAAGATTAATGTATTGAGCTCGTAAACCGGAAGGGGCTTCCATGCTTTACGTGAAAAATGCGAAGAACGAGTCGAAAGTACTCTGGCGGAGTTAAATTAACAAGTACACACCACATCTTATACATTTAACTGACTCTGTGACTTTAAGAATGTTTATTACGGACATCAGACAACTCTAACACTCTGACACTCTGACTAAAAAGAAATACAAATATATGTCTCGGACGAAGCTTGAACCCACGACTCTTGGCACACACGATAGGATCACTACCATCTGCACCATCAGGAGGCGGGGATGGGCAGCAGCATTCTCGTCGCGAAGCTACGCTCGGCGATTGCCAATGTGCCTGCCCTGCGCAGCAACTATGCCTATTTCCAGCGGTGGACTTCTAATGGCTGATATGATGATGATAAACAACTAATATATCATAAAGACATTACAGCATTATCGTTTACATTACGTCTAAATCGAGCCAGCCACAAATATCTTTTTTTTATTTGACTACGCTGACAATACAATATTTGACTTGGCAGACATATACAGTCCGCGTTTAAGTAAGCGTTACAGCAACCTAAAGATGCTCGTAATATCACAAAGATGATATCCTTGTCATATTGCGAGCATCTTGCCAGCCTTATAGTCAGACAGACAGTCATTTAATAAAACCGATTTGTGATTATATTATATAATACACAAATATATTTCTTACAAACTTTCTGATCAAAAAATACGAATGGATTCTAATTTCATTAAAATATTCATATAAATTGTTGAAGATATACTTCAAAACTTACTGCTCAATCTATATTCTGTTTGTTACATAAATAATACTACTTATTATTTAATATATAATATGGCTAACTGAAAGCAAACAATGAGTGCTCACTGTCCGCATAATAGCTACATAGCCTTATTTATAGTTCCCGTAATTGTAGGTTATGCCCATATTTTATGCGTTTGTCTCTAGTATTCAATTTATTAATTCGATAAGGATGGCATATTTTTATCGGTATCTTTAGAAAAAAAAATCTATGTTAGTCCATACTTTAATAACTAGTGGGAGTGGCTTTGTAGAAGTTGGTTATTGTATCATTTTTTTTTTTATCTTTTGACTTTACATTTATCATCATCTCACCATATCATATGTAGGTAAGCAAACCATCGCTTCACCCATACTTGTCACAATGCTCAGACGAGGTGGTAATGGCAGAAGGTAACTTCGCTATATACTTTTAACTATTCGCTATCATCACGGTCTTGCGGTGCTGTATTTGAGCTACGCTGTTCGAATGGATATATCGCCATCTGTCGGTTCCGATAACTCAGTCGTCTCTTACGACACCTGACACAATGAAAAGTAGAGATAATTGATTAGATCTACTTCACCAGTAGGCTTCGCAAAAAAAAGAAGATTATTAGACAATTCCATGAAAAACTCAAATAATTATTCGCACTTTTTCTAAATTCTGTACGCTAGACTTTATTTTGCAGCTGGCTAATGGGGGATACTGAGAATTATTTCTGCGCGCCTCTCCGTTTATCGCTGCCCAAGATGGGTTTTCATGGATAAACGTCAAATAAATTAACACACCGAAGCTACTGTTTGGCAGTTACGATCTGCTGGATTTAATGCAGGGCTTGATGATGGGGGGAAATGTTAGTGGATATTCCGCATTGCATTCCTATAACGTTGCAATAATAATTTCAAAATTTTTATTTGTTTATATCAATTATGTTTTCTAAGGAATCATCCGCGATACCTCCCGCGGTGATCATTAAATAGATGAAGTAAATAAAGTCTTCATAGCCGTTTTAATCGTCTTGGTGCCCGGTTATTCTCATAAAAACATTATGATCAATATTATAATAAATTCATTCAACATCTCATACATTGAGCTGAGTCCGAGATAATTCGCATAAAGCACTTGTGTTACGGGCATCAGACAGCAAAGGATTTCTCTAATATCTATTAGTCATATAAATATTTGTTTTTCGCGGTAGCCGAACCCACGACCTTTGGCACACAAGATAGGAACACTACCGATGGCACCTTTGAGCTAGTCAAATTTATTATTACTGTGTGTTTATACTATTATTTTTTTAAATTTGGTCAATATTCTAATTACTAGGAGTATAATCAGAACGTATATCAGGTTGAAAATTTTACCAGTAACAGTTATTTTATTCTTTTTTAAATTGTAATTATTCACGTTTCCTCATACCATCATCATACCAGCAATTGGAAGTCCACTGCTGGATATAGCCTCTCCAAGAAAGGAGGTGTTCTGCCCATAAGGGTAAAACACTCGTGCTGGACAAGCGTCTTGGCAATTGCAGAGTGCAGCTATCGCGACAGGTATGCTACTGCTCATCCCCGCCCTGTGCATTTGAGCTGCATTGTATCGGATGGGAACCGCCATCTGTCGGTTCTGGTACCTTAGTCCTCACGTACCTTACGACACCTGGTGCAGTGGGAGGTACTAATCTATTCTGCCGGTACCTTGCGGCACAAATCATATTTACTCAGTACAATTAATAACGGAACAATAACTAATCTATGCGCAAGTGAGTTCAAAAGTGAACATTCAATTAGAGTTGACAATGTCTAGTTATAATATCTCATTGCAACTACTCCGGCGATATTGCGAGTTGTAATCAATTTTGCAAATTAATTAAGTTCTTATTTGGTCAATTCCGCATGACAACAGAACAGATGGTGGAGATATGTCCACAGCCAGACAATTAAAGCAGTATTCCAGGGCTGCCGGATATTATTTACTTTCTGTTAAATATTTTTGAGAGAAACAATTACAGCAGTATTCTTGGTTCACAACTTGGTTCAGAGACACAACAAAAAAAATCCGTGCAGGACTAGTGTTTGCGCGTTCATTTCTATAAAGTGGATTGTCGGTAGAGTAGAATAGTACCTCTGACTGTATTAGGTGTCGTGAGAGGCGACTGAGGTACTAGAAACGGCAGATGGCGGTACATCCAGACGAAATAGTGCAACATAAATGAAAAAGTGCGGGGATGTCACCACCGCGACTGCCCAGCGCGACCAATGTGGTCAATATTAACCCTTTTTTGTCCAGCAGTGTTTTATTTTATATGTTGAAATAATCACGTATTTCTGAATAAAAAATAGTAATATTCGCACCATAAGTGAGTGAGGTAATATTTTTGCTATATATTTGGAAGCATTTTTTATTGTTACACGTAATTGGAGCTCTTGATATCCACAAAACACAAACAGTATACCAGATATGTGGGCTTGTTCGAAAGACAAACGTACACAATTCAACATTACATTGTTTGTTTGTCAGAAAATAAGCGTAAGTTAGGTCTGGCCCTGCCCTGAGACATGGTACCAAACTAGAATTTCAATTAAGATTCTATTTTAGTCGCTATCTATTTAGAATATAACATTACACAACCGAACAACTCACGACAGTCATAATTCATTGGTCTTAAACTGAATAACTGCGTAACTACAACAGAAGAATCATTACGGAGGAAACGATCAGGTACGAATATACGTTAAAGGATTTCTAGAAAATGTCCTATAAATCCTCCCTAATCTATTTCTGCCAAGCAACAGTATTTGTATTAAAACGTTCCGGTTTAAGTTGTGAGAGAGCTCTGTCTGAAGAGATATTATTAGAGGTAGAATTCATATAAAGGTCGACTGCATTGGTGAATCATAGTCACCTATTTCGACCGCGTCTAAGGACTAGTGATATAATTGTGAAATTACAAGTGTCTTTACGCTGCGGTCATGTTTTGTTTTCACGTGGACTTTTGTCGATTTAGTAAAAAAAACAAATAAAATAAACTCCCCTTTCCTTTACTATTGATAACAGCATATGAATGGTCGATTTGGCATATTATTTTCGTTTACAAGGTTACTAATGATTAAATCTTGTGATGCTGAGAGTGCATGTTATAGTCGCTGGCCATTTCAACTGTATGCTTCAGTAAAGTATGCGGCAATTTACAGACAGCCATCGGTGACAGAGTTTGGTGTATGGACTGATAATTGTCAACATGGGCCTGACTAATGCATGCTCATTAATATTACACACTGGCTGTGACAGCGGTTTTAGCGACTTCAAGCCTATTGCAGCACCTTCCTTGATTAACGATTCTTTTAACACTATAATTCGACCAGATAGGGCCAGTCATCATCATCACACCGGTCATTGGAGGTTCTGAGGCCTCTCGAAGAAAGGGGGAATTTTGCCCATAATGCCGCGCTGGGCTATCCCAAGTTACCAAGCGCAGAGCGCAGCTTTTGCAATGGGGAGGCTGCTGCCCGTTCCCACCCTGTGCATTAGAGCTACACTGACCCGGATGGTATACCGCCATTTGTCGGTTTGGGTACCTTAGTCGCCTCTTACGACACCTCCCACAGGGAGGTACTATTCTATCCTACCGATATCTCAATGCACATAGTGCCTCATAGTTCCTGAGATTAGTTCAATCAAACAAACAAATTTTTCAGCTTTATTATGATAGCTATAGATGTGCGTTGTTAGGATGTTCCCCATAGATATTTAATTATAATTTATTGTTATAGTTATATATAATTTATTAACTGGACGTTAAATCGTAGGTAATATTCGCGTTTTAAATGCTCAGTTCTTAACAAACTTAACTAGTCAATATTACATTTCTCACAAAAAAATGAAGTCATATATATGTATTTGAATATAACAAATAATTTGTAAGCCGATATGGCAGAGTGATTCAATGATGTTCAAGTATTATAGTTATTTGATTTCTGGTAAGAGAGCCAAACTCTTATCCCCAATGGAGATAGCTACTTGTATGGCGTTCACCCATAAACCGTTCACCAACCTTATACCTTAACCAATACCAGTGCAAGCACCAGATGTGGCAGGTCTTACCGATGGACCAGGGCTTATTACTATAGTGACTAGTACCGAGTGTACAGTCTACTCCCTCTTGTATTAAGAGGTACCGGAGCTGTAAAGTCACTCACCACCCTTAGTCGCAATCGACAACTCACGAGCTGATCTTCGTTTAATATATCGGATAAGCAGATTTCGTCTCTTTCCGAGGAGGTGTCAGAGATGTAAGGCGCGCTGAGATAAAGCTGCTGGGTCAACAGACACTCATGTTAGCGACTCATGGTTCTCCCAGCTATTGGGTGCCGTCATCCGAGGTGCTAGAGGCTCCTCGGGCCTCGTACTCATCGTCCGCTTTCGCCCATCGGCTCTCCTAGACTCGTACTCGCCGGGCACTAAGTGAAGTGCCCGGACACAGGGATAACACCGGGCAGACGCACATTGCCCCACCTCTACAGCTAACTACACATAAGCCACTGCGAATTCTTCCCACTCTTCCCACCGACCTCAAATTCAGAGACCCGCATTAAAGAGCACGAGCACGAGCTGCCACGTGGTCTGGGTGGTCTCTGAGCTCGCACTACCCAGTCGTCTTGGCCTGGTCATGATCTGGTCTCCTCTGAGAACCTTTAGTTTAGTCCCGGGTCCAGTAGAGGACCAGTACAATTACGCAATAAGACATACATCAAAATACTGAAACTGAAAAGAACGTTAACGCTTCTTATTTTCTTTTTCTTTTTTGAAGTAAGACCTATTAGGGCCACTTCGTAAATTGCGTCTGCTTAACTTGCTAACCATTACATGTAGTTTAATTTAGTGCATTTATCTTTAAAGATAACTATAGTTACTGGAATAACACGAAATCTTGCAGGTGTCAGCTGTAAGCCAGAGTCAGCAATTTGAGGCCATTATTAGTAACGCAAATGTGTCCGTGCAAATGTTTCCACTTTATCATCCCGCTGTCGTGCTGCAAGCGCTTTTTTTTTATCTTCAGCGTATGTTTAGATTGCGGAGCGGCGCAGTACATCATTCTGGCGCTTTGGCAGTTCCTGGATGCAGCGCTTTTCGCTTGTCGATTAGGTTCGAGGTATTCGAAGCTTGCGCTGATCTGTTTTTGTAACGAGGGTTTGTTTCTAATCGATACAAAGTTGCGGTGTCAAATGTTACTTAAGACACATGTTGCTGATAAATGTACGTAATACGTATTTAGAAGGTACAATGTTTTTAGTATTTTATTTATAAACAATAGTCAAATTACAATTACATTTTAGATATACAAATTTAAGACGCGCCCGCACGTAAATTCAAGTTTTTATTGCGTTAACTATTATACATTATATAAGTTAAATACATTAAGCAAGCTATCTGCCAATACCACAAAAGCATATCCATTTTGAAGGATCACCGAAATAACAAAGATTATTTTTCTTATAATTGTTCTGAGAAAATTCAAATTACGATGAGCGCAATAAAAATCTGACATACATTGTTAATAGTTACTGCTGTCTTCAGTGGGTACATATACATATAGTTTTATGAGTTTATGCAGATTTAAAAAGAAAATGTATATAAAACCTGCCTGCATTATGTTATATTCATAGTTTAAATATTTACATGCATAATGTATATTTCTAATGTTTTGGATCTCGGCAGTTATTTAAAAAAAGACAATCTCTACACTAACGATTGCGATTTTACAGCCACAATAAATATTACTTTCTACGGGTCACTACCATACGGAATAAGCCATAAACCAATAAGTTCAATGATCTTTATTAGAAATAAACATGGTTGAAACGTGGGCCCTCGAGTGTTGACAGATATACTGTCGTAAAATCCAGCCCACTTGAGTACCCCATAATTTTAATCAGTGTTCTGCTATCATTGAAACACTTGACATTGGCACGGTTAAAATTATAGAAAGTAACTATCAAATTTCGATCTTATATATTGAGGTATAAGAAAGCTTTTACCATTTTCTGTGGAAACTGAAAGCCGTCGATGTCGAGTATTGCCACGATACGACTGTAACGCCTAATGCATTTTCTAATACGATAGAGCCTTTATGAGTCATTAGTTATCAGTATTAGTGTTAACTGACTCGCCATAAATCTAAATGTAAACTAACAGAGTCTATTGAATAGATTTTTTTCTCTGTGAAAAAATACAGATATGGCTAGAACAGTACTAGCTAGTAAACAAATAGTGTTTTTTTCGATATTTCGATATAGATGCTTACCAAACTTTAAAAATCAGTTTTTCTATAGGTCTATTGTACTGTCTTTATTGCCGTCACATTCTTTTTATTTTGTCATTGGGTTAGTGCATGCAGTATTAAAATATTTATGCTATCACTTTTAACATGATAGCTTAAATTCTTATTTTTGTGTATTAGTTTCATCCTTATATACAAAAAATGTGCCATGGTGTTTATCCGAGAATAATTTTTAAACTACACTACCGATTTTATTCAATTTTTGGTTATATACTGTGTACAGTTTGATTCAACTTAAGAAATGGGATAGGTTTTATTTCAAATTATTGTCGCAATATTTGTTTCATGATACGTAATAGTTAATACAAGACAACATGTGTCGGGTTAACCATTTATTTAAAAAATCTAGTAAAACTAATAAATATATACAAACATGTTTTTCTTTATTAGTGTATATATTCATGATTATGGCTTATTTTTGTAAACTACATTTTTAACTATTTTTTCCGTCTCACCTCCGATACTTTTGTAATGTTTTTGATTTTATTTAATTTAATACGAATTATTGATTAACGTGATGCAAAAAATAATGAAAATCCAGTTGATGTTGGAAAGTAACGCGTATAAAATAAACACGCGAGAGTACGCGAACAAAAAGTTAATAAAATTGATAATCAAGAAAGTGCACCTTTTTACATATGAAAAGGAATGAAGTAATTATACGCGGCCATTGTGATCGTGTTCTTTGTTCGCTAATGATAATGAACCAGTCACTGTTTTTCCGGTCTTACGTTTCGTATAAATGATTTTCTCTGTAGAAGATAATTGTAAAGCAGAGAAAATTTTTAGGTATGAATCAAAAGGTAATCTAGATAATGTCAACGAATCAATTTTTAGAAATCACACAATTTATGTTGTTTATTGGATTACGCGAAGAGTTTTTATAAAATGCTAATGTAAGCAATAGTTTAGTGTCAATCACACCACGACTGAACAATCTATAAAAATCAAATTGTATACTAACCTGACAGACGCTGTCCTGCCTTAATTATATAACTAGATTTATCATAAAAAGAATTTAGCGACTATCAATTAAGATACAAACTATAATGTCTCTCAAGTTGGATCAGACTGATATTTACTACAGAAAAGATGAACTTGTCTCAGGGGTTAGTCGATTTTTTCGAGTAAATATCATGTTAACAATAGATCAGCATTTTCTATGCATAAAACCTCTCGAAGTAATTGGATCAGACTGTAGTTAGCAGCAAGAAAAGAAATACTAAAGTAGTTTAGAAGTTCATCCCGTGCAAATACTATTTACACATGTATTTTCTATCTAAAAAGATATAGTAGTAATGAGTATAAAGACAGAAAGAAATACATTCTTACAATATCTCATACATCGACCTGATTCCGTGATAAGTCGCTTAAAGGACTTGTGTGCCGGACATCAGACCAGAGGAATGACAAATATGCTCCTTAAATTCATATATTTAACACCCAGGCACAGAACAAACATAAATATAATTATATAAATTTTTGTCCTAGATAGGGATCGAGCCCAGGACCTTTGGCGAACAAGACAGGATCACTACCATCTGCGCCATCGGGCCCGTCATAAAAAAGAAAGAAAAGTAGTCATATAAAAGAAGTCGTAGTCTATATCTAGTATGACAGTCAATTCATTAATAATCGTAAGGAAATCAAGAATATCCATCTCGAAGGACCAATTTAAGTGACAGTTTCACATCGTAACATTTATTTTAATCACGCTAATAGGCTGTAACACTACAAATCAGAGACAGCGCCGCCATAACAGTTGAGAGACGTTATGAATGAGTGGAAGAGATATGTTTTCAGCCACTTAGCAGAAGTATTTGAATAGCAGCCGCAAATAGAGTGCGCAATGCGTTCTTTGCCCCGACATCGGTTGCAATCAGCTAACCACCTTGTATATTGCTCTAAGCGTTCAAGCTTGGCCAAGAGTTTACTAGGGTCACAAACAAAGCAGGAATTAATTTGAAGTTAGTACTGGTCGAGTCGACAGGTTCTGCATACTGCATAGATGCAATTAACGTTGATGATATGAATCTGGACCTGTTTGCAAATAAAATATCCCTAGAATGGTTGACGTTGTGTGATGTTTAGGTTGTACCCTACAAGTAGTAGGTGATTATTGGGAAATCTTATGATGTGAATTTTTAAGATTCCAGGGGTTAATTTTGTCTTCGTTCGTACAATCGAACATGCAAGTAAAAATAAGACATGTCTAGAATATCATAGACATAGATATTTTCATTGATTTTAGTTAATATTTATAAGCGTATCACATAGTCACATTATAATTTTATTCATAAATTCAAGCCATTCGGCTGTGTTTTATAATATAAGATTATAGTTCAATAATATTATATATATCTTGTTTAATAGTTACAGAAAACTTGAAAATCTAAAAATGTTTTGGAATTACACAACTCAACAAATGTATGTGCTCTACAAATAGATTCACAAATAGATTCTATTATATTTATCTATTTCCTTGAGAACGTTTACCGCAAGGTAAAAATAATAATAAACCGCGATTGAAAGCCGTCAAATAGAAGTTTTGTTATAAATTTGTATTTTTTGAATATTGATATTGAAACTTTTAAAACTATTATCGACTAGGAACTTGTAAATAAGTTAACGACTAGAACCCGATGACGCATTTTGTAGGTTCGAGCTCCAGCCGAGACATTTATCCTTACTAATATTATAAATGCGAAAGTAACTCTATCTGTCTGTCTGTCTGTTACGCTTTCCCGCTTAAACCTCTCAACCGATTTTAATGAAATTTGGCACAGACAATCCTTAGGTCCTGAGAAAAGACTTAGGCTATTGTTTTAATTCGAAATAAGGGTCGAAAAGGGGGATAAAAAGTTGTATGAAAGTATCGCTATTTTTAGGGCTAGAAACTTGAAACTTATTTTTCAGGCCATTGTTTATATTATATAAATAAACATGACATTCAAAGTTTATATAAGTTAACGTAAAGAGGCATGGTATCCAAAAAAACTATACCACGAGGACGAAGTGGCGGGCACAGCTAGTAAGATATATATTTGCTTTTTACTGTATCTGAGTGCTAAATTTGTATTTAAGTATTATATTTGTTATTCCTTTGTTGTCTGAATATCAGCTATTGTAGACATATCAATAACACGCGCTTTCAGCGACTTATCTTGGCAGTCAAGTCAATATAAATCCAGATCAATCGCATAAGACGTTGTTTGGATTTATTGCAATTCATCATATCAGCCATTAGAAGTCCACTGCTGGACATAGGCTACCCTGAGAAATGGGAAATTTGCCCATACTTGCCGGAATGCCGCTGCCCAAACCCGCCCTATGCATATGGGTTACACTGTACCGCCATCAGTCGGTTCTCATACCTTAGCCGCCTCATACGACACCTGGTACAGAACGAGGTACTACTATCATACAATGCCGGTACTTAATGGCTAGCAAATTGCAATAAATTTTTCTATTAGTCCTCAAACTAGTGTATCAGAAATGTAACTAATACATTGCATACTTTTCTATTTATTTGTGTATTCAAACGTTTTCTTTTTCTACATCGTTTTGCCTACAAAATGTTTTAATATCAACAAAGTGTCGGTGACTTTAAATTAATGGAGCGCGTTCAGCGTCTGGTTTCGTTAATTAAAATAAAGCATTCGGTTGTTATCTTTTAACTTTGTTTCACATAAACAAACATTTTCGCTAAGTTTATCTCTCAGGGAGCAATGAGACTTGAAATAATTTAGCAATATCAAATTCTCGGGTCGTGCTTATATTTTCAAGTATTAAAATTAGCCTCATTAAGATTAGCCTATTAAATTGACTGTATAACTTTCCATTTTGCTGCAGAATACAGCGTAGAATATGTAGTTCTTAATAGTAGTTTCGCTGTAGTAGGTGTCGTATAAGATGACTTAAACACCAGTCGATAGATAGGTGATATACGATATATTCACCCGAAACAGTAGCTTAAATGCAACAAAAAGGGAATGGGCAGCAGCACTCCCATCGCGAAACTACGTTTTGTGATTGTCACCATGCTTGCTCACCACGGCAATAAAGAAATTCACACAACGTCCTGTCT
The DNA here is from genome assembly GCA_020976665.1 of Heortia vitessoides. Taxonomy (NCBI): domain Eukaryota; kingdom Metazoa; phylum Arthropoda; class Insecta; order Lepidoptera; family Crambidae; genus Heortia; species Heortia vitessoides. Next base: position 12,700,446 of record JACJUM010000875.1, on the reverse strand, counting down.
CCGAGATGAGTCGCTTAAAGTAGATACTTCTGTTATAAATATGTAAACTAAACTTCAAAGTAGCAGTAATCTATTCCAACAAAAACAGTGGCGCCGCCACTAATGTATATAATGTATACATGAATAAACTCAATTTTGACATAACTACTTATATTCATTTGTGTAAATTTTAGTACAAGATCTGTTTGTATACTGGACATAACTTAATTTTTTTCGGATCGATCGCATAATGATCGCACTCAGTGCTTTTTTGTGACTTTTGTGACAATTGTGACTACCTGCGCTTCAGACAAATTTAAGTAAAAATAGTTCATTAAAAGTACTAGTCTGATTTAAACATTTCAAAACCAGACAACAAAGGAATACATATATAATACTTAAATACATATTTACACGCAGAGAAAGAACAATGTATGTCTAACAGTGAAGATCAAACCCACAAGCCTTGCCGCAGAAGATAGTAGGAAACCATACCGTCCCGTCCCGTACAATTGAATCACCCGAAGCTATCAGCTGCCAATCTTCAATTGTAGACAAAATCCCTCTTTTTTTGTGGCCCATGTCTAGCAGTGGACGTTTTTCAGCTGCTATAATCAGGAAGTTTCTTGTCTAGTGAGGTACCGGCAAAGTAGAATAGTACTTACCTTCTGTAGCAGGTATCGTAAGAGGCGACTAAGATGCTAGAACCGACAGATGGCGGTATATCCATCCAGAACAGTGCAGCTCAAATACACAGGGCGGGGATGGGCAACAGTGACCCCATCGCGAAAGCTGCGCTCTGCAATTGCCAACACGCTTGCCCGGCGCGGCAACTATGGGAAAAATTCCCCTTTTATCGGGGAGGCCTATGTGTAGCAGTGGACTTCTATTGGCTGATATGAAGATGATCAGGAAGTTTCTATTATTAAAAACCCTTCTACCTAACTCCGTGGAATATGTACCCTATAACACTAAGAAATATAACTAAAGCTAAATAGATAAAAATTAAATTAAATACAGGGGATTTAAAATTTTATCTGATACAAAAATAAAATCCTACCATTTTATAAAACTGGTAAGTGAAAATAGAAATGTTCTTTGAAAACTGCAACCATTAGACGCGACGTGATCGAGAGAATATGAAGCCAATTTCGTCCCCTACCTTAGGCTATATGATGACGGTTTTCTTACATGTAATTTTAAATCTAAACTCATTTAGTCAAGACAATTTGTTTTTGGTTATGTTTTATTTTCCACAAAAAAGTACTTATTTTTAGTAAGACTGTCTTTTAGCTGTGGAGAGGGCAATACTTTAATTCTCTTTGCCCGATCGAATTAAGAATGACGAGACCCGTAAAAAACGAAACAGCCCAGCGAATTTGCAAGTTTAAGTGGTTTAAACGCAAAACCTTACACACCATTTGTAATTTAAACTCGAATAGTCATTTAAGTTTAATGCAATGTTTAATTTATGAAATTTTTATTAATTTTATAAAATTAGAAAAGTACTTTTCATAAACAATCTGAACTCTTACGACACCCAGCACAGTGGGAGGTACTATTCTATTCTGCCTATATAACTTCACTTTAAAGACTATATAATGGAATAAGACAAGTGAATGTAACTAATTCAATATGAAATAAAAATTTTGATAATCTTTTTGATAAATTTAATATAATTTTTGAGGCTTCTAGAAATACTCAATTCAAAGATTACTGTGAGAATTTTCAGCGTATTGCTTATGGGTTATAGATCATAAAAGTAGATTTATTAGTTCCAAAGCAATTACAAATAACAAATGTTTGCTCTTGTTATGTAAAACTACTTTCTGTCCGCGACTTTTTTAAGTGGATACCACCAGATTATATCCGGGATCAGAAGTCCATGACATTTTTAGGGTTCTAGGTACCCAAATGCTAAATTTCATCTGCTAAGTCGTGAATAGGTTACATATATACAGAAAACACTTTCTCATTTATAACATTAGTATGAGTACATACACTACTACTACAATACAATAATTTTCAGCCAGGAATAAACACACGATGACATTAGTAAGATATTTCCTCCTTTCACTAACTCCATTACAAGGTTTGAAAAGAGAGCTCATAAAACAGTAAGTTTCTCTCCGGGACGGTTGAGTTTTTAATGAATGGATTTTTCATTGCCTCGTTCTTAGCGCGTGTTGCAAACTGAGCACAAAATTACAGCGGATGCAAATTGAATGCCAAATAAATAAAAGAAAGTTTTAATACCCCCAGTGCGAGTAATTAAAGTTTTATGGCGCCATTCGGAAATTTGACTATGAAAATCTCGTTAAAAGTTTCCTCCCACTTAACGTTTAAACGTGAGTTTTATTTTATGTAACCACTGTTGTAGATATAATTATATTTATATATTTGCATGTTACCGTGAGGTACCGGTAGAGCAGAATGGTACCTCCCACTTCACCAGTTGTCGTAAAAAGCGACTAAGGTACCAAAACCGACATACAGCGGTATATCTGTCTAAAAAAGTGCAGTTCAAATGCAAGGGCGGGGATGAGCAGCAGCGTTACTGTCGTAAAAACTGCGCTTTGCGATTGCCAACATGCTTGCCACCACGCGGCAATTATGGGCAAAACCCCCTTTCTTGGAGAGACATATGTCGAGATGAGATGCATTTATTTCAGACGATTTGTTCTGTCGTTGTGTGACATAATTGTTTTGGTTAATATGTATGTTTGTTTAACAACTTTGTAATATTGAACCATATAAGTAATTATCTTATGGATTATGTAGATAAACTATGTAAAGGAAAAGTATATAAGTACCTATGTAACTACTACTATATTCATGTAATGCAGAGAGAGGTCTCTTCTAATACAGTACAATAATACTTTTTCAAACTTAAAATAAAAAACCCACACAATGTTAAATTACTGATCGTTAACATTAAAGATATTCTGTAATTTATTTATTTAGTTCATTTATCTTTTAGTATTGCTCGGAGTCTTTTTTCGCGGTCAAATCACGTTTTAGGACATTCGTAATTAAATTAAAATTACCGACATAGCATAGCGGATTTGTATGTACACGTAAAACGTAGATTTAATAGCTGATACAGCTGAAAGATTCCATTTTAGAAGAGGAGACCACGCATCGCGCAGCGTGGCTCGCGCATCCACAAGGTGGATTGACGATCTCACTAAAACCGCAGGATTACGGTGGAAGCAGGATGCAACCTGTCATTACAGTCAGCCTACGACTGATATGATGATGATGATTTGGAATTGAATGACGGGCCCGATGGCGCAGATGGTAGTGATCCTGTCTTGTGCACCAGGGGTCGTGGGTTCGATTCCCACCCAGAGCAAATATTTATATGATGATATTTGTGTTTGCTCTGTGTAAAATATATGTATTTAAGTAGTATATTTGTGATTCCTCTGTTGTCTGGCATTCGTAACACATGTGCTTTAAGCGACTTACCACGGAGTCAGGTCAATGTATGAGATGTTGTGGGAATTTATTATTATTATTATTATTTTATATTAAGATTACTTTCCTCCCGCTTGGACCTTATATTAAACGCTTACCAAAAAGAACTAGTGAGCGTATGCTCTTACTAAACGAACATTCACGCTTTCTATACGTCAAATTTAATTAACACCGCTTCACCGGCCAAGTTGTGAACGCGTAACGAACAGACAGACACACTTTCGCGTTTATATATTTACTAACGACCCGCCCCGGCTTCGCACGGGTGCAATGAGGATTTATAAATCGTTATCCCTAAGAGATAACATGACTTGGCGGATTATAAACCTTTTTAGAGTATACAATACTGTATTACTTTATTTTGATCCTTCTCGTCGAGTTCAGCCAGCGTTTGCAATGTACACGCAAAAAATGTGTTCTTCCGCTTAAATCACTCTCTTTGAACCACATTTAAATCCTTTACACCTTTATAATAGTACCTCCTCTCCTCCGTACCAGGTGTCGTAAGGAGTAGGGTACAGAACCGACGGATGGCGGTATATACATCCAAGGCAGTATAGCTGAATGCATAGGGTGGGGATGGGCCCCGGCATCCCCGTCGCGAAAGCGCGCTTTGCGATTGCCAACACGCTTGCCCAGCGGAGCAATCGTAGTCAAGGTTCTCCCTTTCTTGGGGAGGCCTATATCCAGCAATAGACTTCAAATGGCTGTAATGATAAGTAGATGCAAAACCATGTCAATTTTAGTGAATATTCTCTCCGTGCTTAGGTTGGCAAATGAATGTTTCTGCAGAGTGGAACCTTAGCAAAGTTTGCGAGGAGCCATTAGAGAGATTTACATAAAGCATCCTACGGAAGTTACGAATCGGTGATTAACTCCTTATTTATAAGGGCTCGTTACCGTTAAGTATGGGGGTGAGAGCATTACTTGTTATTTATTCTTTTAGATATTTCGCAATGGCAACTTTGGTTATTAATGTTTTGTTTCATTAGAGAGGTTTGACTAAACTTTTGGCGGTTAAATTAGTTTATTTACAAAATTCTTAATTAACACAACCCTATTTCTTTCTTTTAATACGAATTGGTTTACTCAGACATTACTTTATACATAGAAAATGCCTAATTTTAGGAAAAAAAACTTTAAAAAAAAACTATTTTAGACTTTAAACTGTGTGCTCAGCACAAAATAATACTAGCCAAAAATCAAGGTGTCTACGTAATCTCAGTAGCACTACAGTACCTACTGCAGACACTCGGAAAAAGAAATATGCAGGTTCGAGTCCCAACTTAGACAAGTTGATATTTTTAAATAAATATTATCTTTACTTTGACGATTTTTAATGACCACAATATGACAATACTTCTAGACCGATGCAGAGAGTGCCAAGATTCTGTAAGTAGCTAGTGCGTCAAGCGTGTTCGAAGAAGCCGGTATAGATTATAATACTGTGGGTAATAAGAACGGCGTTGTTAATCATTAAGAATAGTTCTAAAAGAATCCAATTCGACGGTCCTGATCCTATCTTGCGCACCAAAAGTCGTGGGTTCGATCCCCACTCAGTGCATATATTTAAATTTGTTTTGTGTCTGGGCGTTATTCATATGTATCTATTGCCTGATACCCATAACACAAGTGCTGTTAGCTACTTTATCCAAAGTCAGTTCAACGAATGAGATGTCGTATGAACTTATTGTTATTATTAATTTTGCCCATGCATGACTTTTAATGCAGTCATATACCGAATATGCTAATACCTTTTAAACACAGCGAGGTAAAAAATAAGGATTTATAGTTTCGTCAAATATCTTAGACCCTCAAAATGTTTTCTTTCAAATTGCATCTGCATTATTAATCCTTCGTCATTTATGAGCTTGTGCATATATTGTAATCAAAGCACAATTTACAATAACAATAGTATGGTATTCGCCAAAGGTCACTGTATGCTCGAAGTAGAGGTTAACTAGCAAGACTAGACTCAGCTAAACATTATTATTGGAAATGCACTGTTTACTATCCCTGCACACAGAGCTAGGCACGCGCAGCTCACTGGTTTTCATTCTCGCTGCTTATACAAAGAAATTGTTAGGCCAAACATACCTCAAAGGTGTAGCACCTATTTAAATGCACGTTCCCTGCCCTCACTGGGAAGTACGCGGAATTTATTACGTTACATAATATTTTGCTTGCTCTCTAGCTTGCGTTCAGATTGTGCCAGCAGTTGCAATTTTTTAAAATAATAATACGTGTTTGGTCATGATGCGAACTTGTTTCATGTGATAATTTGCGATATTTAACTAGTAATGGTCATTTAAGTTTATTTTATGACATCATAAAATATCACCTGAACTTGCAATTTATTTCTTTATATAATAGAATAAAGGAGCGTGTATGATATGACCAATACAAGTAAGGCAGGCGAGAGAGAAATGCGAAGATTGTAATAAGTGGAGATTCGTAGTCTCTGTCGACCTCGATGGGACACAGGCGTGATGAATGTATGTATGTATGTACAAAATAAAATAAATTATTTATATATTCACACAACATATATCTATCTATATTCTTATATATTGACCTGACTACGGCGTAAGTCGCTTTAAGCACTTGTGTTACGGTCATTAGACGACAGAGGAATCACTAATATAATACATAAATATATATTTTTAACACCCAGACAGAACAAATGCATTATATAAATATTAATCCTAGGTGGGGTCAAATCGAATCCATGACCTTTGTAGCATAAGGATCACTACCATCTGCGCCACTCGAGACCTAATATTGAGAGCGTTTTTTAAAAAGCTCAAAATTTCATTTACCTGCCAGTACTGAGGCGCAGAAAACACATATTTATGTTTTTAAACGTGGAATACCGGCTGAGTAGAATAGTGCCTATCCCTGTACCAGGTGTCGAGGTACCGGAATCTACATACGACGTTATATCCACCAGAAACTGCGAGTTAAATTGCAACATGGCAGGGGTGGACAGTATTAAATAATAATTTATTCACTCCGGGATCTGACTTCGAAATAAGTCGTTTAAATCACTTATGTTACAGGCATCAGACAACAGAGTGAAAAGTGTACGAATATACAAATGTATATATAAATAATATACTCAACACCCAGACACAGAACAAACAAAAATCATAAATATGTTATGGATCGAACCTATCAATGTCAATGGTGGGACACATAAGATAGGACTTAATCCCCATATTACCGCTTACAGGAACTATTCGGGTAGAACCGCAAAGCAAAACTAGTAATGTATAATTAGGTACCATAGATATGCTAATGTCCTTTTAAAGTAGTACTAAAAATAGTTAAGAACACGCATGATAAATCGCGGTAAGCTAGCCGCTCAACCAAGTGATAACTCATTTAAATAGTGCCCATTAGAACCTGACTGATCCATGTATCTGGTCTGCCGTGTCGGGAGTCATCGATCGCCGGCCCCCATCCGTCCTGACCGGTCGTAAATCACGGGCACCAGTCGTAAGGGCTGCTACGTCACGCGCCGCGGTGTGGCAATCCTGTCCTGTTACTTTACAATGGATTTGTCACCCTAACCCTGAGCCATGGTTGTTAGGGTAAATCGTTTACTTTTAAATAAATAAAATTCACACCATGTCTCGTACATTGATCGAACTCCGATGTAAGTACCTCAAAGCTGTTGTGTCACGGACATTAGACAACAGAAGAATCGAAAATATAATACTTAAACACAAATATACCTATGGTGCCTATAAGAACAGGCTAGGCCTAGTTTAGGTACTTGAGTATCAAAATGTATTTTAATTTAAGTTTCCTTTTGTTGTTAAATAAAGTTGTTATTATTATAACACACAAACATAGAACTGACACAAAATTCTTTTCTTGTCAATTACCATAACGATTATTAAGTTATAAATTTTATGATCGTATTAGTAAAATACTATATAGTAGAGAGTAGTTTTCTGGGCAAAAATTATATTATATTTTACTTAATCATATGTAACATTAAAAGAAAGAAAGTAAGTAAGAATTAAAAAGTATATTTTAATTGTATTATATACATACATTCTAATTTTAACCAAAAAAATACAATTTCATATCACATAAAAACAGTTAACTATCTACTAGTTATGTTAGACACGCACTTATACATTTTTTTTATGGAGCTGGAACCTGAAGATAAATCCAGAAGGTCAAACATCTTTGTTATTTAAAACTACATCTTTTATTTCTTAGAAAAAGTTGCCGGTTACAATTCTTAGTATAGCTAAAATCAACAGAATATATAAATTCATTAATTAATTCAGAATATTTAAAATGCGGCCAAATTACCAGGAAACCATAAACCGATGAACAGCTATCAATACATCAAATGAATTTCGACGGACGAATAGCAAACTGCTGCGTTTATTTACAGTAGCTCGTCCTAACTAATTCCGCTAAAAGCAGTTCGCGATTGATGCCTAGCTCCGCTACTATCAAATGCCCCAACGTTGATCACCAGTCAAACGAAATCTATTTTCAATATGCAATACGCAGTACATGGAAAAGGCGGCGCGAATAAATACCACAATGGGAAATATCGATATTTTATGCAAACTCAATTAAAATAGCTTTTTTTTAATTACAGGTGGTGTAAACAAGATGCAGCAGCATACAGAGAAACGGTGTCACACGTTATTGATAATAACAACATAAATTTTTAATTGATCTTGTCTATAGTCACACTTAATAGAATCGCCTAAATTGCCTAATATTTGAACGGTGATTATTTTAAAATGAATTTTAAGTTAATCTCCCTCTTGCTAACATGGAATGTATTGCTTATATCGGCAAAGATAGAATCGGAGGAAGACGATTACGTGGCGAAAGCTAGGATTTTGAGGAATAGAGAAAACAATAGAAATCGGACCACGTTTAATGGCACTCTTACGGACGCCCCGGACCGAAGATATTTCAGACATAGAAATAGTTCCAAATTCCGTGGCGATAGACATAGATTTTGGGAACGGGAGCATGAGACGAGACGGGATCGAAGGAAGTTGTCCGCGAGCCATTCTACCGAGGATCATAACAGAACTGAGTCTTACAGTCTAAGGAGAGATGATAAGCCTCGAAAAATGGAGAAACATTGGAACAGAAGCAACACTCAAGAGAAGATCCCTGTAAGGAGGCCTATTAACCAAAATAAGACCCCAGAAAGAACACACTCTCCTCCAATAAGGGAGAATACCACTAGGTCCAGATTAAGAGCTTCGAACAAATGGCCGAGCGGGGGCTTTATTCCGTTTCCGCAACCCAGAGAGAGGAAACCCAATATTATACTCATATTGACCGATGATCAGGACGTTGAGTTGGGCAGTTTGAATTTTATGCCGAGGACGATGAAAGCGATTCGGAGTGCAGGAGCTGAGTTTCGTCATGCCTATACCACGACACCTATGTGCTGTCCATCTAGGTAAGAAGGAGTTTTAAATCTATGCCGAGTCTTGAGAGACGAGTAGGTTTTCTTTTTATCATACTTTTAAATTATCTAAGAATATATAGATTGATCCCAAAGAATCAAATACATTGTTGTATGTATGTAATAAACTGACGAAACAGTAGAATGTATTTAAAAAAATTGGTGCAAGTGAGACTACATGCACTTAACAAGTACACCTCTTTAAATAAGATTAGATACTTGCTCCCGATTTTCTAATGGGTCGCGTAGAGTAGATTTTAGTATGTATAGTCTTAAGACCCGCCTGACGTCAGTAAATTAGCTTAGGTGACTCTTATGAGCACGTGAGATCATCAAGGTTCTGTTTTGAAAATATAGATATTAGTTCTCCTTCTACTTGTAATATTATCGTTTATACAGTTTACTAATTACCACGAATTTAAGTGCTTCTAATGAACCTATTACTTACATGAGGTAGACCTCATAAAATAGGTCGTCTGCATTGGTACCTTACTCTTACCTTTTTGTACCGCCAAAAAGTTAGTTTAATAATACTCGTATCTTCAAGTCACAAGGTTGGCATCGCGCTAGTAATATCTATGATATATTGCGAGCGTCAATAAGCTGTTGTGACGCTTCCTATTAATCGGTCTGTATGCTTGCTTGTCCACCGGGCGTATTAAAAAAAAATTTTTTGGTAAAGTACATTTTGAGTTTGAAAAAAATTCAAACCTCTGTTCAATTGCAGAAGTTCTCTGCTGACGGGCTCGTACGTGCACAACCACAACGTGTACACGAACAACGATAACTGCTCGTCGCCGCAATGGCAGGCCACGCATGAGACCAAGACCTTTGCCACCTACCTCTCCAACGCAGGCTATAGAACTGGTAAGTTTAATTAACTTTTTCAATTTTTTTCTTTGATTACTTAGGGCGTAATTTCTCTTAAGTTGAGCGGTTTGTGGAAGTTTAGGAAAGATATTTCTGTCGAAAATATAAAGGAAATCCATCTACTGTGCTTCGACTTGAAAGACTAAAGCCAGAGTTGTCCATTTTAATACATTCATGCCAACTCTCTAAAGAGGATGAAAAGAAACATATGTCAAAACTTTGTTAAAGACTTTTGTATTTTAACGGTGAATGCAGAATTTGGTAGTACTTTTTTAGAATCGGAAGTACTTTTAGAATTAACTGACACCTAAATAACAGACACGGGCTGTCATATTAGCCTACCTTTTGCGCTACACAAGCGGCTATTCCCTATTTCTGATTACGGGTTAAAGATGTTGGTGGCGGTGAGTTTTCTTCTTCTGTGCATGCACAATCTGCACTTAGCTTTGATGTTGGTTGTATGTATATATACACTTAAAAATATAAAAAATACCCAATTTGTCATCGGATGCTTGTTTCAGAATATTGTTTAAAGCTCGTTCTTTTGAAATGCCACACCATCTGATGGATATATTTGTTATAAATTGCAATAAACTACTGGGACTTCGGTGTGGACAAATAAATACGTTCTAATGGTTTGAAGTTAGATTTATCGCTTATTAAGCGAAGTGGAAGCGGACTGTGATGTTGCTACAGTCATGTTGAACTCGCCAATTTAGAAATATACAAGATTGCAGTTTATTTTGAAATCTATATTTTGCGTCGGCTGCAGTCCAGATAATTGGCCCTGATTCGCATCGGCTCGGACTAGTTTCTTGATGTAAAGATAGATTAGTTATGTCGATGACTTCAGCATATCGTATTCGCGAAATGTTAAACTGTTTGAGAATTTATGTAAATTGCTCCTATTATTTTGTTGTACAAATGCTGACGCAGTACGATAAAGATTAAACGTACGATAAAGTTAAAATTTAGAGCCCTATCCTATTTATGATATGCCCCTTATATAACTATTTATCACATCACACTTCAGCGAAGTGTTATATAAAACTTTATACTTCATCATTATTATAACAGTAGACTTATACATTCTTCAGGATTCTTGCTTATTTTCGCCCTACAGTATCTGAGCTACGCCGGTTTTAATGGATATACCGCCATCTGTCGATTCTGGTATCTGATACACAGGGAGGTACTATTATTCTACGCCGATACCACACGGCTACTCAGCTGGTATCACACCACTAACTTTACATGTAAAAGCACTTTTTCTGACTTATATTGACCGGGAATCAATCTGTTGTCCGAGTCTGTGAAGTGTTTTCTATTTCTATGATTTCAAGATGCTCATTTCTGTGTAAAAAAATGTTAAGCAAAGAGACAAGAAAGAAAAGAAATTGCATTTTATTCCTATTTTCAAGTACCTAAAGAAATTTAGTAACTTTATTTTTCGTATAATTCACTTATTATGTTCCTAATTGACAAGTGAATTAATACGGAAATATTTTGTAAAGATTTTTACTATATATTTCTTTATGCGTAACTCAATAGATAAATTGTGCATATGGAATGAAAACCAGTTTATTTATATGTGTCACATATTCTAGCTATTTATTAAAAACTAATAATCATTCATCAAACCACTGCACAATTATTCGCAGTTAACGCTTTTTGCTGACTGTAATAGCTCTGAGCACACAAACTTGCTGTGTGAACACAAACAATTTGCACATAACCACTAGCAGGTCTCTAATGAAGTCGTGCAGTAATGTGCAATACGCTGCTAACACGATCCTGTAACACCTGAGAATTCACGACAATTATGTACCTAAGTAATGTGTTGAAAACAATCGATGACAATACTGTTTGCATTGCATTTATTGCTGGTTTATTTAATAGTTGTTTTGTCTGGGTCGTAACTGGAAGAGCCATGTATATATGATCGCACAATTTGAGTAGGCTGTTCTCAACTACCTCCTATAAATACAGCGAACATATTCCGTGAAGTAAATCAATACGTATAAATAATATTGAAGTGTCTGTTTTTGATAATAAATAATTGTATTTAACTTATTACATATGTACACACCGCATGACTTTCACTGGCAGATATATGATATAATAAGGAGTAACTAAGGCTAAAACAGGTTCTCATTGCTGTGTTTCGGTTTGAAGGGAGATAGTGGCAGTGAAATTACTCGGTAATGTGATAGACATATTATCTCCAAGTCACAAAGTTGGCAATGCGCTGGTGACGCTTACTATAACACGGACTGTATGCTTGTTAGTCGAATTGGTCTAATAAAAAAAGACTATATGACATCACGCTACAACTAATAAGAGCGGATGATCAATCAAAAAAGTGGCAAAAATATGCCGCCCAATATAACTATTTCACGCAGACGCGGGTATTTAATAATGAGCTATTTAAGAATAATTACGTTTACTTCATTTAAAAGTTGTTAAATTTTAAATTACATTTTAAATATATACATTAGCACTTTCTCAGACTTATGTCGTTCCTAGATAAGTATACTTTTTCTCAATAATTAATTATTTATTGGACACACACTGCTGGATAAGTGCCTATCCAAGAAAGGGGGAATTGTGGCCATAATTGCCGCGCTGGGCAAGTGAGTTGGCAATTGCAGAGCGCAGCTTTCGCGACAGGAATGCTGCAGCCCATTCCTACCAAATTCAACAAGCATTTGGGCTACACTGTTTCGGGTGGATTTATCGTCATCTGTCGGTTCCGATACCTCAGGCGCCTCTTACGACACCTAGAGGGTACCGTTCTACTCTGCCGGTACCCTACGGCGTGGAATAATATATAATAACGGTCAATACTTTTTTTGCTGTCGCACTTTAGCAGGCGCTCAGGAATTAAGTTCCCTCATTAATTTAACGGTGAAAAACGAATCACGCAGGTCCAAATCTCCAACAGACCGAAGCCTACAAATTAACGACTTCAAAATTAATCCGATATAAAAAAGGTAATTTCTTAAGTTATTAATTCAATGCATCCATTACGTCTCAAAAAAATCTTATGCCGGACTAAGCATCGTCTATAAATTACAGCCGGCCAATAATTTAGACATTGAACGATATTATAACGGCCTGGTGATTCTCGTTAACTTAGATGCTTCTCTCATTAATAATCGGCTTATTAGTGCGGTGTCTGTGCAGCATTTAAAACTGCTTTACGTGTATTTACATACAAATCAATCAATCAAATTTCCACATATTTTTACTGAGAGTCCCGTAACACAGGTTATTAATATGGGTACCCGGGGTCAGCAGAGAAGTTACTGGGTAATGTCAATTATCCACAAGTTATAAGGTCAACAACGTGCTAGGGCAAAAGCACGTCTCTTGCGGGTTGTTCAAATAAATTATTTATTTACTAATCAAGCAGTTTGTAAAAAAAATACGACTACTATTCTCAATAATAGTTAAAAATATTCATTTGTATGTGTTATTAGTAAACTAAACTCTTTTGCAACTTGTTAGTTTTACTTTGCGTATTTGTTAACTCTTTGGTAGTACAATTTTGCACACGACCCAAATGTACTTCTGAGATTTTATTGGTCAGCATACATGGCTTTTACTATAACGGAAAGACATTGCGCGGGCGCTGACGAATAGAGAGATATCAAGAAATTCTTGTCTTTTATTATTCAATTTAAATTAACCCCTAGATAGGACATCTTCCCTCTTTGAATTCCCTCAATGACCGCCACCCAAGCCGAGAACACAAGCAAGTAGAGTTGCTTTAGCGCCTTAGCCTGTGAGTGATCGCCGTTGGTCTCGTTCCGATCCCGCATTTTTACGAGCGGGGGGTGCGTGAGGAGTGCAGACATAGTGCCGCTCATAAATGAGCGTCCTGGCCTCTTTCTCCTGTGACGCTAATACTGACGTCAGAGTCAGTCAGCATTAGGTTCGTCCGAAAAAATATTAAACTAAACATTACAGATTTCAAACATATTTATTGTGCTGTTCTTAAATTGGTATTGGTATTATTGATGACCCAACATCGATCATGGTGATAGAGATGTTCTGCATTTAATCTTGAAACCGGTTGCCGCAACGTAACCGAAACGACGAACAAAGAAAGGTAATAAGTAAATAAACCAAGTTTTGAATCTGTAAAAAAAATAGTTTCATTAAATTAAAATATTACTCTAAAATATGATATACGAGTATACTAAATAAATTATAAATTATGTTTCATATTAAACTTAGATAATATATTTGTAGACGATATATTAATTTCAGGTTATGACAGATTACCTCATCACGATATCGCTTTTTCCTTAAAACAACTCGACGTAATAGCGACAAACATTTTTGCGTCGATGATACCATTACATACGGCCAATACACCAAGATTAATGTGTTAATTTAACAAGCTGTAGTAAATTATTTGATGTATGATGATTCGTGTTTCTTGGGAACCAGCTAAGATCACTTGGTTATCTTTTATTTAATGACATCAGTTCGTATAGATTCCAGGAATCTTTCGGAGATTTAACAGTAGGTATCGTTTGTACGTCGATGGGTTCGATGGCGCATTCGGTTGTAGTACTATCTTATGCGTCAAGGTTCGATTTCCACTCAGGACAAATATTTATAAAATAAATATGTGTTGAATGATATATACGACAGGCCCGATGGCACAGATGTAGTGATCCTGTAAGACCAGGAGTCCTGGTTTCGATCGCCAGCCTGGATAAATATTTTTTATTAATAGGGAGTTTTATTATCAGCAAGAATCATAAGATATATTTTATGTTTATACTCTTACGGAAAATATATTATTAACTTATATCGTCATTATATTATGTTTTTCCTGTGCCTGCGTGTTAAAAATATGTATTTGCGTATTATATTTGTGTGTCTGTTGTCTAATGTCCTTAACACAAGTCCTTTAAGCAACAGTCCACAGAGTCAGGTTAACGTATGATATGTTGTGTGAATATTGTTTGTATATTAAATCTTATTCCTGGAAGCTCTTTTAATAATTAAATTCTTAAATTAGCCTGAAACCATATTTGCCTGATGTCCGTAACACAAGTGCTTTAAGCGAGTAATCACGGAGTTAGGTCAATGTATAAGATAGATTTTTTATATACAGATTACCAGTGTTGCGTATGAAATATTAATATTATTATTACTTGTTATAAAGATTTTAAATGAATATTCTTAGCAGGTTTATTTAACCTACTGATATTAAACAGGAACATTATACTGGCGGTCATAAGTTTATTATTATTTCACATTGTAAGTGATTACAATTGAGTGTCTCATAAGGCCCTTTTAAATGTGTAAGCGTGGCCTAAGGGTCGCTCTGTCGTCACATAAAACTACGCTACCAGCATTAATATCACATGGAACACAGAACCCGCATTTACTGTTGTTTAGCGACAGAAATAGGTAAAAGTGAGCTCCTATGCAAATATGCATGCATAGTTATGAAAATTTTAAATGAATTTTCTCTGTTTCTACAAAATAAATTAATAATTAAACACTATTATTTTAATTTAGTACTAATGCGAGTAAGGTAAGCGAGAGAGGTATGCCAAGATCGTAAGTCTCTGCCTTCCCCGATGGGACACAAATATACAAAAGTAATAGATAAAGTACCTCATCTTTGTAAGTAATTGACATGGATGAGGAACAATATATTACATATTTGTAACAAAGTTTAATTTACCGAACGTTACTATTGCAGATTTCATTACTGTCACCAGAGATCAAACAAAGTTCCAAGATGATCCTAGACATACCGTTTGCATGTCTTCCAACGCTAGGGGACGCAATACCTGCAGAGCGTTGAACGCTTATCCACCTCACTGTCAGAAGAGGGGGAAGGGGGGTTTAATGATGCAATAAGGTCAGGAATGCCACTGACTCACGAACTCGCTTTCTATATGAGGGTTTAAAGCAGCTTACTACGTTACACCGAGTTTTCTCGAGAGACGTAAGTTACAGGTATCGTAAATTGTTATAAACCATTCGATAGGATTTACTAGATTTTATATATGGCCGGATAGACATCCTTAGAGGATGAGGTGGTTGATGTATTTTTAGATTTATTAGTTACGATGTTAAAGGCATCTAGATTAGTAAAGTCTTAAAATGTTGTATTCTTCTAGATATTAATTTATCGATATTATGGTTTTCCATCTATCCTTTGCTTTCAATGCATAGATCAAAATTATGTAATACATTTTATTTTTAATAAAAATATCACACAATTTTTTATTATTGACCTGACTGTGTGGTAAGTAGAGTTAACGCTGACTTCGAGTCGTGTTCTTGTTCCGAAGACAACCGTGGGGTTCGTATTGCCCTAGACGTTCCGATAGGAATGTAATAAGCACTTTCATCATCATACCAGCAATTGGAAGTTCACTACTGGACAAGCTTCTTCAATAAAGGAGGTTTTTTGCCCACAATTGCCGCACGCTAGGCAAGCGTGTATGCAATCGCAGCGCACAGTTATCGCGAAGGGGATGCTGCTGCCCATTCCCGCCCTGTGTATTTGAGCTACACTGTTTTGGATGAATATACCGCCATCTGTCGGTTTACAGTTTACATTACGGTTAGTCGCCTCTTACGACACCTGGTGCAGTGGCAGGTACTATACTATTCTGCCGGTACCTCACGGCACTTCTTCTACACACGCAAGCACTTTAAATCGCGGAATTTTACCGAGACCAGAAACACTATGGTTTTTCCCTGGATTTAACAACACCTATAATTTTTAGCGGAGCTTAGATTCACGTCAAAATGCTACTGCCCCCCCCCCCCTTTACATTTGAGCACCGCTATTTCGGGTTGATATATTGCCACCTGTCAGTTCCGGTACCTCAGTCACTTCTTACGATATCTGGTACAGGGTTGTAACTATTCTACTCTGCCGATACCCTTCGGTGAATAAGACAATCAGACAGAGCTAATTTCGTATATATCCAATTTTTAAAACATAGCCAGGACGTAGACTAGGACCCCAAAAGCTAGTGCAAACTCGAACAAGTTTAACATTGGCGGATTGTTTAATGGAATCACGTAATGATATTTATAACATGAACTGTATAGGTATGACCCAGTTGAGAATTGCCTGAAGTGAAATGTCATTTGCCACTCCGCTGTGTTGCGACGAATTAATATTTATTACATAGTCTGTTATAGAAACTGGGACATTATTAAATTAATTGCTTACAACAGACACGTTTTCAACGGAACCAAATAAATGCTAGCAATAAATAATGTACAGAAACGATCGTGACATATTATCCAGAATGACATTTAGTACAGTCACGTGGTCTAAGATTTGTTTAAATATTCGCAAATACTGAAATGCGAACTGACGTGTGAAGGAGAGAGATCTATGTGTGTCCGAAAAGCATAGAAAGCTAAGATTTTTAATATATAGAATCCAATGAGATAAAAAACAAACAACCTAAATATTATTAAAACAAAGAGATCTTATCCTGGAATTGATCAGAGTAGTTCGGTAATAGGTTCGTTGAGAAAAAGAAGATAGATTTTAAATTGTTAACATATTTACTAATTATATACAAGTATATATTGATATAAATATACAATTAAGTATCTGGCTGGTCATATCGTATAATATCTATACCATAAAATACATCACAAATTAAAATACCTATTCGTCATCATATCAACTATTGAAAGTCGACTTCTGGACATAGAAAGGGGAAAGTTTGCCCAGGATTGCCGCGCCGGGCAAGAGTGTTGGTAATCGCAGAGGGCAACTTTCGCGACAGGGCCGCTGGTACCCATCCCCGCTCTGGGTATTTGAGTTACACTGTTTCGGATGGATATGCCGACAGGTGGAGGTCCTATTCTTCTCTGGCGGTACCTCACAGATATAGGCAAATAAGTATTACTTTTTAGAAAAAGTCCGGGTTAATTATAATTTTAGATATTTGCAAAATAAGTATCTCAGTTTATGAAAGCCTTGCGTCTCAAAAGGCGCCTTTAACCATTACGCTATACGAGTTGTCGTAGTATCAAGTCATTCACTTGTTTTTTAACATAATGCTATTCATTGTTTAGTCAAGATCGGAGTGGATGTCACAGAATTATCTTGAGAACGCGCATGTTCGTAGCACAGCCTTTACCGCCTACGAGCAAGATCAATGCGCAGTGTATAAGTACGGACACGCACATTTTCTAACATCTAAACACAATAAATTTACACACGAACCTATCTCTGGACAGCAATTGTTGGTAAACTGCACTCTGCAACAGAGATTTGTTCTATATATTAAAGGCGTGGGCGCACGTGGGTCGGCGGATGAGAGCAATCTCGTCTTTGCTCTCTGCTAATGTAGATGGAAGTGTCCTTGTGTAGACGCCGATAGGACGATCTATTCGTCCGGTTGACCTGCCGGATTTCTGACCAGGGTATTACATCAGCGGAGTATTACTTGTTAGGTGTCATACTGTCCCATTATTCAATATCTGACGTGTTGTAGTTGTGACGGGCTTTTCTAAAGGATCCGGTTCAAGGCGGTTTGTTGAAGAATATTTGAATGGCTGTTTTAATATAAATAGTGATTCTGTATCCGATATTTCAAGGTAAAAAAAGCCTAGATGACTATTAGCCTATTATTATTAGCTTGAATTCATTTTATTTAAGACCTAATGAGGTAAATTGTTTTAAACTAATTTTAAAACCCTACTAGTTTGAAAGGTCTTGATGTTCAAATATTCGTTAACATATATTTTTTTTAATTTTAAATATATTAAAAAATATGTTAATCGATTTTTATCGAATGCACATTACAATATACTTAATACTTGTCACAAAACAAATATTTTTCAGGCCTATTGACTACAACTCCTTTTAAATTATTTTAACCTAGACTTAAAAAGTAGTAACATAGGTTATTTAATATACACTTCTATTTCACAAGTTCTTTTAAACCAAATAGTATCTAATGCCCAACAAAAATAAACTAGTTCAACTTATTCTATCTAAATTGCTCGAACGCCATTAACCTGACGCTACCATGTTATCTCTATAAGTATCCGCATTTGTTTCAAGTGCACCGCATCATCTAAATGGAGGTCTGAGTCCTTACGGCACGAGGCACGTGGTGACAATTTATACTAGCGAAGAGTTCATTTGCCTTGTAAATTTATGTGGCGAACGAGCCGTCATAAATTCGCTTAGACTCCCTTCCGCGCTGCAGGGACTAAGAACCGCCTACTATGTAGAGATAATCGGAAGATTGCATCTTCCGTTTAGACCAAAGCATATCGTGGGCGTGCCGTGTGGTTTCAATTTCTACTGCCATATCTACGCGATTGTTTTCATATGGAATTATGTCATAAACCAGTTTGGATTTTGATTGTGTCACAATTATCTTCATCTATCTATTGAATCTTTATTATTATCTATATAATTGATCTATTACTATTAAATTATTTTATTATTGAACTAAAGATTTACTCGCAACCGTAATTCTTGGTAAGCGTGTATTATTTTATTTATCGAAGTCACGGGTGTAGCTAGTTTTCTATATGTTTATACATTAAACATAGGCCGAGTTATTAAAATCTTATTTAGCTATTTGACTTTTGTTATTTATAAATTGATCATTAACGCAGGAATAGAAAGAAGATGGGAAGAAATAGAATTTAAGTCACCAAGAGAATTTATCATACATTAAATGATAAAAAATGTTTCCACCAGCTTAAGTTAACCTAGGTAATCCTTAAAAATGAAAAGAGAAGAAGATTCTAATGTATCCTCCTTTAAACTTGTTTATCATGTGATGATTGTAAAGACGTATAAAAGTAGGTCTGATTATATTTTAACGACATGAGGCACTAATTGTTAGATTAAACAGTCACTTCCTTATTATTGAATCTATATAAGGACGTATCAACTTTGCCCATTGTCTTACGGATGATTGATCTAGATTTCCGACTTTAAATGCGAAGTGCCCAAAGTGGAAAATAACTATAATGACATTAACTAGGCCGTATAGAGGAAGTTGTAGGTAAAACCGAGGGTCATCGGTTAATATGTTCAATTATCTCATTAATAGATTGGAATATATTTCGTAGTATGCTATTTATTGCTAACTTAGTTAGTTTAAGTATTTATTAAGATAACATAATACCTACATACATCTATGTACAAAAAGGTCCTTATTTCAGCTATAGAAAGTCCACTGTTGGACATTGGCCTTCCTGAGATAGGGGGGTTTTGACCATAATTGCCGCGCTGGACAGGCGTGTTGGCATTTGCAGAGCACAGCTTTCGCGACGTGGATGCTGCTGCCCATTCCCGCCCTGTGCATTTGAGCTGCTCTGTTTCAGATTGTTACGGAGTCAATATTGTAATGGACTATCTATCAAAATTTGAAAGCTTACAGTCCACGTGATAATAAGCGTCACTGCAGCCTATAGACGCTTGTAATATCAAAGAACGCGTTGTCAACCTTGTGACTTGAAAATATTGTCACATTACCCAATAATCTCACTGCCTCTTTTGCCCTTCAAACATTAACACAGCAATGCGATCACTACTACTATTTACAGACGAATTTTGTATGAGATTTACCTCATGAAATGTCTCTCTCAATATTTCAATAAATTACCCACAATAACTTAGAGGTTTTCATGAACCGTTTCCAGAGAATACTGAATTGATTTGAGACAATATTATAAACATAATTCTGATTCTTGTTAAAATAAAAGCGCTTGATTATGTAAAGCAGAATTCTATATCGAAGAGTTAAACAGACGCAGTGTACTACTTTGCTTTATAATATGTAATCATGTCATTGGAGTTGGTTGGAAGCATATTAAAGTCAAATGATTTTTACCTACGTATTCGTAAATATTTTAATGGCACATAACACATTATTATTTCGCAACGACACGTGTCATAGTAATTTGTTCGCTTTGTCCTTCAATTGTTAACTACAATGCAGGCGTAGATCATCAAAAAGTATATGCAGTTTTGTGTTAAAGACCTAACCAGACGTTAATGGCTATACATACAAAGTAAATATGGGTATGAAAATGGGAGAGCTTTAGATGGATGGATAAAGGTTGCATTACGTATGAATCCCAATATGAAAGGTACCTTACTGCATTTAACTTAAGTGGCTTTGTTAATTATTCGTGATTTTGCATAGCGATGGAATTTAATGGTCCAGGATAGATCAGTCCTAAAAATAAAGAGACGCATGCCTATTGTTCTGTGATTCTGATGGAAAATATAAAAACAACAACTAAATTTCTAGTTATGAGTCGATAAATATATGTAATGATAAAGGTTCTTCTTTGAAACAAAATCGTTTACAACTTTTAAGGAATATTAACCTAGAGATGGTTTTAAAACTTTAATGAAAAAATATGGCAATGCGTAGAGTATATCTTTTACTCTAAACTTAGATTAACGAAAAAAGAAAAAATATAACGTTTGTATTTTAATTGCGTTCGGTATAGAAATTGTAAATTTTTTTATTACATACCAAGGTATTTGTATATACATGGAACAAAAAAATCGATATGATTTAATATTCAAGATAACATTAGGCCTTTACAATTAAAATTGTCGTATTAGCGTTTTGTCGTACTGACTGGCCACTATAGTCTAAAATAAGAGATATTTAGTTTAGAATCCGAAATTAAAATTAACAAATTAATTTCTTGTTAATTTATCAATATATTAAAATTGCGCTGGTGTCGCAAAAGAAAGGACGGAACTTTTTTGGTTTCACCGTTTTCGTTCTTGAAATTTCGACCTTAAGAACCAGCCCTGTGGACGGCCGGAGACCAAAGTGGAAAATGAAGAATTAAAAGCTATTGTGGAAGCGAATCCATCACAAAGCACTTAAGAGATAGCTGCAGGCTTCGGGGTAAGTGAAAAACTGTATTAATCCACTTGAAGCAAATCGGGGTAGTATAAAAACTTGACAATGGATGGGCACCTCATAAATTGAGTGAATCGAACTATCAAACAAGTGTCGACTGTTGTGTTACTTTGCTCAATCGACTTAATAATGAAAGAATTTAAATCAAATTATTACTTGTAAAGACATGTAGCGGATACTGTAAGATCATCGGGAGCGTTCGTCGCTTTTTATGAAAAGTTACTTTCGAGTGTTTGATGGACTAGCACCGGTTTCGTTCGCTACCACTTTTTAAAATCTGGCTAAACGATTATGGCGGATATCCGTTTTAGCAATTGCGAACCATGAAGGAAACACTAGCTGCTAAACAACCGATATTGGTTAATCGCTCTAGGCCATTGCTGCTTCACGACAACGCAAGACGACATCGACCGTACTTGCTGTCTCCCCGGACCTTGCTTCAATAGATTACGACAGATACAGATTTTTTTTCGAAATGTAGACAACATCTTACAAGGAAAAACTCTGATGCTTTTTTGTAAAGCGATCAATGAACTACCTGTGAGATGACTTAGATTAATTAAATATAAATAAAAAAATAGATATATATATATGGACCTTATACTTACTAAAAAAAAACAGTCTAACTTATGTCAGACTTCAAGCAAGACTTTAGATGTCGGATTTTTCCTAGTGTAGGTACTTTTAATGGTAAAAATCTGCGCCATTTTTTAAATGTAAGACGTTGATTACCTACTATATAACGCATAAAAAACACTCAAATGTCTAACTTTTCAAATTTTTTGGAACCGATAGTTACGTGCTTAATTACTTTAGATATTGTAAGCATCAAAAATTATTTGTGACCGTTAGTTAGCGAAGTATTTTCTGTATATATAATAAGAGCAACACTAGCCACTGTTGAAGTTTAAGATGTAAATACTTTAATTTGTGATGATCCGCAAATCCGCTTACTAAATACACCGTTAAAATTTTACGGAAAGATCAATCTTTGTGTGGTCTCAACTGGTAATTTTAAGCTTAACTAATGAACAAAGATTGGAATGGCGTTAGCCTCGCCTTTGCAAATAAAGGCGCAACAAACTTTGTATCTTTACGGTCTCAGAGTAAAATAAAATGTTTAATGTCACTCAGAACTTTTAAAATAAAAACGAAGTTCTTTGTCTGTTTGCGTTTTAAACTCTTTCTTGTTTAAGCCAAATATTCAAAATGGCGTAAATAACGAAAGAGGTAGCGATTATATTTTTTATGGTATTAATTTAATACATAGTTTGTTTGTATTAGGTAATTTCTTTAATTAAATGATTAGCACATACATGCAGCGTCGTAAGGTGTATGTCTTTACAATCTAAAACGTTTTTTTACTTTTTGAGACGTACAGATCAAAAAGCTTTCGTTCTGATTAAGTCGACTTTCGCTTGGGGTAGTCTTAGACACAAGTCTAGAAAGTTCGTTTAAACCTGTGCGATCTTCGATAAGACGAGCCATTCGCAAACTAGACTTAAGGTCGCCTAAAGATAAGCGAATGTAGCTTTAGTGTCAAGTCTTATAAGTTTAAGCAGCTAATTTCATGAAGATAAAAAAGTATATTTAAAATACACCTTGTTATAAAATATTCGTATTGCGTAGTGATTTAATTAAAAAAAATCATTTACTCTGAATCTTGAATTTTCGATTTTCAATGTTTAGGGTTTTATTTTGATTTTAGTTATATAAAAAAATATTAAGAAATAGTGGTTAGGATTTCCATACTGTAAAGCTGCGTTACTTTTTAAATCGAATTCATCTTTCATAGAGGCCTCGACAAGTCGATCTATAATAATTCCGATTTAGTATATACACTACTGAATCAACTACCACGATGAGTCAGAACTCGATGACATCAAGTATTTGTATTCGATGAACTTGATGACTTGCGCGCTATTTGTCACACAAGAAACAGTTTTGTTTGAACTAGCTTACCGCCTGCTACTTTATATCTCTTGTTACCACGGAAAGTAGTCTATGTCACTTTCTGAAAGCTAAACCGTGCAAAAACTCCTGCCGATTCCATAATGAAAAACAAATACACAGATCTATCCCACAGGCACATATTTCCTGAATGAAAAGTAGCTTGTGTTACTTCAGACTATCAATAGCGTGCCGTATTTCCTCCAGATCTGTTCAGCCATTCCAGCGGGAAATATTAACAAACATATATCCAATAAACATATACGAGTATATACATTCACACTCACAAATTATTGCGTTTATAATATTAGTAAGGATATATTACACAAATGGTAAAGTCTCGAGAATTGTATAGTTATTTATTAGTATACAAAACGTTCGTTAAGAGAAATAATGGGAGACATTCCTAGTTTATTTTTTCCGTAGCTATTTCTCTCACTATGAAGTTTAACAAGTTACTACTTCGAAGTTTTGAAATATTGCTATGTGCTTCTGGTTATTTGATTAATTTACAATCGGACTAATAGTTAGGCGAAAATTCACAATTAAATTTAATTTTCACTATACTTAAGAAACGCATTTTATTTTTGTTGGAGTTATAAATGTAGTGGGTACGAGAGACGCGTGGGCGCGCGCCGGCCTGTCTAGGCAACCTGCGCTGTGTCACGATCCACTCACTCGCTGTTTTATTTAACAAGAGTAGCACGGATTTAGCTTGTTGCTTCGCTAATTTAAATTGCAAATTCATTTACACGAAATAGTACATTATTTTAGTATCTATACTGATATCTGACCCTGAAATATTACGTATGGATTTTTTTCATTTTGTTTTTTTATTTAAATTTGTAATCTTACTTAGGCCGCAATAATGAATTTTATTGTCACCTGTTTCTTAGTTAAGTCTTAGTTCAGGTCTTTAAACTTATCCAGCAACTAACTTAAGGATGGAAAACCTTATGTTTTTTGTTTGTTTCTTCGTATCGTAATATAAAATAGGTTAGACAGAAAAAGTAGTTTTCCTTATTCTGAATAACACTTGCGTGTTAAATATTTTTTAACATATAAGCGAGAAATAGTTCGTTACACCCCAAAGGTAAAATACGTTAGTGTTACTTTTTTTTTCTTTTGATTCTGCTCCGTGTTCGAAGAACAATGAGCCACCAGTTTACATGGTTATATCAATTTGTTGGTTATGTCATCTACTAGAGTCCTAAATTGCTAAATGGTGTTTCCAGTGTTCTCTTTCATTTTGTCATTGGGAGTTGGTGTGTTTGTTTTTATGATATCTACTATCAACTTACTTATTTAAATAATTTTGTAACTATTTCTTTTCTCCGCCTGGATTCCAGTAATGCTCACTAGAGGGTATTGTTTTATGGTTGCTGTGAGAAAGTCTAGATACACCTTATTTAAATAAAGACTAAGTAATGCATTCGTTTTTTAGGTAAATTATGATACCGACCTAGACAAAGAGTAACATATGCAATGCAATTATACAGGTAAATCCAATGGCTTCTATTGTGAAAGTATAGTATGCGCCCAACCTAACAGTCGGATCCGGTAAATGCCTTAAGGTCAAGAAGTCATATTGTAAATTTCATTGGCTTTCTATCTGAATTCTAACGTATGCACAATAATTATGATAATAGGTTAAACTGTATAATACAAATCCTTATTTATTTATATATAAAAATAGATGTATATAATACTTATTTATTTATTGCTATAAATATTTACAAACCATACTTTTTAACGGATTTATAACGCGGTTAAAGATAATTGAAAATTACCTGAAAAATACTATGAACCTGCAAAACCCTAACATTGAAGTCAATCATTTCGGTTACCGCAAAGTAACCGAAATGCCAAACATAAAAGTTATAATAAAATAGTCTATAAACCGTAAAAATTGTTTTTATTTATTAGAAGTTATCACGTATATGTTATAAAATATTACAAATCTAGTTAGTAGTCACTTCTACCATCTTGAAAAAAATTGGAACAGGAAATTCTTATTCGAAAGTCATAAGGTACGATTTCTAGGAATTTAATTGGTTTTAGTAAATACAGTATAAAATGAGTTATGTTTCACGCGAACACGTCTATGCAGATAGTAATGAGTTCTTAGAGGAATTATTATTTGAACCATTATCCATGGAGTGGTATCTCCATGGATAATTGCTCAGTGGCTCAATAAATATTGGTTAACTACAATATTGATTTTGTGCTATCAGCTTTAGAGATAGGCACCTGGCTTTCACTATAGAAACAAAATGAAAGACAGCAAGATATTGCAATGGAAAGAGACACCTTAGCCTACAATCACCTGAAAGTTATATAATATCGTTATTCTTTTCCACCTCTATCTGAACGACAAAGACAGGTTGTATTCTAGCCGCCGACCAGTCTGTGCCTGCTCATGACCTCTTTGCGGTTGATACGCCGCCGCCGCGGTGTTAGTTACCTGGATGCGGTCGCAGCGACTTGTATTACCAAGAGATCTCTTTAATTGATTTGTGTTAGCAATGATTAGCTACTTCTTTCAATATAACTTGTTATATTGAAAGATAATATACACATATTGCATGTTTAGATGAAAACTGTACAAACTTAAAACTGTTTCTCTGAAGCCTTAAGAAATTGATTTAGCAATAATCAGTAAAATGAATTTGTTGAAATACAACATTACTTTTGAATTTAATATATATATTTGAATATCTAAAAATCTTCTTCATATCATCAATTTACGCAGTTAATTAAGAGTAGAATAGTACCTCCCCTTATACCAGGTGTATTAAGTGGCGTCTGATGTACCGGAACTGACAGATGGCTATAATATCCATCCGAAGCAGTGTTGCCCAAATGCAACAGGGCGAGAAGAGGCAGCAGCATTACCGTCGCTAAGCTACGCTTTGAGATTGCCACGCTTGCCCAGCGCGGCAACTATGGGCAAAATTCTCCCCTTTTGGGAAGGCCTATGTTGACTAACCTTTTTTTCAAATCATTACGTCCGTTGGCAATAATCATATAAAAATCTGTTTAGAACCTACAGATTTCAATTTAATTTAATTTTAATGTTCGCAATAGCAAAACTTACATATATACAAACGCAACCGTCGATTTTGTATAATGTAAATGTTTCTCTTTACTCGCGATGTTTATTCACTTACACAGAACACGCCAGAAACGCGATATCAAATTTCACGTTTTAACTTGTTATTTGCTTGAAAACACGAGAAGTGTCCGAGCGCCCGTTACTTCCCACATTAGAGCTTCGTGAGTGATGTTTGTACTTGCATTGCGGCACGTCACGACCGAGGGAAAGTACAGATTAAATACGATTCTTCCGTTAATATCTCTAATGCTATGATGATCATGCGTTTCTATACTTTAATTCGAAATTCAAATATAATAATTCTATATTATTTTCGAATTAAAACTAAAGTTTAAAATAGTTTTTGGCGATTTTAAATAGGCGATTGGTTCCTATTCTTGCAGATGTGATTTTTTTTTATTAAAGTTCTTTGTTTAAATAAAAATGGATGACTTCGTAGTTATCCATTTTTTAATAATCACATTACCATAACAAATAAAAAAAGAAATTACATTTTGAATAAGGAACTTGATTGCAATAAGGAAACACTATTAATACACAACTATTATTGCTCTTGCAACATTTTTGCTATGGTTATTTTTATATATAGCTTACGATTAATATGCAGCATCTTTGATTTGTAGCGTTTAGATTGTATCACCTGTGCTTCCAATTCTAAGGTTTCCCTAGCTGAAGGTTGTAATGAATACATTCCAGCATTTTTTATATTAGCATTTATCATTAGCAGCAAAACGTTATTTCACTGTAATTGCTAGTAAATGCATACAATTAGAAGATAAATCACCGCGAAGATAGGATCGGCAAAGGGCTTGCAGTACCCGCTTCTAGACTGAGCTGTTTCCTATATGAATTGCCACAGCCTATTATTATGGTTTGGCATTCATTCATTCACTCATTTTCACAAAGTAACTATTTATCGTTAATCTTAAAGATTAAATATAAGATTAAATATTACGTAGTCACTGCCAAGTTAATTAAAAATATTTAAAAATCAAGAGAATCGACTAATTAATCCGTACTTTAGTAGAGATTTTCTGTCAAAAATTATCTTGACATGCTAATACACCTTACGTCACACTTTGTACGTAATTATTTTTCATGGGAGTGGCGCCAGCGTCTATGAAAATTTAAAGAAAATATATATCCTTTACAGAGTATATTTATGTTGCATATTCAGCAGTAGCACTTCCTTCTTGGTTAAGCATAAGAGGGTGGCGTATTCGTAAAATATAATGAGTAGTTGGTATTATATATCGAAATTGTTTATTACAACGATTTGGAAAGTTGCAGTCTTAGTCTGTAACCGACCGACGTTAAAGGAGGTTTGAGGTTCGACTTGGACTGCGTGAAAGTTGTTTGTATACAATTTTCAGATCATATTTATTTCACACGGTTAAACTTATTTTTTGGCATAATTTTTTTCTCCCTAAAAAAAAGTCTATCATAATTAAAAAAATAAAAACGAATGCATCAACGTAACGACTTTGGTCTACCTAAATGCAAAGGTATTTTAAGGTCTCTCTTATGTTTAGTAAAAACTATAATATTTGAATTCATTTATTTTCAGAGATATTATTATTAAACATTCATACATCATCCATTCGTCCTCAACAATCTATAAAATTTACTGGAGTTATTGAACCGTCAGAATATCTATTATCAGAATTTCTATTATAGACAGTAATATGATAATAATATTCTTTACAGTACAAACCATAAGCAACAAAAACCATTAAAATAACAGAAAAAAATTACATCATACTATTAAGTTGGTGTAACAACAGATGACAAATAGTAACAAATGCATTAAGATTTATAATGGATACTTCCAGTTCTTGTAGGTGCGTTACGTACTTAACTCAAATTCCTTGAGGCGTTTCGCAACCGGTGCGTGGGGCGAACAGCACAGCGATCGGCCCTTCCAAAGGTCGTGGGTGCTAACTATAGGTCAAATAAGTAGGCAGCCATAAACGGGCCGCATGCCACTTAAGAATCAGATTTCTTTTATAATCACCCGTCAAATTAAGCTTAATTTTCGTGTGATGCGCTCGCGGATACGTAATTACCATGCTGTTTAAACATGTTTGAATCTTAGATTTCGAAATTAGATTTATCTCATTGACCACATAGACTTTGTACTAAGCGTTTGTTTCTCGAAGCCGGAGTGAGGTTGTGATTTCGAGAACCCCACCACTACCGCAAAGGTCACACCCCGGGAGGTGAGTGCGATACACCGCTCAGCTTTCTCTAGAAGGCTGAGCGGGGAGTACCACGTCATAGAACCTGCTGCTATATTTTTTTCTAACACAGTATTTATGTTTATGATATAATAGCTTTTGCCATTGCAAGATCAAGTAGCTACTCGTATTTATTATTCTCATTTAATAAGTTATTTACTGGTTTATCTACACAAGTAAATGTCACGACAAGCTTTTAAAATTACGTTATTAGTAAACAGTAAAAGATTTAAATGAAATATGAAATAAAAATATTTTTAGTGCTTTTAAATATAAGCTTGTTTAAAAAAAGGCTTTTTACCCTTAGTTTATTTGTTACTTCTTGGTTACCGCTAGATACGCCTCACAATCTGATCATTTTAATTAACACATTATTATTGCAAGGTCGCTAACCGGGTTAATCAGATAAAGCTATCTGTTTCAAAATTGAGTTTTAAGCCTTAAAGGTTTGCCATATTGAATCTAAAGAGTCATCACATTATCTTTTGAGTTGTTCTTGGTTAACCCTTTCATTTGATACCCATATTGTAAGAGTGCATTATAGATAATTGGTCCATCTTGGAGATGCTGCGATGTTGGCTTTTGTATGACGTCACACATGCATTTCCATCCAAACATACGTGTATACAAAATTTTAACTCATGCGGTTGAAGATATCAGACATACTTAGATTACAAGTTAAATCATCATCATCATCATACCAGCCGTTAAAAGACTACTGTTGGACATAGGCCTCCCCAAGAAAGGGGGTATGTTGCCTATAATTGCTGCGCTGGGCAAGCGTGGTGGCAATAGCAGATCGCAGTTTTCGCAACGGCGAAGCCCATCCCTGCCCTGTCTGTACATTTGAGCTGACTTTTTTGCATATAACGCGATCTGTCGGTTCTTTTACGAAACCTGGTACAAGGGGAGGTACTATTTAAGTCTGCCGGTACCTCACGACAAGTTAAATAAATGCTTCTTAAAAGCTCTATTCTGACAGTATAATTCTTAATTTGTTGACAGCTGAACCCTTGCACTTGTAGTACTGCCTCAAGTTCCTACGTAAGAAGCGTAGTCAGTACTTGAATGAGTGAATGAAATAAAGTCATTTTCTAATCACGTACTATGAAATAGAGAAAAACGACTAGAAAAATAATACTTTTGACACCAGGTGATAAGATCAAATTATCAGAACTATAAATAAAGGGGAGAGCTTTTTCTTCTTTACAAGATAATTTTAAAATAAACCCAACTACTTCAGTAATATCCATTGTTATAACACTTGACGAAAATTAAAATCCATATCACAAAGTAATTTTAAGTAATGAACCGAATAATTAAAACAGTTTTAAAGGTCCCGTTGAATTTAATTCAGAGCAAACTAAAGGCGAAGGGACGTGTCAGAGATGATTAACGTGCTGCGTGTTACTGGAACGGAACATTAAATGGTCCCTTTGTGATGGACCTTTGCTTGCTTCTTTCGATTGTCATCTATATATATAATAGGAGAAGCTAGCTGATTGACTGACTGATGAGACATATCAACGCAGTGCCTAAACTATAAGGGTTATAAACTTGAAATTTCGCGAAGAGATTATTTTATAACGAAGGCCGTGCTGACCTTTGGCTAGCTGGCTGGCTGGATTTGGTTTCATGGACCCAGTTCATGTCAATGGTTGAGTTCATTTTTCAGTATATAATGTAAAGTATTGCGTCTTTGGTACTGAGAGACAGACGTACAAACTATCAAAGAAATAAACATTTAATATCATCAGTTTTTAAATAATTCAAATTGAAATTATAATTTGATTTAGAAATAGTATCCTCAATAAAAACATCAAGTTTAAAAACTTTATTTTCATCAAATTCAATTGTTCCCAAAATAAATTAGTTCAGACATTACAACCGTAATGGCATTATTAAAAAATAACAACAATTCATGACCCTTAATTCGAAAATGGCCTCAACAATTCACGATGTCTATTCGCCCTCATAGAGGTCGCTAATTGAATCTAATTCTACTTTTTCATAATTGCGTCTGTCATTGCTTTTCTCATAGTAAATTTACGGCACGCCAATTGTGGCAATTGGGCTTAAAATACATATGGCCGGGTAGACGTCCTGCTTAAAGGCCGGATAGGGACTAATTTGTCTACACCGTCGTCAAATGAAAGTCCTCACTTAATTTCTCAAATGATAATTTAATTCTACCCACACGTCAATATTTGTTGCTTTTACCCTCTCAGACGGTAATACAAATTAAGTGCGGTACCATTTATCGTGTCATGTTGTGAACTCGTGGACCCGCACACGATCTATTACTTTTTATTGACTATTAGAGTTTCTCTTTAGAGTGTATAGTTCTCAATAGGATTCAAATATGGATAGATTAAAAGCTTTTAGTAGATAGTAAATGAAACGAATTAATTAGCAATGATTAAAAGTGCTTTGCAAGCTTTTGTATGTAACGTGTAAGTAGTAAGGTGAAAACATCAATAAAACTATTTAAAATTTCCGAATATTTTTTTAAATTATACAAATAAATTGAAGTGATAATACTGTTTGTAATAATATCAAAATAACATCTAGCAGATTTATATTTAAAATATTTATTACTAAAAAAACATCAACGTGTCCTGCTTAGGCTTCACGCGAGACTCGAAACTGCATCTTTTCCATGTCAGAAGATTGCACTACTTAACTAACGGCCTAAAGCGTAAACAGTAAGAACTAAAAAGAAAAATTAACTTTCAAATTTCATTTTCATCTGTATGTTTGATTGTTAAACTCCAAAAAGCCTGAACCGATTTTAATGGGACTTTCACTGGCAGATAGGTGATATTATAGGGAGTAACTGAGGCTACTTTTATCGATTTATTATTCTGACATAAACGCAAACTAATCGGGAAGACGGGGGGAGGGGGAGGGGGCACCTCTTTTCAGTCTTGTTTATCGATCTGGTGTGATAGAAAAAAGACCGCTGCTGATCCCAAATTATGAGTAGGTATATTGTACTGTGCGGTATTTTGATTTTCTTTTTCATATATTTTTCGCTAATTTTGCCTATATACGGGTTTAAAAGAGTTATACCTTACTGAACAATAACTACAATTTCAAAACCGTTACTGTCTTGACTTACAAATTTAAGTTACAATATGAACCGAACCAATCTGACACATCAACTAGTAAAATCACTTAGTTTTAATAAACGCAATAGAATTTTATTTATTATCAAAGATAAGATTACTGCGCCTTTCTTCCACCTTCATTTATAAGCCTTTAAAGTCCGCTATCTCATATTCACAAACGCGCGACATTATGTAAATTTGATGTAAATTACTATCAATAAACGTTTACGAGAATGGTCCATTTACTCGGTCTATGAATGAACGCGTTGGCCCTCCCACGCAATATTTGTAAGCCTACGTATTGTTAAGATTTCGACAAATTGAAAATTATTTTTGGTTATTGGTATATGGTGTTTTACAGATATCTATAGCAAAAGTAATCTTATCCATACGATTTATTTAAGTAATATAGATACTCATTTGCAAAAAAAACGGGCACCTAAGCAATGAACCATTTCAAATGTTACTATTGGGTTGTTTGATAATTATAGTTTTACTTTCAGAATTTTATAAATGTATAAGCAAATAATCGTTTTTTAACGAAAATTCGAATTTAGAACGTACTGTTTTTAACACCACGGCATTTTAAAACCAGCCAGTAACTTGTACAAATGATTGAAATCATTTTGGTACCGTATTTTTTTAGAGAAGAATTAAAATCAAAACCGCCCGTTTTTTTTGCAAATGAGTTTATTATGTTATATAATAATTTAATGTACACGGGAATTATATCTGAAACTATCAGCTAAAAAATATGGACTAACCTCTGAAACAGTCTTACAGTTATTTTGAATAGACCATTATGATGATGAATAGACCATATAAATTTTACTCTTTTAAGAGTTCCGTAGTCTAAAATTATTTTTTTATTGTTTTGCCATGTCCGTCCGTCTGTCACCTCGGAACTTTCGTACTAGAAGACTTTAATAAGGCATACATGAGAGTTTGTTTCCCCACGTACATATTATTGTAAAATAAATTCTTGCATACTACATTTTTCAAGGTAGATACCGCACATACGTGTAAAGAGAAGCGATGTAATTTTACATGATCGACACCTTTCTGTCTTTTACACTGCAAGTTTTAATTAACAACTATGTAATCAATATGTCTGAAATTATATTTTTTTAATTTTTAGTTTTTTCGGATCACTGTGGTTTCTCCCTCTATACTAGCGAAATTGATTTTCCGGGCGTGTATAAAAATTTACGGTAATAGTATATATAACCGTGTTAAAAATTGCTATCACTTCTAAGTGTGTTTACCGAATATCAACTTAGAAAAGAAAGAAGTAAGATTTAATAAATTCAATTAAAAATAGGTATATAAAGTTAATACTTATAAAATGTTAGTACAATATAACAGTCAGAAACTCCATACAAAGCACAAACTATCGTAAGGAGAAAAAACAGATAGAACATGCAATATTTTGTTTCATTTAAGCTTTTCTCGTAATAAGATATATCTGCATATAGTAGACAAATAGGTACATTTATAGTGAACAATTGTTTCGCAATAAACAGATACCCGGATCTTCACATTGCTTCTTATCGCTACTGAATTAAATATTATTAAAACAAACTTAAATCTTCTCCCAGACAAAAGAAAAACATCATCAATAAACTACACGATTGATGAATTAAAGATTATAATTACAAATGTACATAATTAAAAAATAAAAAACATGGCCGCCTACAGTCTCGAGCCCGAGTCCATTCCCGCCGTTTTTGCTGTCACCCACCGGTCGCTCATTGTGTGCTTAATTGAGATTGAAACGTCTCATCATACGTCCTTGACTTGCGTCAGCCAGGCCATGGCCCATAGACTAAAGAGACCAATGTTGTTTTAATTAGATGAAGACGTGTGTATTATTTTTGTAATAAAATCATAAATGACAAAATGTAACTGTCGTTCTGTTACACAAACATGCTAAGTCAGATTTTTATAAAATAAAGGAAGAAAGATATCAGAGATAAATGCGTCTATACATTCCATAAGAAACTGATAAACTTCCAAGTATTGATTGAATTAAGAAAATTATTTTACTCAGGTGCGCTATTGTATTTCCTGAGGTAACTCATTAAAACTTAGTCACGAGAACCAAACTGTTTCAAACTTTATCGAATCCTATCAGACATAGAATTTCGCCAGACGGTTATACCGCCATTGTTGATTCCGCTTCATCGGTCACTTCTTACAACATCTGATACAGAAAAGTATTGTTCACTTCTGTTTGTAGGCGGTTCGCCAGACGTGGCTAATAACTTTAGTCATCTTCATCAAAGCAACTGTAGAAAATCCATTGCTAGACATGAGTCGCGCCAAGATTTATTTTCTTGGTATTTTGCCCAGAATTTACGCGCTAGGTAGACATGGCCATCGCGCAGCCTAGCTGTGTGACGTGGTGTCCATCCACACTACAGAGGAATCTCAAATTTACTACATAAATACACCTTTTTTTTAACACCCAACACCGAATAGACACAAATATCATCATATAAATATTTGCTCTGGATGGGAATCGAATCCACGACCTCTGGCGCACAAGATAGGATCACTACCATCTGCGCCATCGGGCCTGTCAAAGGTTTCTAGCGGTTCCGGTACCTCAGTCGCCTCTTACGACACTAGTACAGGGGTACAAGATATTATTCAAATCAGCCCACGACAAAAAATTAGAGAGCATAATATAATAATTTTATTGTCACATGTAAAAACGTCAAAATTTATTTCGTTGCCCTGTGACCATAGATGCTCTAATTCCGTTGTAAAGTATACGACCTTTATTCTTTTATTCTTGGTCCCGGTGATCCCAGCACAAATCTGATTCGGACAATTACAGACACAACCAAAAAAGAATTATCCAATATGGTGCAGTCGACCTCGAAATATGCGCCTACATACGTTTAGACGATTCATTTTTATTTATATAGATTAGTTAACTAGCAGCGTCCCGCGGTTTCACCTACGTTAAGTTGTATGCCAACTTTTTCAAGTCAAGAAACACTGTTTCATGACTTTGAATAAAGAGTCAGTCAGTCATTCAGTCAGGCAGTTTCAGTTTCTTTTCTATTCATCTATGTATAGATGAGTCCCGCTGTACTGAATAATCTCAGAAAGTAAATAGTCACAACGACGTAGACTGGCAACAATTTATGAATATTTCGCGTAAGTTTAGTGATGATATTGTTACTTTCAAAGCTTTGATTGAAACCTTGTTTGTAGTTGTAGATTATTTGTGTTAGACCGCTCATAAAATTTGCCAGCATTTGTACGTGACTGTAAATTATATGAAACGGTGACCATATTCGCTTGCCAGCCAAGTATTAGGGTTGTTATATGCATGAAATTTCGGATATAGATATAAGTTATGCTTATGTGATTTTAGATACGGTTACGCGGATATCAAATTATTTCTGATGTGTCATTGATTGAGGTTATAGGCAATTGTAATAGTAAAATACAAGTAGTTACATTTTATATATATATATATATATATTCCGAGGATATGAACTAATGAAGCATTTAATAATAATAATACTAATTATTGTACACAGATAATTACATAAAGAAAAATAAATTTTATAAATTATAATACAATTGTCGGTCTTATCATTCTGAGCGATCTTTTCCAGGCAACCTTTACTGTTATTGATAAAAATGTAAAGTTAAAAATCCAGAATAATCTAAAACCTTTTGGTTACAATCTCTATGAAACAACGCTCTAACAGAACCCTGACCTGTAACAAAAATCCTAGTCAGCGTAACCATCCATAAAGTGATATGTTTATAATCTATGGTAACGTCAAACGGTGTCACCAGAGAGCGTGCCTAAGTAATCCGAGTGATTGTAAACTGCATGACATATACCACTCGCCAGTTCTCCCACGGGGGTCACACAGCCTCGTGCAACTAACACCTTGCGGTTTTACTGTGGCGCAAAATGTAGAAAAAAGCGATCTAAATTGTCAGCTTTATTTTAATTGATTTTTATGCATCTGATTGTTGATTGAATGAATTATTCAGTTATGCTGGTACGATTATTTGAGCCCCACAATAAGTATCGATTAATAAAAAACTGGAGACGTCTCTCTAAAATAATATTTTATAACCATGTTATCCCCAGTGACGAACCAGACGGGCTTGATGGCCCAGATAGTAGTGATCCTATCTTGTGTGCCAAAAGTCTTGGATTCAAACCCCATCCAAATCAATATTTGTATTTTTTGTGGGTTTAGGTGTTATTTATATGTATCCAAGTATTATTTTTATAATTCCTTTTTTTTATTGATATCCGAGTGATAGTCTGTATCAGATCAATATATGAGATGTCGTGTGATTTTTTTATTATTATTTTTTATTAGTGTTTGGAGAACTAATTTGCGTTACTACGCTTTCGCGGCCTTATATAAAATACACCAAATATACTTTTATTCGATAATAAATACGAGTAATATTTAAATTAGAGAGGTTAATTGATACTAATCCTTGCTTAAAATGTCACTATATTTTCCATATGAACGCGGTCCGTAGATAATTGTTTCCAAATTCTTATTGTTGGGTGCTAAACCAACAATATTAATAATATCATTTTAAAGGAAACTAATAGTATTTTGGTGGTCGCACATAATTTATTAAATTTTAAAGTTTTTAAGTCATTAGCATTCAAATATTTTTTATTTGATAAAAAAGAGAATGATAATCTCTAAAGCCTTTAGACTATTAATATTTACTTCATTAAAGTACCTTTATATTCTTAAAGTCTATAAAGTTATATCATCATGATCATATCAGCCATAAGGCTTCCACAACTGGACATAGGCCTCCCCAAGTATTTTCTAATAGGACCAGTTGTGACTGCGCCCTGTGTCCAGCGCGATCCTGTGGTTTTAGTCAGATCGTCTGTGTATCTTGTGGGTTGACACCCTAAGGCTACGCTTACCAGTGCGTGGTTTCATTCCAGAACCGAAAAAATAATTGCGCCCCTTTTGCTATATATACATATAACGATATTTCTTTATAGTGGCGCAATATTATTGTTTTACGTTTAAATATATATTATTTCCAAATCAAACTTATATGTATGAATTATCTATTGAATTATTTTTTTTAATGAAATAAAAATAAGATAATATAATACAACCTTTACTAACTCATATTAGGACACATAAGACGGCCATTCTGCAGGTATGTAGTACCAGATCTAATTAGTTATTGTTTTATAATTTCTTTTGTTGTTTTTTCTTATGACACTTAGATTAAAATATGGTTAATGAACGCTCACACTTACTCCTTGTACCACGCTCAGGCAGTAGCGCACCATACGTCAGCCGGACGAACCCGAAGCCACTTCCGTCCGACTTGCCCACGCGTGCCGTGATGCATATGGCGTAACCAACAGAATGAATTCTCTTACAGAGAACTTTCGTAACTCGTGAGATTTGATAAAACCAATTTCTTTTACTTCACTCTAAGTAAACATTAAATTGTGGAGTACCGGTCTCTAGTAGAATAGTATCTTCCTTTGCACTAGGTGTCGTAAGATATACATGTGAAACAGCGTAGCATAAATGCTCAGGAAAATGGGCAGCAGCATCCCCGTCTGCGCTCTATGATTGCCACTATGTTTGCCCAGACCAGCATTATGAGCAACATTCTTAATCAACTTCTGTAGGGAGGCCTATGTCCAGTTGAGGACGTTCTAAGGCTGCCACGATAAGGATAATGTTTCTGTACTTCGTCCCCCGCCTATAATACACTACTACGTACTATACTACATATATACTATATAAGTATATTTTAATGTAGTACTATATATATTAATAATGATAATGTTTTAAATCTTTTAAATGTGAACTATCATAACGACTTGTAAACTACATTCCGAGTCATGAGCCGCTCAAAATAGTTGCGTGGGCGCATCGCGTGGCGCCTCGCAGCCTGCGCGCTCGCCGCGTGGGTGTCATTCATGATTTCACTATGTCGTCAATGGATTAAGCCTGATACGTTACTATAATATTAAAAACTGGTCTAAACGGATTGCGAATTTGTCTGGTTCATTGATATACAAACTGGTGCTCTGGTGTCTTTAAGGAGTGTTTAGAAAAATAGTATCGCTCGTGATGTGTCATTAAATATATCGATTTTAGGTACACAGCTTACAGCAAAGGTACTTTACTTTTACCAGTTCAAAGCACTGGTTAAATTATGAGCATGGATCATAACACACACCACGCGGTCCCCATGACGTTGGTAGGTTTTTACTTAGGACCGCAAATACTTGGCCCGACGGCATAGCGTGCCTTCCGAAGCTTGGAAAGCTCTAGATAATATTAAGCCACTCATCCCATTAGTGACCGTTACTATTAATACTAATGTTTCCACCCTTAACTGCCCCCTCTTTTTTGACTTATCCTTCATATTCGTCATATCTTGCCCCATACCATGAGAATTGATTATTGATTACAAAATTGAGGCATAATTGAAGGTAAGCTAAATATTTTCACACAACAAAACAAACGGTGCATTTTTTCCAGATCCTTATGTCCACGTAAGCCAAAGCATTCTAAACCCATCGTCCATAGATCTTGCAGCCTACACATGTTTCTGACGATGATAAGTTGTAATCTTCCTCATCACATTATAAGCAAATACTATATTTATCGTTGCTCTTATGTGCTTTGACTGAGTGTTTGGTCTTTTGCCTGTTTTGAGCATTCCTTTGAATCCTCGTCGTAAAGTTACGCTCTGCGTTTGCCACTACCAACTTACACATTTTGGAGGGCCCTACAATTGTCAATGGACTTCCTACGGCTATTATGATGATGAGGTGTTCATTTGTTTCCTAGTGTTAATTACTAGATATATCACCATATATGACGGCTGGATGATGATGTGTACTAATCCGCCATTGTCATTCATTGCCGGTTATGAATGAACCGACTCGGTGTCCCGCTAGTCGTATCCCGCTGTGATTTACAACAAGCGATACGTGAACATAGATCGTGGACGCTGACAAAATGGAAGCGTGTATCGTTCCAATAACAGACTGCTTCCGTTATTGCCTTTTGTCTCTCCCGAATTGTTTTAATTAAACGAATATTAAACTTCTGATTCACGCCTTGTTTTTTTCCATTCATTTGCGGTGTTTGGTTTGTAAATACGTACTGTTATTTATGGCGTGTTGACTGCCGTTTTTGTTTGTTGTGAAAGTATTTTGCGATAGGTACAAGCGATCTTGTGTAGATGTTAATCTATTTTTGTTTAATTAACTACACGTCGATAGCTCTATGAATACAACGCTAACTAAAATTTTGCTCTATTATTTTATAGTGTTACAATTCAGGGAACTCTAAAATAGTCGATGTATTATTTTGAAAAATGCCATAGAACACTACTCTAACTAATTAACTAAAATTTTTGCTAGTATGTCTTTACACTTCTTGTTCATATTACTTTTGACAAGACATATATCAATAAGCAATTTGTATTTTCATGGAAACAATATCAAATTGATATCTATGGGCACAACCACGACTATAAATAACCGTGTGGACGCGGCAAAATGATTAATCGATTCCCGACAAGAATGAATAACGCAGCTGGGTGTTGTGGGCGGCCTATTCAATATTGAGCGAACTAAATATCGAATATATCTACGTTTTAAACTGTTATAACATTTGTGTTTGTTTAAGCCCCATTTTCTTATACTGGCAAAAGGTAAAGAAACATACGACGCGTGATAGATCACATCATCGTTATCTAGCAATTCCATAACCTCGCGTACTTAACTATATATATATATATATATATATATATATATATATATGATTATCTCAGATTATCCAGTATTTTTATCATCTCTCTCACCCTATAAACCGGAACATTGGAATGCGAGCACTTGTATGGCAGAAGGAATAAACGATAGCACGTTCTAACGCCTAATAAATGTCATGGCGTATATGGCAAGTATAATAGTACCTTCCCTGCATTAAGTGTCGTAAGAGGCGACTGAGGGCCGACAACAGGGCCGACAGATGCACCCCATTTGCACCCTATTAATGAAGCTTAAAGCAGCAGGATGGTATAGTCAGCAGCATATCTGCCGTAGGAAGTCCACAGCTGAAAATAGGACAGCCACCGAAAAGAAGGAGTTTTGCTTATATTTGGGCTAAACTCCTTCTTTTATATATATTGGCAAAAAACGGACTGAAATCCTGGGCGGTCTAATGTAATAGGGCGAAAAAGTAATGTGTGGTCTGTAATTTGAAATTGCCGATTTTCAATCTAAATGTTTACGATTTCCAACGTATAGCGTGATTTTGTTCAATTATTACTCCTCTTGAAAGTTCGAGGTCGAAGCGAACTATTTTTATGATCTGTGTGCCTGTGGGCCTGTGTACATAAAGATAGTTTATCGTTGCGTTTAGAGCCGATTACAAGCCGATTTACATTTTACGTAATCGCCAATGGTTTGTTTCAACCTTTTGGCGTTAATGACGAGTGGTGATTAAATTTGTTTTGTTACGATCAGTAACTAGGCATTCAAAATTGGATTTGCGATCGTATCCACGGAGTGGCCCAGTATTTGCTTGTGATCGCAACGAAAAATTACGAAACTTTTTAGAACCCTGCCCACTTATCTATCTATCTATCGGGCTATCTTCACTTGATCCTTCAAGAAGACGTTTGGAGGATCGATATATTGTAATTTCTATGCACAAAGCTACTTACTTTAATTTAAGATAATATCATGATTACGGCTATTGGAATTTTACTGCTGGTGGTAGGCCTCCTCAAGAAAATGAGACTTTTGCCCATAATTGCCGCCCTGGGCAATCGTGTTGGCAATCGCTGAGCGCAGCTTTC
Organism: Heortia vitessoides; assembly: GCA_020976665.1. Lineage (NCBI taxonomy): Eukaryota > Metazoa > Arthropoda > Insecta > Lepidoptera > Crambidae > Heortia > Heortia vitessoides. The sequence continues at coordinate 12,659,446 of JACJUM010000875.1, read as the reverse complement.
GCGAGGGGAATGCTGCTGCCCATCCCCTCCCTATGCATTTGAGCTACACTATCTCGGATGGATATACTGCCATCTATGGTTTCTGGTAACTTAGTCGCCTCTTACCACACTTGAAACAGAGGGAGGTACTATTTTACTCCAATGTAATATAAAAAAAATATAAGTCACATCATACTTGCACACGTGCGATTATTAGGGTATCTACATAAAGGCGCGTATATTTCCCAGTGGAATAAGCAGTGACCATTAACTTCATACATGAGTGCAGGTTGAAAGTGGAACGTAGAATCAGATATTATTAAAAGAGTATGTCCTTAGAAGTATACCTCTTCAAACCGTTACATTCAGCTTTGCCTTATTAATTAATTTCATTAAGTTATATCTTAAATATGTGAAATAGCAGTTCTTCTAAATAAAAAATTAAAATTATTTGTCGCATTTGAAATTTTCGAAGTGGAAGTAAATAGGTAGTCTTATATTGTAAAATACCCGTAAAATATCAAAATAATCGTGACATCACTGTCAAAATAAGGAGAATATGTTAGGTAATAAGAACACGCTCTTATATTTTATATGGAAAATTAAATACTAACATAAACAGGAAACAAACGAGGCCTTAATTAAGTCACAAATAACAATTAACGTAACTTAACTCCTTTGTACATCATTATTAACAAACCTACTTTATTTCCCGCATTCTAACATGGTTTACTCACGGTACCACTCCAAATTTAATGTAACTAAAAACCTCGACATAGCAACATAAATAAACGTTTATTCTTTCCTGTCACACTTCACGAAGTTATCACAGCGATTTGCCTTAATTTAAACGTGGAGACCAGAGTTGCGTGCGACTTATCACTGGCCATTGCGGTTCGGGGCCACGTTGCCTAAGGCACATTTTAAAGGAGTGCTGTTGGCTCCCACATAAAATATTACGATCAGGCAAACTATCCGATTCGAAACCGTGTCTAGAATCTATTACCTTCCCTATTGGATTTTCCCTTTTTACATCCAAAGCTGTTTTATGTTTATAACAAAGTAAATATTGATTTTCTTTATAAAACTTCAGGCATGAAAGCAGCTTCCAATAAAATATTTAAAAAGGTTGTAGTAATGCTGGTTTCAGATTATTTCCTTACTACTGTTTTTGCGTTAGGTTTAATATAATAAATGCAAAAGATTTTGATAATGACTGAATGAATGAATTTGGCATGTTATCTAGAGATTATATAATAATAATAATAATAAATTCCCACAACATCTCATACATTGACCTGACTCCGTGGTAAGTCGCTTAAAGCACTTGTGTTACGAATGCCAGACAACAGAGGAATCACAAATATACTACTTAAATACATATTTTACACCCATACACACACAGAGCAAACACAAATATCATCATATAAATCTTTGCTCTGGGTGGGAATCGAACCCACGACCCCTGGTGCACAAGACAGGATCACTACCATCTGCGCCATCGGGCCCGTCTTACCGGATTAGATCAAATCCCGAGTCCAGTTTGATACGGAGTAATTACCTGTCATTTGTATTAGACAAGTGTAAGGTACTGGCATAGTAGAATAGTACCTCTTCCTGTAACAGGTGTCGTAAGAGACGACTGAGGTATCAGATAGCGGTATATCAATCCGCAACAGTGTAGTTCAAATGCACAGGGCGAGCATGGGCAGCAGTATCTACGTCGCAAAAGCTGCACTCTACAATTGCCAAACCGCTTGCTCACGTTTGCAATTATGGGCATAACTCCCCCTATCTTGGAGACACCTATGCCCAGCAATGGACTTCCAATGGCTGATATATGATGAAGATTCTTTATGTTAGTCTGTAACGACTCCAAGAAGACGTACCCTATGCGGCCTCGTCCAATAAGCTGTTTTATTATTCTGTAGTTATTAACAAGGACGAATAATAGTTAATTTTAATATTGGTTACCTTCTTGGCACCATACTCATGGTATCCAAGTAGCACATCGATCTGGACTATTAGATAACATTCACTTCGCACGATCATGCCTAAGGCAAAATGTATAGATAGCATTGTGGAGTGCACATACAGCAGTACTTCGGGCTAGACTGGAACAATTGGTCGTTACGGCTGTACTTCAGGAAGTACGCTAAACCGATTCGTTTAGGAAGATTATGTTCGCTAGATTCCAGTAGAAAGACGTTAATGGATTCATAGAAATCCTTTTGGCCATAGAGATGTAAATAGATTCTTACTCTTTAATTACGCGTACACCACTTATAATAAAACCCGATCAGGTCGCATCGCAAAACTGCGAGATTACAAGATACTGCCAGCACCTATTGCGTGGATGAAATACTAACGTATAATATTAAAAATAAATATATATATATATATATATATCATTGTCAAGGTTGTAAACTTTCAAAACCTTTTACTACAACTTTTATAAATATTGAGAATAATGTGATAACAATGTTGTCAAGTCGAACAAACAGGTAGAAATTTTAATAAAGCTGTTTAAAATACGAGTTGTATGGTTGTAAACAGATTTTTAACTTGATTAATATATATTATATATAAATATCGTTATCATATCAACCATTAAGTCAACTGCTGCGCGTAGATCTTCCAAAGAGTTTTGCAATAGGGCCTGGGCCTGATGATATTGGTTTTTCTCATTTTGGTGGATTTGTGCCCACAATTGCAACACTAAGCGAGCGTGGTAGAGCTACTCTGTCTCGGATGGCTACCGCCATCTATGGATTCCTGTACCACAATTACCTCTTAAAACACCTGGTAAGATAGAAATGCTGTTCTGCAAATTAACTAGCTACTACCCGTTATTCATGTCTTTGTTCGGGAAGGAATCGTCTCTGTCCACCATATTGCGCAAGAAAGAAAATCAGGGAGCGTGACGAGTGAGAGTGACGTGATCTGACGACATTAAATTTCCCAGCTTTGTGGTTTGATCAAAACTCTAGTCATCTTCCTAAAACATAAATAAACTATGCTCTGATGCTACTAGCTCTAACTAGAGCTAAGGGATAATAAGTATACAGCCTTACTAGCAAATGTAATCACTTTGTATGTATTACAGTCGATGATACCCGGGGGAATCCTGATAACTCTTATGAGTATAATAATTTAATATAAAACGTTCAGTGGCACGTTTAACTAGGTATTAATGTTGTGAGTTTTTATATATAAAAAAGAATTACTAAAGTCAGCATCCACATTTAAACCAAGGTTACTAATTTTATAATTCAATACTACTGCGCAAATACTACTTGAATTGAAACAAACAAACATCAAATGCCGTACAGTCATTTTGGGCAATAAATGTATAATATATAGTTAGAATAAATATATTAATCTTTAAAATATCGGTTCAGATTCTCCATGAGTAGATTAAAACCTTAATGTCACAATTCGTATTATAGTCTACAAAAAATAATAATTACAAGTTTCCCTGATAGTCAAATATTACCCGAAATTACTTACTTTTTATTTACATTTTAAAAATTGCACCTGTAAAACCAAACAATTGGGTGGGCTAGCTTTTTTAAATGCGTTGACATCGCGCGCTGTCAGTTGGCCACAGAGAGATTACGGTCGGCCCGCGCTGACAAAATGAAATTCCGACGGGCCGACATCGTGACAGGACCGTGTGCCATGCCACTGGGCCCCTCGCTTAATGAAATACGAGAAATATTATAAGTGTGAGTTATTTTATTATAGTACCTATTACTAGCTTCCTGCGGTACTGATTATTAGAAAACTAAAATGAATGTTCAAAAGCCTGGATGATGCAGAGTTTCTTCTAGACGTAGAAGTTTCTGTTCCCGGACAGAAGAAGTTTAGGCAAAGTACTTTAAAGTCCTTCTGTCGCTGAAAGATGCCTCCTGTTTTCAGTAAGTAAGATTGAAGTCAAACTTTACTTCTGTTCTTCTGTTCTTAATAACAGCATTTCTCGACAGTAATCAATCTACAAATTACATACAGCCTCACAATGATCCATTATCATCATCATTATACCAGCAATTGAAAGTCCACTGCTGGACATAGGCCTCTCCAAGAAAGGGGAAATGTTGCCCATAATTTAACACTAAGTTTGGGATAATTATACCGCTATTTGCCGGTTCTGGTACCTTAGTCGCTTCTTACGACACTTGGTACAGGTGAAAGTGCTATTTAACTTGGTTCGTCACTTCTCAATTGAAGTCGATATTACTGCCATCACCATAGGCGCTTACAACCTTTGTCTTATTTAAAAATGCAGAGCAATATGATCATTAATACTTTAAATGGTGTTATCAGACTTGTTCCTCGTCCATTATATGGTACTTCTGTTAGTAACGTGCATTTATGTATAAACAGTACCTATAGCTAACATTTGCTATTCGTTGGACTATGGCAGTCATGGAAAAAAATGCCACGTTTCTGTTCACATTAGTTGATGTCGTCCGAAGCTAGTGTCGACGGTTAATTTACTCTCGACAATTATCGTAGGTGCCGCCAAATATATCGTCGTGGATTTTAAATACACTCTTAAATAGTTTGACGCTATAAATATGGAATGATATCTCGATACTAGAACTGATTCCGTTCCTATTTTATTAGCCCTGAGGAGTCTTGCACGCTAAATAAGGAGGGCGTTTGAGAAGTGCTCAGGCAGAAAGTCACTAATTAATGAGCGACCTACTTATCTGTTCGCTCTTGAATTGTAATGTATTTTAGTCTAACTAAAAATTAAATAACTCAATTAGCTAAAAATGCTGAATCGCGCTACCCAGATTTCAATCGACGACGCTCTGTACGAATCTGGTGTACGAATCACACGCCTGATGAGACCTAAGTGTCTTTAATTTTATTTTCAAACTATGTGAAAATTTTGTGTAATAAATTGAATTGTTCTCTAAATTAAAAATATTCTTGTAAAAAATATTTGGCTAAAATAGCACCGAATATTTTGCGCGACGTCAGATTAATGAGAATGGGCTCTAGTAATTTAAAGCCATCAGTTACAATCCGCATATTAAGCATGTCGCTGACAGCGGCGCCTGTAATTGGCGTCAGCTAGAGATTAAATAGTGGTCGTACCTGGTACGTACGTAGAAATACCAGGTCTGGGTTAACCACGAGCATACTAATCAAGACAAAATGTTTAATAGGCTTTATATTATCTTAGACGTTTTATGCGTTAAAATATGCTGAAAATTTTCAATTAAATCTGATGTTTACTAAGAAGGTAGACATCATCTTTAATTGAAAAAAAGAGCCGTGTGGTACCGGCAGAGTAGAATAGTAAATCTCCCTAAACCAAAGGTGTCGTAAGAGGTGACTAGGGTACCAGAACCAACAGATGGCGGTATATCCATCCGAGACAGTGAAGCTCAAATGCATAGCCCGTTAATTATGGGCATAATTCCCGTTTCTTAGGGAGTGGCCTTCCAATGGCTGGTATGATAATGATGATAATAATTCTAAGAAAATTTAAACTAATCACAGGCTTCTCTAATTTTCCCTTGAGTCCAGTCCTCCGGCAAGGAAAAGTTGCAGTCGAGTTCAGCCTGAAGGTTGATTACAAATTGATTAGTTCAATTTCAGTTCAAATTCAGACAGTCAGTTTATTGTGCATGTGAATGAAATAGCGAGAAGTATGAGGTACAGTCTAATTATTTTTTGTTTTTTAAAACCATTTTTTTTTATTCCATATATGTATATATACTTTTCCCATGTACCAGCATAATGAGAGAAACGGGTACAGTCAGGTTTTAGCTGATTTAGCTGAAACCTCCACTACTACCGCAGGTAGAAGGAGTATGATGATGTGCAACAATTCCCTGTTTTCTCTAGGAAAGATATAAATAAAGGATATCTTGACCGTGTCGCTCATTAAGGTCCTCAGGGTTTCTTTTGGAAACATTCATATTGTAAAGAGTAACTGAAACAAGAAAATATTTAAAAGTAACGGCGTGCTTCGACTTCGTCCGTTGTCGACTTCATCGAGGTATATAGTAATATTGTATCCCGTTGGTCCCGTTACCGAGGGAGTATTAATCCCGGTCCTGACAACACAAACACAGCGAAACATAATTATCAATTTTGGTGTACTCCTTCTGTACTTGTGCACGCTACTTAACTTCGATGACTGATTTTAATTATATAGATAGAATTGCAGCCCGCTCGACTTACCACGGATAGTTAACAAAAATTATGAATATATACATTTTAACACCACACGTACAACCTTTTTTCACATCAGATTACAGAATAATATTAGTTTAATGAATTTTATCTTCAAATAAAAATATTATTATTTTTATTTCCTCCATAAAAACTTTAAACCCGTATGGTGCACCTTTAAGGAGTGCATTCCAGCCAACTATGAAACACGTATTCAATTAAAAGGTTTGTAAGAATGAATTAATGAGTTTTATAAAAATCGTTGCTAATTTAAGGTTTTTCCATATAAACCATACTTAAGTTCTTTTAAAATAAATGTATTTTTAAACTAGTGCACATATATGTCAGTGGGAAGCTCTCTAAAAATATTAAAACTTTTATATATAATATGGATTACAAGAGAGGGGGGGGGGGAAGGTTGCAGCGTCCCCGTCGCGAAGCTACGCTCTGCGATTGCCAACACGCTTGCCCAGCGCGGTATTTATGGACAAAATTGGCCCGTTCTTGGGAAAGCCTATGTCCAACAGTAGACTTCCATAGCTGATGTAATTATATAGATAAATAAAGCAAATAGGAACACAAAAGTCAGTAATTAAAATGTAAAAACATTTTATATAAAGCCGTTATAATTTTATTATAAATGTATTCTATAGACATTAAGCTCCCAGTCTCGAACAAAGGCTCGGTCACGTACTTAGTAAAAGCCAGTTTACACTAAGTTTATAATGGAATTTTAACGCGACCCGCGAGTACATTAGCACTGCAGAATAATGCATCAAAGCCTTGTTTTAAACTGCCTAAGTAGTTGGGAGCTTAAGAAAAGCAACTTAATTCACTAGCTTTTTGGAGTCTAGTGCTTGGACGTATTATTATGCAGACTAAATTTATCAAACATCGAAGATAGGATAAGTACTTCGTGCATTCTTATGCAAGAACAACTTATATAAATTTATCAATATTTTACACTTTATTTTTAAATATTGGTTGGGTAAAATATCGTTTGCGATATTTTCTATAGTTTTAATTAATAGATTTGTTTGTGGCTTTGTGTACTTCACAAGATGTAGAGCACGCCATCTATTTAAATTAATTCAAAATATCGGAACTAGAAATACTTTATTGACATTAAAATTAGAATTATTGCTTTTTATCGGCTGTTCCTTTAAGATTTACTCATATCCCGTGTATAGAATCAAATATTACAAATTGAGTACATACATTAAAATCTGCCGCACTATTTCAAGTTTTCGCGGAACATGGGCACTGTAATTGTGAGTTTTAAATAACAAGTATTTAAAAGAAAAATGAGTATGATGTTTATTTAGGAACTGACAAGGAAGTCTTGCAGAGTGGGCAAGAAATGCTCTGGCAATAGTTCGCTAATTAATAAGCTACCTGGAAACTAGTACCGATGGCAATATCAACTTCGATAGATTGGATATACCTGCATTTTGACTAGCAAATGTGGAAATATTTAAAGTGAACAAAGCCTACGTGTTAGCATGATCGTCCTGTGTTCATTTTATTTTATTTTTACTGAATTTAGAGGCACGTACTTTTTATCATGTATAACTACAGGGCAGGCAATTTAAACGGTATATTTGTAAGGTAAATTTATTAACATACACATTAGTCAACAATGCTTATATTGTGCTAGTCTATGTTTTAGGGTAAGAGTCGACAACGAAGATACATAGGCCCATTTAGAGTTTAATGTTGGTGCAAAATTGATAAATTATTTAAATGTTAACTCAAAATGTTTACTATTCGTATTATATTATTTTTATTATATGTTTACGAACATTTACAATATGTTATGGGTCGCCCGGTGGTCGAAATTAGACCATGGTTCATTGAATTTTGTAAAGACTCTTAAATCATTCGCTTGACATTTAAAAGACAATTAAAAGAGACATTTAATTATACCAATGTGACATTCAAAACTGTGTGAAAGAATAACGCGTAATACTTTATGATTAATTTCAAGTATTTCTATAACATTGTACAAAAAAAAAATTCTATGCGCTTCTTCTCCACATATAACTTTGACTGTGTCAAATTTTACGTATAAATTATATTTTTTAAATCAACTTATTAAATATAGAAACGATAAATAATACTCTTTATTCTTAATATTATCTCCTTAACTCAACTGGTTAAGTTAATTAATTATAGCGAGGGCTGTAGACCTCTCCTGTGTTATAGTTATAAATATCTTGAGATAAGGGTGACTACATAATAATTTCTAGAGTGAACTAAATTAAATTATGTAGTCCGCTCACCCATAAATGACCCTAATTAAAATAATAATAATCACAAAGGTCACCACTTTGTATTTACGATAGTTTTATTATATGTTCTGATACTTCATTCTGCACCTACAGAACCCTCTCCTTATTCGCCCAGTTCCTGTAGTGTTTTATTGTTTATTTAAGGATAGCCAACATAAATAGTTACACTTATTTTTAAATAATATTTTAAAACGCAATTATATCTAAAGGTTGCCACAACATGCATTGAAAACAAACTATTAAAAATCAAACGAAAATAACCCAGTCTTCAAAATATACTAAAAAATAAAAAATACACATTCGTACCAAAAGCCAAATTGAGATTTTATACAAATACATATACTAATACCGATTAAAATTTGTGTGGTGAATAGAACATGTTAATGTTAGATAAAGCTGACAGACGAATAGAGTGTTTTAATATTTAGGTCAAATAGTTAAATTTTGTTTAATAATTTCCTGCACACAATTGTTCAGTATTGCGAGAACGAGTTATACAAGGTTTCTTCAGATTAACCTACCTTGCACCTACCATAGACAAGACATCGGATTGTATGTATAAACCTAGCGGCCATATTGCGCATAATATCATAGATCGTTTTTATCGGACAAGGAGAATCAAAATTATTCACCATCATCATCATCAGCCTGTCCACTGCCTGTCATAGACCTCCCCAAAGGATTTAATACAGCCGCGCAGGGCAGGCGTGGTGGCAAACGCAGAGAGCAGTAGCTTCGGGAATGCTACATTGTTTCGGGTGTATAAATATCTAACAATTCCGGTACCTCAGTCACCTCTTACGACACCTGGTATAGGGGGGAGGTAAACGATATACTTACGATTGCCAGTGTATAATTGCCTTAAGTGTACACTTCGGTTATCACAGTCAGCTCGACCGACCACTTGACGCTCGATAGCTGCAACTTGCTGACAGTGCAGCAGACAACAGATTAGATAACGATGTCAATTATAATAACAATTCGACGGGTCGGCCATTTTTGAATCGGGTATTAATCTTTCAATATTATTCCTGTCTACTTCAATAGACGGCTATGGCTATAAATATAGTAAGTTAGATAATCATCTCGGCTTTACACATGTCGCGCAATCTTCCTGAGGTCAGGCTATTATACTAATACAGCTTAAAAATTGCAATTATGGGCTAAATCTTTACTAATACTATAAATCCGAAAGTAACTATCTGTCTGACTATTACGAATTCACGCCTAAACTACTGAACCGATTTAAATGAAATTTGGTAAATAGTCTAAAGGCTTAGAAAAAAAAATACGCTACTTTTTACATTCAACTGCACGCGGACGAAGCCGCGGGCACTGCTAGTTACCCATAATTATGTAGATAGACTTTTGAAATGACCTTTTAAATGGTGATAGATTGTTAGAAGTAAGTTTGTTGGTTTTTAGCAATAAACCTTAAATAGGATATTCTATAAAGTTCTTAATATATATATATGCGTCATATTGTTTATTTATTTTCAGAGCAACCAAGATGTATTAAGAAAGCTTCCTTTTTTTTGGAAATGTCCTTGGAAAAATTTTTACTAAAATTAATTTAACTATTTATCAATTTGTTACAAACTACTAGTACACTAGCTTTTAAATTCCGGATTAAACTTATTTGATTATAAATTGCGGTGTTCTGGAGAATTACAATCCTAATATATATGTTCTGGATCATTGATTTTATTTCAGTCTTCCCCATCAATGATTATGAATGAAACCCTAGCTAGATACTGCCGTATTTTTAAATGTTTTTTTTTAATATACTGCGGTCACTTTTCTACTCCAAAATAGAATACAAGACGTGATTATATATAACACAAGAAACTTGGAGATATGAGTCTTAGTGGAATAGGGTAAGTAGAGGCTTTGATAATGTTTTACCTAACCTTTAGTGGTTAGCCAGTCAGCGGACCGTGAACGTTTGGTCTCTAACTTACGGCGGGGTAGGCCGGGCGATAAAAAACCTTCTTGCTAAAATTTAGATGTTACTACTTTTTGTTATGCTCTACACCTATACATGATTGAAAAGTCGTAAGATGAAAGATTTACTTTCTAATGAGAGCTATATCAAGTTTATAAATATTATGAATTATGTAAAAAGTTACATTCTATTTTTTTTTTTCATAAAGCCAATAACCAGACTGCGCATTCACAACATATGACTTCATACAAACGTCGTCTGCATTTCGTACCACAGTCGCACCGATTTCTACTACCAAATAGCAGTGCTCGCATTGCTTTATTTCGGTTTAAAGGGTCAAAAAAGGCAGTAAGAATGTGACGCATTATCTTCAGCTCACCAGGTTGGTAACGCGCTAATATTACGAGCGTCTGCGCGGACTGTATGCTTGTTTATGGACCTGGTGTAATACGAAATAGCAACCGTGTTGTTTGCTTTAGTTGATAAAATGCTTCTCTTCATCACAAAAAATTAACAGCTTCTATAGCATAGGTTATAAAAGTATTGTACAGAAAGTTCGCAAATGAAATCGGGTGTTTATTGAATAATTTTTTTTTTATTTTTGCTTTTTTCATTTCTTGCTATGTTCTTGCTCAGGATAATATTCCATAATTCTATATGTATGTTTTTGAAAATTATTTTGTATAACTGTATTATTACCGTAAAATATCCGAAAGATAACAGTACCCATAAGAAAATCATCTTATTAGAATTTTATGAAGAAACGTGTCTAAGGGCCTATAAACTTATTTTCAAGAAAGTCTATTTTTACTTATATATTAGATATGACACCGTCATATCAACGCAGGACCTGTTATTCTAGAAGTGTTAGAGACTTAAAATTTTACACAAGCGTTCTTTTTATAACGTAAGGGGATACTTATAAAGAATTTTTGAAAATTCACCCCCTGAGGAGTAAATCTAAAGGGTAAAGTAAGTATGAAACCTTTCTTCTTTTGAAGTTATTTTAATAAATCTAAGGATGTAGATTCTTCATTGAATGTCATGAAATACGTGTAAAATATTATTTCAAAAATCATCTCATAAGGGAGTAATAGGAGAAAACTTAGTATGAAAGTTCACAAAAGAAAATGCACAAAACATGGTAGGAAATGAATGAAAACCCACTATAGGTTGTATTTTACGGGCGCTTTACTTTTTAATATTTATGATATCGTATTAATTTAAGTAAATAGGGAAAAGTTAGGTGTCCTAGATAAAGGGCCACTTTTTTGTGAACCGCTAACAAAAAGGTGAGCATGTTCTTTGCTTTATGGCTTGTACCTGCCCTACCCGGCCACATTTCTCTTCCACACAAGAAACGCTCGAGAATATTCTACGGCTTTTAGGTAAATATTAAGCAACAAAGCCTTTAGTGCAACCTTTGGCAAGATCCTCGGGGACCGGTTGAGTATCAACGTTTCTTGTATCCGTATTTGACTTTTGTTTTTTTGCACTACTCTAATCATTTTGCTTTGATGACGATCGTTTTCGTGTTACAATGGGAAATTAGCTTAATGTGTTATTAATATAAAATTAGCTATATTGTCGTCAATTATGTTTTTCGACCTCGGAAGACTTGAATAGGAAGATGGGAGAGCAAAGCAAAAAACAAATAAACAATAGACTACGGAATAATTTCAACAGCAAAATTTTGATCACCTCGGTGTGTAAAATAATTCCTAAATTGTTGTGTAGTAAAAACTTTAGATTACGAAGGTCTACAAATACTGTTTAGAATTCTCTGCCTTAGTGGATAAATACATTTCACCTCTTTCATCTTTTACAGGCTCATTATAGGATTAGGTATTTATGACTAACCCTTCATATTGATAATTACAGATCCTTCCCTTTTTTAAACGTTGTTTGCTAACCTAGATACCAAGACAGTTATTTAATCGGTAGAATACTTCTACAATTTAATCAATAGATACTTAGAACTTAATCCCTACCAATACTAAGCCTGCGAAAGTTCACACACAGTATTGGTGTGTAGATGTGTGGATGGATGTATGTATGTTATTCTCTCATGCCGGAAAGGCTGAACAGATCTGGTTGAAATTTGACACATTGTTAGAATAGAGTAGCACATAGGCTACTTTTACCCCAAAACCTTATCCTCGTGGCTTTAGCCATTTTATTCTTTTCTATTTAATCGGCACTACATCTTCCACATTTTAGCTGTCAGGGAGCGACAAAGGCTTCTTCACGGAATTACAAGAAATCCTCAGAGATAAGATACTAAAAGGCGGAAAAGCTAGTTAAATATAAATACAAGCGAAATCTCTTTTGGACCAAATAATTTATTTCCATTTAACTTAACAAAATAAGACGTTACATTTCGTCGCAAATGTAGGTATCCACGTTGAATTTACGTCCAAATACAAAAAGATGCCAACCGAGAAATCCGTAACGCGGCAAAAATATTTACAGAGGGAAATCTGCGCGGCCAAAGAGAACTTTTAAAACGAAATTTGTATTTCTTTGGCTGTTTTCAGTTAGCGTCTTCCCGGGGTGTCTTGTTGTGTTTTTTCGCGATGAAATGGCGCGAAATGTGAGTTGTAAGCGGAATTGCATCAACTATATTAACGGAACGTCCGCTTTCGTTGTATTTATTATTATTTCAAAACTAGCAGCGTTCTGCGGTTTCACTCACGCAATTCTTCTTCCCATGATAATATGGTATCTCCAATATGTCACTTATATCATTTGCCGATAACGTAATTTTCTATTCATCAAAGAGTTTTCGAAATGTGTTCAGTACGGGTACTGGGTTTGTTACAAAAACACAAACCTGTTTACTTAGTTCTATTTTAAATAGAAATCTTTTACTTTTTTCATTTTTTTTTAATATCAGCATATATCTCTCGGTAAAAAAGTTGCTCACGTTCAAGTTTGCGGTCACGTCAGGGATGCTGCTGCCCATCTCCGCCCTGTGCATATAAGCTGCGCTGTTACGGATTGATATATCGCCTTCTGTCGGTTCTGGTACCTCACCTCACCTTTTACGACACCTAGTACAAGGGAGGTACTATTCTACTCTGGCGGTACCTCACGGTCACTTGGGCAGCTGGGTCACGTGAGAATTATTCATCTTGTTACCATTGTTTAATAATAAACATAATAAAATATACATCATAACATGTTGGTATTAGGTGACAAAATATCATATTACAAGATTTAAATAATTTGATCTCAAAGAATAAGTAAGTTACTTACCAATCGGCATTCTGTTTTGTTTAGTCTACCAAGTCTGCATCAAATTTTACACACATTCGCGCAAATAGAATATAATTAAAGAAATGAATCTATCTATTAGTTGTCCAACCACTGTCTTTGCAGTTTTATCAAATAAAAAGAATCTTTGCAGCCATCTGCGGAGAAAAATTAAGGTCGTTAAGCGATAACTTGTATGTTAAATATGACATGTCGGCTAGTACGGATATAGTAACTTATTTAAAACCACACGCATTTACAGCCACTTAACGTTTCTTACATACCGACCAATGATTAGGTGTTAAATATATGTATTTAAGTAGTATATTCCTAATTCCTCTGTTGTCTAATGTCCGCAACACAAGTGATTTAAGCGACTTCTTACAAAATCAGTTCAATGCATGAGTTGTTGTGGGAATTTATAAAAAAAAAACAAATCAATTTTGTTACACAACCGATGACTCCCGAAGACTTTGAAATTGTATTTTCTTGCAAAAAAACTATTCCTTAAATTCGAGTAACAATTTTGAATAAGGTGCACCTCAATAATTTATTCTTAGTTTCAATTTGGCGGCACAAATGGAAGTCGCTTCATCCTATCGCGGCGTTCGCGCCTCATTTTCTCTGAAACACGTCCCTGGCAGAGTAATCAGTGTCGGCTCCCACTTCATCGGCGACGTCACGCCCCGCGCCAAATTAAAAACCACCCCATTTGTATGAATGATGCCTAAATTAAAATTTGAGAACTATTGTCTGTGCGAACAAAGATCTTGTATAGTACTTCGCGTCGAGCTAGATAATTTACTATTCGAATGGAACAAAGAGACTTTTGACTTAACTTTACATTTTGTAAAATGAAAATGAAATTAATAAATAAGGAGTACTACTGTATGAATATACTGACTGAATAAGTTTACTTGGTTTTATAATTATTTTATTTCACAACCGCAGAATCACGTCAGATGCAAGCCACACACAGCGTGTCTTTTAACCTATGTCGACGTCTATAAACGTCTTACGACTGGTTTGGTAACAAGAATAAACAACTATATATTTTTAATTCACATATATGATATTGGAACGGTTATCTGATTAGATTGCTAAAGAAATCCTTGATATTGCTGGTAGCTTTCCAAAGTAATCCTGGAGATCTGAAGTGTTGCGCTCTATATGCGGTCAGCTTAAGACAATTTAGAATAACTCGACTCACTCTCAGTGACATCTAGGTAGAATAAGGGTTTAAAAGTTCCCAGTAGACTTCCCACCAGGAACAGCAGTTGAGATCTCATGCGTTTTTTGCTTGAAAGATAACTTATGATTTGTATATCGCCTCTTAGGCTTGCCTGCACGTGCTGATGGTGAAAAATTATAGGGGATGTTAAAATTTCGGTATCCCAATGTATTTTGCAGCCATCAGGGTGGGTTTATGTCTTTTGACTTTGAACACTTTTTGGTTAGCCTATTGGCTGCTTTTTCGCCAGCGTGGTGACTATGTAGTTTTGTACTTTACTTTTTCGGAGATCGCGACAATCGTAAACCAGCGCGCGGCTATCTGAAATATTTGTTAAAAACCGCTTCTGATCTTCTCTTCTTAATTTGGTTGGGTTATCATTAGGATGCCATGTGCCTATGGAAGATATGTTTATTTAGAACACTTGAACGAGAATTAAGGGCAGTTGGTGGAAGGAGGTGGCTGTGTAGATGTTAATCTCTTGTACAATATGCCTTTCGTGTCATAATGTTGTATTTTATATTTTTTTTTATTACGATTTGCTGTAGTATTCCTTTCACTACTGTTGGGCTCGCTTATTTGATGGGCATTCTTCGGTTAGTTGACACCTGAAGTTTTTCCTAGTTATCATTTTATGCTGAGAGTCATAATTACATGAGTCTTTAAAAATCTGCAGTTTTGCAAAAAAAATCTTAGTTTAATCATTTGATATTCCCAACATTGTACAATTGTGCAATCTGTGTGGAATCATGCTAGTATCTACCTATAAGGATATCTATATCGAGAGCGTTATTCCACGGTCTACGGATTCCCATCTCATACTAGACATGAGTTAGGAAAACTCCAAACTTATTTCGCTAGATCCAGAATGAAAACATGCCTTCGTAATTTTCTAGTTCAAAATTGTAGAAAGAATACTTTGTATACCGGAACGCGGGAATAACTCTTCACCTCTCGAGTCTTCACCCTTCCATAGCGAAAGTTGTAATGGCAGAACAAACTTCTAAATTAAAGTTTTGCTTTCAAACTTCACTTGGGACCTGATTCTTAGTTCTTCAAAGATTTATCTCTTTCCTTTGTTTCCTGGGTGAAGTTATTTGAAATTTCTTATGGATTTAAAACGGCTTTAAACAAAATTCACATCGTTCCAATTTGTTACCATTACATAACAACTTAGTGAAATGTATAACAGAGTTACTGATATAACGTTTTATAGATTAACCGATCATGGCCATAAATAGGATCTTTTTTATAAGTGAAAGTCTTTTAAGATTATATTCTACATTTTGACATAATTATTCTAATATAATTTACATAATGCATATATTAATTGCCCTGTTATAGGTTTCTTATTCTTAAATTCTTTCTCTCGCTAGTCTTTCGGTACATATCATTGAAATCGTCAAAGACAATATAGAATGCTCATTGCTGTGTGAGCAATAAGTGGATACCATTTTTAATACTAGTTTTTAGTGAATTTTAAAGGCATAACATTTAAATATGCGAATATATTTTTAAAAATATATATATTTTTTAAAGCCTGTTAGTGTACCAATGTTTTTCCAGAATGAACTTCAATACTACTGGACCAAGTCTTAAATTTTTTTTTAATGTACAGTTTGATCCATCTTGAAAGATGGGATACTTTATATCTGAAATTATTTTCGTCATGTTCTATTCGTGATGGATATGGCTATGCAGTCCATTGACATCATTATATCAGCCATCTAAAGTTCACTGTTGGATATAGGTCTTCACACACTAGAAAAATTTTTGCACATAATTGCCGCGCTGGGCAGGAATGGTAACTTCGCGATTAGGATACTGCTGCCCATCCTCACCCAGTGGTCTCTAAGCTGCGTGGTTTGTATGGATATACCGCAATATGTCGGTTTCGGTATCTTTGACGAATTTTACGACACCTGGTACATACTATTCTTTTCTGTAAATAAAAACGTCTACGGGTCAACTAGTTTATATATAAAACAAAATTTTAAACTATTGTTTTTGATAGATAATTATCCAATGTGCATATTTTGCCTTAAGAAAAATTATATTATTGTCTTCAGGCTACTTCGGCAAATACCTTAACAAGTACAATGGCTCGTACATACCACCCGGCTGGCGCGAGTGGGGTGGACTCATCATGAATTCCAAATACTACAACTACAGCGTCAACATGAACGGCAAGAAGATCAAGCATGGAGATGACTACCATAGGGTAAGAACATTACGTATTTTTATAGGGAGGGTGGAGAAGGGATAATTGAATTTTCCCCAAAAATAGTTATCAGTATTAACCAAATAATAAATAAACTAAGGATATATAACTTCATAATTCCTCGACCTAGATCGCATAAACCTGGAGAGAACTGGATCAAATTTATCCTGGTAATCATTATTAACGACACTAAGACTAATTAACAATTGCAATAATTTCTAACATAAAGTACAAACGACGCGTCTGCTAGGGTCTTGGTTACATAACAGAAGTGCAATCCCCGACATGGGAAAGATGCAGTTTTGAGACCCGCATGTAGCCTAACACAAGTTGGTTCTTTTTTATAGTAAATATGTATTATATTAAATATAATTCAGTAAGTTCAAATATTTGTTTAACATATACTTAAGAACTGAAAATAAATTGAAGAAACCAATCAACATTTTGGTTGATTACTTCTTGCTGATATAAATTTCATTTTCAGGATTACTATCCGGACCTGATAGCCAACGACTCGATTGAGTTCCTTCGAGCATCAAAGCGACGTTTTTCCAGAAAACCGGTCCTACTGGTCATGTCCTTCCCAGCCCCTCACGGGCCCGAGGATTCTGCTCCCCAGTACTCCCATCTGTTCTTCAACGTGACAACTCATCAGTGAGTATTATCGACTTGTAACTTATCCACTAGCTCGTTTGATCTCGGCACTCTATTACACGCCCTTCCGGATTCAGACCCGGCTCCACCATTTAACTTGTTAACATACAAATAATTGACGTACTCTCAAAAATCACGAATTATGTTGGAACTGAATCTAGGAATATAAACAATGGAAAATGCACAATATCTCAACCATCATCATCGTCATACCAGCCATTGAAAGTCCACTGTTGGACATAGGCCTCCCCAAAAAAGGGGGGAATGTTGCCCATTACGCCGCGCTGGGCAAGCGTATAGGCAATCGCAGAGCGCAGTTTTCGCGACGGGGATGCTGCCCATCCCCGCCCTTTGCTTTTGTTTTGCAATGTTTTAGATGGATATACCGCCATATGTCGGTTCCGCTCCATTAATATTCTTAATTTAATCATTAACCCTACATCCAAACTGGCAAACAAACTTAACCTCCGTAATGTAATGTAGACAGACCGTTTTCAGCTATAAATAGCATAGTTATAGCACATTGTTGCCGTCTGAAGGGTCGACCCTGCTAAACATGAAAGGTCATTCCCTCAATCAATAAGCTTCTATAAGTCATTCAGCCGATGAGCTTACGTTGCTGTTTTGATATCGAAATTAAAAAAGAAATTGAAGGGAACCTTCCGCGAAATCATAACAAAACCATCGGGCTTTTCATTAATATAATGCTTGCTGGTAAAAAAAATACCACTCGGTTGTATTAACGTACATTTAAAAGTATTTTTATATCTATATACAGCACACTAATGTAGTCGTGTTTGCGTAAAATAGTATCTATTACTATTTTAGGTAAAACCTGAACTGAGGTGTGCTGTAGGATACTAGACTTGTAGAAACGTTTCTACGCCTGTACCAAGCGACGTAAGAGGCGATTAAAGCACCAGAAGCGACAGATGGCGGTATATCTGCCCGAATACTTAACTCTAATACTATAGATGCGGAGCTTCTATAGGGCGGGGATGGACTGCAGTATTGTCGTTGCGAAGTTACCCTCTGCGTTTGCCTCACCGCCTGCCTAAAGCCGCAATATTCGTAGTTTATGATTTGCGGCTACTATGATGATAATGACAAATGATAATTTTTTACATTCATCCAATTCATAAAAAAAAATACTCCGATATTTTTTTGTAAATGACTTACAGACATACAAAATTTGTTTTTAGAGAAACCAAGCTAGACTTGAAAGTTATTTGCACTATTAACGCCCTTATCAATATATAGCAAAACCCGACGAAGTCACGAAGAGTTCAGTATTACAGCTATTAAAACGAGGAGGCAATATGAAAACAACTTTAGAATCCATCTCTGCTTCCTTGCAAAGAGGTTGGCCAAAATTTGAATAGATCCCTCGCTGTATGCCGTAGGAAAATAAAGCGTTCATTCTAAATATTTCATAAACATTAATTGCGACGGCATTTATGCGGGGTCAGCCATCTTGTCCTGTTTAATTATTTAAGGTTTTTTGCTGGTATCGTCTGGTCAACCCTGAAAGTTTCAGACATAAACTTGAATTACGAGCTTCAGGTTGTGAGTTGGTAAGTTTGTGATGCGGGTTTTAGGTGATAAAAAACAGAAAGAAAAGTTCTGGCAAATGGCCCTTGAAGTTAATATGGTCTTAAAACGTTTAGCACATTATGTATTAGAAATTGAACGAGACTTCTGCATTTTATACGGTAACTTTCATTCTGGTTACTTACAAAATTTTATATCATAAAAACTGTTTATAAATAATTCGTGAGAAAATATCTTTTGTGTTAGGTATCGTAAGACAAAAGTACCGAATCCAATGGCGATACATCAATCCGAAACAGAATAGCTCAAATGCAAAAAGAGTTGGGGATGAGCAGAACGCCTCCACAGCGTGGCAATTATGCTAATATAATTAAATTGGATGGTAGTTACATTGGTAATATAATGTTGGATGTAAGCTGGAAATCACTTAGGCAGGACTTATATCCAGCAGTAGATATCCTATGACTGATATGATAGTGCAAAATCTCAATCAGTCTGCGTGCTTACATGAGGTAGGCCTGACACGAAGGTATTGCAACGTGCTAGTGATATCCTGGTTATATCACGCACGTCTATGAGCTGCGGTAGCGCTTACTATCAAGCGGGCTGTTTGCCGACTTGGTCTAATAAAAAAAAATATATATAAACTTTCCATGAGATAAATAACCTTTATAACCACAAACCTTTCAAACTACATCAATATGCATCAGACCACAGATTTGGTACACAATAGAATGAGAAATTAGTCAAATAACTTAAGGTACGCCGGCGGTGACTTAAGTTTAATGTGAAATTTGAAAAAATAGTAATATTACCTTCTGTTAAACCTTTTTCTTTGGACCTACAGTAACAGATTGTATGCGAGTTATTGGGGAGATGACCTTGCTATCTCGTTTTCCGTATTTTATCCCCTCCACAAGGTTGGACAGGCATGTGGTATGCTTACCCGACACTTAACACGGAAACATTATTTCTGAATTAATTGACAAAGTTACCTTTTTACGTCACTATTTAGCAGAGTTTTAAAATATAATGTAAATGTTCGTTTTGTTTGTTGTGTATCTGGGAAGTGTTTTTACGAGAGACACGTACATATGTACATACTTCCCGTATGAAGAAGATATAGAACGGAGACTAAAAGCTGGAAATATTGTTAATTGCGCCTTACATGCTTTTTGAGCAGCCAAAACATGTCAAAAAGGGCACGACTGGCTGTTCATAGAGGCGTGTTGGTTCCGACATGTGGTAGCGGATGTTAGGTATGTCAGAAGAAGCACGCGAGTAGAATCAAACTGTTGAAATGAGTTTGAGAGATAGATTAAGGAATAGTGTGATAAGAGATCGATGTGGTGTAAAAGTTGATATATGTTGAGATAGTTTAGGCATGTAGAAAGGATGGATGAAAGTAGAATGACTTCACAAAATGTAGAGCAGGAGTGAATGGAAGAAGGTTGGACCACCGAGGCGAACATATCTTAACCAGGTAGAAGAGGTATTAAAGGCGGGCCAACTAAGAAGTACCAAGAATAAACGAGCGTATATGAAATGACTAATGCGAATAAGGGAAGCAAGATAAATATGCGTAGATCAGCAGTGGAGATCCATTGTCTCTATCTACACCGATGGGACACAAGCGTGATGTATGTATGTATGTTTGTTTATTACGGCTTTCACGGCTAAAACATTAGACTGCATTTTTTTTAGACATTAGATTTTAGATGCATAATTTTATAAAAATTTTATAAAATTATGCAACTAAAATCCTAGCCTAAGATGTAGTTTATTTAAAAGACCCTAAGGGACCCTGACATAAAGTGATATCCGTGTGGACGATGTCACGGTGAGAAAGCTGCCTGGCATTGCACTATAAAATAGAAATTCAGGTGTTTACTGTCGCGCATCTGTAATTATTATATATTCTTATATAGTTGTTGATTTATGTTATTTTTTTTAATTTGATTGTTCTATTGTTTCATAGTGATTCCACTTCATAGTATAAAACAGCTCACCGTCGCGTATGTTTATGTGAATTGTCGGGATTTCAAAATAAATCACAAACTTCCAAATAAATTGTATCAATTAATAAATGACAAAGTAATTTATTAAATTATTGGCTACGTTTCGTGTATGCTGATAAGTAAAAATTGTAGAAAGCTGGCGAAGCAAAGTGAGGATTACTAAGACTCTTTTTCAAGTCCTCAAAAAAAATCCCCGATAATCTCCGGGATTAATATTTAAGTGATAAAAAAGTAAAATACTCTTGATGATCATTATATTTTGGGTTTTTGGCTACAATAATAGTAATAATAAATAATCTGGTGCGTATTCCAGCATTCGATTAATCCTAAAAACGAAACAAACCCTTTAGCGTATAATCTTCGTTAATTCTCCATGACACCGACACCGATCTAAAATGTTTTTACACAGAATCGCGGCAGACGATTAGTGTCCAATAAAGTATCAAGTGTAGTACAAGTGTGTACTAGAACAGCGTGATGTACCAAAGACGTAAAAGGCTCTCGGGTGGGACCGGTAAATTTAACGAGTTACTTGGAGAGGAAAGATCATTACGCTCAAGCTGCGCGCACATAAAACTCGACAATAAAACCATGTCTAATTACGTCTGAATATTCAAGGAATATCTTAACGTGAACCAAAGAAACACTAGGAAATTCGTCCTTTTTTAATTTCCTTAAACATAAACTTATTTGGCTTATACTCTGGTAAAAGGTGTTCAGCTCGCTATGGAGCGCCTCTAGCTGTGGCGGAGTTAGATTAGAATTGTAACTAATTTTACGCTGGACGTCCTTAATGTAGCTGACACCGACAGATGGCGGTGCGGGCCAGGATGTTCCCGTCTGAAAGTTACTAGCGGATGAGGGTGAAGCGTAGTAAGGGAAGAAAGGGACAAGACTAGAGAAAAGCTTACGTGTAAAATCACATACGTTGACCTGACTCTGAGATAAGTAGCTTAAAGTACTTGTGTTATGGATATCAAACAACAGAGGAATTACAAATATAATACAAACACAGCAGAACTGCAAATATTCATCATATGAATATGTGCTCTAGGTATCGAACCCACGATCTTTGGTGTAAAAGATAGGATCACTACCATCTGCGCCATCGGGCTCGCCAAAATAAAGGAACGACGAGAAGGAAAAAAAGCAGCGGCCGCTCAACGGCTGATGAGATGGAACCAGAACAACTTGATATATATATATTCTTTATTGACTTATTCAAATTAAATAAATCATATCGTACGTCGACCTAATATGAGTAGATACAAATTCATTCGGGCAATATGTGAATGGCAAAATATTTTACAAAGAATATTTTTACCTAACTACGTACTACTTACTTTACCTGCCGTGAGGTAACGGCAGAGTAGAATGGTAGGTGTCGCAAGAGGCGACTGAGATACCGAAATTGTCGGCATATCAACCCGAAGCAGTAACTCAAATGCAACAGGGCGGGCTGGGCAACAGAATTTCCTTTGCGATGCTATCCTTTACAGTTGTGTGCAAAATTTCCACTTTCTTGGGGTGGCCTATGATTTACTTGCGGCTGCAGTGATGATGATCTCACATAACAATCATCCTATGTATTATTTAGACTTGAGAATAAGGGTATTTTTTAGAACTATAAAACTTTGAAATAAAATAAAACAAAGATGACTTTTTCACTGATATGAAATTTACTTTATTCGAAAGATAATCTTCTGGCATTATAATATATATATGATTTCTGGCATATGACCGCCACGGCTCGGACGTAGTTTAATCTGTATATCCAAATTTCGATGACTTCCAACATATCGTAGTCGTATATCGGCAATAATACAGCGAATATTGTCCTCCAAGTGGTCAATCGTTTCAGGCTTATGCCTAGATTAGTGACTTCACATATCCCCACATCAAATAGTAAAGCAGCGTTAGAATCGCACGACCTTGGAGGTTAATTCACGGGCCCGAAATTTGAACCTAAGCGGTTACCAAACGTTTACTTATAACGACTTATAAGAGTCGACTATTTATTAGTCACCATCCATCCTTCTAAAGCTGCCTTAATGTGACTATTCCTATAAAGCGACTAGGATGTGCACTTTTCCATTGACCTAAAAAGTGTAATAGCGAATTCATAGGCGAACGTCGGCTGCATAGATAAGTCTGCTACATACCGGTGGGGAAGTTTTTTCGTCACCGAAAATTCCACGTACCGTCTACTGGTGGTTTTGCTCTTGAATAATTTCACACCACTTCGCCTTGGCTACGTATTCATATTTCATGGAGGTGTTTAGTGGCGTTCCACTCGCCGATTTTATGCCTTGATTGAGGTTGGAGTGTAAGTTTGGGTAAGGTATTCTAAGACTTTGAGAGATGGTATTTATTAAATTGTATGAATTATTGACTACTGTTTCTCTCTCTCTCGTCTCTGTAAGACTATTATCGATATCTTCGCGCTTTGATTATTTGGATGATCAAAGCATTCGTGCGATAAAATTTCTCTAAGTATAAAGTATAAAAACAGCAACTTTGACGTATACAAACATGATCGATATTTTGTTCATATTAACCACTTTGACGGGTCCAATTCAGTACCATATGTTGTGCGCGATTGGTCGTGTATTCGATCCTCATGCAGAACAAACATTTATGTGATGAATATATTATGTATTTATGTATATGTATTGGTGTTCGGTATTTGGATGTTTAATGTATATTAAAGTGTTTTATTATTAATTTCTTTGCTGTCTGATATATTCTTTAAGTAAGCTATTATTTTTATAACAAAATATTATATAATACTATTACTACTATTATCATTATTTTATGTGTATCGTCTCTGTATAGTGAGTGAAAGCCACTCCTGACTCCACTCTACTCTATCAGAATAAAGTGGAAAACGACGACTTACCTCACACTGGAACGCTGCGCGTAGTGGCGAGCCACCTTTTTTCAACCTTGTTTCCACTTTCATAATAGATTTACATCCACAACGGTCCGATCTATATATTACCCGTTATTAGGGACTAACTCACTATTTTAATTTTATTAGTGTCCCTAAATTAGAATATCACTAGCCACTAGTGATTGACGTCAACCATTGGTGGTGGTGATGGTGGTAGCTATTGACCACAAGTTACGACTTCCAACCATCTTCGTTTGCGTGGTACTAAAGGAAAGGATACCAATATTTACAGGATTACTCGTACTGATGTAGAAATCTCGGTATCGTAAGGAATTTGACTCAATTTTCATTATAACTTATATTTTAGTCATCATATCAGCCAGGGAAAGTCCACTGTTGGACATAGGCCTCCCCAGTATTGGGGGAAATTTGCCCTTAATTTCCGCGCTGGGCAAGCGTATTACAATCGCAGAGCGCAATTTTCGCCACGGGTAAGCTGTTGCCAATCCGCGCCGCCTCACCCCGTATTATGTGAGTTGCGCTTTTTCGGATGGTTATACCGCCATCTGTCGGCCCCGATACCTCAGTCACCTCTTACTATACCTGGTACAAAGGGAGTTACTATTCTACTCCGCCGGTATCCCACAGCGGAGTAGAATAGCCGGTACCCCACATATTTTAGTGTTCGTTATAAAATATCTGTTTGGTTGCGAATCAATGTTGTTTGACATAATAGAAGGCGGATTACTAAACAACATTTTATTTTAAATAAATTCCCACAACATCTTATACATTGACTTGATTTCGTGGTAAGTCGCTTATATCACTTGTGTTACGGACTCCAGACAACAGAGGAATCACAAATATACTACAGAAATACATATTTTTAATAACCAGACACAGACTAAACACAAACATCATCATATAAATATTTGCTCTGTATGTAAATCGAACCTACGACCCTTGGCGCATAAGATTGGATCACATTCGCCATCGAGCCCGTATTTAAATTTATAAATCGAAATAAAGGAATTCTCCTGTAAACAAAACCGCAGGAAGTGAGAATAAAACTTGCAGAAGCAGGGTTCCGTGTCTTCTGACTTTTGGTAATCCTAAAAATAAAAAAGGTAATTAAATAAATATGTAAAATATTTTTTGTAATAAGTGTAAAAATAAGCAAACTATGTGCGCAGCAAAATCGTGCTTTATAGAAGTTCCAGCTTTATTTATGGTTATTTGATTTAATTTTATCATGAAATAATCATAAACGCCAATCATAAACCATAGACGTAATTTCTGTAATCCGCACCGTAATATCAACCTACTGGCCTAAGGATATTTAAACCCACCCAGTTTATTGAGTGAATTTCTTGCAAAATCAAAATATGGCAAATCTAACACAGTTATTTTACGACAAAAATTAGATATTCTTTAACTGTCAATATTCAGTATATATAAAGTTATTTAAGATTTAAATATGAAATGGAATATCAATAACATATAATCCTATAAAGATGTCTGTAAAAATAGTAGACACCTCTATAATTGTCTGAAAATAGACAACCATTTCAAATAGATTGCAAACGAAAACAACCATTTCTCCGAAAAGACGACATTTTCGGGGAGATGGTTGAACGATACTGAAACTATGATTCAACTGAGGTTCTATTTTTACTTCCGACGTACTACGGATTGCTAATATGAACGGTATGACGTATAGTGAGAAATCTTCGCGTATTTATCTTCCTTTGTCCTTCGAAGAAGCCGGAAGTCGGACATCGCCGTAAAATATGTACGCAGATAACGGCACCCTGTCGGAAAATGCAAATCGCCCGGGTGTTACGGATGACCGTATCTTTAATATTGTGCGCAATATTTCTGGTTTGTTAAAAAATAAACCATTATAACATGTCACACAATACAGGACTTGATTTAAAATGAAGTCAAGGACGTCTTTCGAGATTAAGTGACCTTCGACAATTATTGCCAAGAGTGACAAAGATGTTTAAAGTTATTTAATTAACACTTCTTTAATTTTGTTATATTGACATCTTTGTTTTAAACTCGTTAAAAGTAGTTATCTTTGAAGAATCGCTAAGAATATAAGATATTATATCACATAACCCAGAAATTATTTTTCTCTCTTGCCCTCATGTTTTCAGGTTCCAGTAGCCTTTTCCAGATACTATTTTATTTTGACGGCACCCCTACGCGGTAGAAATTTAATTGAAAATATATCATCATGCATCATTTAAGAGACATGTGCAGATGTTGTGATTATATAAACTTACTCCGGGATCTTTTGTAATAAATATGCATTAAATTGGTAATCGTAAGATTCTTATATCTGTGTATTGAGTTTTGCTGTAAATTATACAATCTTTTTTTTCATTATACCAGGTTGACAAAAAAGCATACAGTCCCACAAGGATAGCACTTGCGCATTGCCAACCTTGTGATTTGAAAACATTATGTCACATTACCCAAGAATTTCACTGCTTTTCTCACCCTTTCAAACCGGTATAGTAATGTGGACACCGATATTTGGTGGTAGAGAAAGGTGAGAGTGAGGTACCAATGCAGAAGTCCTTGTATGAGGTCTACCTCAAATAAATATTTCTGTCAAGTATATGAAATGTTTAGGCTATAACTTCTAATCTACGTATAGTATTTAATAAAATCTTTATATATAAAAAGAAGAGCTGACTGACTGAATGATTGACTGACTAATACATCAACGCAGGGTCTAAACTATAGAAACTTAAAAAAAAAATTAGTTAGAAACCCCCTAAAGGGGTAAAACGGGGGTGCAAAAGTTAACGCGGGTGAAACCGCGGAGCGCTGCTGGTAGTATCATAAGTAGACAAAGGTGATCCGACGACAGTTAGTTTTGGAACACATTTGCCAATATTGTATTTTACCTTTTATTTTCCTGTTTTGTTTTGTAAAATGATATATCGGCAAGCGGGACAAAATTTAAATCCGCTTGAAAGTTTAACAGGTCGGTAACACGGTATATTCGCGCAAAAAAAAACCTTCCAGGTTTTCCGAACGCTCCGAATTGAGGACATGCACCGTTATTTATTCAACGGCTATGTAGCACGAATAATGAATACCAATCTCTCAGGCCACCGCCGAATTCGACCTGCCTACCCACTACCTCTCCTGGGTTTCGTTATGCATTAAGTTATCTTTGCTTGTTCTTGTTTTTATTTATGATGATAGTATCTACCTATCTTGTGCGCCAAAACCGGTTGTGGGTTTGCCACTGTTACCTAAAGTCTGTAAAACAAGTACTTTAAACGACTTATCACGGAGGCAAGTTAATGTATGTGTTACTTTTGTGCGTATTTTTCGCACTAAAGAGTTACTACCAAACAGCTCTACCAAAGCGTGAATAATTAAGATACACTTTAACATTTATAATATTAGTTAAATGACATCAAAAAATTAGAATTGGATTGAAGTATTCTATTAAATAATCGAATAAATTCAAATCAATTTATTTCAGAACAATATTCATTTTGTTGAAAAAAACAAATAATATATTACAATATGATAAGCACAAAACTACATAAAAAAATACAATATTTTACACAGATATACAAAAAATAGAATTGTTATTATATTATTAACAATGACAATTTAGTAAAACTGACAATAAATTTAAATATTTGTCGAAAATCTATTAAACATTAAAAACAATTCGAATTAACAATGTGATTTATTACTTCAAAAGCGATGCCCGCAAATGCCATCAATAAACTCATTTACACTATAAAACATTTTTCCAACAAAAACATTTTTAACCTATTTTTGAAGCCACTCTTATGCAACGATCCTTTAACTCGATTCAGAAAGCGTAGATAAGCAAACCAACAAATTTTATGCATTTATAATAATAGTTAGGTTAAGGCTTGTGTTGGCCGTTTGATTTTTATGTACTAACGGAAAACCAAATAGTTTTCTTTGTACAGCCGAACTTATTGCGAGCCTTTTCTCCTTGAAGACAATAATTGTTACAGCGTCGCGTTGATTTATTCATAGCTTCATAATAGCTGCAATTGAAATGACATTCCACTTTCAACACTGATTAATTTATGGAGCTGTTAAAGGCAAGGCATTGTATTTTGATCGAAGTAGCTCGTAAAAATGTCATGATCTGAATCGACTGTGATATCATATTGTCTTTGGACCACGCATCCTTCTATATTTTACAAGCTGAGCCGACTACATATGTTTATCATGAAAAGATATTGGACTACAAATTGAGAAATTGAGATATAAACTCTCCTATCT
This sequence comes from Heortia vitessoides, assembly GCA_020976665.1. Taxonomy (NCBI): domain Eukaryota; kingdom Metazoa; phylum Arthropoda; class Insecta; order Lepidoptera; family Crambidae; genus Heortia; species Heortia vitessoides. Next base: position 12,630,914 of record JACJUM010000875.1, on the reverse strand, counting down.
TTCAACTTATATCAAACTTTGAACAAACATTTATTCAAATCGATTCAATAGTTTAGAAGTGGGTACATCCCGGACAAACAACCTGACGTCATATCTATAAATATAGAAAGAGAAACCGACTAACTGTATTTTAAGGGATAGACTTTTGAAAATTTACACCGAGGTTCCTTTTATAATGTAGGCGGCGCACTCAGGAAGGATTTTTACTTTTTTACTCAGTACTTTTGATCACTCAGAAAATTAAGTTATGAAACTTCGCTGTTTTTGAATTTATTCGAATTAAAGTCGGTGTGGTGGTTCTTCATTGAAAGTCATGAGACAAATGTAAAATATTTTTTCGGAAATCGTCCTTTTACTCCCTTGGTAAAGGGAGGGAGGTAAAGTTTGTATGATAGGTGTACAACTTAAGGCAGGTGAAACCGCGGGGCGCTGCTAGTTTTTATATATAAAGACAAGATAGTGATAGCAAATTTTAGCATCATCGTTATCGCAATCGTCATAAGCCTCGAGGATATGATAACCAGACTGACCCAACTAATGTTTTGACAGATGTTTTAATAGATTTTATAGTATACATTCCCCTATGCTTAATTACAATTGATTTATACCACTGTGACCTAAATTTGTTTTATCATATTTTTAAGTATGCAGGACCACCATAGTTATTATGTAAGCATTTGATTGTAATCTATGAAAAAAGAATTCAAGCACCAAACTGGCCTAATTTAATTAGCATAAGGTAAATTGTATTTCAATTTTTGGGCACTCTTGTTTTTATGTCCACGTGTTTAAAGATCTTTATTCTCATACGAATCTACATTCATTTACAATGAGATATTACAGTTATAACAAATAATATACAAATTAGCCGGTACTCGACTCTAAATACAATTTCAGCGTATTCCGAAACATGTTTATACTCTCGCATTCCTTTATGTTGTTAGGCAGCTCATTGAATAGCTGTGCTCCTCCAAACAGTACAGTCTTCTTTTCATAGAGAGTTCGAGGTGATAGTGTTGCACTTTATTATTAGTTCGGTTTTTGTAGGGGTTGTCTTTTATAAACAGTCTTGTACTACTTTTGACAGAATTTGTAACAATTTTTTTACTAACATGCATGTATTAATCTTGTATAATTGAGATAGATTAAATATTTTAGTTTTTACATATATATGAATAGTTGGGGTGTGGGTTAGAGATAGACCCGCGAGATTTCAAGTAGGATCATTCGTTAGGAGTGTTTGTACACAACTGACCGCTGCATCACTACATGCAACCGCATAATGTTTCTAAGAAGATGCTGCTGTCCACTTCTAACCTGTAGTATTTCTATAAGCTAAATTGCCGTGATGTACCGGCAGAGTAGAATAGTACCTCCCACTGTACTTGGTGTCGTAAGAGGCGACTAAGGTAACAAAACCGACGAATGGCCGTATCACAGCCGTACATCAGTGCAGCTCAAATGCACAGGTCGGGTATAAGCAGCAACATCCCCGTTGCGAAAGCTGCGCTCTGTGATTGTCAACACGCTTGCCCAGCGCGGCAATTTTGGGCAGAATTCCCCGTTTCTTAGGGAGGCCTATGTCCAACAGTGGGCTTCTAATGTCTGGTATGATAATGACGATGACGAATACTAAGAAAAATTTAAACAAGTCACAGGCTTCTCTAATTTTCCCTTGAATGCAGCCCCCCGGCAAGCAGGTTCGAATCCTACGCTTGCAGCGGCGCAATCATGGGCAATCATCTCACTTGGAGAGGTTTGTGTCCAGCTGTGGACTTCTAACGGCTGGTATGATAAAGTTATTTTTAACGAATATATAAAGCCTTTTTTCGGTTCCGGTAGACTTGGATACAAGTGGCACATTTGTAGCATGTTCCCACCATGTAGCTTTTTTTGTTTCATTTTAATTATCCTATTCCCTCTACCATGAATCGGAGACCTAAGCTATTTAAATAATAACTACTCTATCGTACTAATTTTATCTAAATATCTCTCGCATATACGAGTATACCGTCATTTACCGTATCATACCAGTTCTTTCATTCTGTTACTTACTTTTTGCTCGTCGATTTTTGCCTACTCTCCTGTTTACTGACAATTTATAGGCATCTTTTTTTATTTAGTATTTTGGGAGTTTGGGAAGGTTGCCATGTAGTATTTAAAATGCGCTCTTTTGCAAACAATCAACAACTTGCAAACAACTTACAAGTTAGTATAGACGTTCGTAATATCACAAGCGCATCGCCAACCTTGTGACTTAAAGACAATATGTCACATTACCCAGTAATTTCACTGCCACTTTTACCCTTCAAATTGGAACACAGCAATGCGAATACAATGTGATATTTGGCGGTAGAAATAGGTGCTAGAATGCAAACAAACTTTGTATTAGGTCTACCTCAAGTAAATTTGCATTTTTCAGTGGGGTTTTTATAGTGCATTTTAAACAAACATCATCCTTATTCACGCACCCAAATCTAAAAGAATATTTGAAATTGTTGCCTCCGTCATAATCAAACAAATAACGATCAATAAATAAAATTACTTGTGTAACCTAACAAAATTATCGTTTATGACTACTAGCAAAAGTACTTTGTCTCACACGTCATAAAGGAGGCTGACTGACAGTTTTAGTCAACAGTGTTTATGTAGACATTTTAAATAATTAATAAATTTTTTGTTTAAGACATTCTTTTCTGTTAGTAATCCACTCCAAGCAACATTAATTTTGTAGATTGAACAGTTTTTGTTCACTGGATTGTGAAGCATGTAACAACACTTAGCTAGTGATGTCCGGAGTCAGTTAGTGTACAATTAATTTAGTACTCGTCAAATATATCGAATCAAATTCGAAATGTATTAGTGTACTGTCGTAGTTTAATAAAGCAAGAAATTGATCTGATAAAATGCTGGTATACGATGCCAATGCACAGACGATAACAAGTTTGATGACTTGACTTTATTGTATAAATTAATAGTTGACCAGCTTTTACCTGTGTCTTCGCCCGCACGGAATTAATGCCCGAAGATTACGTTGACGCGAATATGTAATATGTATTAAAATGTAAATATTTCTAAACATTTGACATCATTTAGCATATTTTTGAAGTATATCGATTGGCTCAGCTGACCTTAGAAATAAATAGATATTTAGTTTTTAAAGGACATTTCATTTATAAAATGCTGCATCATAAATAAAGTAATATTTCTTAAAAGTATTCTTACTCCTAAGTTGAGAAATAGGCATAGTTTCGCAAACCTGCAGCCTATTTACATGCCCTTTTGCGATGTAAACTAAGTACATATACTTAATTCTACTTTGAGTAATTAAATGGTAACAGACGCTGGACTTGAACATTCAAATAAATTTTTACTCAGATATAACATAGTTTTGAAAAGAAACTTAAAAATAAATAAATACACAACTCATTCCATAGTAGTAAAGTATATGTAATTATATAGTTATTTTGTGAAAATACGATTATAGAAAAAATTTAATTATATTACGTATGTAACATATTTTGTGAGATGATAATTTCGATTTTGTTTAATACATCTTTATAAAGGTAAATATATTGTACATAACAAAGTATAGACTCCACCAACCTCCAGTATGTTATGTACTGTCTTGTTATAAATGAATGATGATTTAATTAACATCACTATGAATATTCAACCTACACTGTGAGCATTAGAGTACCCAAGATCGATTAACGAGAACGATTCGATTTAGCGCCTCGAATCAACCACAATTGTCTCATCTCTAGATGCAGCTAAGTATGACATTACTCGCTAAAAAACGCAATATGTTTTTAAAAAAAGTTAGACCCCCCGTTAGCAGTGACAGAGGAACGCATAAATTACAGTTCGGCTGACAGAGCGGCGTATTTGTCGGCAACTCGGCACATGAAAGGCAATGCAAATAAACGACTGCATGTCTGTTAATATAAAACTCGGTGATAAATGCACGCAATAATGATCGCATTCGGATGTCAGGCTTGTTGGTGGCTTAAAAGTGGGGAGAGAGGGTTTTATTTTTATCAAAGTACGTATGCTAGTAGATTTACTCGCCCACACAAAAAGTATTTTGTGTTGAACCTGGGTGTTTGTAGATTATATTTAAGTTTTGGTGAAATATAAACGACTATGAAAAGAAAATATTTAAAGTCCAACAATTTAAAATATTTTTTTGTCATAATTTCATTTGATTATATACATCTTGACGGGCGCGATGGCGCAGGTGGTTATGATTATAAATATTTGTAATATGCAATAACACAAGTTTTATAAGCGACTTATATCGGAATCAGGTCAATGTATGAGGTTTTGAATTATCATCTGAAAATAGACCTGAGTTTGATAAATAATGATCTTTAAAAGAAATATGCGGTATACAAGCGAGGAGCAACATGAAGTAAGAGGCTTTTAAAGAATATCTACCTAGCCGGTTTACGTATGTAGATTACGAGCATGCATATATTCCGTGATTGGGGCTCGCGACAGAGTGGCGCCAGGAGTTGAACCCGGGACGTTTTATATTCAGCCCCGCGTATTGTGTGGTCGGCCGTCGATAACTTGACGCGGCGGCCTGTAGGATCACCAGCCAAATGTATTTATTGGGATATTATAATATCTTTTCTCTTCTAAGGTATGGTTTTTTATACTACTTTGTGGCACTCAGGGTCATTGTACGCATAATGGTAAGCAGGTATAACCTTTGGACGCCTGCAAGACCTGGGGGTATCATATATGCGTAATAGACATAAGGTAGAAACAAAGGTCCTCTGCATTGGTACCACACTCTCACCTATTTTTACTGCAAAATAGTAGTGTTCGCATTGTTAGGTTTCATTTTGAAGGGTCTAGAGTCAGTGAAATTAGTGTGACAAGGTGACATAGTATCTTCAGTTCCTAAGGTTGGCGACACGCTTGTGATATCCTTGTGATGACACGAGCATCAAACGGATTTTATGCTTGTTTGCTGACGTCATAATATAAAAAAAAATAGATTCTGATTCATAACTAATGGTTTAGTATCAAAGTAAGGCTACCTGAAACCTTATTAACTTACCTAATGCCTCTTCCAATGGTTGTCTGCATCTCTCTCTCGTCTATAAGTCAACAGAGACATCGATTGAATGTATCTGTATTTGAGTTGTGAGCGTACTAGAAGAAAATTTGTTGTAACATGTCAATAATTTTGTAAAGCCTTTTATAAAGCTTGGCAAATTGGAAAATTTAGCCCACTTGGCTGGCGCGGTGGGGAGTTTCAGTGCGCTGTTGCATTTTGTTTTTTCCTTAGTCGCCTTTTACGACACCGAGAGATGTAAACCACACCGCAAATGGGGAAGTACCATTTTACTTTATCGGTACCCCACCAATTGAAATTAAGAAAATAGTAACATTTTTCAGTTATGCCCAAAGTCAAAAGAATATAAAATTTTATTATTTAATATAAAACATGCCATTGCAAAAAAATGTCACGAAAATAATGTCTTCATTTCACTAATCCTAAATAAAGCGTGGGGCCTCTAATCGGGCACCTGTTACACGACCAATAAAACCGTACAAAAATTACACACATGGACAAGCGATCAAAATAACTTGATTATTTCGTAATCTGAGGAATAGGGATGAACGTTCGATTTACGTTTTGTATATGAAAATAATTTTTTTCGCTTTAATAAAAGATTGTGTTTCATCACTCGAAACCAATATACCCTTTCGAAACTCAGCGAAATTTTAAAAATTCGGTTCAGTAGTTTAAGAGTTCATCGCGGATGTGAATTTTTATATATATAAAGAAGATATAAAGATATAATTGTTTTCTGTAACAAAAATAGGGCACAAGCCATAAAAATCTTAAGGGAATCCGAATATGATATAATTGACCTTAATCGTAAGTCAGATTTAGTTTTTAAAATGGCTTCTACGTATTGTGTAGTAAAATGTAGGCATTGAGATTCTTTTCTTTGGCCAAAATTTCATCATTTTCTTTGACGGCACTAAAAGGCAAGTCATTCTCACACCTGTTAATTTACTTAAACATAAAACATTTGTCTTTGAAAAAGCGTATACAAATTGATGATTATTATTTTCTTTAATAAATAATAAAATTTTTGTTTATATATTTTTAAATATTGATCATCGATGTTTTCTTAAAAGTTATGTTATAACTAAAGAAAATTTAAGGAAATACATGCATACACCACGCCTGTGTCCCATCTGTGACTGTGTATCATTACCATGGAACTCCCCTTGCTACAATCTTGGTATATACATTACTCGCTTCTTTACTCGCATTAGACATTTCATATAAGCTCGTTTATTCTAGGTACTTTTGACCTGGCCCTTCTTTGATACCTCTTCTACCAGGTTAATGTAGGTATGTTCGCCTAAGTCGTCCTATACCAACCCTTCCCTACACTTACGCTCTATATATTTGTGCAGACATTCTACATCTATATTTTTTTCTACATATACAAACTACTCGTATCTCAGCATTCATTTCTCTATTGTTGTCACAACATAATCTTTAACACCATATTGATTATTTATCAATTAGCGAAAGTGAAATCAATTGTAAACTCTAAAGGAATATTACTAAACTACTTATATCAATCTACTTATATCATCACAAAAAGGTGTTTTATTTGATAGAACCTCATTTTGTATCCGCTTTATTTATATATTTTCAAGTTTGCCACGAATTTTTCAACTAAGATACTACCTTCTTATTGAATGATTGTCATTTGTCTTAGACTTTTTTTTTCATTTACAGCACTCCAACGTATGATATGGCTCCAAATCCGGACAAGCAATGGATTCTGCGTGTGACGGAGAAAATGAAACCTATACATCGTCAGTTTACGGACTTATTGATGACCAAGCGCTTGCAGACCCTACAGAGCGTCGACATGGTAAAGATAACGAATACATAATTCAAGGATGAGATGTTATTATATTATAGTCTTATGATTAATATATTTCCAACAAATTATTTTATAAAAGTCATCAAGTATTTACCTGAAAAAAAAATCCTATTGTAAAGAGGACAGTTTAGGCACTCCTATATATATCGACAGAGTAGAATTATACTTCGGTCTGTACAAGGTGTCGTAAGAGCAGACTGAGGAACCGGAACCAACAGATGGCGATATGTTCATCCTTTCTGGCATAGCTCGAATCCAATGAGGCGTGGATGAGCAGCAGCATTCTCGATATAAAGCTATACTCTGCGATTGCTACCGCGCCTGCTCATCTCGGCAATTATTGGCTATAATCCCAAAATTAATAGTAATAAGGACGGATAATTTAACGGGCCCTTGCCCACCCAAGACAAATATATATATATATAAGACAATTAATTGTAATCTAATCTCAGAAGTAAAATAAAACTCCAATTTGTTTCGCTATAAATAAAGATAGCAATATTATTTGAGTATATCGAGTAGATATCACACTCATATACCTAATATTGACACAACTAAACAAAAATCTTACCTGTAAATAAAGAAACGACAATTTAAGTTTATAATTACCACCTCTCGATTTTTACAACTTAATAATAATTAATTAAACTAAATTAAAATTATAATGACATTTTATGTACAGAACATATTTGTCTTTGACAATGACAGCTCGCTAATGGTGTGCACACATATACAAATTAAAGAAATATATTTCTTTATATATACATATATGATAATATTTATGTTTGCCTTGTCTGGGGGTTAGCAATGTATTTAAGTATAATATTTGTAATTCCTCTGCTGTCTGATGTCCGTATACACAACTGCTTTAAGCGACTGACCAGGACAGACAGGTCATTGTATGGGATGTTGTGTAAATATACTATAAATATTACAGTTATAATCACTTTGAAATGCTTATATCCAACAGGACGTCTGGTTGCGGATATGGTTATAGTTTATAATATTTTACGAAATTTCTTTGGTGTCAGATTTCTACTCAATCAAAATGTGTGCGTGCCGAATGCAAGGTAAAAAGAGTAAAACACTATGATTCATAAACTATCAATATAAAATATTTCTTAGAAAGACTTTGAAATGACTTTGTTCTTTACGGTTTATTTTTGCTTCTCAGCCCCTAACTAATAGGTGTGGTCACAAAATGAATTATGCAGCTATCCAATTTTATAGGAACAAGTTTATTTTTTCTTTTTTTTTATTTAAATCTAAAAGTTTGAGTTCGGATCATTTGCAGTAAACTTATAAGGTTTTTTAATGCTTTTTAGGTGACGCCTGATAAATTTGTGAAGCGACATTATTAGGATTCTGAAAGACATATTATTACGATTATTTTGTTTTTTTCTAGAAATCTTCTGTGCTGATGATACATTGTGCATTATGTCTGACAATACCCCATCATTGATAGTTTCTCATACAGATTTTCCTCAATAAAATGACCCCAGACCTTGTGATGTTAGTGTACTCTACTGAGAAATCATAGTCGTTGAAAATTCAAAGACTTAATTATAGACGGCATATTACTATAAGAAATTACAATTTACGCAGCTGTTCTTACGTTCCTATTAAAAGTTTACATTCAAACGCGAATCTGTTTGTTTTTACGATATAACCCAGGCAACTTTTGTTTCCGAGTATTTTCTACAGGATAAAACAATTCGTTCATTTAAAATATGAAGAAAGTTGAGTACAGCTTCTTATGAATATATCGTCATTTGTAAATAGCGAATTATAGTGCATTTATATAGGTTATCAAAGATATTTTCTTAAGTTCTATAAAACTGATTTAGATATAGAAATCTATGATATCTACCGGTATGTTATCATTGTATGTACAATTATTTGTCGCAGGCTGTGGAAAGAGTCTATCAAGAATTGAAAGCGCTCGGGGAGTTGGACAACACTTACTTGGTGTACACGTCCGACCACGGTTACCACTTGGGACAGTTTGGGCTAGTAAAGGGAAAAAGTTTCCCCTTCGAATTTGACATCAGGGTGCCTTTCCTTGTGCGAGGTCCAGGAGTCGAGCCAGGCACTGTGTAAGTTAATTTTTATTTGTCAAATCAAAATAGTTTTACCTGTAAAACACAATCAAATATTGTTCCATGCTATTTAAATAATGGCTTATATTAATAATCATTGGTTGTACGATGGAGCAAAAAAAACGCGAGATATTAAATGATCGATATACTTCAGTGTATCAAGTGGAAAGTCTTAAACCAATGTGTGTTATCAGTTCGTAGCTCTGAAACGTGGACTCTCATTATGGACTTAAAAGCTAACTCAAAGTATGAAATCCGGAATAAGGAGAACTAAAGTCACTATCATAATCAAGCTGATTAGTAAACCGAAGTGAGTTAGATCCCGAAATGGAGAATACGCGCCGGCAAATGCACTGTCTCCTACAGTGCATTTGCCGGCGCCATATGGTGTAAGAATGATGACAATGATTAAAGAATAATTATTTACATGCAAACCGTACACCTGGTAAATAGAACGCAATATAGTTCAAATACAAAGAATAGAGTAATGGAATTCGTTACCTCAAAAAAAGTTCCAATAACATCCGAGCTGTCTCATTATAGATATATATAATTTTCCCGTGGTTGCAAGGGAATCAGAGTTTATTCTAATTAGTATATTATTTTAGTAACAAAATAATAAAGAGAAAAGTATTATTTGCCTTAATATCTTGTAATATCATATCCGATTATAGCAATATCTAGAATAATTGTCAACACCAAAAAAAAGAGATGTTTTATCAAAATTCCAGAGTAGACGACATAGTGCTTAACATCGATTTGGCTCCCACGTTCCTGGATATGGGCGGGGTGGACCCCCCCGCGCATATGGATGGACGATCATTGCTTCCTTTGCTACAGCCTCGACGTCGTCGACTAGCAACTGCTCACTGGCCTGACACATTCCTCGTCGAAAGGTAAGTTACATGAATCCAAAAAGGCGCTATTTTTTATCATTTTATTTACTTAAGCCAGAAGATTTGCCAGTTGTAGGTATTTCTTGTCATTTTTGAACTTCTCTTCCCTATTTAAAAAAAAGGAATATTGGTTAACCACCTCTTCCCTGTATTAAACTCGGATATCTATCAGGCAAAAATCGAGAGAAAACATTAATCACCTTTTACTATACTTTTTTTTATATTCCATAGGATTGTTCAATATTATAACTAATAATAATTGAATAATTAACTAAAATCTTAAGTTTTTCTACGTTTACGTTTGTCTTACGTAATAGCTATCAAGACTAACCCCAAATTTAAGAAACGTCTCACGGGATAAATGAACGGCCTAATCATGCGATTTTATATGAGGACTGACTTATTGGAGTTGATATTAAAATAGGGATATCACATTCCACAAACATCCGTGATCACAAGTGAACGAAGTGACCTCAATTGTTATATTTTCATTTCAGTTCAGGGAGACGAGAGACTCAGGCTCATCTGGCTTTGAAATACAGTCGTGCTATGAACGGAAATCGAGCGACAACTTCTTTCCCGTTCGATTCTTCTTCCGAGAGCTCCGATTTTGATGAAGACTCTGATGACGACGATTTCTTGGAACCTGATGACGATGAGGATGACGATGACGATGTAAGTACTTCGTAAATAGAATAAAATTGTAATTTGTAATATTCTGAATATATAAAAAAATTATGTCACAGTGTTTGTCCGGGTTAAACTGAACCAATGAACTGATTTTAATAAATTTTTGCTTACTGTGTATAGTTTGATCCAACTTGAGAGATAGGATAGTTTATATTTCAATTTATAGACGCTATGTATGTTCAGTTAAAGCAGAACAACATTTGTCGAGTTAGCTAGTTTCATATAATAATACGAAGCGTGACATATTTATAGCTTGATTTTTTTACAGGTAAGTTCCGAATCTCACGATGCTGAACTTAAGAACTCGTCTGAGCCTCTTGTGACAAACGAGAGTCATAATCCGGTACTAGAAGCTAGTTTAGAAAAGGCTTTAGAGGAAGCTAGCACCAATAGCCAGCCAAACTACCTTGCTCCAGCTGGTAAACAATTTTCTTAAGTTTCACACTATCTTTAAATAAATTCATACAAATTCTCATACATTAACCTGACACCGAGGTAAGTCGCTTGAAGCTCTTGTGTTCGTATATCAGAAACCAGAAAAATACAATTTAAAAAATTTAAAAAATTATCCAAATCCACACCCAGACATTGCCTGTCAGCCTTTATAGTCAAAATACCATTTATTTTAATAATAAAAAAAATATTTGCTGTACATATATATATTGTTGATTTTTTTCAGAGGGTATCGAGTCTTTATTACTAAACGGAAAGGCGGCCCGTCTCGCGGCGGAATGTTCTAAAGCAGAACTTCGAGCCCCTTGCTCTGCAGGGAGGAAGTGGAAATGCGTTCTAGTTAATGGTAGGTGGAGACGACACAAGTGCAAATACGAATCAGAAATCAATTCGCCTACCCCCAAAATGAGTACTAAAAAGTGCGCTTGCTTTACGCCGAGTGGACTTGTGTACACTAGATTAGAAACAGATGGCACTATAGCAAGGCGGCCTATTGATACCTTAAGAGAACATAATCACGAAATGAATGCCACCAGAACTCGCAGATCTATTGATAGCGACAATGACGTATTTGAACCAAACACCGTAGACAGCATTCTCAAAGAAAATCCTAGCATTGGTCACTTGAGTTTTGAAAGCGAACCCATAGATGAAGAAGAAAATAAAAGTTTTAATGAGAATATAGACAAACTCATTAAAGAAACAGAAGCTTTTTTAAAAGCCTATGAACGTACCAAAGACAACATAGAACATAAGAGAACTAAAAGGAGAGCGCAACATCTGAGCCATCATAACAAACATAAACATAGAAATGAAGCTCTCGTTAACAGCAATGCATCGTCATTAGAATGTAAGATTGAAAGGGATGGTACTGTTAATTGTTCGCAAGTGATCTACAATGACTTAAAAGCATGGCATACGAATAGACTTAGTTTGGAAGATCAAATAAGACAACTGAGAACGAAGCTTGAAGACTTAAAAGAAATAAAAAGGCATTTGAAAACTACAAAACCAGCCCTTGAACCGCAATCTGTACAAAATCATGTTAACAACCATTTGCATAACAAGACTGTTCTACACGAGCATAACAACTCAAAGGAACATACTAAGATAGGTAGGGTACATAAACCCAAACCAAAACCACGTAATAACACATTGATCGATAGGACAGTCAAACCACCTAACGTTTACGTAATGCCTACTGAAACGATATATACCAAAGATGATGTTATTGAAGTATTAAAAAATGAGTCCGTTGCTGTGACTCCAATCTCTAGTGTAAATACTACTGATAGGGAGCTCAACCATTTATCACTTAGTTCAGAATTACCAAAGCCGCAAATTACAACAGTCATTGTAGAAAACAAACACTATTATCATAGTGGGCTAGAAAATCATAAAAGTACCGTACAAAGTGTGGAAATTAGTAGTACACCAGAAACCTCCCAGCCGGTATCCCCTAGAGAAAAACAAATCGAAGTAACTAGCTCTAAGCGTATATCAACTGAAGAAGTTACTACAGAGCATATCACATCTTCAAATTTTTCTGAGACAGCAGAATACTTTAGCTCAGCAATCGACAAAATATTAACCACAGAAAAAGTACGTGAAAACCGAACTGATTTAACCACGACGGCCACTACCATTTTAAGTTCGTCCAACAAACTAGGACCGACAAGATTCGATGCATCGGAGTACGAGCAAAGAAACCCTAATAGAGATTCATCAAAAAATGCCAGTATATTCCAGAAACACTCTGATGTATTCCAAAGAAGACTTCATCCTTTATTCATAGAGAATGAAGACAAACATGTGTGCTACTGCGAAGAAAATCGGTGAGTTATTGTCCTAAGTTTCTATTCAATACCATCTCAGCTGTTGTGTATTTATAATAGTAGATAATTTTATTTCATATTTATAGCAAGCCAAGAGGCCCGGGGCAAATCTATTTGGAAGCCGCACAAAAGGCGAGAGAAGAGCGTAGAAAACTGAAGGAACAGAGGCTCCGAAAGAAATTGAGGAAAGCAAAGAAGAAGGTATGGTATTTTAAATGACTGTCAAATGGTAAAATTGAAGAGAGAATTGAATGGTAGAATTAAGATAATAATGAAACGAATTTAAATAATTGCAGGCCGAATTAGTGAAGCTGTGTGAATCTGAAAGAATGAATTGTTTCCGACACGACAATGATCATTGGCGCACAGCTCCCTTATGGACCGCAGGCCCATTCTGTTTTTGCATGAGCGCTTCTAACAACACCTACAACTGTGTGAGGACGATCAATGCTACTCATAACCTACTCTACTGCGAATTCGTCACTGGACTTGTCACCTACTACAATTTAAGAATTGGTAATTAACTAGGATTTTTTTTACTAACAATTACAATAATATGCACTGATAAGTTCAACTAAGAGGTCAACTGCCATCATCAGAATCATATTGTTTCCTAAAGCCCGATTATATTTTACCAAGTAAAAAGCTTACTTCGTCATATCTGATGCTTTTCCATCGTAAATTATTCCCCTTCTATTAATTTGTAGTATTAATTTTAAAGTTTAAAATTATAAAATAAATAGTTTCTTAGTTGGACCATAAAAAGGCTGGTTATCTTATCTACCTGTTTAACTAATCTTTTTCTTGGAAAAAAAACACGCAGAAACACAGTAATAGTTACAAAAAAGGAAGCTTGCATAAAACATTATTATATTATAAACATACTATAAAAATATAGAATTTAATATTGATATTTTTGGCAGATCCGTTTGAAACACAAAACAGAGTGAAATACTTGACAACAGCAGAGAGAGAATATTTCCACAACCAACTGCAGCAGCTGCTTAGTTGCCGGGGACCATCTTGTCGACGGTTTTCACATTCAAACCAATTTGGTAAACATTATTTTTTAATAATTCTACAATTACTAAATTAAAACTTACATATTTTTTTACGAGCCCCCTTGTTTTATCCACGTTAATTTGAAAACATAGTATAATTTCTGTTTTGGTCTTAGTGTGATAATATTCGTATAGATTTACTTATTCGGTATTATTTTAGGAAGCAGTGAAGAAACTCTAAACAGGAGGTTTGATGACGATCGCAGATATAGAGATGTGGTCGGGTACAATGAAAGGTACAAACGTACAGCATGTCTTTGGAATTAAAATATTTTTTGTATGTAACATTATCTACATGTATGTATTTTATTTTTAAAGGGCCTGGCGATCTAGCGGATACGGTCGTCGATTCGCCAGGGGGAGGCTACACAGGCGTCGCCATGCCATGGCATTCTAGTCTACTAAATATAGAAATTAAAAATCAACACTGAGCACGCAACTGAATGCAAATCTCTCAGGTGAACACTGTCGAGAGTACAGCATGAGAAGAAGCATCTATAGAACCGCAGAATTCAGAATTTATAACTGTACGAGGTAGAATGTATAAACATGAACTATAGTTGTTCTACAAAACACGCTCCTTCCTCGACTGGTGCCGATTGGCTCCAGTTGTAGACTGGGGGCAACAAAACAGTCAGACAAGATTTGTCTCGTCTCAGCCAACGTTTGCATAGAAGGGCTTGTCGAGTGGTTACATAATATAGGTAGTTGCTGTAAAATAATCTTGTATGCATCGAATGTTGTAGGGCTTCCTTACCGTAAACTTCTTTACTAAGTGTTCATTATGCATATGCAATTTATACGTAGATTGACTTAAAAAAGCTTTGAGTAGGGTCTATATTTCTTCTGTGCCTATCTGCATAAATTTTAATACTTATATTATCCTACTTAATAAGTATTTTTTTTATCACTGCCGAAATTATTCTAGAAATCTTATTATTATGTATAAAAAAAGTATTATATATAACTAATGGTCTCTATATGTACCTATGAACTAGTAGTAGGTACCTATGTACTATTTTACAATATTTCGTTGAAATTATAGGTTATAAAGTAGGTACACATGACTATTTTTTTATTGTTTTGCCAGATAGCAACACAAGCCCTGATCTTATCTGAGAACTATATCTTATTTGTTTGACGTTAATCTGTAGATAATACTTCTACTTTATAATACAAATAAATGTTTATAGTGCATTTAAGAGAGAAGAGCAGTGAAGGAAATAACAGTTGATTTAGTAATAAGTTGCAACAAAATATTTGTTATATCCTTCTTTGGAGTAATAATAATGTGAATCAGTATGTTCGTAGTTTGCTATTTATCAAGTAGAAATTATAATCAAAGTGATATAAAAATGTTGCCATTGTGATGATTATGTGTACTGGTTGTAATAATAAAATTATTAAATACCCAATGCATTATTTATTATCCACTTATCGTCATCATAGCAGCCGTAAAACGGCATTTGCCAATAATAGGGTATTTGACTTTAACGAAAATATGAAACCAATTGTTACTAGACTAATTGTAAATATATTTTAAAACTAATACAGTATTTAAAAACATAGATCATAAGATATCATTTTTAAAATAATAAAATTTTCATGTTTGACCACGTGATTAAAAACGCACGCGATTGGTGACTTAAAGTGTGACGACATTTGCTGACAATCGCTTTGGTGACAGTTGATGATAGTACGTAGGTACTTGAGCTTGTTTATTTGTTGTTTTGAGTTTTCTCTTGTGATCAAAGTTAAAAAGTGAGAATATATATCCTTCGTGTTTCTACGAGCGAGTATTAACCACTTTTCCCGAATCGTTGAGTTCTTTGAAATGCTTAAAAACATTTACTCGGGTGTTTTAACAGATGTATTAGTGCATTGTGAGACAACACACCATTTATAAGACATTTTGTAACAGCAAAGATATATTTTGTATGATTTATTGTAACCACTGTTTACAGTTTGTTTAGGTTATGTTGTTGACAAGCAAGTGACGTCAAGTAACTCAAGCGCATGGCGTCTTAGCGTTTTGGCGGTCTTATTTATCATTTAAATTTTGATTGTGATTTTCATAGAAATTAAATCATTTCGTAAAGAATCAAACAAATTGCAAGTGCGTTATGACTTATAGAACAATTTAAGATACTTTTTACCCCTATTGTCGCGCAGGGCGCAGCTTCGCAACGGTAATGCTGCGCCTATTCTCGCCCTGATACATTTGATACATTGCTTCGGATGGATATACTGCCGTCTGTCTATTCTGATACCTCACTCACCTCTTACGACAACTAGCACAGGTACTATTTATATAAAAATATTATTTATAAACTTACGCTTTGCGGTTTCACCCACGTAGTTCCCGTGAGTAGTAACTCCCCATTTCATCAGCTATCTGCTAGTTAAAGTCCCGTTAAATCAGTCCTGTCACTTCAGGAATTCGCCGGAACAAACAGACAGACAGACAATTTATTTCTTTTGGTCATCATCAGCATACCAGCCATTGGAAGTCCACTGCTGAATATATATAGGGCTTCCCAAGAAAGGTTGAATTCACCCATGATTGCCGCGCTAGGCAAGCGTGATAACCTAATGCCAAGTACCTAATGTACTTTCATATGCATTTAGAAAAGCTGTAGTTTTTGGATTAAATTATTTGCATGTATTTTATTTATGATTTGAATTAAATTTAATTTTATTTATATTTATAGATAGATATATGGACATTAAATTTAAATCAATCAAAGATATGAAATACCATAGCCCATGGAAACTTACACAACTGTGAGCTACCTATATGCATTACTTTCACATAACTAAAGCAAAGCTTTATAATTAATAACCACTCTCAATATCTTTTTAATTATATAAAAGTTGAAATAAATTTAACTTAAAACTAAATTTTAACATGCAAGTAAATTTATAAGTAAAAGTGAACATGTCGTCATAAAAAAATCAGCAGAATGATGAAATCATGAATGGTCAGTAGTCTCCAAATTAAAAAAAAATAATGACTTGATCGTAAAAGCCTGTATAATAAACATGGTACCTAAGAGCAAGGGTCAAAAAACAAGGTTTAAAAATATTTTTGGTTTAACTATAAACCTTTGTGGTGGCTGGTGGGTCTGACAGACCCATCGCTTCCAGAAATCCACAATATTTTAGAAAATTCATCACTACCGCCGCTGTGTGCCCGAGTAGCTTCATGATACCTCGGGAAATTCGGCGCTAGGCGCCTTTGCGCGGTTTCGTGCCGCCGCCGACTAATATCGGCGGGTCGTCGGGTTGCGGAAGAAATCGTTTTTTTTTTCTTCTACCGTCGTTGGTTCTTCATTGTTCTTGAAGTTGTGCGCCTGACTGAATTGCATTGTTTACATTATCTTCGATGGCTTCTTATTGTGCTGTTGCCTGCATGCGGGCTCTAGGCACTTATGTGGTTGCCCGAGGCCTTATGTGGTTGCCCGAGCCCGTAGTACAGGCGCTTGATAATGTTGGTGGTGTCTTGACATGTTATTGTGGATTGTTGCCCTTAATGAGGTTGCAGTTTCGGGCCTCCTGCCCCGACTTCGTTGGATCTCACCGGCCGCAAGTTAATAGCTGCTTCAAGATATAGACTGGCGGCTAGATTGCCGCCCATCCCGCAGTCCGCAACACGCACGTGTTCGAGTAACACGTGTTTTATGTGTGCTCGGGTCTACTCAAACGACAATTCCAGCGCCACCGAACAAGAGGGCGGGGACTCTCATAAATGAGAGGTCCGATGCCCGTTTCATCCCGCGTATTCCGCGGCCGCGACCGCATAGTTCGCGAGATTGAGTGGGACCGACGGCGATCGCCCGAGGGCGCCTCTAGAGGCTCGACCTAGGCTCGGGCTGCCATCGTTGCCACCCGTCAAGAAATCGATGCGACGCTTCCTTCATAAATTCTAGGATCGTCGTCAGATCGAGATCGCGGTGCAAACTTAGATTACGGATATACTACGGGGCGTCGGTCGCCCATCGCATGAATATATTTTGTAGCCTGAGAGTTCCTCGAGCAGATCTCCCCACCGGGAATCCCGGTCCTAGTTAATACGCGCCCTTACAGCGTACTGAAGGGAGCACATACGAAGGCGGTTTTCCTCGGTGCGGTAGACGGCGTACGCCCGCATAGCGGTTTTCTTGCCTCTAATGAATTCCTTGACATGCTCGGGCAAGATTAGACGATGATTTCTCATGGCCGGAACCTGCTTGGACGCACCCCTGACGGCATCCGTCAAGTGACTCGTTAGAGCGTCGATAGCGAAATCGGTGTCGGGATAGAGTTCAATAGGTCAGCGTCGGTAGCTGCGAGTGTTTTCCTGAGCTTCCTCCAACCATTGTCACCATCTCCGGAGCGGAATCTACGGGGGACTGCCATATCGCCGGGTGTGGGTGTGCACCCGGCGGTATGTTATGTGGGTGTGTGTGTTGTGTATTCCTATCGGTTTTCTAGTGTCTTTATTGATACTAAGTCCCCCACCAGAGGATGTGTGCCTACTCCTAGGCCGCTACGGAGCAGCGAGTTCCCGGGTGATGGCGGCGTAACGTGGGCCCTCCAGATCGTGTTTCAGACCCGTAGGGTGTGTATCAAGGACACTACCGCAGACCACCTATCGCGGTAGCAGCAGACCGGGCGTGACTAGGAGTTCCCCCAAGGCCTCGTGGATCCCGGTCCCTTCTGTACTGCCCAACCTTTGAGGAAGGAGGGCGGGCTTCATCAGGGTTACCCCGGCTGCTTGCGTTAACACCGTAAAGGTTTCCGCAGCCGGCCACTAAAGTCGTAGTCTTGAGACTTAAGTCTTCACTAAGTCCCCACTGACCGCCGCAATGAAAATTGCGTAAGGGGTGGAAACAGAAACTTTGTTTTCGCCTAACCCTCTGCTACGAGCTCCCCGCGATGAATATCACGTTGGGCAGGCAACAGTAGCGTTCGCGAAAAAACTTTGAAGTAGCCTTTTACTCTCCGTAAAAAAGGCGCGCAAATTTGGCGAGAACGCACAGCGGGCCGACAGCACATCACAGCACGACCTCTCTAGACGATGACGGCATGGGCCAAATCCGACCGACCAGGCACGCGGCATAGCTTTTAACTGGTAAGTGATTATTTTTGTTTTTCATTATTTATTTATATTGTGTGGTCCATTATTTACGTTAATAATATTTTTGCAGTTTAATATGGCCAGGTGATAAACTAATACCGAAATAAGCTAATATTTAATCAATGAAATTGAGAATGACGTGCTATTTGATGAAATTGGGAGTCGAATCCGATCGCGTGAGTGTACAACATGATTCAGATGATACTGAGGATGAAGTACAAGTTCATAATGAACCAAGTAGTGACAGTGATGATAAGATGTCTCAGCCTTTGATCAACTTAGCTCACAGATCAATGTACCTATAAAAGAAAAGATAATACAATATGGTTCCGTAATACTCCGAGTACTCGCGTTCGTACTAAAGCAGAAAACATTTTTACTGGAACACCTGGTGTGAAACCATATGCAAGACATGCGCAGCAAGAACTTATTGCATTCGTCTATTTGTGACTGAACACATGTTGAATGTAATTATGGATCATACTAATAGGAAGATCGCAATACGAGGCAGAGATAGCAATGTACGAACTAAAAGCAGTTATTAGATTTCTATTAGCGGAATTATTCAAATCTAAAAGACAAAACCTGATTTAAGGGCAAGTGACGGAACCGGTATAGGTCTATTTCAAATAACAATGAGTTTGAGACGATTTGTGTTCGTTGTTATTTGTATGAGTTTCGATAACTTAGACACGCGTGAAGAAACAGCACCTAGTAATAAATTGGCACCTATCAGACATATTTTATAGACTTTGTAAGAAAGAAACTGCCAATCCGTCTATGCTTCATATGAAAATTTAACCATCGTTAAATAATTGGTAGCACTTCGTAGTAGATGTGGATTTCACCAGTACTTACTCAGCAAACTAGCAAAGTATGGGATAAAGATCTTTTGATATGCAGATACACGCAGATTGATGTAGGGTAAGCCGCCCAATCGATGGCACTTTAAGAGTGAATTTCGTTTAACTTTTAAGTTAAATTACGATAAAATCTTATATACAATAGCTAGTAGACAAAAGATGTGACATTATCAAAGAAAGTACTTTAATGTATGGTTTTATAACTGCTTTTATGTCATTTAATAGTATTAAATACACATTTTTACTAGTAGATCAAATAGTACAACCCATCTCTTAAACAAGAAGAAATGTCAGTATGGACAATTGGTTTACGAGCTACCTCACGTATGAACATCTACTAAAAAATCATAAATTGATTGCTGTGTAGACAATGATAAGTAACAACAAAGCCTGTATCCCAATGAGATATTAGAAAAAACTTTGCCTTATATATTATATATGAAGTCTGATTTAAATCTCAATTAAAAAGAAATAAATACTGATTATTTAAATATAAGTACCTACTATTATTGTTGGGGTTGGGGTTAATGAAGTTTTTTAACTGCTCAATAAAATGTTATAAAAAAATCGTATTTGGTTTTTCTTAATTTGGAAACAGTGTGCAATATAAATATAAACTTTTGGTTTGTAACACGTCAAAATAAATAAAAAATACCAATTATGTTTACGGGTCTGTCAGACTCACCAAGCATGCCGTGTGATTTTTACCTACTAGGCTCACCAAGTTTTAAGATAATTTGGCCAATGAAGGGCCCGATGGCATGGAAGGTAGAGATCCTGAAAGGTTGCGGGTTCAATCACAACCCAGGATAAAAATTTATATGATGATAATATACAAAACATATATTCAACACCCAGACACATATGTCTTATATTTGTTTTCTCTGTTGTCAGATGTCTGTAACACAAGTGCTTTAAGCGACTTATTATAGAGTCAGGTCAGTATATGAGATGTTGTGTGAATTTATTCATTATTTAATATGGTATTTTAGCAGGTTTTTTAAGCAACTTGTTTCATATCATTATTCTTTTAAATCACATGTATACAAAATTTTGGTAGTAAAAAACATAATTACAAATGGAGATTTATTAATTAAATTTTCTACTTGTTTCACATTTTATTATAGGAATATAAATTATCATACAACTGACAATCTTTTGGGTGCTAAGAGCAAAGAAATGATTATATTAGACCTAGATTATGACAAACATGTATTATAATTTTAAATATCTAGGACACTATCTATCTCCGAATCATCACATAATGAAAACATATTTTCTAAATAAACGTTGGAGGATTTTTCTGTTTCTAAATGAGCACTATTATCAATGTGATTATCATTTTCAACATTATCTGCAAATTTAGCCCATTTGGAATGTTTATGGATTGTAGGAGGAATAAACATAGTTTTCACTTGAATATCTTTAGCTAGGGAATTAGGTTCATTATCACTGCTGTATGGCATAATATTAAACAATTTTGATTTGTCTGTATTATAAACACACTGAGATTGATTGTTGTCACCATCTTCAAGAATATTACCCCCTAAATTATCAGATTTTTTTTTTATATTATATTTCAGTGTATTCTCTGTTTTTGGAAGTGGTGCCCATAATGAGGCACCTTGAAAAGTTACCACAGATGACTCTGTACAATTTGCGACTGGGAATTGTTCAATACTGACATCTTCTTTTACATCTTCTTCATCAGAATGTGAAAGATGATTTTGTTTTAATTTATTTTTATTTTTTTTACTACCCATTTTTTTTAATCTTTTCCTATTTGGTAACTCTAGTACAACTTCAGATTCACCTAGATACATCTTATCTTCTGTTCTTAGTGTTACATCAACAATATCTTTACTTTCCACAAATTCACACCATTTACTTTGCTTTTTCTCTTGTTCAATACATGATGTAGAATTATTACAACCTATTTTTTCTTCACTATAACTAGAATTGTGTGAATCTTGTATTTTACTTTCATCCAATTCTCCTTTCAAACTATTGAGCTTTTGAACATGCAATCTGCACTCTTGACCATTTCCAATTCCATAATGCCTTTTAATTGATTGTTTCTCACCACACATTTTGCATTCAAACTTATTAGATTTTTTGGTTTGGTGCACCTAGAAGTTTAAAAAAAAATATCAGAAAAAAAGAACATTTCAAAGTTTCAAAGCCATATGATGTTTAATTTGTAATTTTCGAAGATCATAGATACTTACTTGAAATATCAAACATTTATAGCACCTTAAAACCTGGAAAACTTGCGGCATGTTTATGATCTGTGAGTTAAGGTATAAACTTTAACTTAACTTTAAACACTTTTTGACTAAAATATTTATTATGTAGTGTTTGGATAGGTATTGTTAAAGTATGGCAATAAGCAAAGACAGATGCACTTATTAGATAAACCTAAAAGCCTACATATAGGTAGTTGTATTGTTAACAAAATAACGCAAACGTTGTGGTTGACACCCACAACTTTTTTAAATCACTATATAGCTGCTGTATTAGATTTATACAGCCAACATTACTTTTTAAATAAACATCTTTTTTATTTACCTACCGACAACCATGACAACCTCCCTCAATCTATTCTAAACAAGAATGTGCAGTTTTTTTAACATTTTACATAGTAGAAGTTTTGAATCGTGCAACCGTCGAACAACAATAGTAAAAAAATACCATTTAATTATAAACTAGCAATTGACTGCATTTTTATATCTATTAGTTCCATGAAATATCATTATTGCTACGCAAAATTGATTTTTCATGAAACTATTGTCATGATACTTTTCTGAAAAAATAAACTATCGTAGTAAACTTTCGCAAAAGTGATTTTTCTCCCGTGATCTAGACTTTGTAAATATATATCAGATACAAAATTTATCCTTATTTTTTTCATAACTGCAAAATAAATTACAACAAAAATTATGTTAATTACGTTCGAAAAGGAATATCTATTTGTCATTAGGGATTAAAATATGCTTCTATAAAACGCTAAGGTAAGTACTAGGACGTAAAACTATTAGTAGGTATCAACATTTTTGTTATCATAAAAAAGAAAAAGGAATAAGGGAATAATAATGTAGGTAAATAATTATTATACTGCTAAATTACGCTTTAATTATGAGCCACATTCATCACAGATTTTTGTATGTTTACACATAATACATCAATGGATATTTTAATATGTACATTAAACACTATATATGTTTAAATGGCAAATCACTTAGTTATATATACGGAATAGTGCTTATTCAATGGCAATATTACTGTATAATAAATAATAATGTTAGAATATTCATGGACCTTTAAGTAAATATGTACATGATATAAACTACGTAACAAAATATTGTAGGTACAGTCTTACATGAAACTTAATTTTATTAATTTTGATAAGGTACCTACCTAATGTAACTAAACAAGATAACTAATTTGCAAACTAACGTGTATATTTAAAAAGCAAAATAACATTTGATTTACTTTAAAATGTTACAACAAAACTCCTTCATTTTCTTATTTAGTACAGTCTCACACATCTCATTTTCCTTAAACTTAAACTTCAGTTGAAGAGTTTGTTTCAAAGATAACTTACAATAGTAGATTTTTGAGTGACTTAATTAATATTATCCAATTATTTATTTTTAGATAACTAAGTAAATTGTATACAGAATGGACAGCGCATATAGGTAAATCACTACTCTTGGTACATTAAACAATGCTTATAGAAATTTAATTATATAATGGCTCAATTTGTAAGTAGATTAACAACATGAATTGACGAAAGTACTAGTTGACTGAACTTGATTCAAGTTATGAAAAGTTAGCACATAAAATGTAGATACATAGATAATATGTTACGGCATCGACATCGCGCTTCGTACGAGTCGCGCTCACTCGGAACGAGATGCGCACTGTGGAATGGAATGTGTAACGAACGCACACTAGTAAAATGGGACGTCATTGATTGACCTCGCATGCGCCCGTCCGTCGCGTTGGCTGCATCGGCACTTCAACGTCGCTACAGACACTCGTCTAGCGCACGTCAGCGTTAACAGTCAACTAACATAACAATATGTCTGAGGCAGATAGAAATCTCGAATTCGTGCAGACGGTAGCAGACTATCCGTGCCTATACAATACTAGATCAAAAGATTATTCAAGAAAAGACTTAGCAGAAAAATCATGGTCGGAAATAGGGAAGAAAATGAAGTGGTCAGGTATGTATTGTAAGCAGGCTTCTAAATCTAATAATAACTAAGTCAGTTACGCTTCATTAGATCGTTATTAATCGAAAATTTTTATTATCATTGTGCTGTACCTACGTAAATAGATGTAGGTATATTGGGTTAAGTATTGATGTTGTAAGTATATCCTTATGTAAACTAATAATTATAGTATAGATCGTTTATTAAATCTGCAACTTATGTAAATTTAGTTAAGCACAACAATAGCAAAATAACAAATATTTAAAAAATAATGCTTTGAGATAAATAACATCTCACTAACCAAGAATGGACACCTATATTAATCTGTTACTTTTTATCAGACTAAGTACTCAGTTGTATTTGAAGAACAATTCCTTTGAATAATAAGCGAATTTTTGGTTATTTACAGTTCCAGAATGCAAGGAAAAATGGCGAAATATGAGAAACGGTTTCGTTAGAAGTATTAAGATTTCAGGTAAATCGAAAAGGCCTTATTATTTACACGACGCCATGACATTCATCATACCATACCTTAAAAGAAATCTTGAAATTGATATGATGGAGAGAGATGGCGAAAAAGTGTCTAATAAACAGCAAGACAATAGAAACGAAGAATTTGTATACACAGACGAACCATCTCTTTCTATTCAATCGACTGATGATTCAGAGCCAGATGAAATATTACCTACGATGAATGCAAACCACTTCAAAAGAAAACTCTTTACAGACAAAACTGAAAATAAAAAAATCAAAAGTAATACTGACAACCCTCGTATGATGTTTCTACTGAGTCTGCTGCCCGACATTGAAAAGCTGTCAGATACTAACATGAGGTTGTTGAAAATAGATATGATGACGTTAATTCAAACTTACAATGACGCAGAAGAAGGACTGAGATCGTCACCGCACCCTCGTTTTATGGCCAAATCACGTGAAGAACTACTAGAGCGAATGGAATGTCCCATTCCATCAACAAGTAACAGGCTTATTTATGGATCAGCTAAGGCTTCAGCAGGGTACGACAGAGACAATATCTTGGTAGAGGTTGAGCCAAGCGAAGAAAATATAAGCGGTAAGAGGTCAAGAAATGAAGCAAGTAATTTAGAACTACCAATGCGTGAAATACATAAATGGGAACAAGAGGATGATTGATCTGTATAAGAAATACCATCCGAAACCTATAAAAATATATATATAGAAAATAATCAATCCATACCTAATATCAATGTAGACTTTTAAAATCCTTTGAACTTTAACTGTGTTCCAATTTTTTAAAGTTTTTTAATAATCTATTGCCTGTATACATAATTATTTTATTGTAAACGTTATTGTTTACACGGTTATATTTAATAAGTTATTTTAAACTGATTTTTTTATAAGATCCAATCTTTTTTTTTCCCATATATAGATAATTCTTACTTAAAAGGTTTGATTGAGCAGTTGCCATGGCAATACATCTTATCAATATGGAAGATAAAATTAATTGGAAAGAAATGAACAAAAAACAATAATCCATGGCGGGCTACAAAAACAAGCACTTGATCGGCCGAGTTCGACCTTTGCACTGAGTCCAAACCTATCTCATAACAAAAACATCAAGTAACAAACAAAAACAAAAACACAACTTTTTGAGCTATTGATGGAAGGTTACAAAACCGATTCTATAGCGGCTGCATTGCTACCCTTGCCGATATCAATCTGTCGGATTCTGAGAAGTCGCCTACTCAGTTCAGCCTTAGAACGCCGTAAATGTAAAAATAAAGACGTACATCTAATTCGTTTGTACAGGGACATTTTTTACGCAAATAATCTGCATTATCGTCAGAAGTTGGAAACACGGATATTACCGTAGTCGATAAAATACCTAACCTCAAAAGTAAATTAGGTAACTATTTCTTAATTATCCTGATGAAGAGGTGCTGATTTTTGAGCACAAAAGGGAAACTAGAAAAACTCGACGTGTCTACTATGGTTGCAGTAGCACAACGGGAATGCAGTTCCCCGGCAATGGAAAGATACAGGTTCAAGTCTCGCCTGAAGCTTGAGACAAGTTGATTTTTGTATAGTATGTAACTATTCTCTTTAAAATCAATAGATATCACATTATTTGTCAATCGTGAAATCCATCAATCTGCTTAGATTTTTGCCTAATAAACCAGTCAGGTAAAACTAGTCAAAATTGCACATATTGTATATATTTTATAGAATGGTAATTTTCTATTTAACTATGAATTGGGTGACCATTCTGTCTACAGAAATCACAACATTCAGAGATTGCAGTGTAAATATAACTATAAATACGATTGTTTTGAATACATGAATTTATATTTAAATACACATATTAATAGTAGTCCATGACAATACATCGATTGAATTCGAAAGTCGACGTAGGTATAGTTTATTTACAAATCTGGACTAATTTGGCACCTTAATTTCGATAACTTTTGGCACATATATTTACATAATATTGGCACATAATGAGCACATTACTTAGACCGACATAGGCCATATCTCATTGAGATAAAATCAATTCACTACCTACCTACTTGATATAGATTCGATATTTGCTTTTGTTACTCGTCATTGCAAGATTTTTTTATATGCCTATTTGTAAGCAATCTTTTATTCATTACAAAAGGGACGAAGTCAAGTTACTTACATATAAATGTTAAATAAAGACATCGAGATTATAATATATGCCTCAATTGTTTTTCATGTTACCTTTAGTAATACATGTTTAATAAAATAGTCGTGATCTTCTTACTTACGATTCTATGGGTTTTTGTAGATACACCCCATCGACACAAACGACCCATATCCTCAAATAATGTATACGAAGTGAAATATTGACAGGGTCTGAACCCGAATAGAAATAAGCTCTTAAACGAGTCCCCGCTATTAATAATAACAGCCAGCAAACAAGCTTTGTCGCTTTCTAACCGTTTTTCTACACAAATTCGAATACTAATAGAAATCCAATTATATTCTGAATATAATTTTCACGATAACTAAATACTACAAATAATTACACTTAAACTCAGGTGTGAACTGGCGTGATAAATATTGATATTATGCCTCATTTAGACAAATGTTGACAGTTTTATTATTAAATTTCTATTTAAAAAAAGAGGTTTTCATACATTTCCTATGCATACAAATATAAATATAATGTATACATCAATTAATTTTTCTCTTTAGTATTAGCATATATCTAAAGATATAATACGAACAGGAAAGACCTTACTTATTGTCTTCCTGGATTAAAAATCATGTCATGACGAATAACTTAAATATCAAATCCGTCTCAAAGGAACTTTCGTTGGGGCAACCGACGCATACTTTGTTTAAGTATCCATCACTGTTGTTCTCCTGGTATAACCGCGCCTGGCGGCACCGGTGCCTTGGGCCTCACACTCCCTTCGAACCCGGTCTATGATATCCGCTACCAGCTTTTCTTCCCTCGATCGTTTCAGTTCCCAATCTGGATCTTCCTGTTTCGGGATTTCTAAAAGGTAAAAATCAATTTTAATAGGTTGCCTGTGAGTCTATTTTAAACTTCATCATAATCACATCAGCCATTGGAAGTCCACTGCTGAACACAGGCTTCCCGAAGAAAGGGGAAATTTTGCCCATAACTGCAGCGCTGGGCAAGCGTTTTTGCAATCGCAGAGCACAGCTTTCGCAACGGGTATGCTACTGCATATCCCCGCCCAGAGGATTTGAGCTGCACTGTTGCGTATGGATATACCTACATCTGTCGGTCGGTATCTTAGTCGCCTCTTACGACACCTGGTAAAGGTGAGGTTACTATTCTACTTTGCCGTATAACTCATGGCATTTTAAATTTAGTTATTATTAATTGCAAACTTTTTAATTTTGATTATAGAGCAAGGAAACTTACAATTTGGTATCAGAAATATAACGGTGTGTTAATTTAGTTAGTTCTTGATAGGTTTGTCGGCACTAAAATAATCGACAACACTTATAAATAGACGCAGCCAAAAATGTAGCTTAATAGGTACAATTTACTTTTACCACATTCAATTACCATACACACAGGCGAATTGTGAATCGCAGAGTCTAGTGCCCACCCCAGGATGTTGGTCTACCGACTCGAAAAGTTGTACTCTGTCGACTACCTGAGTATTCTATATAAATATCCTACATTTAAATATTTACATTATTTTCTAGCGGCTCCAACTGGGTGAATGAATGCGGAACTCTTTACTCAAGTAATGAAGTATTTTATTAAACACACGTCTGCAAGCCTGGAGAATCCTACTCTATTGATCATGGACAATCATGAATCGCACCTCAGTATTGAGGCATTAGATCTAGCTGAACAATCTGGAGTAACGATTCTTACACTGCACCCTCATACCACTACAAAGATGCAGCCACTTGATGTTGGATTGTATGGTCCATTCAAAATCTACTACAACAGCGCTATGGCTTCATGGTTGATGAGGAACCCTGGAAAACCGATGAGTATCTACAATATCGCAGAGTGCATAGGTCAGGCATATGCGAAATCCATGACCCCAACGAATATTTTATCTGCCTTCAGAAAATGCGGAATTTATCCGTATGACGAAGACATATTTACGGAATCAGACTTCATGCTATAATCAGTCACAGATAAATGCCAGGGCCATTTGTATCTTCTGCCACTACTGAGGAACTACAACATAGAGAGACTTGTGGAAATCCTTCATCGGATGTGACATGTGCTGAGAGTCCGTTTTTACTGGTAGCCGATGAGAATTTCGTAAAGCCATTAGAGGAGCTACACAAACCATACTCTAATTCACTTAACGGAACCACAACATCACAAGTCCAGGAAATTCTGGCAGGTGTGATTCCTGAACCAATATCTAGTTCTCCAAATATAGCGATGACATCGCGTTCCGAAGAAATTTCTGGGAGTGAACTGAACAGAGACTCGACCCGCCTCCCGTTGAAGCAAAACCTGGAAGTTTTGTATTCAATCTAAATTTGTAACTCCTGAGGAGCTTATGCCTGCTTTGAATGCTGGGCCACGGACTGGAAAGCGTAAACCAAGAAAGCTCGGTAAAAGCATGATTGCAACGGATTCCTCAGAAAATGACCAGATAGCTAAAAAAAAACTGCGTCAAAAGCAATCAAGCTACCGGTTTTATCTGATAAAAAGGGAATAACAAATCTAAAAAGGCTAAGACTGAACCAGATCCTTAAACAAGTACCGAGAAAGATGAACCAGAAATAAAGTGCTAAAGTGAAACTGATTTGAGTGGACTAGACAATGAAGAAGACCTTGATGAGGATAAGTTGCCTTTGATTACAGAAAATTTTAAAAAACATAATCGTGAACCTGTGGAAAATGATTACATGCTGGTTTTATTGGATGCTAAAAAACTAAATGTTTATTACATCGCAAAGATAATTAAAGTAATGGGTTCTAATAAATTTGGGGGGAGACTGAAAGTTAAAGACATGATGCAATTCCGCATGCCATTGGAACCTGATCTTTTGGAAATTGATATCAAAGATGTAAAAATGATTCTTCCGCATCCGCAAATCAATGGTAATAAAATCCAATTTCAGCTAGAGGGGGTCACACTCGATACTAAAAATTTACTTTACTTTATTAAAGAAAAAGCAAACAAAAATCTTTGTTAACTTTTACTTCACGAGCAAATGCACTGCTAGCGAGCATACACTACAAGTGAACTTTATCAATAAAACCTATAAGTTTTATCAACATTTTATGATATACTGACGAAAACGAGTATTTGCTTATTAATTTACAAAATTGTGAAAGTAAAACCACCTATAATTATCAAATAAACCAATAATAACATTTGAAATGGTTCATTGCTTAGGTGCCCGTTTTTTTTGCAAATGAGTGTATATCTCGATAAGCCATTAAACGTTCCAGTACACTGGACTTACATATCAGCACTATTTTCAAAACAAAACTTCGGAACTTACTGGTTTCAAAAAAATATTAATAAAAAGAAGAAGACTAAGAAATTTACGATACCTGCAGGTTTACTTCGATTAGACCGCCTCAATTCTCCACCTTTTGTTTGTTTCACTGCGGTCGTCTGGTAGTTGGGCACGCTGGACTTGGGGATCATCAACTCAGGGTCAGGTTCCTCCTTCACCTCATGTAAGGGCTGGTGCTCAGCTCTTGCCAGAGCTTCGACTTGGGAGTTGGTAAGAACTGGACTAGAGTCAGATAGGATGTCACTGTGTCTGCTAGCTAAATGGCCTATGTAACCTGTCGATAGTAATAATAATTTAGTTCCAGATACTCTTTGATATAGTTTTGTTGATAAACAAATTTATTATTAAGAAAAAAACATTACTTCAGCGCAACCAGAACCTGAGGAGTTATACTAGATCGAACTGACCAAATATGTCGAGAAGTTAATCGTTTCGAGAGCTATCTATCTGTATAGTTTCTGGCTATTTATCATTATGTCCGCAAACTAAATAGTTATTACTGTGATTCCTAGCAAATTATAATTAGGCCAGCTAGAGTAATTCGGACAAAAAAATATTCATTACGATTATTACGAAAGGAATAGTAAATGAAGTCCATCTGTCAATCACTTGCGGAAAAATAGTATTTAAATATGGACAATTGCGTATATTTCACTTTGTGGCGCACCCCACGGAACTTTTATCGGGATCTAATATTGTCTTCACCGGTGAAGCCATGAAGTTTTTGCATTTATAGAAACTTTTACTACTTTTATAGCTTTAAAATACGCGACAGAATGAGATTTTGTAACAAACGTAAACCATTCAATTATTCCAAATACTATTTTAAAACACTTCCTTGCTTAGTAGGTGCATTGTTTTACCTAACAAAAAAAACACATGAAAAAGACCTCATACAAAGGTCGTCTGCATTGGTACCTCACTCTTACCTATTTCTACAGCCAAACAGAAGTGATCGGTTTGTAGGGTGCCAGGAACATTATTGGGTAATGTAACATAATATCTTCAAGTTGGCAACACGTCAGTAATATCCTTATGATACTACGAGCGTCTAGTCTGCAGTGACGACTACTATTCCACGGACTGTATGCTTGTTTGTCGATAAAAAAGTGAGACGTATATGATAATAAATAGACACTATTGACAATGAGCTAATTACCTTTCCTGCTCTTGAAATATACAAGACACTGTTCGCACTGAAACAGGGGGGCCGGATTCATAGGTTGGACCACGTGCAACTTATATTTGTGCCTGTACCAATGGGTACGACTCTGCAGTATCTCGCCACACAACTTGCAGACCACACTCCCATCATTCCTCATCATGTACTCCAACAGATCAGTCCTAGCTTTTGGTATCTCTTTAGAGTCTTCTCGAGTATCGTCGATTTTAACAGTGTCTCCAATTTTTTCTGTTAGGAAGTGGACCCCGGTGCTGTTGTCTTGAGGTGGTGATTCTAGTACGTGCACGTTTTGGGCTAAGTTGTTGTTGTTGTGACTCTGGACGTAATGCTCAGGGTTTGATGAATCTGATAGCACTTCTAAGGTTATCACAGGCATGCTGCCGTCTCCAGCATCCTCATAGATGAAGTGGAAGTCTGAAATGTTATGTTACATTTACGTTGTACGTCAATCAAAATAAATCAATACAAAAATCAAATCAATCAAATCAATATGGCGACGGTTTCAAATAAACAAAAAATTTACCTTTACACACCTACGACTTAAAATGAATCGACGAAATGGAAACTGTACCGGATTCGTTATTTCTTTAATGTTTCCAACAATATACCTATCAGACTATGTCTAATGAACATAATAAATATATAAGTATCTATTATAAATAAAATACAGCGTGTTTAATTTTTTTTCAATTTTATTTGGATTATTACTTGTAGTGTACATATTTTCACATTAATTATTCAATACGATGGTAAGATCTTTTCTTTTATAAACTAAGTTATTTTAGTCCGAACAAAAATAAAAATTTCTCGTTCACATCAATTTATTGTTAAAGCTTTGATGTTTTCAACGATAGTTACAAACTTATTTATTATTTATCAGTTAAACTGTGGTAGTAATTTTGTTAATAAACTGTTATAATAAAGACTATCCAATATCTAACGGTCTTATTTACTATTATATACCACTATTGTTACGAAGTCAACATAAATCGTCTATATGGCCCTCTTTGATATATCTCTGATTCAAAAAACCCTATTATGCAGTCATAATAATATACAGAACACTAGTCTCATCTACAAAAGAGGGATGGATGCATTTGATTTGAAAACACAAATATTTAGAAATTATAAAGGTTTTCAAGTTACTAAAAGATGGGAAAACATTGTGCGGTAGTTTCAATTTTGTAATTTCTTTACCAGTAAACTATGAAAAATAATCAACACTTGCTTATAAAATTGCACTTGTAATAAAAAGATATCTAACTTTAAAGAGCTACGTGTAATTAAATCTAGCGATTAATTTTGCAGACTTTTTAATATTCTCTGTAAACATAGATATATTTATAACCGAACCGTACAAGAAAAAAAACTAAAATATATTATGAGACAGACACTGGGCGGGAAGTAAAACAACCGGTCATGCCTGTCTCACCCGTTCTACTAAATATGGTCAAAACATATTACCATTTATTCTAAAGCCAACTCTGTACATAGAAAAAGTAAAGTATGAATAACATTAGTCTTCATAGAAAAATAGATATGAAAAAGTTGTGCAAGTCTTACACTTCACTCATTAATATAGGACATATTGCGCTTATAGTACGTGAAGCATTCACCGGCAATTATTATATATATATATAAACTTTTCATCATAAAAGATATCTAAGAATATAAACATTTATTTATTGTCACACAAAGAATTAATTTTAAACATACTTCACTAGACTTTTCAAAAGAGACCGTAATACTTAATGGGATTTTTAAACATAATGTTTTGCTTTTTTTAGATTAATATTACGCTGCCTTGCAGCTCGTGTTAAGAAAGGAGAAATAAGAATTATAATAACTCAACAATGAACATGGTCGCCAACTTAGTTAGCACTAATATCACAAAATAAAATACTACAAAAAAAGAAGAAAATAAAACAGCAATAACATTTCTAGATCGAAAAAAAATTAAGATATGAAGTAGGTCGGAGTAACCACAAAAATAGAAAAAAAAAGTATGTCCAAGAGAAATTTGAACTCTTTCACATTACATATTTATTTTGTGCAAACGACTGGCTCTGATCGTACCTACTTAAATAAAAATCACACTGCGTATGTTAATACCTTCATGGTGACTAATTAAATCTAAAATGATTCAAGTGATACACCGTAAAATTAAAATATATATCTACAAGAATGTGAACTATGAAAAAATCTTAAACTTAACTATCAAACGTTGTGCGCTAAATTTTAAAATACAAAAACTCAATTTTACCAATAATCTTTTAAGTAGAAATAATAGTTTAACTATAACCTATTATATTTCAATGCTTCCGTACTAAATATAAATTGCTCTTATTTACTTATGTATGTATATACTCTTCCGAAACATGAACTTATTAATAAAATGTTGATTAGTAATAAATTTTCAAACTTATATAATGAACATTAGTCATAAGTAACATTATCTAACAAATATTATTTCCTTATCAATGGAAGAACTGCTGATTTCGTTTTCGGACCTAGAATGAACTAGATCTCCCTCGTATCAACTAATTATACTCTAAAATGAAATAATAAGAGTTGGAGATTGTCTATCATACATCATTAAACAATATTGTGCTATGGCACTATTAAGTTTATATATTTATATTGATATCTCTCGAACTATACAGAATATAATTCTTCTGTTACTAACATAGTGTTTGAAGGTACAAGTCGTAATAGTAGGCTCACTAACATTTTAATTTCTCTATTATAAATCTACTCTTACGAATCAATAACCTGAAATAATATAAATGTAAGTATAATTTGAAAAATACATTAACAAATAAATATTATGAATGATGTGCAACGGATAGCATACAAAGGAGTACAAAACATGTTAGTTCTCGGTCTGTTTTAAAATATAAGATTGCGAACATAGATATAATGTTAAATGTAATACAGTCTTTGGTTGATGTCTTGCGGTAAATCCATAACTATTACAAGAAGAATAAGCTCTATCAAGGCAACGGATCAGCTCGTCTGTGAGCCTCTAACTGTAGTTTGGAAACTGTAAATGTAAGGCACGTCTCAGACTTGTACAGCACCCGTTAACTCTACAAAATTCAATATTTAAATTTAACACGCTGATTATTGCGTAACTGGCCACAATATAGTAAATATTTATTGTCTATTTATTTGCACAACCATACTTTTATATCAGTATAACATAATGAGCTCTAATTATGTAACAAACGTTAGATATTAAATGCATAACAGTATCATTGGAAATATATAATACGTACAATATAAAAGTGTACATGAAAATTTTTCTCCAAAAATAGAACAATACTACTATGAATTCCAATCTTCATAGAATCTTTATAACACTAACAAAGAAGGACAACTTTAACTTTAAGGCAATCCTAAAGGCACTATAAAAGTTCGCTTGGAATTAATAATACTTAGTACCGAATTTTGTCACTTTGTGTCAGTCAAACATGTGCCGGGTCAGGCGAGGAGTGGGAGGGCGTCGATCCCCTGGGGGAGGCCGCGTCCATAGACTCCATCTTCAACCCGGCGGGCAACTGCGCCTCCATGCCCGGTAACATAAAAAACGCGTTCGGTGTGTAAACGCTATCTTTGGGCACATAACAGTCGTGTGTCGTCTTCATGTGGTTCTTCATTTTGTCCGGCCTGGAGAATTCCTTGCAACAGATGGGACAAGGGAACACCTTTCTTTGCTGTCCCTCGTGGTAGAGGAACGCGTGCCTCTGGAATGAATATTTGTTTTTGAACGTTTTCTGTATATTCTCTTTCGCGCATTCGGTGCATTGGTAGACTCCTTCGTTCACCGACGCGTATCTGAAAAGGTTTAACCCTCTGACTGACATTTCCGTGAGTTGTTCTGCTGGGTCATTAGAAGCGGAGTTTGCCCGTCTTCTTATCCGTCTTCTCACCGCCGGCCTTTGCATCTGGTTGCTTCCTACTTGTAATGTGTTGTTGTTTAGCGAGTCATTCTGGTATTCGTTCGAGGTTGATGCTTGTGTTGCCGGGTTTACGCGGATTTTTCCTTGACCGTCGTTTGAAGGGGAATGGGCATATTTGACGTCTTTATTCTCAGAATCAGGTGTGCCACGTCCTGAAATAAATTGTTTGGATAAATTAATACATTGCTGCGTGCTAATGGTTTTCTACTAAACATGAACTACACATTGAACTATCTACAGTTGCAGTGTACTAGCGTTGCAAATAAAATATAAAAAGGAAAATAAGAGTACCAAAAAAAAAACAAACAACGAAAATATATTAACCTTTATTTGTTCAAATCGAATGACGAATTGATTAATTACACCATGACAAAAAAACATGAGCGATCAATCTACATGGATAAGGCACTGGACATATTAAATATTGCATAAAGTTGTAAAAGTTAATAATGACAGTAAATTAATTAGCACCGTACGTACATAGCAATGTCAGCATGTCTACAATAACCTTATCCATATAGGCTGTTCCAAATAAACAATTAATATCTAAAAAAATTAAATTTAGAAAAAAGATTTTTGTTCATGGATTCGAAGAACTGAAATACAAGTCAGCCCGTCTGAGTATCCAGTATCCGTATAACACTACGTAGTGCTCATGTAGAACAAGAGATTTGAACAAGTAACTGTAGCAAAGTGAAACTGCTTAATTAACTATTTAACCTAATTATAATTTATTAATTAAATAAATTAAAAAATAAAATAACAAAAAAGAACAGATTTCACTATGATATAATAGGACTCAAGTGTTTGCATTTGGAACTATTTCGGCAAGTTAAATAGTAGGTACATCATTACAAAAATAACACTTCAGTAACTTAGCTCATAAGATCACAAAAGGTGGGTTTAGTAGTTGAGAGTTACATACATTTACGATGTTGCGTAAATGTGAAGCTGTGCAGGGCAACAGCAGCTGCCGTGTGACACCCGAAAATAAGACGTTACATTCAGATAAACCGAACAGAAAACAAAAAGAAATAAAGATAGCCTCGTAGAGTATAATTCATTTGGATACTATATTGCATTAAAATGTTTAATGTTAAAAATAAAAATACAAAAGCGGATTTGTACTGGACCAAAATACTTTGTTCATCGCATAGCGTAAATTTGAGCAAAATAGAAAGCATAATAATTATTATGTAGTCTAAATCCTACCACACCGTCTAAAAACATGAGAGAAGTCTAGAAACATACCTGATCAGTCCTCTCTTCCTGACTAATAACATTCTAGTTTAAATAATTCACTCAATTGTTAACAACACTATTTATGTCTATTATATTATAAATAACTTAACTTTTAAAACTATTCTTTACTAATAACCCGTGTTGTTACTTTGCTACAATTATAAAATAAAATTATTTCATATTCATTCGATTTAATGTAAAATTAACGTCTGTCGTTGCTATTTTATCACCAGTGGCAAATAAAGTATTTCAAAAACGTGCAACTACACAATTAACTTTATTTAATTCTTCTATATTAACAATATGATTGCTGGCAAGTCGCATAAATTAACATTTTCTTCTTATACATAATTTGGGTAGTTATATATAAAATATGTAAGTACATAACAGAAAAACAGTGTAACACACTTTAAAAAATAAAAAATAGAATGCGTTGCAAACGCGAAATAAACAGGTAGAACTAAATATAACAAAACAAAAATATAATGAAGTCAATAATTAAAAAATTTACTATATTTGTTGTAACTTTTATTATTTTCTTTAAAGATTCTAAAAATAGTAATTAACACCTTATTGTATACCAATGTATTCTTTCATTAACAAATATGTAATTCTAGGTTGTGTAACTTTTCATCCTAAATGTATCTAAACATTACTCTTTGCATTTGCTATTGTCTAAGTGCAAATAACAAAAAAAACATGGATTTACTTATCATTTGGCTAGAGACTATTACATAGTAATTTGTGTGAAGTTAATCCATATATTACTTAAACATATCTATTTTTATTTTAAAACGAATCTATGAGAGCTGTAACGTTTCAGTGAATTTCTCATAATCCAAACAAACAATATTACGAAAATAATTCCAATTTATAACGATGTATGTAGTTTTTCTAAAGCATATTAATAGCTGCCAATTTAATTTGACTATTTTTGTGTACAAAATAAAATCTAAAAAGAATGTATATATTAAAAAAGAAAACATTAGATTATTTATCTAACAATAAAAATAGGAACAGCAAGGTGTAAATAATTCAATAAAATGAATTCATATTCAATATCATATTTTGATAATTCTTTTCTAAATTTGCGAAATAAATTGCATGCAAGTAACATGTGTTAAATATTAAGTACTAATAAATGTGTATATATTCTCTCCGTGTAGAAATATGTATAGCATAAATATCCTAAATAAATATTTTCAATTAACAAAAAGGATTACATAAGAAATTCTCTGAATTTTATTTTTAAAATGTATGTATTAACGTTATCTAAATCATAGTAAGTATGTATGCGTAATTCCTTATTCGGATATAAATCTTCTTTTTATAATCTTGAAATATATGTAAGTACCTAATTCATTTAACGATAGCATTAAAAAGTATACATTACTATGTGTTTTCTCATAAAAATTCTGTCTAATATAATTATGTGGTATTGCTTATGGAAGATAAATTTTTAATGAATTCAATAAATAT